>OV928036.1:626590-1240681 GCA_931315375.2 Opisthograptis luteolata
TTTTTACATTTGGTACAGTCAACGACAAAAGTCGCTGAACAATCACACTTTTTTCTATTACCCTCATCATCTTAGACACCAACTTTTGACCTCATCATCACCTAAAATCAGGTGTGTTATGTTGTGGTCAAAATGATACCATGTAAAATGTAAAAAAAAAAACAATAACGATTACTGATTTGAAACATATTTGGAAAATCGAGAACGATCAGCTACTTTTGTCGCTGACTGTACGGAGATAGTTTGAACCCTGGGGAAGGACATAGGACACTATTTATCGCAACAAACTGTAGCCTACGCGGGTGAAACCGCGGGGAACAGCTGGTAGAAATATAAGTCCATAATCTTTTCGTGTAGTAGAAACCAAGACTTTTATTAGTTGCGGCCTGCGGTATCACCTGCGTAGACTGCACTTTATCGCGATAACAAGCATCTTATGTCCTTCTTCAAGGTTTGAGCTATCTACACAGCAGATTTCATCATGATCGGTTTAGCGGTTTAGTCGTGAAAACCTAACAAACGAACAAACAAACAGAGTTATTGCATTTATAATATTAATTTTGATATTTACTACTATTCAATTTCTCAAAATGCCTCAAACCTATTTACCTATTATAAAAACTAGTCAATAACTCAATAGTGTCAATAGCTTGACAGGTCTAAGAGTAATGCTGTCCTTTTTTTACTTCAGTGGTTAGAAAAAGACAGCAATACTACTAGACCTGTCAAACTTAGTTTAGTTTGAGAGAATGCAAAGCCGAATCGACACCATTGTGCTATTTAATTCGTTTTCCTTTTATATGAATGGTAGGACTTACAAACAGACTTCCAAATCAATACTACGATCGTGATAAATAAATTAAATTAAACTTATTTTATTGTGATAAAAACGATAAACACCATTGTAATAACT
Organism: Opisthograptis luteolata; assembly: GCA_931315375.2. NCBI lineage: Eukaryota > Metazoa > Arthropoda > Insecta > Lepidoptera > Geometridae > Opisthograptis > Opisthograptis luteolata. The sequence continues at coordinate 627,504 of OV928036.1, forward strand.
TTATTCTCTGAAAATATTATAGGTCACATAAGTATTTATGTTTTAAACCTTTCCTCCACAAACTATTTCCAGGACAAAACATATCTCAGAAGACGTGTGTCATTTTTAGCGTAATTTAATCGACAATGGGGTCACAGCGGCACCGTGACACACTGCCCTTGACATCGGCCCATATTCTCCTCTCGGAAATGCAAGACCAGAGGAAAACGTCTGAGTTACCGCAGACGAGTAAATTTCCTTAAGCATCCTTTAGGTGGGAAAATGAACAAATAATTTTTTTTTATTTTTTTTTTAGTTTTGTTATGGCTTCACACGATTAGTGTATTTGCCAGTGTCAAGTATAAAATATTTAGCTATAAGGGTGGCATGTTTTGTTAAACAAAACCCTGTTTAAAAAATACATGATTTAAAAAAAAAAGTATAAAATATTTCAAACTCAGAGAGTTGAATCAAGTTTAAATGATGATGATGAGATGATGGGATGAGGATAGTGTTTAAGTAAAGTAGTGGCGCTTTACTTAAACTTTACACGGACTTTTTTGGAGCAACTAGAAAAGTCACTTTCACAACTTTATTTCAATTTCCCACACTCGTACACATTAACGAACACATAATGGTTAATAATCCACCAATATTACACATTATTATCACTCGAAGAAACACAAGTTTTGGAAATAAAAACAAAATCTTCATGTTGACAATTCAATTGCCGCCAAAAAAAGTCATAATTGTTTTTAAAGAGAGTTGAAGCATCAATAGACAATATTTATATTTATAGCAAAAATAATTTGTTTTTGGTTTTTTTTTAAATCGGTCTTCGGTATTTCTAGTACAAGTTTTGAAAACTGTAAAAGTTTTCGTAAACGTCAAAGTTTACTACCGCCAACTTTTCAAAGTGGCATCTCGTACTGCCTTAATTCAAAAAGAAACTCGAAAACTTGTTTGAATACGAATAAAACGATTTAAAATAACCCGTATCACCGATTCTAGACCATCCAAGTTACGATAAGGCGCACTGAAAAAAAAAATGTATGAAGGAAACGAAAACTTTTAGTTTTTGTAAACTATCAAAACCTAAATTATCGTTAACAAGCAATATCACATATACTTTTGTGCAGCTTGGTGACGATTCAATTCAAATTCAAAATGATGAAATTTGGAATGGAGATAGCTTATAATCTGGATTAACACATAGGCTTTTTTATCCCGTAAAAAGGTTCCTGCGGGATAACGGGGAGACGCGGGTGAAACCGCAGGGCGCAACTAGTAAATAAATAAATAAACAGCATGAATATTGAAGACATAACAAACATACAAACTTACATACTCACACACAAACTTTAGCTTTTTTCTATTAATATACTAGCTGCACCCCGCGGTTTCACCCGTGTCTTCCCGTTATCCCGTAGGAACCTTTTCCGGGATAAAAAGTATCCTATGTCCGTTTCCTGGTCCTAAGCTACCTCCCCACCAATTTTCAGCCAAATCGGTTCAGCCGTTCTTGAGTTATAAATAGTGTAACTAACACGACTTTCTTGTAGAGATGAAAATGTAAGTTGTAAATGTACCTATAATTTTACTGTGATAAATTCAGCTATACTAAAATAATTCACTAGGTATTTTATCTCCAGCAAAAACTAAGCAGGTAGTTTTCTAGCAGAACTTTTTTTTAGTAGAAGTTCGCAGTCCTCTGGCACATCTTTAGTTTATTTTAAAAAGCTCTTGAAAGGTTTCCGGCATTTAGCGCACTTAGTGGATAAGTTTTTCAGTTCCCCGGAGATTAGCCATCTCCAAGAGTGCCGGAGCGAGTAGTCGGCGTGCTACGTTTGTGCTTTTTGTAGGGTTAAAAAAAATTGAAGTGGGAAGAGGGATGATGTCTAATAATTGACATACGTGTGTTGATAGTGGATTTATGAATATATTGTTTTACGATTTTATCTCGTGAATTGATTTCTAAGAAAATCTATTTGATATATAAAAATAACTAACTGAGATGGTGCAATGACACAAAGTAAGTCCCTCCGATAACAAAAGACGCAAATAAAAATAAAAATATATATTATTTACTTATGCAAGTACCTAGTCATTGTTTTTTAGTTGTCTACCTCTAATCGCTGCTTTGCTTTACTTATTTTTGATTAGAGTGGTGGTTGGTGAACATTTTTGAAAAAATAATCAAAATGGTGCACGCATTTTCCTATAGTTTACGACAGACATTCCCGATTGAAGACGCTCCGAAGTCGCTGCCTGGGACAATAGTACAAATAGTAGTCAAGACTTCTAGAGAGAATAAATTCTTTACTATCTACTTATTATATTATGCTGGACTATTTTAGTGCTTTTCCAGTACAAAATTATCCCGAAGTGACTATACGCATGAATGAAAGTATAATGAAGTTATCATAAAATAGTAGATATTATTATATATAGATACCGCAGAGAAAGCGCCGTTTGTATAGCGCGCGCTTTCGCTTCCGTCCGCATGGGGGCGCCACTCAATTAATACTAGAAAACCAAGAGTACCCACACACCTAGCTACTTAGACGTACTCTTGGTACAATGCTAATAGGTGCAGTATTCGTAAATAACAATGGCCAAAACGGACCCGAGATCGTATAAAAACAATCTATATACGATAAAAATTGTTGTCTTTTTCCCTATTTAGATTATACAAACGATATTTAAGAAGAAGAAAGTGTGGAAAAAAAAAGATATTGATTATTTAACTTCGGAGTTTCTTAGGGCATTTTTTAACTTACACGATGTTTGGATGTTTTGAGCGCTTTCTACATTTTCTTTGTCATTCCGTTTCACGCTTTGGAAGTCGTTTCTACTTTAATTAAGTCATTAAAATCAACATTATTTACCAAACATGAACAAAAACTAATCTTTTTGATCTATGTACTAGCAAATTGATTGTCACTTTCAAGTGACATTGACAGAAACGAAAATTTTTATTTAAAATTTAAATAATTTAGACTGTAGATTACTGAAAACTGCCTATCCGTAAAAGGAATTGAACTTGTATTCAGGGCAATTATGTAGAATACATAAAGGAAGTAAGCAAATTCCTTTTTATATTCGTGTCGTGGAAAGTACGTCAATAAGTGTCTGAGTATACTTGTTTACCTATTCAAAGCAAAGCAGATTTTTATGCGAATAATTTAGGGCATCCTCATGTATTATTCCTAAATCACAATTACGATACGGATCCACCGTGTCTTAGTAATCTTACAAGCGATTTCAGTTACGAAGACATTACAGCATTCCTATAAGTGGCTTTACAAATTTACATATTCTAGATGTAGGTACTGAGGCTGGCTTAAACCAATTCTCAGCGTACCTAGACCGGACTTTCGCATGGTTGCCAAGTTGAGCGGTAAAAGCTGGTAATTTGCGAAAGGAAAATTGCCAACGGCACTTCCTCAAGCGGAAATCGAAAGTGGATTGTGATAGCTTGGAGAAAACTGACTGCCCCACCCGATGCACTGCATCGGGCTTGTAAACCATTTTTGTATTTGCTGCAGTAATGACATCTAGCGTTGAGCGGGAGAACTATTTTGCTATGTTTATAATAGCGCCATCTATGATATTGTAGCTGTACTCTTTGGTAGCTTTGTTTACTACATACGAATGTTAGCTAGCAGTTCTACTACGGTACACTAGATGGCGCTAAAATAAATTGTGTAAGATTTCACGACATTAATTTATTTGAGTCGGCGTCAAACTAACAATATAATTATGTTTGTAAAGTTTAGCGCCGACTCAAAATTATTTACATCTTAGGTATTTTTTATTTATGGGTGAAAAAGATTAAGTACTTTTTTATGGAATTTGTCGTAATATTTTACACAAGCTTACGAGCTACCAAATAATCAAGCTTACCTTTACCTCCACCAGCATCGTGCACCTGCGGCTTCCCACTCGGCACCCGCTGCATCGGCGACGCGCTGCCGTAGTTCATACTCGAACCACTGTAATCCGAGCTGATTGGTTCCTGCTTGATCCCGCTAGATGTCGCCGACAGTTTCTCAGCGAGCAGCGGGTTCTGCGAAGCGATGTTATATCGTCCATTGTTGATGTTGTTCGCCACAGCGTTGTTGATGGCGTGGGTGCCAGATCTCAACAGTTGCTGCAGCCGTTGTTGGCCGTTGTTGGGCAAGACGAGTTGGTTTGGTTGGTAGTACTGCAGCTGGCCGCTGGACGACGGCGAGGTTATGTTGTTGTTCTCTTCTTGCTGAAACGAAAATTGTTTGCGTGTGAAATGGGTCTGTTATCTTGTTTGGAAGCGAGGTATTTCCACTTTGGCATTATTACTTAGATATTGCTGAGGAAATTTTTGTAGTGTAGGTAACATTCATATTTTATTGATATATTATACCCAATTGGAAAACGAATAATTATGTAAGATATACAATTGATTTGATTTAGTTTCGTAGGACTCCATTTTTATTTAAACTGAGGAGCAAACTAGAAACTTAGTTGGCCAATAATTATTGGCTGTATGGAAAATACTACAATAGAGACTCGAAAATAAAATCTTTCAAATACCGTTTATACTTCTCCCTTTGATATTTTAATATTTAATTTCGCATATTCTTGTTTTTGTTTAGAAATGTTTCGTTAAAAAAGTTAACTTGCTTACACAATAAATATTTATTGCAAAAATTTTAAAAAATAATGATTGTGAATCTAATTTAAATAATATCTAGGGCCAGAGGCCAGGGGGCCTCCAGTCCTGTGTCGCCTCAGGGCCTCCAGTTGCTTACCTTTATCTCAATAGGTGGCGCTGAAGACGCAGTAGCATTCGTGAGGTCTGTGAACAGAGTGTCGAAGTTGTCGAAGGCCGTCTCGCCCAGTTGTTTGAGGATGTCGTCTGGGTCGGCGGCGTCCGCGCCCTCGTTATCAAGAGTCAGTCCTCCCACTATGTTGGAGAGCTCCGCCTGGGAGAGCTCACCCAGCGAGGAAGCCATGTGCTGCAGCTGAACGGCTGCCTGCCCGCCCGCCGCCGCTACCGCGTCCTGGAACTGTTACGTTAGCGGTTACTTGGTTTAGTCTTGACTCCTTGGTTTCGGTAGGTAGGTATTAATCCATTTATGTACTCAAATTTTTAAACATTAAATAGATACATTCTCAGTTAATTGTATTCTGATAGTTTGTAACGGAATATTTACACCATAACGACCCAAATAGCTTAGTTTTAGACGCAATGATGTCAGTGGTAGTGACGTCAGCTTGCGATCCGTAGGTCGTGTGTTCGAATTCTGCAATGAGCTTGAGCTTTTGGTGATGGAAAACAATCGTGATGAAACCATAGCATGGTGGTAGGGCATTTTTTAGTGCTCGCCTGGCTAGCTACCACCCTCTCACTGGGAGTGCATACTATTTTCCATTGTATCGTGGCCAGTGGCCGCAGCGCAGCTGGTAACATGGTGAAAGGGCACTGAAGTGCTGGAATAATTTTGGAGTATACGGAATATATTCGCTTTCACGCCTATACTACTGAATCGATTTTGAATGAAATTTGGTACAAAGAAAGTTTGAATCCTGGGGAAGGACATAGGATACTTTTTATCGCGATAAACTTTAGCCCACGCGGGTGAAACCGCGGGGAACAGTTAGTTTAATATAAAATAATGGCTCTATCTTTTTAAGAAAGAGGATAGGCATATTCTACGGCCCATCTGAATATTTTTTAACTGTCACGGTTTTGGGTTCAACTACTCAACGCTAGATGGCGCTACTAGTACCATATCATCATACCACAGAACAGAAAAACAAAATGTCACCTGTAAGCAGTTGGAGAGCTCGACCATTCTGCCCTCCGCATTCTCCGCAGACCACCATTCATCTTCAATAAATGGCATCGCCAGCGCCGGTGCCGGTGCATGCGTCCCCGCCACGTTGTCACCGCTGCCCAACGGTGGGCGCCACTAGCGACAGACACGCGCACTCGCGAACTACACACAATGTAAATAGTCAAAAAATGTATCTACACTAATAAATTCGTTCTTAATGTTTGGCAGAGTTTTGGACGGACCGTACATTATTCGTTATAAATATAAATTACGCGAAGCTTAGGTACTTAGTTACGGGGGAACACATTTCGGTTTGGTTTGAGGGTGGCGGGCCCGCTGATTGGCCGGCAGGCTACCTCACCCCGCGCACTCCGCTCTTCTTCAACAGCGATCTGCGAACATGCAAATATATAGGCTCTCACGTCTTTCAACAATTCATAATGTTCACTGTATCCCTATAATGAGTTTCATTAACTGTGGCCAAACTAACGCGAGCAACTAATCTATTTTTCTTACGAATAAAAATTAGTTCATTAACTCGCCCCTAGGGGCGCTTTAAATTTCTTCATACAGAATAAAAGCATGCTATAATAGAAAAGAGTTTCCACGTCTCGCAAAGACTCACACTAAGGCCACTAAAATCACTATCGAGTATCGCAAAATATTTGTATGAGTGGCTTTCATACAAATATTTTATTTAAAACTCAGCGCCCCTAGCGGTAACTACATGGAACTAACATGTAGAGAAGTTGATGGGACAGAAAATAACGTTTTTGAAATACTTGTGGCGCTGAAATTGTTTCAGACAGGCGTGGCGCTTACCGTTACATGAACGCCCTGACACGTCACTTCACTAAATTAAGAGACCTACTGTGTATTTTACTGTACTAAGGATTTCAAACTTTATTCACATGTGATAATAAGTCGATAATATATTTTATATTATCTACTTTATTTAAGGTACATATAAATATTTACCCACCTCTATCAGCCTGTTTTTTATTATATTAGTTAGGCTACAGACAGGCTAGGTTTAAGAATCCGTTGATTCAGGACGTTGTGCAAAGAGCATATACTTGAGAAGTGGACCAGGGACCGCCCTCCCGAAGGCTTCTACTCAATCGTGGAATACTCTGGAACACCATGAATTGTTTTGGAAAATAAATCAGTTTAACAAACTATTAAAGCTGATGGAAATGCCGACATAAATGCTCAAAAGTAAATAGATCTACATACCTGAACGTTATTTGTATGTATGTATGATTGTTTGTGGATAATCTACTCAAAAACTACTAATCCGATTTTAAAAATTCTTCCGTACAGTATCCGTAAATGTCATATAATGATGACATTTGTCGGCCTAACAAGCAAATAAACAAACAAACATAGAAGAATTGAATTATCTAATTATTTTGAGGTCTTTATTTTCTGGGATAAGCCAGCATTGACCTCGAATATCCTGAAGTATCTTAGAAAAGGCCAGTGTCTGGCTGATGATGAAGGTCTAAAACTGGCGAGCCGCTGAGTTCACCTGGCAACGTCCCGGTGTATGTCGAACCTGCGTCTATACACCATAGATGCAGCGCGACGCTGTCTCGCACGCATCCGCTGCCGACGTTCTGAAATAATAGAAAATATTCACGTTATTTTAGAATTCAATTACACTTGTCTATTAATTACTTCACTACTTATAAAACAAAATCACTTCCCGCTATCTGTCCCTATGTATGCTTAGATCTTTAAAACTACGTAATGAATTTTGATACAGTTTTTTTAACACATAGAGTGATTCAAGAGGAAGGTTTTAGTGTATAATTTGTCAAGTTGTTGTATACATTGGCTGAAATATAATGATATTTGTTAATGTCGGAAAAAATAAGCCGTAACGAAAACGCTGCCTAAACCCTTTGAGATATAACAAAATGATGTATGGTGGAATTGTGTATTTTATTTAGGTCTACAGAAAAATTCCCGATGGCATATTTGAAGGCGAAGAACTACAAAATGTCTTGCCAATAAATGACCTATGGTTTCATGAACATGTTTTTCTTTATCAAAAGCTTGAGCTCTATTCGAAAATTTCGAAATCACGACTTACACTTCCCAAGCCTACGTCACTATCACTACAACTGAGCTATTATCACTTCATCTCTCTTCTAATTATCAGCTTATTAAACAGATAAAAAGCTAACTAATAACATGATGTAAGAATTTTCAAACTCGTAATAAGATTACGCTTTGTTTGGAATGACAATGTACGGAAGAGTGGGACGATAACAAAGCGAGAATGCGCGCGCGCCTACTACAGCAGAAAAAAAGCACGAACAATGCGCCCGAGCTCTTTCACTCTAATTATGGCGGCAAAAATAATAGGTAACTAGTCACTTTTGTTTTCTAAACGCTTCCTGGTGCAATGTGTTCGGAATTCATCGCATGTGTCTCTAAAAGTCATTTAAAAGACGAGTACCTAAGTCGCGTGATTCCCAGAATTTTGAACTTCAACAGTTCAAAAACTTGCGCGGCAATGTGCTACGCTCATCAGTTTTCCTAACATAATATTATGGTGATTGGTGACATAGGACACGCCCCTGGGGCCCAATAACTGTCAAAATTTAATACAATATTTTGACAGTTACCTATTGCGATATTTATTGAATGTGTTAAATATATCACGCTTCGAGAATTGGGCCCTGCGTTGCATAGTATTTTGTTTGTGAACCAGTAAGTAAATTAAGCGGTACCCAGGACCTAAAAAATGTTCTAGAAAATGTCTTTATTCATGCAGTACTAAATCACGAGATGTCATTTACTCAGTTGCGCATTGCATTTTAATGTAGTAGTACTTAATAGGTACCTACATGTATTGCCTATTAATAACCACAACTCGGAGAGGTTAAACGCAACCAGACAATTATTTAATTAATGATTTATCGACTATAACTGCCGCAATGTTCTGTGTTACATCAATATCGGTAGTTTTTTCCCGATGACATTTAAATGTAGCCTTTGGAGTATTGCGAACAGCGCCATCTATGGACGAGTAGCAGCAACTTTTTTTACATTGAATTCAAGGCAATAATATATTATGTTGAACTAGGTATGTACTCGTACTTACAAAAAAAAAAAAATTAAAAAAAAAACAAAAATTAAATAGCGCCAATTTAGAACTCTAAATAAATAGGTAAATAATAAAAATAAGATGCACACTCATGCATGAGATCATGAAAAAAACTGCCCTAGTTGCCGTTTCACACAGACATTTTCTTTTTATGGTAAGCATTAATAAATTGTACGTAAATGGCCTATTGAGAGATTTATAGACTTTAGAGGGCAACCTTGGCGCTTACTTCCTGCTGCATACTGCTCGGCTCGGAGACCTTGCATTGAGGCGCAATATTACGATGAGTGGTGTGATGACGAACTCATTGTGTAGGTAGGTAAACATACAACTTTAATTAAATGATGCTTTCTTGCGTTATTATAAATGTTAACAGAGAAACTAAATCATTTTAAATTATTAATTTCTTTCTATTCCCTGTTCCTACAAATATTTTAAATGCGCAAGTAACTCTGTCTGTCTGTCTGTCTCGCTTTCAAGCCTTAACTACTAAACCGATTTAAATGAAATTTGGTACTGAGATAGTCTAGAGCCTGAGATAGGACATAGGCCACTTTTTATCGCGATAAAATTTAGCCCACGTGGGTGAAACCACGGAGAACAATGAGTATTTACTAAGATTTATTTTTCTATTCTCCACGCCCATACACTTTCTCAAAAATCAAAATGATTAGACACACTTGTATAATTTTGTTTATTACAAATGTCATAGTAGGTAATACATATTATTGTCACATTGCAACAATTGTTTAAATCGAATCAATTAACGTTTTAATTGTACTTAATTGAAGTAACAGGAAGAACCTTCAGTGCCTTGTTAAGAGTGATAGTTGATAGTACAGACCAGTTGACAAAGTTATTTGTGCACTCGGCGTTGTTGAAAACTAAACATTTCACGTTGATTATGACCATTCCAAGCTTCTTTTGTACGACTAGTGGCGCCTCTCCGATAACTTTGTCGAACTATGAGTACCTAAACCTACAGACTGGTATTTCTAATGAATACAATGCCACTCTGAAACCTGTAGGTATGTTACCTGATTACCAATTTGCATTATGTATGTCAGTAATTTTTGTTTTAGATTATGTTTACAAAATAATAATTACTGTTTAACAAATTAAAATGGTTCTAAGGTTACGAGTTGTAGGTCGTATGTATTCGTATTATAAATGATTAAAGGCGTCTATGATTAACAATATTGATATATTTATGATTAATATGCATATAAATATATTTTATTTAATTCTGCACTATTAATATTAATTATCATAACACATTTTTTATGCGAGTTGCGTGAAACGGAACGTACTAACGAGCAAATCTTTTGGCCGACTTTTTTGGCGGCAATCGAATTGTCAACGTGAAAATTTTGTTTTTATTTCCAAAACTTGTGTTTCTTCGAGTGATAATGTGAAATATTGGTGGATTATTAACCATTATGTGTTTGTTAATGTGTACGAGTGTGGGAAATTGAAATAAAGTTGTGAAAGTGACTTTTCTAGTTGCTCCAAAAAAGTCCGTGTAAAGTTTAAGTAAAGCGCCACTACTTTACTTAAACACTATCCTCATCCCATCATCTCATCGTCATCATCATCATCATCATCATTTAAACTTGATTCAACTCTCTGAGTTTGAAATATTTTATACTTGACACTGGCAAATACACTAATCGTGTGACGCCATAACAAAACAAAAAAAAAAAAAAAAAAAAAAAAAAATCTTTTGGCAATGTCATACTCAAATGTCAATGTCAGTTTTGATTTTGACAAGTAATAAATAAACCAATGTTTTTGTTTGGAGTTTGTAATAGTTTTGATTAGTTTTTGTATGTGTAGAGATATGTCGGCAAGAAAGTCAAGAAAAGACTCAAATTCATCGACATCAGATTCAGAAGTGAGTGCTTGCAGCAGTAGTTACAATCCATTGAAAGCGTTGTACTCTCACAAAGCTCAAGTGCCGGTAAAAAATGCTCCCATGTACGAATTCGTTCAACAATATGAAGCTGCGCAAAAATCCGCGGAGATTTTACCCGTTGGACAGAGAGAAGCGATCCAAAAGAGAGAAGAGGAGAAGAAAAGGTTAAAATTAGAAGCTGAGAGGGAATTAGAAGAGAAGAATAAGAGGCGATTTGCGAAATATGCACGTAAGTTTTTGAGGTTATGTTTACATGTTGAAATTAGTACTTACCTACACTTGTACCTATTAAAATATTTATTTAAAACTGCTTAAATTGTACCAATTAAATATTAGTAATCGTACCTGTGTATTAAAGGGTTATTTAATATATATTATTAAAGTAACTGCCTCTTTTGATGACTTTTATCTGAATGTTAGACGGCGGGATGATCTCATACTTTTATTTAGTAATGTATTGTGTGATTCTTTCTTTTTCTAACTCAACCCAGACTAATGAGAGAGAAGTAGAATTAAAGATGCTCGCTTATACCCCACAGCGAGCTTTAACAGGCTGTTATCTCTAATAATAATGGGAATATTATTAATGAAATCATACCTTGTGATATTTATAGTGCCCTGACCTTTAGTATCGCTAAAGAGAGCTTTTACTTATAACTTACTAGCTGTTCTGAGTGGTTTCACCTGCATCACATTTAAAAGCATCCCTACCGATGATTCAAACAATCTTCATACCAACTTTAACTAAGATTGTATCAGCGGTTGAGGAGGAAAAATGTAACAAACCAACAGAGCTACTTTTGCATTTGTAATGTTAATTTATTTGTAAAAGTCAGTGAGGTTAATGCTTAAATATAATACTGCAATATGCATGCTAAATTATCAAATATAGAATTAGCCCCTTAAATACCGCAAACCCGCCTTAACTGAGGAATTAATATAAGTTTGGTTTATTATATAGTTTTTATTGTACTCAAGCAATGAATGTTGGTGATGCAGGTTTTATTTTTGACGACCGATGTGGCGCAATGGGCGGATAGCCGACTGCGAAGCGTGAGGTCGCGGGTTCGATTCCCGCTACAGGGCAAATATTTGTGCATTAAAAAAAGTATATGTTCTGTGTCTGGGTGTTGTGGATCCCCGATCCGCGTAGTTTCTGATACCCTAGATACAGGGAAACCTAGTTAGGGGTCAGAGCCTATGTATGTGATTGTGCGGGCATTATTATTATTATTATATTATTATTTTGATTACGGGGCTTTGTTTTTTGAATGATATTATGAAAAGTCTATTGATGTGGGATTTTTTATAGTGTAAAAAGACTTAAAGCAAGCTAAGCTTGTCGACGTAGCCTAACTTTTTGTTCCCTTTTGTTTGAAGACAGAAATATAACTTTTCCATTTCAGCAGTCTATTTTACTTGGGGTACCAGGTGGAAGTGGTCATGCATTTAATAAATTACACATATTTTTTGGGAAACCCAACCCACCCAGCAGATATTTTTTTAAATCTTTGAACGAACATTTTTGAGTAATTATTTTCTTAGATGATTTTATTACTTGCAATGTAACATTTGACTACATGTCCTGATGTTGAGTGACGATTTGGCTGAAACTGGCTCTCAAGTGAGGCAGCTAGAATACACCTATAGGTGCTTGATGACAGATTCTTATCTTCAGTGTGGTAGCTAGCCAGGCGAGGACTAGCAAAAATCGACTTTATTACGACCAAGTTATCAACGCCCGAAACCTCCGCCAGCGCCTGTTCTTCGGCATTTTCATAAGTTTCAACGATGTTTCCAAGATCAAAAAAAAAATTCAAAATTCAAAATTCAAATCTTTTTTATTCAATAGGATACATTGTGATCACTTTAAAACGTCAACTTAAAACTAGCTACGCCTGTTCCAACCTCCTTACGCCGGCAAAAGAACAGGCAAGAAACGCCCGGCAGGTAATTTTTTTGGCGCGAAAAAAAAATTACAATCTGCATCACCAAAGAAATGAGCTCTGCTCAATCCACAAGATTCAATCAAAATCAGCGTCTAATCAGCGTTGAGTCGGCAGCTAATTGTTGTTTTCGCACACACGCACCGCTTCGGAACCCTAGTGCTTAGGTCACGCACACGAGGTCAGTCTAGGCCGAGCGTTGAACGCACGGCTCTGTGTCAACGGCGGCCGACGACCTGCCGCCCCGCACCCCAGCGGCTACCCCGCCCGCGCCCACCCCCCTTCCCGTGGGATAATCTACACGGCCACCCAGGTTGCACTTGTAGGTGATCGCCAATTCGCGGAGGCCGATTGGAGTGTGGAAGTTTTGGCTTTTGTAAGGGTTGGGGGAATCGATTTTCTTTTGCCTTATCGAGTTTTGTGGATTCGAGTATGTTTCTCGAGCGGTTCCGTTTGCGGTCTTTAGTTTATCGCGTCGCAATGAAACATATCTTTTCAGTGTTGATGTTGACGTCCTAAAGCAATCGCCTGTCTTTAAACTGCATTTGTTTATTTATGTAGTTAGTAAGAAGACGAATTTTCATCAATCGTTTGATCTCGACAGTGAAATTTTTATTTCATTCATGAACTTTGGCAAAACACCCCACGTGTGTTTTTACGGAGTGGTCACGTTGCCCAGTCGATCTACAAATTCGTCGAAAGGTACTTTTCTATCTCCAGACAGGAAAATGGTAATAGGGCTTAGCATCATCCCTTCATCCTAACGATTATAACAAATTATAGTATTTTGTTCCGCGCGGCAAAAAAGAATCACTTAGCGCGCTATCAACAATTGAATCGGCTCATTTGCATGGAGCCCGTGACCCGCTGGCCCGGCAACCTTGCTCGCTTCAACTGCCTAGTTTTTTTTCTATTTGTTTACGCTTTACGCCGTACTCTAGACTTAAGTTGGAGATTAGAATATCAAGCTGAAAATTGAGGATAATTTTAACCATTTATCCTTGTACACGTTAATCTACAGGATCAAGCGAAGTGTCATTATTTACTGAAAAAATGTGTGGTCTCTTTTAAGTAGTTCCAATCGTTTTCTCGTATTATTTAAATAACAAGGATTTGGCACTATCAAAACTATGATCTCTAGTTGATTATTTTCAGCGACTAGGTCTTTTTGGGTAGCTGGTTACGTCATTTTGTTGTTTGTTTGTTTATCCCTCTTCCGCATTGCTGTTGATCTATGATCATGATCAATAAACAGGTTTCATCAATATTTTCTCTAAAACAAGTAGCTACCTATAGTCCTATACCATTATACATCATTGACATAATGAACGTCCATCTTCCGTATTGTATTCTGTATCTTCCTATCCAACTGGTTTCATGACATTCGTTGTTATAAAATCTCTGAATTATTAACTAAAAATCCATGAATCATACTCGTATCTGTTAGTCTTACGTTGCACTCTTATTTCAATTCTTTATCCTATGAATTTGACAGATGCTATTTCACTTAGCTTAAGTGCAGTTTAAGCCTAAATTCTAAAGGGTACCTGCCTATACCTGATACTTGTAACCAACCTAATATTTTTATGCAATAATTTGTTCTTAAATCCCTTCTGGCAATTTAGGTATCTATGTGTCTTCATCCAAATTAAAATATGTTAATCAACATTCTGTATTGTATGCAAGCACGCGATCGCGTGATGAAATTGCCAATTATTTTCCCGCCAATTTGACAAAAATGGCGTTGGAAAGTGACCGGTAGCGAAACCAGCATAGATTCAATACGCAGCTGGCTCGGCTCCTTGTCTGATCCTATTATTGGGTTCTTTTGTGCAATAGCAAGACCTAATTTGAGCCGGTTAGATATTGTCTCGGTGTAATTACAAGTACCATTATTGTTTTGCAATATTGAAACATTGAATCGTGCGCATTTGCGGCTAATGAGTTAGTCTGCGAAAGTTTCGTTCGAAAGCTGGATTGCGGCTGGATTTAGAATGTTTCTGCATATTTCACCGTCTTTTCGGTTAGATGTTAAACAAAAGCTTCGCGGTGGCAGATTACAGCGTGGAATTACGAATGTTTCTCACAAAAACGTGTTTCGGAGATCGGCAGTGGTTCGCGAGGCAACACGCATAAATTATCACGTCATCCAGATAGCGATGCAATCTCAAACATAACACTGTCTGTTCGTTAGACTTTCGCGTGCTCGCTTGTTGCATAACCGCTTTCCACATGAGTGGCGATCGTGTCTTCTCGCTCGCACCATGGGCCTCGGTCAACGACTTCCAGAGATTCGCTGCCTAACAAGTGTTATCTGTAAAAAGTTACTATCCAGGTTGTGATACCTGTTATCTCACGTGCTGGATAATTATGCCTTAATAAGAGAATAATTTCTCTTCATCATCGTGTGTCTTTTTAGAACTCCTCAGGCCGCGGCGTACCTAATTAGTGATTACCTGTGTCTCCTGTCAAATTGTCAGCACTATTATAGTCCGAATAGTATTAATTAGTAAATAATTATTTATTCACTGTGTTGAAAGGAACTTATCAACGTGATTACTTATTAATTAGATTGTAATAAATTAATATTTTTTCCTTTTTCAATCTGTGCGAATAAGTTAATTGTTGCTACAAAGTTAATTAAAACTTGAAAAAAGATAACAAAAATAGCTCCGTGCAGTGTTAACGTCACGCTAAATGCTAAGCCACACAGCTCGATGTGCTCGCAGTCATTGGGCTTTATGCGTTTTTATACATATTTGATTTCGTTTTTAAGTCACTGTGATGTCACTTTTCGCTTACAATTTCACAAAAACGCGTAAAAAAAAACACTTAAAATAAAATACTAAACTAATTGTAACAATCTCCACCCAAACCGGCGGATTTGTGCTGAACGCGTAAAACTATATCGGAACGCAGTAAACGTCAGCGTGCGCGGAACGGAACGTAAGCGGAAGTGATGCAACGGAACGCGTTTCGGCGCGCATCTGTGTAAACATGGCGCGCTTTTCTGAATGGCGGCGTGCGTTTCCCGCGCTGGCGGCGCGTTCGACGACCCCGTCGACGGCGGTCAGCGCCCGGGGCACTCGAGTGAAAGTAATTCGCAAGCGAGTTGTGTGAGCCGTGCCTCCCGGTGCCGCCTGCCTCCAACAGCCCACCTCCAGACCCCGCATGGTACATCCACCATCTTTGTTTTATTTTTTTTAATCGGCTATTTATGGCTTTTACTCTACGCGCCGCTTTTTGTCTATGATTTCTACGACTGGACTGGACTTAATTTTTCTTTTCTAAATCGCTAATGCTATTTTATTTCCAGCGACTGTAAATAATATTTTTTTAAGGCTCGTAAAGTTATCAAGGAAATGACAGGTATGTTTATGTTTATGACAGTTACCCGTGTGGAAAATATAACAATTAAAAGCTGAGACTACAGGATTAAGCTGAAATTTGTGTTTAATGACGTTTAAAAAATAAAATGTAATTTTATGAACAAAACAAAAACATTTTTTGAAAAACTTGCCATATCGAAAAATTAAATAACATGCAGAGCCTTATTTCTCCTTTTTAGTGGTTTCAACCGGGTTTTCCTATTCTACAAATAAAAGCCTAGCCGTTAATACGATCAGTAAATTAGAAAATACAATACCCAACAAACCTCCGAGCGAAAATATTGGCTTGACTTATTCTAAGCGATTTCATGATTTCTTTACTCTACGCCGCGACCCCCTCGCCTTCGGGATGAGGATGCTAGGACCCGGACAGATCGCGTTGCGTATTATTATAGACGGACCATGTTTATTTATACATGAGATTGTTATCCTCCAGTTTCTAACTCGGAACCGGTTCGCGTCGGATCTCCCTCTTGATTTCATTTAGATTCCGTATCTTTAGATACGCCCGTCATGTTCGACGATACAAAGTTGTGTTAATTGCGAAACGCTCATCAAGAGTAAAGGTGTTTCATTAGGGCTATGTATTTGCAATACAGCTTTGTTGGAATGTGAAAACGGGATGTAGTAATTTAACTTCTATATTTCATAGTTGCGTCTGGATTGGTCTACATCCTACTAATATTATAAACGTGAAACTTTGTGAGTATGGATGGATGGATGGATGTTTGTTACTCTTTCACGAAAAAACTGCTGAACGCATCTGAATAAAATTTAGAATGGATATAACTTATATCCTTGATTAACACATAGACCTTTCCATGCCTAAACCGCCGTAGCTAGTTTGTTTGCATGTCTCACTCCATCCTTCAAATGAAATAGATTTTTACTGTTCACTTACATTTGCCAGTGTTCGCCAAAATTAAGAACTCTAGAATTAAGATTCTGTCGCCGAGAACCGTTACCTTTGTGTTCGGCAGTCTCACTTGAGAGCCAAGTGCCAAATCCACGTGGCGGCACCTTCGACTACATCGTCATTTAACATGAGATGACTTATGGTCTACCACTACCCTGTAAGATGAAAAATTATAAATATAATTTTTCATTTCAATGCCGTTTTAGTACTGTAAAGAACTGCAGACAGCCTGCAGTGCCAATGTCAACGCTTTGGGGCGATGTCCCCTCGACTCTGATAATCGCAGTTCGTTCACGCGTTAGACAGTCAGCAACTTGGATGCTATTGACACGAGCCTTGTGTTACAGAACACGCGTGTTTTTATAATGATTAATTGCACTAGCAACACAGGCTGTCAAAGAGTTTGACAGCTTGAGGTTTTCCCTAAACACTTTTCGAAGCCTTATAAATATGTATATAGTCCTGCTAAAGGTTGAAAAACATCGTGTTCAATTACCGTTTGGTCAGCGCACGACAATAAAGCATCCAATCAGTTCATTTTCTTCGACTTGCGTTATAAATATAGTAATTTGATACTAAAACTAACTTTTTTAATAATAAAACTTCAATAGCGTTTGACAGCCAATACGCATGCCTAGAAGGTACCTCTTCACTCTGGCCTCTTAGTTTCCCAAGTTATAGCGATCGGGATATACAGACTCTGGCAAGGAGTTCCACTCCTTAGCGGTACGCAAGATAAATGTGGAAGCAAAACGTTTCGTGCGAACAGGAATATCAACCATATATACCGATAGATAAAGTTTTCTAGCATTTTATATTGAAAGGTGTCCCAGACATCTTTGTAGGTGTGTGCTCGCAAC
The DNA here is from genome assembly GCA_931315375.2 of Opisthograptis luteolata. Classification (NCBI taxonomy): domain Eukaryota; kingdom Metazoa; phylum Arthropoda; class Insecta; order Lepidoptera; family Geometridae; genus Opisthograptis; species Opisthograptis luteolata. Next base: position 645,446 of record OV928036.1, read on the forward strand.
GGTATCTGCGCCTGCGCTCATTAGGCTAGCAAGCAAATAATTATAATAAGGCTTGCATTATGCTTCTGTTTTAACAGGTGTAGTACATATCTGTGCCGTGCTGATAACTGGGGGCGGAGGGCGTTGACTCCGCTTCTTTGCTATCGCTAACGTCAAAATTAAAAATATATTGTTTATGGACCGGAGGAGCAGAGATAGGAATGTCTGTTTCGTCATCGCTTATAAACTTGACTGTAGCATATATTCTCTTTTTAAGCTGAAAAAATAGTAGTTCAAAAACCAAGTGTAGGTCCCTAATATATCCAAAATTATCTATTAATGTCTTTCGTGTTTTGCTTAACGTTTTATCAGCAATCGTAACACGATATAGTAAGATACAAGTAATTATAACTATTTAGATAGAGTAATGAGATAAGATAGGCATCCATCCATTTAACAACGTGTCGTATAATCGATTGATCGTGGAACTATATACAAGTCTATCGTTTCTATTTCTGGGTATAATGACGTTATGATTGGTAGTCGTTAATTACCGCTCGGTAACAATGAAAAAGCGGGCGTGACGTGCTGTATATATACTGTTTATGGTAGTTGTAAGAATGCTTAGGCATCTGGATTATATCATTTATAATATTAAATCAGGAACAATTAATCAGACGTCTACCTAGTTCGCACTTTCGGTTGTGGCCGAGCGGCATTGACTCCCAACGTCGACAACCATGTACTTGAAATGGTAGGTACATTATGTAATTCAAGATTTGTGTTTAAACAAAATTTCAAAATTCAAAAATTCAAAAATCAAATCTTTTTTATTCAATAGGATACATTGTGATCACTTTAAAACGTCAACTTAAAACTAGCTACGCCTGTTCCAACCTCCTTACGCCGGCAAAAGAACAGGCAAGAAACGCCCGGCAGGTAATTTTTTTGGCGCGATCACATTGACAATTTTATTCTTATTACTAATTGATTGAATTGGAGCAAGTTCACTAAAATCCCAAGCTTTTTTTTTGTCATCTAATAGTCCGATATTTTTTATTTAGCTTTACTAATAAGAAGATTTCTCTTGTTTGGTTGTACACATTGGGATATGGGAACATGAATATTAACGAGTTGCGGGATCACAACCAAAGCAGACCAGACCCCACAAGCAGGGGAATGACTGTAAATACAATCATAAATTTTACATCATTTTGGTACGTACATTTCGGTCTGGCTATGAATTTTATTTTGCGCATGGCATGGTAATGCGTATAGATATTAATTTGCTGTGCTAGTGAAATTTTAAACCATTGATTGACTAATAGTAACCTACACGCACACTTTTACGCACAAACAGGCAATCGTGTTCAATTTGTTACGTATTTTAATTATGTTTTTTAAAACTATTGATTTGTAAAAATCGCTAGGAAACCGGTATGTACAAAATATTCAAGGGCATGTGACATCTATCAACCGGCACTGGGCCAGTTCTTGTGTTTTAGCAGTCGGAACGTAACTATTGAGCCTAGTTTGAGTCGTACTGGTTTTTTTTATGATACAAGGGCCCTGCTTTTGACTACATCTCACCTGATGGTAAGCGAAGGTAGATCACGCTGACCTATCATGGACCCAGGTTCTATCTAGCAGGGATCATATTCCAGTCCCTAGCAGTTCGCATAATGAAAGGGTCAGCGAAACGTTTAGTGCGGATTAGTGGCAAGTCTACTTAACAAAGGGATGAAACGACTTCCCGCGCCTTGTAGTCCTATAAATAACGGTCCGGTTAAAAATAGTAGAGGCTGCAGAAAGCGGGAAGCGAGCAATTGCTGGAGGAGTGGAAAGGTCGCGAGCGAGGCCTTTTCAATACGAGTCTTGTATTGTCATTTATCATAACCGTCAAGGTAGTATGAGTACCAATAGAGGTTTGCTTGAAAACGCGAGGATATCCTACTAATATTATGAACGCGAAAGTTTGTGAGTATGTATGTTTGTTGCTCTTTCACGCAAAAACTACTGAACGGATTTGAGTGAAATTTGGAATGGAGATAGCTTATACCCTTGTTTTATCCCGAAAAATGGTTTCTACGGGATAACGGGAAGACGTGGGCGTGGGAGGCGCAGCTAGTTATAAAATAAGAGAGGGCCACAAATGGCTATTGTTAAAACTTAGCTTAGATGACACATGCAGGAATGCGAAAGTAAATCGGTCTCTCTGTTACGTCTTCATATCTATTAAACCAATCTTGATGAAACTTAGTATGGAGATAGTTTGGACTTTGGGAATGGACATAGGATACTTACTATTGCAATAAACTGTAAAATCACGGGAACAGCTAATGATTTATTATTTTAGAGGGCTATAATGTCTGAAAGACAATATTTCATTCAGAATGCTTTATTAGGTTTGCATGAAGATTTTTTGGAAAATCCACCGGAAAATTGGAAAAAAATTGGAAGAACTGAATGTGTCTAGTCTTCATGTCTCCATTGTTTCAGTGCCAGAACCGGTGAGAAGAGAGAGGGTATCCAAGAATGTATTGACGAGGATGCAGCACATAGATGGACCCCTAAGCGTGTTGAGGGACTGCGTGGACCAGAGACTTCGCGTTGTGGTATGTTAATAATAGTTTAGCCTTTCAGGGTAGATTTGACCTCATATTCACGGCCTTTGACCTCTGTGACAGACGATTTAAACCGTGTCAGTGGGGTTTTAAGGTCTCATGTTGACCAATACAGGAACGGCAGGCTCGTCTACACCTATTGCAGATGTGATTTAGGCCTTATTCATACAAAGATAAGAATAACGCAATTTAAACACAACACAAGTAGACAAAACATGGCAAGCATTTGCTAACAGCCGTTCTTGGTGGCGTTCAAAGGGCGAGGTCAAGCAGTGAACTTCTTCTGGCTGATGATGATGATTCATCATTAAAACGTATTTTTAACTAAATTGAGCATAACAGAAAAAAGTTGTAAAATAAATTGTCTATTCAGACATACTTCGTTCCTTAATCTTTTGCTCATTTTCTGCACAAAGCGTGCTAAATCAAATGTTCCATTCTCGCTGACGGTCCGTGTTTAGATTCGGGTATCACAAGCGTCGTAACTCCGGGCCCTTACATCCTTTGTGCGGCAGCTGGCAGGGCTCCAACACTAACCAGGAAGTCGAGCTACCAACAGGGCGCCGTGAGCGATGACCGTCCCACAGCCGAAATAGTCGCAGTTCTAGCGAAATTGCCGACGGTAGTTAACTGCGCCGTATTTTACGCACTTGGATGGAAACCGGTGCAGGAACTGAATGGGATGGTGATGCAGTCATGAATCAAGATCTGAACACTGCGTACAATGACCTATGACCTAATTTGAGGAAACTTTCAGGTTCGGAACGTACGTGAACTTTGGTATTGGAGTTTCTAGACCGACAGAAGGTCTTGCCTTCCCTTTATGCGACTGACAAAAGATTAATACAGCATTAGTAATTAGTATGCATTTCATGTTCTCATCAACATCGTGAAGAATCGGCATGTTCATGAACCACTACATGCCATGACAAGCGACCTTTACCAACCCGCACAGGGCCTGCTGGTTAAAATATGGCCTCTGACTGACTGAGAGGTCTGTGTATCACCGATCACCATTGGCCACGTAATAGACCTATCATGATGAAGAATATCAGATAGGACTGTGACATTTCACTCAAATAGTTCACGGTTTTCTGTGAGAGAAGGCGTATGCTCTTATGCAATACGAGCGACATACTAAAATAGAAGTCTGTCGTCAAGCATATCACTTAGAGCCAGTTTCCAATACAGGCGTAGCGTCCACCCTTTTCATTTGACATGACTTGTGGTCAAACGCTACCCTGTAAAGAAAAACATCCTTTATCGGCTGTACCCTGGCAAGGCGCCGGCATGTAGACCAGTGGTCACACAGTGACACAGTGGATCGGTGAGTCAGCCGGGTGTAGGAAGAGCCTTGCGCCCGCGCAGCGTCGCGCGCCGTCCGGTCGCGCGTCACGACTCACGATGAGTCTCGCGTTGCAGCTTGCGATGCAACGCAGTAACGTCGCGGTAACCCCCTATTATTGGCGTCAGATATGAGAGCTGTGTGGTAAAGAGGTACTAAAGAAGTACAGATACGTTTCTATTCAAATACTTCTTGTAGGTACAATTTTCAGACTTTGCGTAAATTTGGATCTGAATGTCTTATTTTTTTTGAGCAAGAGTTAAGAAAGTCGCTCGTCCGATGTTTAGCGTCATGCTTGCCCATTACATTTCAGTGTTCTGAAACTTCAGCCGTTCCAAATCCTGCGCGTTAGTGTATGATATATTAAATCCCAAAAACATTACTGTTTCCCGATTGGGTCCCACGCAAAACTGCGATTTCCGATCTGATTGATTTCGTATCGCAGTTTTGTGTGGGAGTCCGAAGGGCTATCTTAATATCTCTAGAGTGACGAGCGCAGTGCATTGCCGCGCGGGATTTTGAACTGTTGAAGTTCAAAATTCTGGGTGGCAGTGTAAAGAGCAAACGTGACGCTTACAGGAGTGACTCGCTACTCACCTGCATAAAAAAACAGGTGTATTTCCTTGTACCAGCAGAGTCTGCCCAAGCTATCTTTATCGTAATGCCTCTCTAACCTTAGATTTTCACGGTGTTTTGGTAATATCTGCTGTTTTGCCTTGAAGTAACTATGTACATCTAGTTATTTATTTGATGATTTCGTTATAACGTGACTAATTCTTTTAGTATGTTATTCATGGGTACCAAGAACTGGCTGATATTTCCTGTTGTTTTCGCAGTCTCCACTCATGATCGGTGGCGATAAAACTAAGGTCTTAGAAAAAAATAAGATTTTTAGTCTGATTGGTGGAAAATTAAGATTCAAGAGATTTCCATTGACGACAAGGCACCTGATCTTAAGAGATGATTAGCTCGAAGGTGAACTGGGAACTAGCTCTCAAGTGTGGCTGCCGGAACACACCAATAGGTGCTTGGTGCCAGATTCTTAACTTGCTTGTGTAGTGGAAGTGAGAAAGAAAGCGTTCGATGTTATATACTTCCTCAGAAAAGGATTGTTCTGTGATTTAGTGTTGTGGATCCCAGATCCACATTGATTCTGATATGTCTATGTGATTGTGTGTACGTTATTATTATTATTCTTCGTTCTAAAAGCAGCTAATATATATATACAAAATATCGAAGTGTAAGTCATGTTGTTTTCCATTTAAGGTATGAGTGTAAGTTAATCCGTCCAAAAAGGCTGGACCTCCGGTTTTGAAGGCCAATAGGCTGTGTTGAGCCGATACCCGGTCAGTGCTGTGCTACGCAGCATGCGTGATGCACGTGCATACATGGACAGACGACAAAAAAGTCTAAATATAAAAAAAAACAAAATGGCGAAAATAAGGATGTAATTTTTTTATTTTCTGATTTGGTCTCAAATTGCTCAAGACAGAGAAGAGTGGCGCTCTGTCGTTGCGGAGGCAAAAACACGTTTAAGTCGCTGAGCAATCGGAGTTAGTTAGGTAAAGCCCCGACACAGCTAAGCGAAATCTGTTCATCCATTTCTCTGATTGCGACGGAGATTAAAGAATATTATGTGATATCTTCTCTTCTTCTTATATATAAAAATGAATCCTTATTTCGCTTGGTCACGGCATCACGCGTGAACGGCTGGACCGATTTCACAAATTATTTTTTTATTGTTTGTTAGTTCTTATAAAAGAAAAAATGAAAAAAGTTGCCAGGAAGTTTTTTGTTGCGATAAACTGCAGTCCGCGGGGCGCAGCTAGTGTGGTAAATAATAATTAAAGATTTAATATGCTATTCATTATTACACTAGTACGAAATGTTGTCACTTGCGTTGGATAATATCTTAATTCATTCATTTGTATTTTTTAAAACGCGCGTAGTTTTATCACGTTTTACAACTGTTTCGCTGAAACTTGATATAAATATATTCAAAATCGGTTCATTTACTACAGAATTAACATTGGTAGTAGTATTATTAATTTATGCCTAAATAACTAATGTTATAAAAAAGAGGCTCAACTTTTGATTCGTCCAAAATGTCAAGGTCAGACCGGCTAATGCTAATTTAAAAAACTGTAATGAGTTAATGATGCAATTACTGTGCATGTTACGTTTTAGAATAAACGGATTCACGATATGTGTAGGTATGTTAATCCTACTTCTGAATATATATAACTCAAAGTTGACTGACTGACATAGTGATCTATCAACGCACAGCCCAAACCACCGGACGGATCGGGCTGAAATTTGGCATGCAGGTAGATGTTATGACGTAGGCATCCGCTAAGAAAAGATTTTGATTAATTCTACCCCCAAGGGGATAAAATAGGGGATGAAAGTTTGTATGAATCTTTGTCAATTTTAAACCGATCCGGCTGAGACTTTACATGTATAAAGTTGTAGCCCACGCGGGTGAAACCGCGGGGCTACAGCTTGCGCAACTTTGTTTTTTTTTTACTATTTACAGGGTAGCGTTTGACCACAAATTACCTGATGTTAAGTGACGATGTCGTCGAAGATGGCGCCACGCTACACCTGGACTGGGAACTGGCTCTCAAAGGAGGCTGCCGGAACACACCGATAGGTGCTTGGCGACAGATTCTTAACAGGAGGGTGATAGCTAGCGAGTACTAAAAAATACCCTACCACAAAGCTATGGTTTCATCGCGATGTTTTCCTTCACCGAAAGCTCAAGCTCATTGTAGGATTCGAACCCACGTCCTACGGATCGCAAGCCGACGTCACTACCACTGAGCCATCATCGCTGAACTAGTTAATATATATATTTTGTTTTTTTTTCTGTCTGTACCGATCGGCGGGACCTTGCTGTGATGTCAGTTATCTCATGGTCGCTGTGGCGTGTGTGCACGTCGGCCGCACGTGTGTGCGTGTGTGTAGTGTGTACACACGCCCGCTGTAGTGTGCGTGAGCAAGGGCCTGCTAGGACGAATCGAGCACGATACTTCCTCGTTTCTATCATTATTATACTACTCGTAGTTTAGGCACCGGTTCGCCTTGGCGCCGAAAACTTAAATGATCGACTCTAGTCTTGGAAAAGTATCAGTGTTGCCATGAATGGTGTTGTTGCCATGAATCTGTTGTTTATGGAGTTACTAGTTGCACGGTTTTACCCGCGTCTTCTCGTCAGGAACCTTTTTCCGGGATAAAAAGTAGCTTGTGTGTTAATCCAGAGTAGGTATAAGCTATCTCCATTCCAAAGAACATTGGCCACATTTCATACTGCCCTGGACCTGACCGCAATATATTTTGTATAAAAATTTTCGTTTCTGCCAATGTCACTTGACAGTGACAGTCAATTTGCTAGTACATAGATTAAAAAGATTAGTTTTTGTTCATGTTTGGTAAATAATGTTGATTTTAATGACTTAATTTAAGTAGGGCCGACTACCAAAGCGTGAAACGGAATGACAAATAAATTGCGGAGTGCGTTCAAAACATCCAAGTTTTGTTTAAGTTAAAAAATGTCCTAAGAAACTACGAAGTAAAAAAATCAATGCTTTTTTTTCTACACTTTCTTTAAAATATCGTTTTTATAATCTTAATAGACAGAAAAGTACAATTTTTATCGTACATAAGTCGTTTTTATACGACCTCGGGTCCGTTTTGGCCATTGTTCTTTCATTCAGACCCGTTCTGTAGTTTTTGCGTGAAAGAGTAACAAACATCCATCCATCCATCCATACTCACAAACTTTCACGTTTATAATATTAGTAGAATGTTTTTTTTTTTCTGGGTGCGTATATGGAGCAGTGGTTCCACTGTGCCTTAAGTCAAGGACTTGCACTGTTGCATATTCTGTGGGCGAGGTTGCTAAGCTGCCTTGTATGAGTTATAGAAAACTAACTGTTCTCCGCGGGTTCACCCGCGTGGGAGACAGTTTATCGCGATAAAAAGTAGCCTATGTCCTTTCCCAGGCTCCAGTCTATCTCTGTACCAAATTTCATTAAAATCGGTTCAGTAGTTTAGGCGTGAAAGCGAGACAGACAAAGACAGAGTTACTTTCGCATTTATAATATTAATTAGTAGGGATGATGACATACTTTTTTTGTTGCATAAATAATACCGTACAAGATAAAAATCAAGAGTTTATTATGCCAGTCGAGATATATTTTTAGTTAGTAAATATATTTCCGAAGGTAAAATAATTGCACAAAAGACTATTGGACGTCATCGGCAGATCCGATAACGAGATGCCACGGTCATCAATTCATAGTCTATTATGAATAATGATAAAAATTATAGATAACTAGTTATTCCTGGCGTGCGTTACTTATTTTGCAATGCTTCTTTATCTCTGTAAAAGATGGTATGCATTTTTAGGGATCCGCACATTAAAAGGAAAAAGGATCACGAAGATCATTTTGCTGCCCGTCTATTGCCCGATAATAATTGATCCGGATCCGTTATCCGCGGCTTTGGAGCGAAATGTCATGTCGTCGGAAAACATCGTGAGGAAACCGGCAAGATTTTATTTTTATTGCATTGATATGATTCGTATTTAGTTTGCTTTATTAAGGATGTATTAATGTAATTAATTAATGTAATTGGCTTAGCCGTATTAATTGAATTGAATAAATAAATAAATAAATGCCTAAGAACTGCAACATTCAAGGGCATGCGACATCTACCAACCCGCACTGGGCTAGCGTGGTAGATTATAGCCCATACTCTCTCTCTGAGAGAAGGCCAGAGTCCCAGCAGTGGGAACGTGGAAGGCTGATAATGATGATGATGATGATGTCGTGACGTGACATATCGATCCAAAACCGCGGATAACGGATCAGGATCGATTTAATTTAGGGCGTCAGTGTCTATCTGTCTGTCAAGACTCAAGACCCATTTCTCAGGAAGTACTCTATGTAGTGTAGAGCTAGTTAAACGTCCGGTGACTGGTGGTCAAACAAACAAACGAATCTTATCGATCTTCTAAATATATATAACTCAAAGGTGACTATCTGACTGACATAGTGATCTATCAACGCACAGCCCAAACCACTGGACGGATCGGGCTGAAATTTGGCATGCAGGTAGATGTTATGACGTAGGCATCCGCTAAGAAAGGATTTTGATTAATTCTACACCCGAGGGGATAAAATAGGGGATGCAAGTTTGTATGAAACATTGTCAATTTTAAACCGATTGGGCTGAGACTTTGCATGCATAAAGCTGTAGCCCAGGCGGGTGAAACCGCGCGGAACAGCTAGTTACATAATATATTTATATGTATGTATATTAGATAATATCGAGCGAATCAAGGTTACATCGATATGTAATCGGGGACATTGTATTCGCGTCTTATAAAACAACACCGTTTAAAACTAGGAAGTGACTAAAGCAGTAGAAATATAACGTCTGAAGCCTTCGAAGCTGTTTGTTTTACGTTTAAAAAAATAAATTACTGTACGTTTGCATGTAGAATTGTAGATATACGGTGTTAGAAGGCTTACGTGACCGAAATATTCATGAAAGGTTTCAGGTTGTTGGCGATAGAAAACATCTGTGTACTTTTGTATCTTATATCCTACTAGGGATCTACGCCGCGGCTTCTTACTAAAGATTTTTAGGAAAAATTGTATATCTCTGTTATTTATTTTATTTATTTATTTGGTTTTCCAACAGACTTAACACTAACAAACACAAATAAAAGAAAACAATGAACGTGGGCATCGAAATAGATGTAAGTACATATAATCATGCATTGTGGTGCCGCCCGCCCCATCTCAAACTTAAAAAGTTACAATACATTTATGTAATAAATAAATAAATATCGGGGACCATTGCAAACAAATAATAGAACGTAATCGTAGATATAGCATTAATTTTAACACTTAAACGTCAAACCTAAAACTAGCTTCGCCTGTTCCTACCTCCTTGCACCGGCAAAAGAAAAGTCCAGAAACGCCTGTTAGGTCATTTTGAATAATATACGCGAGCCTTTGAAGTTAAATGCAGTAAAATCATTTCTCAAAAATTCGTGTTATTAAGGCCCAGGTCCCAGTAGCCTCGGCCGCAGGCGACAGAGTGGTACCCTGAGTAGTGGGTACTCACGCCGAACATAAACGTAAAAGAAACACCGCTAAAAGTTATCAAGGCAGTATTCACAAAAAAAAAACGTTGTTGTTTAAAAAAAGAGTTAAAGTTGTATTTTTGTAACCTACTTGGTCGCTTTAACCAGTCCATGCTATTTATAGAATAGGTGAAAAGTTGTTGAAGCGACAAAAAAGAGGCCGTGTTTTTACTGTGAAAAATATTTGTGATTAATCCCTCAGTTTTCATCGTCATCTTGCGATCACGACCTTAAATGGCAGACTGAGATTAAGCTGTAAATAAAGCTAAACACAATCATTAGGTGAAAAATTAAGTTAAGTATGGACTGAAAAATCCGGCCAAGTGCAAGTCGGACTCGCACAGGAAAGATTCCGTACTACTAATCTTACAAAACGGCAAAAAAAATCACGTTTGTTATATGGGAGCCCCATTCAATATTTAATTTATTCCGTTTTTAGTATTTGTTGTTATAGAGGCAACAGAAATACATCTGTTGTCATCACCATCTGTGAAAGTTTCAATTGTCTAACTACACGGAGAAAAAAGAGCTTCCGATATACCGTTTTCTTCTGAGTCAAAAGGGAAGGATTGGTTATTCAGAAGGGAATCTAAGGTAAAAAAGGGAAGGAATCGGTCTTGGAAGGTGAGACTCAGAAGGAAAGACCGAATTTTTTTCTCAGTGTATCATGAAATACAGCCCGGTGACAGACGGACAGACGGATGGACAGACTTTACAGGCTTTTTGCTAAGTACTATAGTTTTTTTTTTTTTTTGCTTCTTGCCGACCGTACTTCGAGCTGAGTCGAGCGGTTAACCCCGAATTGTGGGCAACGACAAGGCCATCTACATTCGAAGTGCCCGACAAAACCTCCGCATATGCTGCACTCTTTGTTTGCGGCGGAAGAAAATTTATATAAAACCCCTCGCTTGGAGGTATGGGAAAATTCCGCGAACTAATTTACGAGATTTTGAAATGTTGGTATTACTGAGAACTATCCTTAGAGGTTACTAACGAGTGAATTACGAAGCGGATTTAATCAATTGAGTTTAATTTCCACGAATAATTATATTGGTTATTACTAAGAAGATTAAAATAAGCGAAATTCTAATTGCTGCGAATAGGCTCGGAAACTGAAGGGAAATCTGTGAAATAATTTTATTACTGGAGTAATAACAGCTGTCTTTGATTTCGGCGCGGAGTGCGGCCCTCGCACGCCCACGTGAGCGCGTAGGCGTCAAGTGCGAGTCGGGCTCGCGCTCGAAGGGCTCCGTACCATCCCTACTTCTCTACTAATCCCTAATTGATATTATAAATGCGAAAGTAACTTGTCTGTCTCGCTTTCACGCCTAAACTACTGAACCGATTTAAATGTGGTACGGAGATTATTTGAACCCTGTGGAAGGACATAAGATACTTCATATCGCAATTAACTGTAACCCGCGGGTTGAAACCACGGGGAACAGCTCTCATTATCAGCCTTTCACGTTCCCACTGCTGGGACTCCGGCCTTCTCTCAGAGAGAGAGTATGGGCTGTAATCTACCACGCTGGCCCAGTGCTGTTTGGTAGATGTCGCATGCCCTTGAATGTTGCAGTTCTTGGGCATGCCGGTTTCCTCACGATGTTTTCCTTCACCGTTTTGAGCGATGACAAATCCGCACATAACTTATTCAGTCATAGGTGCGGGGCCGAGAGGATTCGAACTCGGTGTCGGCGTCTTGTAAGTCGCACGCCTAAACCGTTCGGCCACCATCGCTCTCAACAGGGGAACAGCTAGTTACCTATAAAAATAGCGAAAAAATCACGTTTGTTGTATGGGAGCCCCTTTTTTTAGTATTTGTTGTTATAGCGGCAACAGAAATATATAAACATCATCTGTGAAAATTTCATCTGTCTAACTATCACTGTTCATTAGGCACAGCCTGGTGACAGATAGACAGACAGACAGAAGGATGGACGGGCAGACAGCGGAGTCTCAGTAATAGGGTTCCGTTTTACCCTTCGGGTACGGAACTCTGAAAAGGATGACTAATGAAGTCCACACTCACATCTCGCTACCAGCTCCCGCGTTGTCATGAAGTTGGCACGCTTATTTGTGACGCGCCATATCTGAAATGTGTAAAAACATTCCATTAGACTAAAAATAATAAACAAAACATAATATCAGATATACATCCGTACACGAGATAAAACTTAAATGATAACGTACATACAACAATCGCGCTTAAAACGTGTGCGCTAAACAGCCCGCAGTCATTATCATACAAATTATCTACAAGGTTGCTCATCAAAAGAAACGTATTGAATTTATTATTTCAATATTAATAATGATTTAGTTTTTTTAAGGTTCCGTACCTGAAAAGGAAAAACGGAACCCTTATAGGATCACATTGTTGTATGTCTTTCTGTCTGTCTGTCAAGACCATTTTTCTCAAGAACGCGTTGCGGTTTCATATTTCAATGTATAGGTACCAAACTAGCTGTTCCCCGCGGTTTCAGCCGAGTGGGCTACAGTTTAATTTTTACCCCCTTAGGGGTTGAATTTCAGAAAATCCTTTCAACTCTAAATTTTAAGTTTCTACGACCAGCGGTTTAGGCTGTGCGTTGATATCAGTCAGTCAGGACTTTGATTATAAATATAGATACTCAGCTCTAAAGTTTCTTTCAGCTGTGATAAAACGAACTTTACCGACAAATGACCGTCTATATGCGATATCACAAGGGAATCAAAACCTATAGGGTCTGCCTGTTAACCTAGAATCATGAAATTTGGCGTGAATGTTTTAACTACATATGTAAGGAGAAAAAAAAGTCAGAAAAACTAGTAATTATGTAGTTATGTTAATAAAAAAAAAACAAATTCGTACGGAACCCCCGGGTGCGCGCGACCAACTCGCACTTGGCCAGTGTTTTTTTTTCAAGTACTCCGCAGCAGGCAAAGGTATGATGCATTCGGCCTCGCGGGTAAACAGACGCTAGATAGCGCTAGACAAAGACGGTGCGAGGTCATGAGCATAGCCTTGCCTATGAGCGGCGCGCGCGCACGCTTCCGCCTGCCGACGCACCGCACGGCCGCGCACGCGCACGAGACTAGTAGTGCTCAAAGTTGCTATACTATTTGTTTAAAAAAAAAGTGCCTATTTTTATATTTTAAATTCGAAGTCAACCTCTGTCTCGCTTTCACGTCTAAACTACTGAACCGATTTAAATTAAATTTGGTACGGAGATAGTATGAACCCTGAGGAAGGACATAGGATACTTTTTATGGCGATAAACTGTAACCCACTTGGTTGACACCGCGGGAAACAGCTAAAGTATAGAACTTTTATTATTAGAATTATGTTCAAGATGAATAAACGGATATCAAAAAAAATCGTAAAAACTCAATAGCGCCTGTAAAAAAAAACATAATTGTCCTCCTAGCTGTAGACATAAATTGAGAGAACTCACTCAATCATAAACATTAGTGTGGTTTCATCGGATTAAATAAGCATAACACATTAATACCTAAGGTCATATAGCATCATATCAAATATCGTAAATTACGGATAACAAACCTTTTTAAAACTACACGTGGAGACGTGAAGGCGATCACTAAAGCCTCGCGCACACGGGCGGGCCGCACCGCATATTGCATCTCTGTCGTTCACCTAATGTTAGAAAGAGATGGAGTAATGCGTTGCGGCGCGGTCCGGCTAAGGGTGCGTACACAGCGAACGTTTGTGCAGTCATTGCGAGGCGCTCTGCCTTGTTTCCCTGTACTGACTGCACAAACGTTCGCTGTGTAACACGTTACATTACTCCCCATAATGCTGGTCAATACCCACCTTTATTGCCTTTAGGAAACTACGGGCGCCAACAGCGGTGGCTTCCTTGTAAATAAAAGCTATTATGAGCTTACAAATGGCTCATACATAATCATTTAGCCGATGTTTCATCTGCCTCCGTAACTAGGGTTACCGTATAGAGACAGACAAACTCTTTTTTATTATTTCCTATCCTGATCGAGATTTCAGGATTCTTGGTTCCTGACAATTCCCTTCCTTTTTCCTGAGATTTCAGAATTCTTGGTTCCTGACAATAAAGTACAGTAGATTTTTCACGTTTTTGTACCAGCAGTTACAATCAACAAACGAAAGCGTAATCGTATTTGGAGCCCCAGTGCAGAAAATCAATAGTTTCTTTTTATTAGCTTCACTTCTAACTAGCTCAATTGTTCAGTTGTTCATTACGTTTGCGACTTTTCTAAGCTAATCAGGCTTTTTTCTGAACTTTAATTTTTCATCTGGTAACCCTATCAGTAACTGCGTCGCGAAGTTATTACGCCTTATAAACAAAAGGCGGTATATAAGCACTGTTAATGCATGCACGTTGTGGTTGCACCCATCTCATCAGCGGTGGACAGCTGATCGAGTCTTATTGAATCGCTTATGTTGCATACGCGGAGAATACTGATTGGTTTTACTCCCAAAATGGTTTGTTCTCTCTAGAGATTTTGCTTCAAATTCTTTCTAATTCACTCGCTGAAAGTTGGAGTGGAACTCCTTGCCAGAGACGGTTTTCCGATCGGTATAAATTGGGAATCTTCAAGGCAAGAGAACAGGTACCTTCAGAGCGTCATCGCTTGGCAACGGGCGGGATGGCGGTCAATCGCAGAAAATACAATAAAAAAAAAGTTGTTTACGGAAGAGCCTGATCTGTAGAGATAGTCTATTCTTCAAAAGGTGCTCCGTGCGTTCTGCAAAAACTTGATGGTAGGGCATTTTTAAGTACTCGCCTAACTAGTCAGTTTTCCATCTATCCACCGTATTCGAGTAGAAATGAGATTGTCGTCAAACACTAAATTTTTTTTATCAACGAACGTTTTCACTTTGGCTATTCTGCAGCTGCATTGACCGCGATAGCTCTTTTTATTTGCGTTCGAGCTCTCTTTATGTATTTTTTTACTCGTATAGAAACATGAATTCAATTTGCGAGTTCTTGAAATGTGCCGCGGCCGAAAAAGTGTTTGTTCATTAGTCACTGCGTGCAATTACATAAGCTCTTGTGGTAATATGTGTCAAGTTCGTAACAGTGATCTAACAAAGACTCTGACGCAGTTTCCTAACGGCCGTAGATAATGAAGAGAGAGCTGTTTTTCAAGCGGTGCCGGTGGTGATAGCACAAGTAGTGACGTCGGATTGTATTAACGGATCCTGAACTTGAGTTTTTGGTGAAGGTATTATACATCGTGATGGAACCATAGCTTGGTGGTAGGGAATTTTCTAGTGCTCGCTTTTCTAGTTGAAACCCCCAAGTTAGGAATCTGTCGCCAAGCACCGCTTACATCATCCTCATCACTCATCATTTGAGAGCCTGGTCCCAGCAGTCGTTGCGTGCCACCTTCTTAGGACTCAGTGACTTGTATTTAAACGCTACCCTGTATGATGTTTAAAAAATATATCAGCCCAAGAAACTTTACACACTTTTACGATTTAAAATATAACATTTACGATTTAAGATTTAATGAAAGTTCAGAATTGAAAACGTCTAGCTTAGCGTTGGAATTTTCCTTACGCGAAGATGACTTACGAAGCAGAAATTACAATTTAATTTCGAAAGTTTCAAAGGAACTCTCCCGTAAAAAGTCATTTAGATCCTAAGCGGTTAATCACATTTCATATTAAAATCTCGAAACGAAAAATCTGTGAATTGTAAAATTTTGCTTGGTGACAGGCCATTTTTTTGTGCTCGCCTAACTAGTAACCATCCGCCAGTTAAAAATCTGTCACCAAGCATCTATCGATGTATTCCGGCAGCCTCACTTGAGAGCCAGTTCCTATCCAGGCGTTTACCACAGCATAGTTCAACTTAACGAATTGTGTAGCCTTGATAAGAGGTGCCAAGTCAAATGGCCATAGGCGACGGTGATCGCTCACCATCAGGCGGACCGCCTGTTTCCCATTCTATTACATAAAAAGCCATGTTGGGAGTTGTCTTCCAGTAGCAAAGCGTGACGTGATCTCAAGAGCTATTTGTAATGGCAATCGACTGTAAAGGGATGGCTTTATCCAGTAACGACAACGGTAACTTTTAAATTTTTCAGTTTGAAGCGTTTTCACCTGCATTTTTCTGGCTTACTTGCAGAAACTAAATTTCGTATTAAAGGTACCCTATGTATATAGGCTGGTCTATCCCTGTCGCTTTAATACAACATATGCGATCAGCCGTTTTGGCGTGTGCGTGATTAAGTAATAAACACAACAAAAGAGATTTGTAGAATTAGACGTAATTTAATAGTGATGTTATTTTGAAATAATCTTGATAGCTTATCTATCAGTCTTTTTCCATCCTAACCAGTGATTATAGAGTCTCATTTTGTGTATATACTCGTACCTGAATTATGTGAAACAATTTTTTTATATATTACGGGGTATATAGGGTTTGACCATAGGTTGATGCGGTCAAAGATGGTCAGGCTCTAATGTGAGGCTGCCAAAACACCGATAACTGTGCTTGGCGACAGATACCCCATATTACTTTGTGAAGCTTTTTCATTTAAAGCCATCATCATTATCAGTCTATTACGTTCCCACTGGTCGGACTCTGGCCTTCTCTCAGAGAGAGAGTGTGGGCCGTAATCTACCACACTGGCCCAGTGCGGGTTGGTAGATGTCGCATGCCCTTGAATGTTGCAGTTCTTGGGCATGCCGGTTTCCTCACGATGTTTTCCTTCACCGTTTTGAGCGTTGGCAATTTAAAGCCATACCTGTTTAAATTGATAGCGTTGTTACAACAAGATAGTGTCTTCACATAATTTGTCTCCTTGGTTTCACGAATGGTCTCGTGATGATAATAATCATTGTCACTACATTTCGTCACAACAATCGATCCGCAAAGCGTTTGATCGCGAAACCGTTGCTCTGTTACGCAAAGCACGTCACAATTACGCGATTGGCGCGTTGTTGTGGAACGCCGGCGCCGGCCGACCTCGCTCTGTCATGGCCGCCGCCATCGCTTCCTGATGCACTCTTGCACATCACTGATACTGCGTTTACGAGTGCTATTTAGATACCGCACGCGTTGATAGAATGTACTCAATCTACTATTTTGTTGTGGAATTTCATGTGTGAAATTGAGTGCTTTGTGTGATTTTGTATTTTTTAACAAACAGCCTTTTTGCGACCACGTGGTGTCACGGCGGACACGGCTACTGCTTCCTGGTGCACTTCTGCGCAAGGCATGGGTAGAGTTGTGAAGAAGAATTAAGATAGTGACATGCTATAATATTACGAATAGGTACAGTTTTGTGAGTTTTGATAGAGGAAGCAATCTCTATACCCTCTTAAAAGAATGGTCCGATTTTTAGCAGGTTTTTGGTTACACTATTTTGTGTGTCATAGAATATTTTAAGTGGCTCAAACTAATGAGACAGTTGGTCTAAAATATGATCTAAAATGACTATAAAATTATTGTATTCTATGTATTATAAACTTTAGTATTCAGACGACACTACTTTACCACTAGGGGATAACAAAAAAACTGTCGTTCAGAGATATCAAGACACACTCAAGGGGTGCAGTGACGTCACGCAGTGCTTTATCGGGGCTGCCTTTTCATATTTTGCCTTTTTTATACATTAGCTGTACCTTGCGGCTTCGTTTGCATACGTCTTTCTTTACAGACCACAATCTTAATTAAACTACCACGGGCCGAAATTAAGTTGTTTTTTTTGTGCACTGTACATTCAGATGATCAAATGCAGACCTCTGTAAATGGGTAAAAGAATCGTGTTTTAGACAAGGACATCCGGATGTAATTTTTATTGGATTTGCGTGAATACTTGAATGCAAGCGTTTAATTTGTATGAACCTTACGTGTCCTTAATTGTAGTGTTGTGTGAGGATTGACGATTTCCTGGTGTATAATTTGATTATTTCGAAGCTGTAGATTTCAATACTTTTGTCTTCGTAAAAGCTCTCTCTTTTATATTTTGTAGGGCAGTGTTTGATCACAAGTCACCTGATGTTAAATGAATGTGGTGCGACGCTATGCCTGGATTGAGAACTGGATCTCAAGTGAAGCAATCTTCTGCGTAACTTCGTCATTGTATCTACACAAATAAACCATTAACGATATCTTAAAAGAAGATAAGGCAATATTATTGAATGAGATACCCTTCCTCCGACAAACGTAATAATTCTAGACCAGATTTATCTCGCGACCGCCACGGCGATCAATGTCACCAGCCAAGTGTACGCTCGCGGAAAAAAATTCCATTGCTTACACAAAAACTCATTTAATAAGTCCACCTCGACCTTTACCCACTGACTTGGGCCGAGACCTTGCTACTGATTCACTTATCAGTTTATCACCGTGTTTAGTTTTTTATTTATCGAGCGATAAAGGGACTGCCCTTGCCGGCAATCGACGCAAGGTTGGAGGTGATTCCGGCATGCTTTTTTCGTCTGTCGAATTTTATGCACGACTAGCGTTTCCGGATAGGACAATGCTTACAATGCTGTCCTGTGGTTTCTCAGCTCTTCCTTCCTCGTTTGCTTTTGCGTTGCGATTCGCAAGTGCAATTCGGTAAGGTTTCGACCTTAACGTTGCTAGAATTGCAACTTTTTTGGCGCACTTCGGCCTTGATTCGTTTCTGTGCTAATTGAATAGCCTAATTTGGAGCATTTAGGTTGGTTTTTTGTTGTGTGCAATTTATTTATTGATTATTATTACGAATGGTGTCGTGATGAATGTCGGACGTGAAAATATATGCAAAAGTATCTACATGCATTTAACTTACTAACTTTAAAGATATATCATTCGAATAATCTAGAATACAATTACCATTATCTCCCGTATCGTATCATTTATAAAAAGATCGTCAAGTAATCTCTCTGATCGGACTCTGTTCTGTGAAGAGTTTAAGTAGAGTCTACTCTACCTTATATAGCTTATTACAGAGTCTTGAACTGAAACTCAAAAGCGTCAATTTACTTGTTCGTTTATTGCGTTAAAGTTCTTAACATTTTTTTCCTGAAGGTCGAGAGCTGATATAAAAAGTGCGGAAGTCACGGTCTCACTGTTGGTGAATTAAAAAATAACTCGACATGACTCAAACCTGAGAGGTTCTGAAAATAAAAACCGATTAATTACAGGTCTTGTTAAGAATCTGTCGCCAAGCATCTATCGGTGTGTTCTGGCAGCCTCACTTGAGAGCCAGTTCCCAGTCCAGGTGTAGCGTGGTGCCATCTTCGACCACATCGTCACTTCACATCAGGTGACTTGTGGTCAAACGCTACCCTGTAAAGAGTAAAAAAAAAAAAAGGTCCAAATGAATCTTTATGAAAGATTAACACTTTGGGAGTTAACTTCAGAAGAAGCGCCTATGAGATGTGGTTGACAAACTAGGTTTTTATGATTTTGGAAAGGCTTGAGGCTAATGATCTCGATAGCATTATCTTGCCACGAAAAATACAGTATTTCCTCTTTCAGGCTAAAGAAAGCAGTTCCGTGATATCGAACCTTTGTTGACAGAAAAAAGAAACAAGAGTTTAAAGAAAAACACAATCGTGTCTCAAAACAAAACAACACAACAACCGCCAGGTGTCCGTGACCGTCTGAGCGGCCGATGAAATGGAGAGTAGTGAGTCTGGAGTAAATGACGTATGGCTGTAGCAATCATACATTTTGATACATTTTGAAGCGAGTCAGGTCGACTTGCAACCCGTAGGCCGTAGGTCGTGAATTCTGAAAAGAGCATAGTGATGAAACCAAAGCTCGGTGGTAGGCTGGCTAGCCACCATCCTCAAATTAAGGAACTGTTGCCTATCGATGTGTTCATATTCATACAGCCTCAATTGAGAGCCTGTTCCCAGTCTAAGCGTAGCATGGTGCCACCTTCGAAGGCACGCAACAGAAGTCAAAAAACTGGAGGAAACCTCTTTGACCAGAGTGCTACGAATTTCTATGACTCAGAACAACTATGGTGGTCCGCTCAAAGCATAATGATGAAATCAGACTACGTCACCGTCACACCATAACTGGTGCCCAACGGTGTCACCTGCTTTGTTTACGGAAGCGTTTTGTAACAGTTGTTCCTCAACTTCCACTTTCTAAAAACTAGGCCTCATCATTGACAATGGTTTCACGTGTCCTTGACCCAGTGGCGCAACCGAGAGCAAATCTAGAGACTAGTCTTAGCATTCGTCATATGCGTGAGTTACACAATGTTCCGCTCGAGCGGCAATTACATAAGAGTGACTTTTGAGAGTGCGTATTGTTGGAATGTAGGTCATCGTCAAGTCGTCAAGACTCACGCAGTCATTATCAGGGTCGCTTACGAACAGAAACAGCAGTGATTGATGGAGCACCACGAATAGTGGGCCGAGTGGCGTGCCCCCGCCGCAAGACGCCGCCATAACTCCATGGCTTGTGTAACTGTCACACGGTTTTAGATGATGGCACATACTTTGAAAAATGATAGCTTTAACCCAGAACATAAACAAATGAGTCTGTCGAAAACATTGAAATATACAACACCCACAGAATGAAATACAAAGATCCGACCCCGAACTAGGATCCTCTGTATTTAGGATACCCAAAAACAACCATGGATTGAGAATCCGCAACATCCGGACACGGAATAAGCACCTACTTGTTTTTTTTCCCCCAATTTGTCCCTTAACGGAAATGGAACACAGGATCTCACACTTCACCGATTGTATCAAATCGGTTGTCCAAATGTCAGTAATTCAAAGAGAAATGATGCTATAAAGTATCGCTTTAAGTCTGATGATAAACTTTATGCTAATATCGAATTTCCCACCACTGTTAAGTAGGTGGAAAATCACTTGCAAAACTAAACTGGCTCAGCATTACCAACTTTCAACCACTCCAGTTTCACTTTAATTTCAGAACCGCGTCGAAAATTGAATTCAAAACGGATTATAACACGACCATAGCAACAGATCTGCATCATAACCGAGCGGCGCGTTTGAGTTGCCAAACAACTTTCATCTGCTGTCAAACGGCGTCCGCAACCTACTCCAACTGTAACAGCGCCTACTATAAACATACCTACCGTTGTAGTATCCAGTAATACTAGTAACAGCAATAACTGGTAACATACGAGCACATACTAATCACATTATCATACCTTCACCTTAGCTATAGCTACTGAGCTACGCTTCCGCGTGCAGCGCGTCACCATTCACTTTCACTGCTCGCCGACGCAGGGGTTCTGCCTGCCTAACCAGCAATAGACACCACCGTCTACCTAACAGCCCTAAAATGTGCCTTATAAGTGTAGTAATAAGGCACACTGTCGGTACTCGCGTATGGTCACATTTTTTACGAGCCTCCCATTTGGTCACGTTCAGAAGTGAACCCAATTACAACCGCACAGAGTCGAGTGTGGATTGCGTGGCGCGCGAGAGACGGCCTCGCCAAGGCCGCACGTACGACGCGCAAGTGTCTGTTTACTTTCTCTAGCGGTCAATGGTCACAGCTCTGGGAGTTCGGGTGTTTCAGATTGTTTTTGGAGAGCATTCAAGGTCGGCCGTCACTAGTGTGGCTGACGCCGTGACCCGAGGTCGTTATGCGGCAGCTCCGGACCAATAATCACCTTGTTTAATAGAAATATGACAAATTGGAAGTTGGTTTTTATTGGTGTCATGAGCAGCTTCAGCAGTGGCTTTATTGGCTAATATATTTTGAGAAAGCTTTTATGATGTCATAAGCTTTTATAATGTTACGCGAACTTTAAAACCTATTTTCTACCAATAAAATGGCTGGCCAACTCCTACTTTCTAAAAAGGTGATAGGCACTCCTTATGGTCAAATGTCGTATATCTATGGTCAAATGTAAATAGGTCATGGAGAATTACTACTTCAGAAGTTGGACGACCTTTGTTCCGGTCCGAGATTAAAGCAATAGCCTTTTTGTGGTGACCTATATAAATGTTAAAACATTTTATGACATCGCCATTGAACTTTTGGAGTGATCTAATAGAGCTGGCCTTAGATGGGCCGATGTCAATACTAATCAGAGATTTAATAGACAAGATTGATGGACTGCTCATTTACTACTAAGCCGATCAGTCCTTAAAATTTAGTTATGAAACAAGTACAAAAACAAACATTACATAATTCAGATTGAAGTTAAGAGGATTTGCCATACTCAGTAACGCTTAAGGAAAAGTTTTCAGTAATTCTTGGTATTAAGATAAACGGTTTCTGGAATTGAATGTCGTTATAGAATTTTGTTCTTGATTTATCCGTTTCCCATCTTTTCTACGTTTGAAGCAATCTTAGATCAATATAAGTGGGTCGTGGGTTCGAATTCTGCATTGAGCTTGAGCTCATCTATCAGTGATCGCGTTGAAACCATAGATTGGTCATAAAGCATTCTCTAGTGCTCTCCAGACGCTACCCTCAAGTTAAGTATCTATCGGTATGTTCCGGCAGCCTCACTTGTGATCCAGTTCTCTATCCAGGTGTATCGTGGTTCCACCTTCGACCACATCGTCACTTAACATCAGACGACTTGTGGTCAAACGCTGCCTACCCTGTAACATGTAAAATCTGCACTGTGTTTGTAATCCACTAAAGTTCTAAATGTCAAACGCCCAGTAATTTCACATTTCCATTCCACTTGCATTCAGGATCTATCGCTTCGCCTCATTGTCATTATAATCCATGGACAAATCTGTACGTATTTCCAACTAACGGAGTGCCTTCGCCAAGTGAAAGTAAACAAACACTTTATGCAGAGTTTACGTCGGATCGAGTCGTTTCACTTCACGATTCCTAATTCAAGAGAGTTTGTAATGAGAACTAATGAATGAATGACTGAATGAACAGTTGTTATTCAAGTCTGTCAAGTGATAATGGCTCTAGTAGTACGACCTGTCACCAACTACGGATCTCATTTTGATGTGACCACTAGGGGCCTAGCCAATATGCAAACGTTTCTTTTTCTACAATCGTAAACGATTAGGCGTAAGCGAACCAAAAAGGTTAGTTGGTAACCAAGATGAAAAGAAATTAAAAAAAAACAGTTTTTAGTCTGTAGTGAGCGTTTATAACAAACATTTTTAAACGTCAAAGTTAGAATAATAGTGACATAACGTGGAAATGTCATTCCCAAATATTAATTTTAGTTTTCTTTTACCGTTCACGATTGTAGAATCTTGGCTAGGCCCTCTGAGCGATCTTAGCTTCATATATATTACTCGATCTTACAATTTATTTATTTACCATACAAAGGTGTTAAAGTCATAAGCTTCACAACCACAACACAATCCTTGTTGAGTCAAAAAGTAATAAGGAAAGAAAGAGGCGTAATCTTCAACACAATCAATGACGTCATCAAGTTAAATACGCTGAATAAGAACTCTACATGAATATGGTAATCACAAGGTCGTGCAGATAGAGAAAGGACGCTTCCTTTTTTACTGGCTACTTGGAATATTAAAAAAAACTTACAAGTCTTTACCTGACCCTGATCTTAAAGGCCTTACGTAGGCGACAGAAGGGGGTACCCCATGTGCATTTGCGAGGAACGAAAACGTTAAAAATAATCAAGACAGGTTTTTCCGAAAATAGCCTAAAGCACTCTGGGTATTGTGTTCTTAATAATAATGCTGATGGTAGAGATTTTTTAAACCAACATAATATTTACAAAGAAAAATTATTGTAATTAACTAATAACTAACCACAATTTTCAGGTTATTCTCGGAGATCTTTATAAAATCGGATGATTTGACTGAAAATAAAAGATAACATTATTTTTGTAAGTAATCTGAACGCATTATATCCAATCCACCAGGATGGTTTTACTACCTACTTGTAAAGCACCTGTTTCAAAACTCGTACCTGACTGGCGTCTTAATATAACAGACTTCACAGCTAACAAAGTTTCAAGGTAGTATTCAATAAACTAAGATTGTAGGGTTCCCACTTTTCAGTTGAAATAATTGTGTAAAAGTGGTTTAAAAAAAACTTTTATTTTGCATATATTTTTTATATCTTACAGGGTAGCGTCACTAAGTCACCTGTTATTAAGTGACGATGTGGTCGAAGGTAGCACTACGCTACGCCTGGATCGAGATTTGAATATGAATGATTTAAAAAGATTATTTGTGCTAAAAAGTTTTAACCAAAATGGTAGCCTAGAAAAACAACACATTTTGATCTAGGTACCTGGCAACTCTAATCAAGCTAATTACACATTGCTGTATAAATATAAAAACCCCAAATGAGTCTCACAATACTGACCAACATTAAAAAGTTGCCTAATTTCCTTTCATTCCGTTGTTCATAATCTGACATGAGCATCGTTAGCCTTTACCTAGTAAACTTCACGGCTGCAACCTCCAGCGTTACGAAACGTTTTCCTTCCGCCGGCTGTATGTGATGCACCATCGGTAATTATTATGCTTGATGCTCGCGCTATTGTAATAGACGTAATGGAAGATACGAGTGTTATGCCTGTTTCATTGTTGCTTGGAAACGTAAATGAGACGGACAAGCAAACGAAACAGGACAGAGCAGCGGGCGAAATAAGGCTTGAGTATAATGATGATGCAGCAAGAACGCTTACGTAGCAAAATAAGGGGATCATACAATCGCGTAATTGGATGAAGATTCCGCTCAGTCATAAGCGATTAATGGGTTTAGAGAAGATCTCACTCAAGAGTCCTGCAAATATTTGTCTCACAACAACAAATGTAAACAAACAAAATGTAACAAGGCACATCAACGCTCAGCTAACAAATCAAAAAGATAAAGGGAACAATTCTGGAAACAATGCCGGCGACACTGCGGCGCCAACAACGAAAACTGCCGCTCAGCGACAATTTCTGTGGAGCTTTCTATCAATAGGAAATACAACGAAGCAGATATCGAGAATAAACTGTCATGGCCGAAGACATTTGGCTCGCAGACCCCAAGGCGAAGGGCGCTGGGCACAGTTATATTATTACATTACGCAACGGTCTATTTCGGGACCATCGTGATACTGCTGGCGAATTGCAAGGAATCCACTGGCACGGCTATCTTTGCTGCCCACTTCCGAATACTAATGGGATTGGACTCTATCCACTTAGGAGCATATCGAAAGGTTCTCGTTATTGGATTAACCGGGGTTATGAGTTTACGACGTCACGCCGCAGATTTGAACACCTGAACCAAAAGTGACTGGTACTTTAGCCGAGGATAAGACACCGAAAGTACCGCATAGTAAAACAAATTAAATGTTTGTATGACCTACAAACAAGTGTTTGCCTCTAGCGTGGTTGGTTCCAAAGACTGTTTACTTTCTGGTTTCAATGAGCATTCAGCTCGCAATAACATTGTTTGGCTACGCTGTCGTAAAGCAATCCGTAACGAGATTCATGAGTCAGAATGAAAATGAATACCGAATTCTTTTTCCAAACGTTAATTGAATTTCTATTTAGATAAAAACCTAACTGCTACGAGATCTCCTTGGTTGGTTAAACAGTTTTAGTCTCTAGGCTTTTAGTACACGGCAAGAAATTGTCGAAAACCACGGTATGCACTCTGAAGGCAGTTTTAAGAACAAAGTATTGAACAAAGCCGCTTACCCTGAGTACTTACGATTTAATAAATCAGGACCGTGGGTGTAACGCGTCCCTTCCACCTGTCCAGTGCACTTGTGCAATTGAGCTCTTCCCTACCGGCGGCCATGATTGCTAAATTGCTTCAATGCTCTTCCTACAGCGCATTCCCACATTTACGCCGGTAATCACCTATGGTGTGATGCTATCCTAGTACAGTCATTAGACCCTTGACTATTATTTACATAGTCTAATGGATTTTTTCTTTTGTTTGGCTCGTAGAGCTAACTTCTAAATTCCCAAGGGTTAATGACAACTTGGCAGGCGAATCATTTGTTACAAAAAGTATTGTTTACATTTCATCTACTTCTGTCGGTTGCTATGACGCATTGGAATAAGTTTTAGAAACCATTGAACAGTGAAGCCAACTTTCCTCGCAGACTTGAATGACTTGTTGCCAGGTAACGTGGGTTGTTAATCTGAATGTTACACGTCGCGTTTCAATAGTTTATTGATCGAATTATCCCATAAGCAGTAGCAAGCAAACCGCTGAATTAATCATGGACAACTGACATGAGCTGTATTAGGTTTGTTGCACAATTGCCCCTGTAAATGACGCAATCGGATTACAGCAAATAAAGCTCTATGATTATGTACTTTTAGCAGCTAATTATTATTGATCTTTAGTAGTGAGTTTTGGAACAGAACTGATTTAAGTTGTTCAAGTATGTATGTCAGTTGTCCATCCAGACGTTGCTGTGTCATGCAGCCGATCCATAAATAGGTGCACGCCGTGACGTAAGCCGACTTTTGAGCGCTGTCAGCGGAGCACTGCCCTCTTAAGTCTGCAGAAACCGACCTTGGGTCCAAAGCTACTTTCAACCCGGAAGCGCTGCAGCGCCATTTACGCTGACACCCGCAACTTAACAACACCAGAATTTTATTTACTTTACCCTTTTTTGGCGCATAACTCCATAATAAATGGGTCGTGTAGTTTTAATAGCACTTTAAATTTCATTGGTAGCCCTGAGCCTTCGCGAGATAATGAAGTGTCAAGACCTTGATGGGACAGGTCACTTAGGCTCAGGTGATTTCGAGCTGAGACCTCTGCCATTTACGCAAATGGCGTTTAAGTGGCTTTTTCTGATGGCTTCAGTTCAGACCACCTCTGAGATTTTCTTTACTTTGTCGGTGGTAAAGGAAATAGAATAGAATAGAATTTACGTTTATTTGCGACAAAAACACTCATGGTACATGGAATATAAATAAAAATAACATACAACAATATTACAGTAATTGAACGTACACAAGAATGTCACCGTCGCAAATCGGCCCCAACTCAGCAAAATCAGTAGTGGCTAGCTTTCCAAAACGGAACACATTATTTTAAAAGGGAAATAAATACGAATGTCGAAAAATAATGTCCTGAATGTTGGTAAGTCCATGTTGACGCCACAAAAAAGCTACGCTCTCGAACTTCGGAGAGATTTTGTAGCGATTTTTGGTAACAACAGGCATCCAAGTTTACCCCACCAAACCACCAAATTACAATGAAGGAAAACTCAAAAAGTTTCCATACAGACAGAGCGCGTTTAAAAGCAGCCGGAGACCTTGGCAAGGCACTTACGAATTGAATCGGCCCCGTGCGAGGTCGAGGCGCCTTCCGTCATTACACACACACACAGACACCGGCCTGTATGTTACGCGAGTAACACATCTGTACGAGTGTTGTTTGGGTCGCCACCGATTGAATTATGGTTCAATTTTTTAAACGAGTCAGTCGAGACTTGCCCTTGATGTAAGCGGAGGGCTCGTGGAAAACTGGCGGCGACTTGTTTGTTTTTCCGCTCGGGTAAGTGCTGGAAAACGATTGGAATATCAATTGCCAGTTGTAGGCGTACTGCGTAGAGACCTCATCAAGTCATCGGTATATCCAGCGGTAGCAGAAAAGTAACTGTAATGTGTGAAAAACGAGAAAGTCGCTCGTTTTGTGGTGTGCGTCACGCTTGTCATCCAGAATTATGAACTTGAACAGTTCAAAATCCTGCGCGGCAAGGCACTGTGCTCGTCAACCTCAGATGTTACTGATGTTGAATCAGAATGCATATAAACTCGCATTTCAGCTATAATAGCCGTAGCTTCTACAAAGACTGCAACGAGCAGTATGAATCAGTCGCAGACTGGCATGACCATATAAAGACTTTGTGTTCTTAACGTGATACATCATAATACACTTTCGGTCTATGGTACCACAAGCGACGAAACAAGGCCTTGAGTACCAGCAGCCTATAAAACTTTGCCCCCATCGTCAGTCGTGTGTTCTTGAAACTACTACATATATTTATATGTATATCGAACGAATCATAAAAAACTAGCTGTATCTCGCAGTTTTATCCCCGTAGAAATTCTTTTACAGAATTTCATCACAATAAAACATATCATATAACACTCAGGGATTGTTTAGCTTTCTAACTGTGAAAGAATTTTTAGTATCTGATCAGTAGTTTTAGAGATATAACAAACTTTAAGTTTTTTTTTACCTTAGGATTGTAGTGAATTTGCTCCAATTCAATTATGTAGTTAGTTATAAAATCAAAAATTGTAAATGTGGTCGCACCCAAGAAATGACCTGCCAGGCGTTTCCAGTATGTTCTTTCGGCGTAGAGGTTAGAATAGTGTAAACAACGGTAGGTTATGTACTATGTACTTACCATCAGGAAAAATAGTAGCTTATTTCTATGTACGAAGTAACAGTTTCGATTGAACACATTTGGTGAATAGCCGCGTGTCCTTGTCATTCACAACCGTCACTGCACAGTTCCTGAAACAAAGAAAAGGAATTTATGAATATACTAGCGGATCCGACAGACGTTGTCCTGCTACCTAGATACTGACTGCAGCGCTATCTGCTGGGCTGATTTGTGAATCTAACCCATCCAGGGCGCCACCCAAACTCATACAAAAAAAAATCATTCAAATCGTTCCAACCGTTTAGGAGGACTTCAGTGACATACACACGTACAATAGAATTGTATTATATAAAGATTTTGCATTAAAAATCCTGTTTTTATGTAACTTTGTGATGAGACGGAGATGTCGCTCGCCTGATAGAATGCGTCGCTATTACAGGTTTTTGTTTACCACTTAAAGGGTAGCGTTTGACCACAAATCAACTGATGTTAAGTGATCGAAGCTGGTGCCATGCTACACCTGGGAACTGGCTCTTAAGTGAGGCTGCCGGAACACACCGATAGGTGCTTGGCGGCGGATTCTTAACTTGAAAGCTCAAGCAGCTCAGTTCAGTGCTACTCAGAATACAATGCACTGCGCTCGTCACCACAAGATGATACATCTTTTAATGCACTGTAATATTACTGTAAACATTGACTGCATTGTCGTTAAACGTCAAGTGAGATGAGTCAAGCTTAAGCCTGTTGTGGACGAAAAAATCGGCTAAGCGCGAATATAACTCGCGTATGGAGAGTTCCGTACTACGCTTATTACTTATTTCATCAGTCTTTGATGAATTAAAGAGCCTAAAGCATCCTCAGGTCAATTTAAAAATTGAGCTACCTTAAAAAAAAAGTACATTCATTTTTTTTGTTGGTATTCACAATTAAACAAAAATTTATCAAAAATAGATTAGACATTTTAGATTTATTTTGTTAACTAGTATTTACAAGTCTTAGGGACTCATGCGCGGCATCCCCTTGTAAAAGGTGTAAACTAGACTGTAAGTGTTTTTTGAATAAATAAATGTTTCCTTGCAACAAAAAACAATGACAGTAGTTAAGTTTAAAAAAACAATATGGCAGGAAGTTAAGTACACAAAATGTCACTGTCACAAATCGGTCCAACTCAGCACAATGCTGGTTAATGGACCAGCGCTGGTCTAGTCTTCTGTTGGAACCGTTGATGCGTCATGACACCTATTTCTTGCAGGTGACGACGCGGAACGATCGCGGCATACGAGGCGTTCTGCACGCGACGGTGGTGGCGTTTGACAAGCAGTGGAACATGGCTCTTAGCGACGTGCTCGAGATCTGGAAGCGGAAGGGCGTGAAGAAGAGGAAGATTCCTCCGGGAATGGGTAAGTTATTGCCTTACATTTATGACCTGGATACCGCTGGGTTGAGGCATAGTGGAAGCGCATCCACGCGAGCAAACCTACGACTAAATTTCATGTCCCTATATATCGATAAGTTATTCAAGGTTTTCTCATGGATGCCACAGGACCAAATTGAAATGGGACCACACGGGAAGCACCAGCTTTCAGAATCGTCAAAATCAGTTCACCCAGTCGAAAGTTATGTGGTAACAAACATTAGAAGACAAAACAGCTAGGGATCGTAGTGAACTTGAAATTGTAAACGTGATGCCGGACGTTTCTTGCCTGTTCTTTTGCCGGCGTAAGGACGTTGGAGTAGCTAGTTTTACGTTTTAAAGTGATCGCAGTTTGTATCCTAATTTTTTTTAATTTATTTATTTAATGTGATCGCGCCGAAAAAATGACCTGCCGGGTGTTTCAACCAATGACTGTCAGATTGGCATCACGAGTAGGCCCTTTTAGCCTTTGACCACGATAGGAAGTGACAATATGGTACGCGTAACTAGGTAACATAAGGTCAAAATAGAGCAGCTATCAAATAAGTTAATGTTAAAGTTGCCTAAGGAAACAACATTTCTTTGATTTAGTATCGTTAGACTAAGAGCTTTTCACTGTAGATTATGCAAAATAGCCAATGAAAAGCTATAGCACGATTTGATATTAGATAAATCATTTATTGCGCTAACATTCTTCGTTTTAATTGCTCGTGCGTGACATTTGGAAATGTCGCGTAATTTATTGACGCCTTAAAAGGTCTTGTTCAATATCCGATAACGTCTAATCAATGTGATCGCGCCAAAAAAATTACCTGCCGGGCGTTTCTTGCCTGTTCTTTTGCCGGCGTAAGGAGGTTGGAACAGGCGTAGCTAGTTTTAAGTTGACGTTTTAAAGTGATCACAATGTATCCTATTGAATAAACATATTTTTGAGTTTTGAGTTTTTTGAGTTTTTACGGAGAATTTTCTTTGTATTTTTTTTTAAATTAGGCGAATATATCTGAGTGTAGGAGGGCAATTATTTTTGACTTATAGACTCGCTTGCGGAAAAACGTGTAAATAATAAAAATTCAGTTATTTTAAGATCTGTTATGGGTCCCGTTGGCACCCTTCAGGTACGGGGTCTTATATAAATGGCACATTAGCTTGTTGCTGTATAGTAAATTCCATGTACTGTGTATCTCAGTAAAACCGTTCAAATCAAATCAAAACATTTATTTGCCAGTATAAATGGGTACATTAAAGGTGTTAGTAAGTTAGTTTTTATATGACCATAACTGCTCCGTTAGGAATATAAGTAACTAGCTGTTCCACGCGGTTTCACCCGCGTAGGATTTATCGCGATAAAAACTATAAGTTTTTATTGTTTTGTCTGAGGCCAAGACTCACTTTGACACGTTAGTTTTTAATCCAATTCTGTAATACATAGAAGAATCGATCTTGAAAAAAAATTAACTCTTATCCATATTGTATTCAATAACTGACACTGGTATTTCTTTTCAAGGTACCCCGGTTCCGAAAGGAACAGCTGCGGCTATATCCCCCGTACCGTCAGTGAAGGAGACACCCCTTGGCAAAGGGGTGTGGGAGTGCACCCGCCACCTACCACAGTTGATGGTGCGGGGAGAGCACGTGGTGATGGTCAACGTGACCGGGCGCGCCTTGACCACCTAACTTGTGGAGGATATTGGAGTTTTCCCCCCCTTTCTCAGTATTAGCGCATGATCGCTGGATCGAATCGCGTAGGGGTTTTCCTTTTTAACTTGAATTGAAGCCCCTTACGATGGGATGATTTTCGTGATAGACCTACGTCCTACAGGGTAGTGTTTATATTTACTGAAGAAATTTCACTTTACTCTTCATGAATTGTTTTGAATCTCTATTCGTACAATATTGGCGGTTCCCAGTATTGTCAGCCGAATGAAAAATAACAAATTCCGCCACAATGGTTGTTTTGTATCGTCACTTTACTTAAAAGTTTTAATTGAAATAAGTCATGGGAACGTTTTTCTTTTTCAACTTGCTAAGTAATTGTGCTGTAAGTACATTAATTGCTTAATGTTAATCGCACACTTGTCAGCGTCGTACCTGCCGCAAGCGGCCGCACTTTTCGCATTTGAAATTTAATGCGGTGCGTGTTTGTGGATAAGTGAATGAGGCTGTATTGGATTTAATAGAAAGAATTGTTGAATGCGATGCGTAAGGTGCTTATAACTGTGCGATCAACTTAAGTTGCTTTAGTTTTAAGATGAGTTTTATAACAACTTTAAACGAAATAAACGAACGTTTATTTTCATCTTTGTTTTTCCTATATGATTTTAAATGTTGAACGAAAAACAAAATTCCTTCGTCATGGTCAATTGGTCAGCCTATTCCTTTCCAATTTGCTGTTGTTATATTTTCTTTAAATAAAAAATACTTCGTAAAAGATGTTTCGGAGAATTTTCATCAAGTATTTTTCTTGGAATAATTTTGATCATAATAGTAGGGTAGCCATGATGCTAAATGAGGAATTTGATCCATAGTTACAGCCAAAACTGAATAAATAAAAATTAAACGGGTAGGGTAGCTCACTACATGTCACCTGATGTTAGTGACGATGTGGTCGAAGGTGGCGCTACGCTACACCTGCATTAGGAACTGGCTCTCAAGTGGGGCTAATATGTGCAGTGCAACTTCAATACTCAATTGTTGATTGCATGTTAGTATACAACAGATCTTAGTGATTAAAATTAGCGAACATATGGACCCGAATAGGGTATAGCAATGTAGGAGCGGACTGATCTATTCTAGTCACTTTCTGAAGTCGTCATTTAGGATGAAATTTATGCTGTAGTAGCATTTGTCGATTAAAAACGTTTTCAAGTGATTTATGTTATATATTTTATCTGGCAGTTTGTTGTATAATGTGACTGACATTATGTTTGGTCCGGAACTGTGCATTTTTCTTCTTATTATTGCGACGGCTATTTTCCTCCATGCGTTTTTACTAGCCCCTACGTTCCCGTTTCCCCTACAAAAACTTCACTATTATTGCTTGTGGGCATCGATTACAATAACAATCGCAGGTGTACCCGGAAGCCCACGCCTCATTGTGTAGATTGTTCCCCATTTTCGCGCGACTCCCGCGGCCGTCGGCCGCTGTGACCGCGCGCGACCCCGCGGCGTACCTGCGTTTTCGCGCGTTTTCACAGCGCAGCGGCTTGCGGGATGACAGTTCAGGGTTACGAGAAAATAAAAGTTCACGCGTGAGGTCGCGTCATATATGATTGCTTGATAAAGCTACGGCGATGTAGTGTTGAAGGCTGATTCAGGTTTGGGTATTGTACATAATGTATTGAGTTCAGTGTATCTGTACTATATCTATAGCAAAAAAAAAATTATGACAACTAAAATCTGTAGGTAGGCATTTAAAGATGAATTAGGTAGGTATGTTAATAGTTGTCATAAAAATAAATAAATATAATTTATTTAAACTTGAAATAAAATGGAGGCCTTTACTCGTTGAAGAGTCCTTAATAATACCAAAATTGATTTGAATTTTTTATTGAATATTTAATACTACTTATTTAAATTGTCATGTTATGTAAAATATTAATGCTATAAAAGGAAAATAATAATAATATATGTATCGATAAAAGCGCATATGATTTATTTCCTAGAAACGTCCGTATTGAGTTTAAAAGAATATATTTTAGCGCTATTTTGATGAGGCGTTGATGAACTCCAGAGATTTGAACTGTTAACTTACGATGCGACATGTCTGTTGAATTGCATTGACCCTACTAGGCTAGACTAGACTTGTGTATACCTAGTATTCCTGCAGCGAATTTTAAACGTATTAAGTGAAGTCTAGCTAGGGTCAAGGTTAGCTGTAGAATAATATCTACCAATATTAAAGTGGAAAAGTTTGGGAGTTTGGAAGTGGGAGATACAATTTTGTACTAGGAACAAAAATATTATTGCTCTGCCCTAGGATCCATAAAGTTAGTAACACCTTCAATGGTCAATGTGCAGGTTTTTTCTACGAAATTTCAAGTGATATCTAAGACTTTTCAATAACTAAATTTCAAGTGAAACGAAACCGGCCGTACATTGCCTACCGGGCGTTTCTTGCTAGTTTGAAGTTTGACGTTTTAAAGTGATCACATGTTTTATCTTAATAGATATGTAAGTAAATAAATTATGATATTCCGGAATTGCTGATTATGTGATTTTTTAAATTCTTTTTTGACTATTGGTCTATTGCCTTGATCTATTATTTTCTCTTACGGGCGAACCATTTGGTCCCAAAAAAGTCTAATTCCCGATGCATCAGAGATCTATTTGCGTGATCGATGAGACAATGGCCCGCAGGGCGACGCACCCTGGCCGAGAGCCAGGCGCCCACGCGTGGGGGTGGGAGCTGGGCGCAGGTGGCTGGGAGCAGCCATACAGGTTTATGGTGGCACGTCTCAGTTTGTTTTGATGCTAGTATTATTGATTAATTTATTGAACACCCATACTCAGTTGATATTCCCCCGATACGAACGTAACTTTTCGTTTCGCGTTTTTAGGACTCAGTACCTCAAAAGAAAAAATGGATCTCTTATAGGATCAATTTGTTGTAAGTTTGACTGTCTGTCAAGACCCTTTTTCAAAAAACGCGTTGAGGTATCGAGTTGAAATTTATAATACTTGGCTCCACGATATCTTTAAGCTGTGAAAAAATCGAACTTCTAATGCCCGTATTAATAATCGATCCTGATCCATTTTTTGCGGTTTTGGATCGATATGTCAATTCATTTTAGGAGTAAGCTTGCCAATAAGCGATCCGCGTATTGAATTTGCGATCTCTACATTGAATCTATCCTTGGGAGGACAAATCGATGCTTACATCGATTGACAGATTGGCCCTCTGGTCCAAAACGATCGGTAGGAATCCAAGATCGATTTCGATGTGGGATAACAGATCATTATTTATTTCGGGTGCAAGTCAACCGTCAAAAGATATGACTAATTCTGTCGTATATTTTCGGATATTTTGCGATTTCCTTTGTTTTTTTTTAAGTTGCTATGATATTATACCGAGTTACAGATTGCTGAACACCATGAAATCAGCATAGGTGCCGTCTCAACACACAAGTGTGTGTGTAGCGAGTACGTGTGTAAGTTAACCTTGCATTGACGAAATATTTGATTCGATCCGTTATGTCACCGCTCCGTTTAGATTGTCTTATATAGACCACGGAAGGAGTTTGTGAACTTGTGGACAACATTATTTGTTTACAGTTCGCCAAGGCCGGTGTACTAATAACAGCAACTTGTGTGTTGTGGTATTTGACCTTGTTATGTGATTAGACAAGTAGCCTAAATACTTACCGAAATATATTAGTATTTTTTTCAATTTTTTTATTAATTACAGGGTGGTAGCCATCGAACACAAGTCACCCTACTCGGAACTGGTTTTAAAGTGGGGTAGTCGGAACACACCGATAGGTGCTTGGCATTTCAATTTTAAAAGACGTTTGTTTGGTTTAATTAATGTTTTAGGTCGACAATTTCTGAACATTTCACGATGATACTAAACTGAAGTAAAAAAATGGAGATACGGTTTTTTTATATTTTTGTTGAGTTTTAGTTTTTAACTTATTAAGTTTGAGGGCGCTAGCGGTATATGGTATAATTAAAAATTTAAAAATAAATATTATCTGACGGGCGTTTCTTGCCTGTTCTTTTGCTAGCGTAGGGAGGTTGGAACAGGCGTAGCTAGTTTTAAGTTTCACGTTTCAATGTGATCACATGTATCCATCTTAATACATTTCTTAGATTTTGTAGATGAAAATTGTGTGACATTCAGGTCCAAAATCCTTCCTCTAGCGCTAGCGCTCGCCGGAACCGCCGGCGCCGCCGCTGCGCTAGGAAGTATAAATAGCTCGGTTGCGCAACCGGGACGATGCACCGACGGGCCCTGTTCCACCGAGCCGGCTAGACTCTAACCAGCCGTTTAACTGTTACACTGATCCTGGAGAACGGGTAAAAGTGCTTAAGTAGCAAGCGGATATAAAAGTGAGTTGAGGCAAAATGTTTCACGTTATTTCTTTAAATTTTACAGTGTAGCGTTTGACCATAAGTTAATTGATATTAAGTGGGTGGCAGATTATTTATTGACTTCTATGCTGCATTATAAAAGATAGGCTTTTGAATTAAATATCGTCTAACTACTATGACACATACTTATAAGTGGGTATAAAAAAAACACACTTACGGTTTTAAATTTCAAGATCAAAAACCTGTCAGCTAACTTGTACATATAAAGACATAATATATGTATTGACTTTACATATAAGGCTAACTGGTCGCGCAAGGCAACACTTCCGCAATGTACTATACACAAACAATATAACGTATACATTAAGTATATATGTGGCCAATGCCGACCACTATTCTTTTATATCAACCTTGATCGTCTGAACCCGCTAGGTACATATTTGCACAAATTATAATGATCTTTTGTAAATAATAATCTAGTGATTAAATAACAATAATTTCTACTTAATTAATTTCCAACACTGACTGACAGACAATTAATAGTTTAAATAGTAACTCGTAGAAACATGCCATTTGGAATGTCTATAGATTGTGTAGGCGTATCTAAGGGTGCATAAAGAAAATATCGAAAAAGGGTATTCAATTTTGTAAAAATTTTCAACTTTGCCGCTGACGAAGCCGTGAGGTAAGTCACTAGTTTAATTTATCATAATGTTTTATTTTATTATCACACGGTAGAAAGTGGAAGTGGTTACGAATCGGATCAAGAATATGTCGAGTTAGTTGTAAGTTTGTTTTTTGTTTTTTTACAAGCTGAACGTCTAAATATAGTAGATAAACTATCTCCATTCTAATTTTCACTCAAATCTATTGAACCGTTTTAGCGTAAATGATATTCTTTAACTTCCTAACCGTGTAAGACAATTGCGTTTTAAAACGCATCTAAACGTCAAAGTTAATCGTCAGTTAACCGCCGCTTTAAGGGAACCGGACGCGCGTGCGCCGGGCTCCGCGCGCTTTACTCTTTTTGTATTCGTTCTTGCAGCTAACTTGAGCTCGGTTTGACCTATTTTCCGCAAATAACAGCGGCCGGGACTCGAACCCGCGCCGCGGCAGCCACGTGCCGGCGCGAGTTTCACAAGGATTCCTGCGCGATTAGTAAGGCCGATAGTAACCGCCGATTGATCTGCGGCTGAGTGGCTTTAAACCAGTGTTTCCGCTTTTAGGAATTTTGCCCTATTTCGGGGTGAAATGACTACGATTTCTGACTTAGGGTATGAAATCGCCTTTGAGAGACATTTAGGGAAATTTCGGTTTGTGATTATGGATCTGAGCCATCTGAGGTGGTATTTCTAATACTGTACCTATATAAAAATTTCGTGTCGTTTGATATCGAACTCTTCCGAAACGGCATGACCAATTTTTATGTTTTTTTTTTTTGCGTAAGTGTATGTGGTAGATCCCTAGGTGATAAGGGTAGCCTTCTCCAGGTTTTTTATTGCTCTCTAAAGTGTAGTCTAAGCGGGTAAAACCGTTTTGCTATAATTTTTTACGTGGCGTTGTGCTTTACGTGGATAGAGAACTTCAACTCAATAATTATGCTAAATGTAGGAATTTCATTTTTTTTGTGTATTTGAGGAAAATTAAGGTAAAACCAAAATCGCGAATGGAAACACTGCTTTGAACGCCCTAGTCGCACAAACTGTTGGCTCTTCTATGCCTCGGGTAAGTGAAGTAACTATTGTAACTACTACAATTTTTAATGTATTCTGTGGTTTAAGTTTATTTTAGAGCAAGAGCTTTGAATGTGTTTGGGTTTTGTTAAGAGGAGCTTAGCGAAGTGATTTTTAGCTAATCTTTGGCTTAAGGCTGGCATCCACCAAAGGATTAAAGAGGTGCGGAAATCTTCACAAACGAGGTTTCGTAAATATCAGTAGTAGAGGTGAGAAATACTGTGACTTTGTCACACTTATTCCTGCCAAAGTTATGAAGTTATTTTATTAAAGGCTTCCTTTAGGCGACTAAGCTGGTCGTCCCAAACCCGTTTTCGTCGAAAAGTTGCTCAAAATTAGTCACCCAGTGACTAGTGATACAAATAATTGAACATTGTTCGCCTCCTCAGTCATAGCTGTCTCAGTTGGGAACTTACTGTGACAGACAGTAACTTAGGACTGTGACTGTTCTAAGATAACAGTTCCATAATATCTAGGATATTTTATTTTCTTCTTATCCCTACTTTTTTTTATATTATAATTGCGAAAGTAACTTTTTCTGTCTGTTACGCTTTCACACCTAAACTACTGAACCGATTTAAATTAAATTTGGTAGAGAGATAATCTAGAGCCTAAGAAAGGACATAGGCTACTTTTTGTTGCGATAAACTGTTAGCACACGCGGGTGAAACAGCTAGTACTTCTATAAAACGAAATCATATTATCAAATAATAATAAATCTATTTTTTGCCATTAAAAAAACACATACATTTTATAGAAAAATAAAAACACTGATAATATACAATTAAAGATTCAATCAAATGTTGCACCTATAAAGGACCTGGCGGGCGTTTCTGGCTTGTTTTTTTGCTGGTGTTGGAACAGAGTTAGCTTTAGTTTAAAGTTTGGCGTTTTAAAGTAAACATTTTTTTTTTTGTGTTTAGGCAAACGTGTTTCATCGTCGAGACTGTGGTTACCTATGTGTCGAAATAAAAATTATATATCGCTTCATGTTCGCGGTGCCTTAACAAAGTAACTAGTAACTAATCTTTGGTCTATCTATAGATCAGTTGGGATCTTTATGGTGGTACGCCTGTCTTCGTATCGTTATGCAATACGTACATTAGAGTGCTTTTAGTTCTTTATTTATAGATGTTATTATTGCTGGCAGTGTAGTAGGGTTACGTTACGAGTTTGAGAGAAAGGGTTGGCGGGAAAGTGAAAGAGGTTTTACATGACTTTTTAATTTTTGTTATTGATTTTTTGTTGTTACAGAACATTCTGGAACTAGTCAGGTTTATTTTAAGCTTTTGACAAGTAATCTGGTGATAATAACTAGATAATCCGAGTACTTCATAACACCTGGCAATTACCATATTTTTCAGCAGTTCTTTTGAGTTTTTCCTTGTTTTCTTCTTTTTTTTAAACCGCCCGATTATAGTGGCGTACAAAAAAAATCCTACTAATATTATAAACGTGAATGTTTGTGAGTATGGATGGATGGATGTTTGTTACTCTTTCACGTAAAAACTACTGAATGGATCTGAATGAAATTTGGAATGCGGATAGCTTATACCCTAGATTAACACATAGGCTACTTTTTATGTTCCTGCGGGATAACGGGAGGACGCGGGTGAAACCGCGGGGCGCAACTGGTGAGATCTAAATATTCAATCTTGTTTAGAAATCTTTTTTATGATATCCCAAACACAATTAACTATAAATTACTTAGCCTCGTAATGTTATATCCGACATCAATCAAAAATCGATACTTCATTAATAAAACTCCAATATATTTAATCGATATATCTGTCTCGTAATAGTATCGATGACAATAAATATTAATTAAGAGGAAAGGCGACGAAGGTTTTCTCCACACAAGCAGAGTCGCTTATTATGCCTCTCCTTGGATTTTGGTGCTAAGGCGCAATTATTTTACTGACGAAAAACAAAAAGAAGATGTTATTAAATGGAATAAATTGTCTTTACGTTTTGTATTTTTAATTATTTTATTAATTAAATATTTTATGGAAGAAAATTTCAAACGTTTCGTATTCAAATATCTATCTTCTTTGAAATGCATATGAAATTATTATTTTTTTAAAGGTTTTTAATATGTACTAAAAATAAAGTTTTTAGTGAAAAAAAAACTATAAAAGCACTTTCCATGGGATTTTACGTAGGACTAGTTCCCCGCGGTTCCCTCGTCATCCCGCAGGAGTTTTTTTTTCGACCAAAAAGTATCCTATGTGTTAATCTATCCTCATTCCATATTTCACTCAACTCCGTTGAGCCGTTTTAGCGCGAAGAAATAACAAACACACTACATACACAATCCTTCGTTTTTATAATATTGTCGTGATACGTTTTATTGCGATAAACTTGGAACGCGGGTGAAACATCGCACAACACAGCTAGTCAGAAATAGCTATCTACAAAAATAAGTATAACTATCTAATAACTATCTACAAAAGTAACTATCTATAAAAAATATCGGACCATTAGATGACAAAAAAAGCTTGGGATTTTAGTGAACTTGCTCCAATTCAATCAATTAGTAATAAGAATAAAATTGTCAATGTGATCGCGCCAAAAAAATTACCTGCCGGGCGTTTCTTGCCTGTTCTTTTGCCGGCGTAAGGAGGTTGGAACAGGCGTAGCTAGTTTTAAGTTTGACGTTTTACAGTGATCACAATGTATCCTATTGAATAAATAAAATTGACTATTGACTATTGACTACGTACTTAAATCAAACAAAAACTAGAAGAAAAAAGTAAGCACAACACAACTCCATAAATAAACGCGAGAATAAAAAAAACGGCTCGCACGTTACACAACTTGATTGTACGTCTAATTACCACTTTTACCCGATTACGGAAACGTCGCGGTGTCATGCCATTGCGTTGCGTTAATCGTAGACGGCGACAATTATGCCAATTTCATAAAACTAATGCAATTCAATGTTGAGCTGTGTACATTATGACGAATCAGTTTTGTTTCTTTTTGATGGCAGTCTTGTGTAGAGCTCGCCTGACTAGCTACCCTCGTGGTAAGAATCTGGTGCCGAGCACTACCTTTACAGGGATATCGTTTAGCCAGAAATCACCATATTACACTATGCTAGGCTTGAGAAATGGCTTTCAAGTGAGGCTGCCAAAACACACCGATAGGTGCTTGGCGACAGCTGTTTAAGTCGCAAGTTGAAGTAGCAATGGCCAAGTAGAAAGATTCTCTAGTGTCGACCACAAAGCGGGACACATTTTGTATGTGGGTTGACGACATTGTAAGAGTCGCAGGGAGCCGATGGATCCAAATGGCTAATAGCCGTTCATTGTGGCGTGAGGCCTATGTTCAGCAGTGGGCGTCTTTCAGCTGATGATGATGATATAATCGATAGCTTACAACCAGTTCAGTTAACAATCTTTTCCAACCTCCTATAACTTTCCTTTTTCCTTCTCATTCGAATGCTTTCTGTTTTATCCTTCTTTTTCAACGCCACTTACGGCACATAGCTTGAATTCTGTTCTAGCACTAAATATGTGATTATGTGGACGCCAATGAGGTCTTTATACGTTCTGCCAAAAACTTGCAGCCCGTCTTAATTCACCGTTTCATAGTAATCAAGGAAAACGGCAAGCTGCATTGTGCACTCAGCTCTACTAGGGCTGCGCGTGCGCTCGTGACAGCGTCGCTTTCACCCGCGTTTCCTCCGATTGATGCACAACACGACACCACGATTATGCACTATTTAGCTGGTTTTTTTATATTCTTTGTCGCAAAACGCTAAGGTCGAGACAGGCAGAAGTTATTGTTGAAGGGAAACTATAAGGAAATCATTTAGTTGTTGGAGAAAGTGATATGGGATTTGGTTTATCGTTTGTCAAATTCAGAGATTTTGGGTGAAGGTACAGGCTTGCCAAATTTTGTTAATACATAATACTTTTTTGAGATTATAAATGAGAAAGTGTGTTTGTATATTTTGGTAAAGACTGAACTGATTTTAATATAATTTAGAATGTACAGGTACTTTAGGTTTAGAAATAGTACTCTTTATCTGGAATAAATGCACAATTTCTGTGGAATGTGGATGAAACTGTAGTTAATATTTACGTTTAAGTTTTACTTTTATAACGCCATAATGCTGTAACTCGCTATTTTCGTAACATTATCTGTCATTCTTATTCGAGAAAATTTCCATTTATACATGCGCAAGTTTTAATAAACACTTATTCAGGATATTCAAATAAGTGTTACATCACTCACTTTACAATAACAAAAGTTATATGCAAGATTTCTTACTTAATTAGAGCATTAAAAGTATAATTCACTTTTTAACACACGTACTTTCTTACCAGAGTTGTTTGGTTTTTATTGTAACTTATTAACAGTTTTAGAATGTCCAACTGCCGAATCTTTTGCAGACGCGCTCAGATCGAAATCAACTTTCTTTGACAGTTTTTTTAATCACATCTGTGGGAGATAGACTCGACGTGTGTTTAGAAATGTCTCTGCTAATAATAGGAGCAACGTTCGCAATTCTCAAAGGAATAGGCCCGCTATTGTTCTACAACAAAAGCTTGTTTCAAGCCCTCGACCGGGCTCGGGGTTCGCGGCAGACAACTCGCATTCCTAGATGAATTACAACTACTTAACATCTAGACTGTTGCGATTCGCGTGGCCGCAGAGGCCATTTCACCGCGACACCCGCGTTATCTCCGATCTCTAAGGGCGAGGCCACAACACTGCGTCGCATCGCCAAAACGACGTCGCACCGTCGTACGATGCGATGACGCAACGCAAAAATTTCATCGCACACGGCGTCGCACGATATAAACGCTAACCATCTTTTCAGTTTTTAGTGAAACATGGACTGCACTAGACGTGTCTACTACCTACTTCTGCTCGCGTTATAACGCGGCAAAAAAGAAACAGAAAAGAAAATACTGGGTACATCCCATTTCTATCAATTATTAATAATGGTGGATATCACATCAAAAGAAAATATGAGGCGTTAATAGTATGAGGCGTGATATCTCTTCATTTACAAATGAAATACATACATATATAGAAATTATTTTCATTTCATCCCGTTCAAAGTATGGACACTAACTCTAAAACCGCGCATCATCGATTCTTGCGTTGCGAGTTGCGACGTCGCACCGCAGTGTTGTGGGCTCTCCCTAACGCGAATACTGAGCAATAAAGACGCGAACGCGCGCGTTACAATAAACGAGCCTTAGAGACTCGCATGCGCCGGCGCAGTGAAAGTACTTTCGCGCGCTCGTTGCCCCGGTCGTCGAACCTTGTGCGAGCGAGTTAGAGTACCAGCCTAGAGCGGGACGGGTATGCGCTTCTGAGGAAAGCCGAGAAAAGCGACCGATCCTACGCAAACAATAGACTGTAGAACTCTGGTTAATGTGACCTTTAGTACAAGTTTTCGTAAACGTCAAAGTTTACTACCGTC
Source organism: Opisthograptis luteolata (assembly GCA_931315375.2). Taxonomy (NCBI): domain Eukaryota; kingdom Metazoa; phylum Arthropoda; class Insecta; order Lepidoptera; family Geometridae; genus Opisthograptis; species Opisthograptis luteolata. Next base: position 688,402 of record OV928036.1, read on the forward strand.
AACTTGTCAAAATGGCAAATTGCAATCTTTGTTGGAATTGCAGTATTTTATGATGGGTGTGAAAAGAATCCTTATGGTCGGCAAGGCATCGGCAACGCCCCTGGTGCAGAGTGCAAACAAGCAAACAAGCTTGAAATACGAGAAATTTCTTAAGGCAATTTTTTACATCTTATATAGTAACCAATTGACCACAAGTGACCTGATGTTGTGGTCGAACGTGGCGTCGCGCTGCACCTGGATAAGAAACTCTTTACTTTCTCCCTCTATGATGTTGTGGTCGAAGGTGGCGACACGCTGCTCCTGGATAAAAAACTCTCTACTCTTCAAACTCTATGATGTTGTGGACGAAAGTGGCATCACGCTACACCTGGATAAGAAACTCTCTACTCCTGTCACTCTATGATGTTGTGGACGAAAGTGGCATCACGCTACACCTGGATAAGAAACTCTCCACCCCTCTCCCTCTACGATCCTACCGTCTGACGCGGCGGCCGCGACCGTCGCCGGGCGCGCGAAAGTGGCTGCACCAGGAAGTGTGAACTCATAAACTGGTGTAAAACGATTTTTATGCGTTCACGTTTACGATGACTATAAATGGTTTATTGTGTGCACTATTATTTTTCCGCGGTCATTCGCTGGACGATGTTTTTCGGGATTTTCTCCGGAATTTGGGTTGGTGTTGGCGGAGCAGGCGGGTGCTGCTTGTCCTTTTCATTTTACATCTTTGCATTGTAGTTTTACCCGCTTAGATTAAAGTTTATATATAAGTATGGTACCTACAATTTCATAAGAAAATTGAGAAAAAGAACATCGTTCGAATTAATAAATTTTCCGGGTTAACTTTTCTATTTTTTCCCTCTAAAAATCCAAAGCGGGCTTGTTATAAACATTGAAAAAATAATTAGCCAAAGATGTTCTTACCAACGAACACCATTTCGTTTATATGGAAGCGAAAATGAAAATAAAAATAAAAGTGTTTTAAAATTGTAGAAGTGCAGCGATTTCTGTGGATCGCGAGAACGCTTTGTTGTCCGATGGTATACGCAGGATTCAAAAAGCTCAGTTTCAAAGTTCAAAAACCAATAAGGTTTTCAATTTTAATCCATAATACTCCGTTTATTTTTTTACGTCATATCATACTTATCGATGCAAATTGATTCTTAACGTAATTAAGCTACGCGGAAATTTTTATTTCTTACACACCTCTATAAATAGGTAGGCTTATATATTATTTATCAAATTCTAAAGACGTAACGACGAGAAATGAAAATTTTTGAAAAGAAAAAAATCGAAGACAAGAAGATAGACTTCTCAAAAAAATGTTTTCCTTTTAAAACTAATTACGTACAAGTAATTATAATAATATCACGTTATGGACTTTATGATAAATATCTAGATGTAATTTGGTATGAAGACAGTTTAAATCCTGACGAAGAACTTCTGACACTTTTTACTGCTATAAAATTTAGTACGCGGGTGAAACCGCGGGTCACCACTAGCATTACACAATATACTACTAGTTGGGTGGTAAACAGTTGTTTTGTTAGTAGAATGTTTGTCATCGTGTGATTTCTTTAATTCCGTACACAATTAAATTCCATCAGGCAAAACCTGGATGGTACAAATCAAGAGAATTTTATATTTTTAATGAAATCAAAAGCAATAGCTTTTTATTCAATAGAATACATTGTGATCACTTTAAAACGTCAAACTTAAAACTAGCTATGCCTGTTCCAATTTCCTTACGCCGGCAAAAGGACATGCAAGAATAGAATAGAATAGAGCAAATTACACTACAATCCCAAGCTTTTTTGTCATATAAATAGTCCGATATTTTATATTAAGCTATTGTAACCGCCCATTGTAACACTAGCTCTAAGACTTATTTTTTTTCCTTATGTTGTTATTTATTTCTGTTGTTGTGGTGAAACAATAAAGTGTTATCTATATATCTATCTATCTAAGCTATACTAATAAGATTTCTCTGATTTTGATGGTAAATCCACACGTAACTTATTAAGTCATAGGTGCGGGACCGAGAGGATACGAATTCGGCGTCGGCGCCCTATACATTGCAAGCCTTATTGTTCAGCCACGATCGCTCTTAAATAATCGCTCTCAGCTCGCGCCTTGCGTCCTCCATTAGAAGCAACAACCTGCCTCTAATTGTTGAGAGTGAAAGTATTATAATCTGACTTGTTTTTGTTGCCGTCGCGCGTGTAGCGTCAGCCTAATGTCTTCCGCTAGCAGACCTACCACACACATGAGCGTTATAAGAAATGTCAATGACAGACACTGTCTTTAGACGCTTTGCATATATACACACACATATCCAACTAATGTTATAAATGCGAAAGTTAGTGTGTGTGAATGATTGTTACCACGTATCACCGTAACTACTAAACCGATTTTGATGAAATTTGGAATGAAGATAGCTTATACCCTGGATTAACACTTTTTATCCTGGAAAAAGGTTCCTGCGGGAGAAAGGGAAGCCGCGTGGTATATATATATACTAGCTCAGTGAAATATGATTTTTAAAGCAACAGAGTTTATACATTTTCGTGTATGGAAGTTTAAGAAATCTTGGTGGAGTTCTAGGCATTGAAAATTAATACAATACCATATTTTTACATCTTGCATGGTAGCGGTTAACCACTGGTTGAAGGTTTCGCCACGCTACACCTGAAGTGGGAACTTATTCTTTTCTTATTCTTATTAAGCTGCCGGAACACATCTTTGCAACAGATTTTCACTTAATAAATACACTACCACCAAGCTATGGTTCTCATCACGATGTTTCCATCACCAAAACCTCAAACTCATTTGAACCGTAAATGTATGGCAATCGTCACTACCACTCAGCCACCATCGCTTCAAACCTTAGTATCGTCGCCAATATAAACATTTTGGGCTTAATGTTTGCATCACGCGTTAATTAGGCATTGCTTGTAAAAGGTCAAAGAACTTGTGACGTAACATGCTATATATATCCCGTTTACACATTCGCCTGATTTATTTACAACCCTACGTTTCCCGCCGCTTTCTTCACCTAGCCCACGCCCTTCTTCCAGGACTGATACGCAATGGTACTCGTACTATTAGCCTTGAATTTTCGCTCCCTCCCGTCCACCCCCACGCTCAACCCCTAACGTCCCTTATCGATCCGTAGTACTAGCGTAGGCATAACCTTTGTTACGGGCTCGCTTGCGGACGTCCTGGATTGCACACGGAATTTCTAAGTTTGTTCAATTTTTTGAGCAAACGATTTGATGTGTTCGCGTTTGCGTTGTACGGGCAAGCTATGTGCTTGTATTTAAATTAGGACTGATATATTTTGATACTTTCTAGTAATGAAAATTGTTATTTTAGTCGCCTTTGGTAAGGTTTTTGACCTTTCATCGTTGAGTTCATTTGAGACCAAACTTTGGAAACCATAAACCAATTAGGTACGTAAGGAGTTTAGGACTTTGAGTTAGATATTTTCTTGTTGATTTCTGGATGTAATATATTCTGAAAAAAATATTAAACATAGTATTGAAATTACTTTTCCTCAGAAGCTAAAACTTAAGTCTGGTTCCTGGAAAGATTGTCACCCTGACAACATTTTAAATCTATTGCTGTCTTTGTCATTTAATTAAGGCTAGACAAGGACAGCAATAGACAGTAATTTCATGGTTAGCTTGTTGATGTTGACGTTTCCAGGACGCCCGAGTGTTTTGCCCGAGAGTGAACCAAGAAATAATGCGTTAGTAGGTACAGTCAACAACAAAAGTCGCTGAACAATCACACTTTTTTCTATTATCCTCATCATCTTAGACACCAATTTTTGACCTCATCATCACCTAAAATCAGGTGTGTTATGTTGTGGTCAAAATGATACCATGTAAAATGTAGGAAAAGACAATAATAATTACTAATTCGAAACACATTTGGAAAATCGAGAACGATCAGCTACTTTTCTCGCTGACTGTACCACTAATAGCCAATCGTAGCCGTGCTGATGGCTTCTATTACAAACGACCGAAAAACTATAATGCTTGGTGAGAAGGCATTTTTAGTGCTCGTATGACTTAGCTACCATCTTTAAGTTATGCATTTGTCACCAAGTACCTATTGTTGTACCTATTGGTGTTTAACAGCAGCTTCACTTAAGAGTGAACTCTGAATCCCAGCGTAGCATGGCGCCACTGACGCCATGGTCAATTAACACCCGGTAGCTTAACGCTACCCTGTCTATGCCTCAAGTTTGATCAAAGTGGAAGAAGGAGGAAGCAACAGCAAATTGCCTCTCATGATGGAAAGTGGTCATCATTGACATCAGTGACTGGTTATGTCAAGAGTTGCGTAACGCGCTCTTTGACAGCATTTGGAAAACTTATATGTGAGATACGTAACTTAAATTGTTTCGAGCATTCGCTTTCCACAAACCAGTTTTCCTGCTGTGGTGAATTAGTTATTCACTTTTTCTGAATAGGCAAGATGGATTAGGAGATGAGGAAGTTTTACAGAGTCATTTTAGTCTAGTATTATACAAACAGCACTAGCAAGCTCCACAATTTTGTGACATTTTAAAATTCTTATATTCCGGTCCAACGGTCAGTTTTTTGGCATGGAGTGGCTTCATTTGTTGAAAAATAAACCTAAGGAACGATCACACGAGCACGCACAAAGTCAAACGACCACAGACAGGGTGTACCTAATCAACGTGCGTCGTACGGTCTGGTCTGTTGAAAAGCAAGTCGTCGGCCTTCACCTTTACAGAGCCACCTGATGGTAAGTTACGTTTTAGTCGAAGGTGGTGCCACACTAAGCCTGCACTGCGAACTGGCTTTCAAGTAAGGCTGCCGGAACGTACCGACAGTTGCTTGATGACATTCTAGTGAAAGTCCATCCTTATAATTTATTATAATTTATAATTTTATTACTAAACTGTAAATCACAAAATACAAGGGCAATTAAGGGTAACTTAAATAGCCAATTTATATACGCTAGGTTTGTTCAAGAGCATTAACCTCAGCGCCGTTTAGAACGCTTTGCTTTGGTAATCCATGAGTATTAACTATTACGTCTAAATATAGTTCACCATAGTTTAGCCGATGTTATGGGTAAATAGACGGAACAGTGGCACAATGCTGCTTATGTAATATTCATGAGGAACGTTTGCCAAACCTATTGACTTTCCGTTATTCTATGATTTATGTTGAGGGGCGACAGTCAGTCTGACGGTGAAGTGTGTTTTTGCTGAAATTTCATTCGGTATTTCTATCAAAGTTTAAAAATTTTAGAAATAACGCGCGTTTTCGGTTCACGCATAACGCAAGCACAGGGTTCAATTTTTTGTGCAATGGAATAGATTTTTTCTGTGTCTTATACATATTTACTTTCTTAATTTGAGCATATAGTCCTAACAGCATCTGATTGTTTGGTTCTGCATTTGTGGCTAAGCTTTTCTGGTCGTTAGTAGTAGAACAACAAGCAATACAGCATGGCCATCGCTTGAATAAGCAAAAAGCACAAGTATTTTTCCTGTGTCTGAGTTTATTTCTAAAATAAACATGTAAAAAAATAATATTTTAACTTGAAAGTTATTATTTAGTGGGATAAAACAAGTCAAACGAGGATCACCTTAAAACGTCAAACTTAAAACTAGCTACGCCTGTTCCAATTTTCTTACGCCGGTGAAAGCACAGGCAGGTAAAGCCTAAAAAATGGCTGGTCGAGCCATTTTTTAGCTTTTACAATTTACAATTTTATCCTAATTATTAATTGATTGAATTAGAGAAAGTTCACTACAATTCCAAACTTTTTGTCATCTAAATAGCGACTTAGAACCTTCACTTTTTTAATACTCTAAACAGAATAAATCCCAAGTTTCTGTTACAACCCGCCACCGCGTAGTACTAAGCCCTCTCCCGGGGGTAGGTTCCATTGAACACGCGCAGCACCCCTCCCCAACTCCACCCCCGCCTCGTAGGCGTGATGCGCGGCGCTATGACAATAAAATTGTGAACTGGGTAAATAACACGAGCCTGATGTTTTTGAACTCGCTCGCTCGGTTCGTTCACATATTTGGTACGATGTTCGAGATGTTATGTGCGTGAACGAGGGGATTAAAGGCATGGATTTGAACTCTTCTGAAAAGCTTTGAGCTGTTAAAAAGCAGTAGCTTAGGCAAGTTTAACGATGCCAAGGTTTGAAGCGATGGTGGTTTGTAAGTCCTAGTTCTTGGATTCGAATCGTGCAATGAGCTTGAGTTTTCAGGGTAGGGAAAATTTCTTGATAAAACCTAGCTCCGAGGTAGGGCATTTTTTAGCACTCGATTGGGTAGCTATCCTGACCTGTCGCCAAGCACTGATAGATATTTTCTCGTAGCCTTACTTGAGAGCTAGTTTCTTATGATGCAGTCAGCAAATCATCCCTCCTCATGACATGTACATACCAAACTAAACAATTCCATCTCAACTATTCATAATTTATTAACAGAATTATAGATAAGTAGGTACTTAAGAGACTATTACAAATTATTTTGTATATCGACTTCAATGTACACGTGTTTCGCATTTATCAAAAGGTTTCACCATTTATATTCAAGGGCGTTTCATTTCTATATTCGATTAAAGACTACTTAAGATTTCTATATGAGGAAAATACGTCAAGCTTATTAGATATAAGTTCCTACTCTAACTTTTCTGGACGGCCAATTTTTTCCAGTTCTTTTGCGCAGTGTTATAATAAATAAAATAAAAAATATATATATTTCTTTTAGGCATAAGAAACCCATATTTCCAAAAAGAAAGAAATGTTAAAAATTGTACACAAAAAAAAATATAAAAATATATAAATGATATAAATATCATTTGTCATTTACCGTTCGCACCTTGATGCATCTTCAGCTAGAACTTAAAAATTGGGCTGTGGAGGTATTCTTCCAGCCCTTTTAGTATAGGTACCGTTATAAATATGTCTTATCAATCGAATGAAGACAAGGTCTCACATGGCCATCAAGTTGCCGGCAGACCTTGAGGTATCGCTGTTTCTTACCATTTCCAGGCGAACTCTGTATCCAAAATTGCATTCGTAGGAAAAAAACTCTTAGCGTAGAAGGTCCAAGCGCTATATTACAGCACCTTAGCTATTTATGTTTTTTTTTCTCTCTTCACGTATTAAATCCGGTATTTCTAGGAAAATAACAACGTTAAGCAACAGCCGGGATATTCTATTTTTATCTTATCTATATATAGAAAAATAACATTGCTCTGGTAGGTACCTCACCATACATCGTTACGTCAGCGAAAATAGCCGGTCATATTTTCGCTTGCGGTGAAGGAAAACATCGTGATGAAACCATAGCTTGGTGGTATTTTCTAGTGCCCGCCTGGTACCTATCAAGTTAAGAATCTGTCGCCAAGCACCTATCTTTGTGTTCCAGCAGCCTCAGCAGCCCAGTTCCCAATCCAGGTGTAGCGTGACGCCTTCAACCAAATCGTCACATAACATCAGGTAACTTGTAAAAGTCAAAAAAGTCTAAAGTCAAATGTTTTTTATCCAATAGGATACATTGTGATCACTTTAAAACGTCAACTTAAAACTAGTTACGCCTGTACTGTAGTGTAAAAATAATAAGGCTAGACAAATTTCTGTTTAAATTAGAAGAAAAATTGTGTTTCGTGTGTGGTGAAGCCAGAAACAAAACAAAAAATGAGCTTGAGCTTTCGGTGAAGGAAAACATCGTGATGAAACCATAGCTTGGTGGTAGGGTATTTTCTAGTACTCGCCTGGCTAGCTACCACCCTCTTGTTAAGAATCTGTCGCCAAGCACCTATCGGTGTGTTCCGGCAGCCTCACTTGAGAGCCAGTTCCCAGTCCAGGTGTAGCGTGACACCTTCGACCAAATCGTCACATAAGGTAACTTGTAAAAGTCAAAAAAGTCTAAAGTCAAATGTTTTTTATCCAATAGGATACATTGTGATCACTTTAAAACGTCAACTTAAAACCAGCTACGCCTGTACTGTAGTGTAACGCTACCCTATAAAACCATAAAAAATAATAAGGCTAGGCAAATTTCTGTTTTATTAGAAGAAAAAGTGTGTGTTGGTGTGGTGAAGCCGGAAACTTTGATTCCCCTTTTCAGAGAATCCGAGCATTACGTATGTAATATCTGTTCTTGACTTGTGTAATATTAGTTTAGCTACCGAATTCCTGGAACAGATGTTCAATAGCAATGAAAATGGGGTAATAGGGTAACTACCCTCTTGATAGATATCATATCTATGTAAGTATTTATTTCCCTATATAAGAAAGTAACGTTGTCTAGTAGGTACCTACCTATAACACAAGTTTCGAGCTTAATTTGGGGCTAGGTCACTAACACACACACAACACACACAACAACAACAACACAACAACAACACAAACAACAACACAACAACATCGTCACTTAACATCAGGTGACTTGTGGTCAAACGCTACCCTGTAATTAGTAAAAAACAATGAAAAATAATGGTCAATTTTTGTGCAATGGATCCCCGATATCTCATCTTTTTATCCTTTCCTGTCATTACACGCTTTCTTCTTCTTCTTCTTGCCCTGGTCCCATCTATTTGTGGTTGGCGCAGCATGTACTCTTCTACCACTCTCCCCTATCATTCATATCAACCCTCACACAATCCATCCATCTTTTCTTTGGTCTTCCTATTCCCTTCCATCCATCAACATTCATATTCATCACTTTTTTTGTAACAAGTCACAAAAAAAATACCTTCAAAATTTAGTTTTTAGCGTTAGCGCCTTAGGCTTGTTGATTTATGTCAGTCAGTCATTCCGAACTGTTTTTATATGTAGGTAAAATCACCATTTATACCTCTCGCCAGCATTAGAGGCTACGAATATTTTCTCAATTTTTCCAATTGTTTACTACTTCTTTGTGACAACATTTTTTTTTTTACAAAATTACTTACTTCGTTGGCTCAGCAATCCTAACCTATTTTAGAATTACACTCAAGTGTAGATCAATGCTTGAGTAGCGCTAAGTGACATATTTGTATGGAATGACAGACTCAAATCTGTGCTTAAGGCTTAAAAAATCAAAATCAAAATCAAAACTTTTTTATTTAATAGGATACATTGTGATCACTTTAAAACGTCAACTTAAAACTAGCTACGCCTGTTCCAACCTCCTTACGCCGGCAAAAGAACAGGCAAGAAACGCCCGGCAGGTAATTTTTTTGGCGCGATCACATTGACAATTTTATTCTTATTACTAATTGATTGAATTGGAGCAAGTTCACTAAAATCCCAAGCTTTTTTTTTTGTCATCTAATTGATATTTTTTATTTAGCTTTACTAATAAGAAGATTTCTCTTGTTTGGTTGTACACATTGGGATATGGGAACATGAATATTAACGAGTTGCGGGATCACAACCAAAGCAGACCAGACCCCACAAGCAGCACCCGTTCACGAGTTGACGCATGTGCCAGCCATCGCTCTCCTAAGTAGTGATCATTGCTTGAGACATCATTCTAGAATTCCGATCTTAGTGTGTCTTGGCCTCCGAAAACGAAAGAGCTCCACTTTTCTTTGTCTTGAGCAATTTCAACTCAGTTCAGAGTAAAAAAAAATACAATAATATTATGTGACACCTAAAATATGTCAACAGGGATCGGCACGTGTATCGTTGCCTAGCAATAGCATACGTCTTTCCAATCAAAAGACGATATATAATAGAGCCCCCGCGTTACGTACGAAGGCGTAATAACATGATTTTCAAGCTCTCCATTCAGCGGTCTTACAGTCTTTTCACACAAAAACCAGGGTATTTAGATCCCTTTGAAAAAAACATTTTGGTACAATACTTCAATCGTCGTACTGAAATAGCCTCTATTACGTTCAATTTGTATGGAACCGGAAATGCTGATGATAAATCGTGGCATTTACATTTATAGCTCTACGTTACTCGTAGCAGTGCTACGAAGTGGCTACGACAACTACGAAAGTTGGGTTTTACAATTTTAGGGGATGAAAGTTGGGGCTAATGAAAATTTCACGAGAGAAGTGGCTTAGTCTGTACTGTGTACTGAGTTAACCTATAAGTGACATTTCATGTATAAGACTGTAAACATTTTAATGTGTCTTACTAGCGGTTTCCTGCGGTTTCACCCGCGTGGGCTACAGTTTATCGCGATAAAAAGTATTCTATGTCCTTCCTCACGGTCCAAACTATCTCCGTATCAAGTTTCATTTCAATCGGTTCAGTAGTTTAGGCGTGAAAGCGAGACAGACAGACTGAGTTACTTTCGCATTTATAACATTAAAGTAGGGATTATAAATTATATAATATAAAAGGGATTAATTAGTAGGGAGTAAGGATATCGGTGTGTTCCAGCAGTCCCACTTGAGAGCCAGTTCCTAGTGCAGGTGTAGCGTGGCGCCATCTTCGACCACATAGTCACTTAACTAAAGTTCAAATTCAAAATTCAAATGTTTTTTATGTAATAGGATACATTTAAACTTTAGCATCAGGTGACTTGTGGTCGTGAATCAATTTAGTGCGTCGCTATTAATAGACTTGTTAGTGTTTTGTGCCATCAAATTATAAATAGCAACAATTAATATAAAAACACTTGTAACAAAAAATTCGTAGATCGTAGTGTCCAATCCCGCAATGAGCTTGAGTTTTTTTGGTGAAGGAAAACGTCGTGATGAATATATAGCTATATAGCTTGTTGGTTTAAACAGAATTTAGATCGCCTTCTGGTGGAAAGCCAAAAAGCTCCCAACTTTACCTTGTTGAACAGCTGAACTAATTAGTTGGCCGAAGTTTTCACCAGCTCATTGATCACCTGTCTCTTCTATTAAGCGTTTGGACAAGTCAAACTAAAGCCTCAAGCCACGACTTATGTGTCGTAACAAATACACGTGTTAAAGTCAACAAAACTTAATCATCTATAAATCAAATAACCAAATAACATATGCATTTGTATACAGGCTATAATTATGTAATAGTTATTAAAACCTCTAAGGTTGTTATGTAAGAGATCGTTCTAACTTAACCTTACTTAGAAAGCTGATGCAGATTTTTAAAATCTATGTACATATATATACTCGTACATTGAATATATTTCTACCATGTTTTTGTATACAAATATAAAGTGTAGGCCTTAGAAAAACTATGTGCATAGAGGTGAGCTGTTATTTATATCTTATTTGAACATTTATTAGCATTTGATCTACAGGCACCTGTTAAGTGACGGTGTGGTCGAAAGCGGCGCAACGTTACGCCTGAACTGGGAACTGGCACTCAAGCTGACGGGACATAAAAAAACCACATAAAATGTCCTAACTCCAAGCTAGTTTCATTGTATACGATATTTTCTCCCGAAAGCTTAAGCTAATTGTAGAAATCGAATCCACGACCATCGCGAGCCGATGCGACGCCACTACCACAGAGATAATAAACAACTTTTTTTTTTCAATTTAGGCCCGCAAGCCACGCTTTGGTGGATCGAATATCCTAATTACTCTATCATCGCTTCAAAACTCCTTTATCAATGGTTCCTTGAAAGTATGTGTCAGGTTGTATAGCATCGTGTGCGTTCTGCCTTTCACAAAACACTGTCAAATATTGTAAAACACAAAGTCATGCGCAAGTTTCACTTTCATTTCAAATTCACTTTTTTTATCGATCACACGATTAATCTCGACTTTTGTTACTTTCAAAACAAGTTTTGGACTTGCATGCTTGAGCGCTAAACATAGCATTGACTATCCTGTGTCATCATTCCCGTTTTCATTAAAGTGAAAGTGTGACAAAAACTGCTGTTAAAAATGTCACAGCGCGGTCCTTCATCACTTCTATTAGCAGAATGTGAAAATCAGAGCCGTCAAAAAAGCAGCCACAATCGTCTCGTGTCTGGTTTTATTTTCTGTCGTAACAAATGATCTCAGTTTATAAATGTAGTGCCAATGCCACCGTAACTAGGTCTATGTCAGAACGCGTGGCCTTTGCCGAGCGCAGTGCTAGTGCGGCACGACCACGTTTGCTAACCTTATTTGGCATTTTCGGCCAGTACCATTTTGGGTATATATAAACTTAGAGAGAGAAAAATAAAAAGTTTTACTACATCTGTGGATTTTTACGTGTCACGGACACTATTGTCAAAATAAATTTGACAGTTTAAATGGCGCGAAGGACTTTTTTTGGCGGCAATCGAATTGTCAACGTGAAAATTTTGTTTTTATTTCCAAAACTTGTGTTTCTTCGAGTGATAATGTGTAATATTGGTGGATTATTAACCATTATGTGTTCGTTAATGTGTACGAGTGTGGGAAATTGAAATGAAGTTGTGAAAGTGACTTTTCAAGTTGCTCCAAAAAAGTCCGTGTAAAGTTTAAGTAAAGCACCACTACTTTACTTAAACACTATCCTCATCCCATCATCTCATCATCATCATCACCATCATCTCATCATCACCATCACCATCATCATTTAAACTTGATTCAACTCACTGAGTTTGAAATCTTTTATACTTGACACTGGCAAATACACTAATCGTGTGACGCCATAACAAAACAAAAAAAAAAAAAATGGCGCGAAATTCTTGAAGACAACTTTCTCCCGACTTTTTTGGCGGCAATCGAATTGTCAACGTGAAAATTTTATTTTTATTTCCAAAACTTGTGTTTCTTCGAGTGATAATGTGTAATATTGGTGGATTATTAACCATTATGTGTTCGTTAATGTGTACGAGTGTGGAAAATTGAAATAAAGTTGTGAAAGTGACTTTTCAAGTTGCTCCAAAAAAGTTCGTGTAAAGTTTAAGTAAAGCACCACTACTTTACTTAAACACTATCCTCATCCCATCATCTCATCATCATCATCACCATCATCATTTAAACTTGATTCAACTCTCTGAGTTTGAAATATTTTTATACTTGACACTGGCAAATACACTAATCGTGTGACGCCATAACAAAACAAAAAAAAAAAAAAAAAAAAAAAACTTTCTCCCGCCAATTCACAAGTTTTTTTTAATATGTATAAATTACCATGTTTGAGCAATGTACTATAACTATAAGAGACATATGTATTTATATATATTTACAGAAATTCGGCACAATCGGCAAATGGATGCAACCAAGGACATTTGTGCTGTGGGCGCTGAACAAATACGCGATTATTTAAACACAAACAAGTTTTAAAATAAAAGCTTGTAAAAAACCAATTAACTTTTTCAATGATTCACGATCGTTTTCTTTTTTCTTCGAGCCATAGCTAATATATCTCTTTTTACAATCTCTCTAGACAAAAAGTAGGTGGTAATGCTATAATATAGTAAGTATTATAGCCGAATAATAAGCTATCAAACGTTACATTATAACTCAACTAAATACTTCAGTCGATTAGCAATCAATACAAACAACAAATTGAATATTTTATGGATCAAATGCCAACAAATGTTTTATGTATTCGTCAGTATGTATATTTGAAACACGTGATTCACGTTATGGCACCATACGTTGTTCCACCACGGCCAATGATCACAAACATTTGTGAGCCAACTAAAAGAAAAAAAAAAACTAGTTATCTGAGATGGCGCAACGATTCAAAGTGAGTTCTAGCCTCCGATAACAAAAGACGCTACTTCGGTCTGTCCTGCGCCACCTCCTGCCAGTCCTCCACACCTGGAGCTCGCGCAAATCCTTCGTGACTTCGTCTTTCCAACGATACCTGGGACGGCAACCACAAAGAGCTCAAACTAATATAAGTCTGAAAAAAAACATCGATACCGGTTGTATAACGTAAGTATCCAAAACATTACATTACATAAACCTTTATAGGCACGAAAGTATAGCTGTATAAAAATAAACAACTTAAAAATAAGTACAATGGGCGATCTTAGTCACTTCATTTACGTTTGACAACAAGTCACGCGATTTCAAGTGACGAACGTGACGCCACGCTATCCTTGGATTGGGATTGGTTAATCTTCCTTAAAAATCACAAGGCGTTTGACATTTTGCCACTTGGTTTTCAGTGTATGGTAGGCACCCCTGGACTGAAAACTGGATCTCAAGTGAGACTGTCAGAACACACTGATAAATGCTTGGTCGGAGCTATAGCCAGGCGAGCACGAGAAAATGCCCTGACCAGAAAAAGCCTTAAGTTTGTTCAATATACATTCTTCTTTACATTCAAACTAGACACAATCCTTCACACTTATGTATACATTAGATGTATATGCCCCCATAATTATGCCGTTTTTATTTATGTATTGGTTTTCCTTAAAATCTGTATTGTTAAATGTATAATGTACGAGTATATCTGCAGGAAAATTGAACTGTTAACGCCCTTTCTTCGTGTTATTTTTCAGGAAATAAGGCACTTGAACTTGAGCTTACCAAAAAAAGTTACCTGTTAAAAAAAATGTCGTATCGATTTTTTGGCTGTTGAAAAACCTTTTTATTTTAATATTCTTTTAGAATAATTAAAGAAATAATGCTTACTTGCTCATGTTTCCTAAACTCATCATCTAATTAGCTCTCTTATCTAAACTTTTGGAGCAGTTTTGCCACATCGTCGTAACCACATCCGCAACTTTGACCGCGATCTCGGCGGCCTAATGATACTTATAAATAACGGGCTCAGGTGTACGCAATATTTTTTCTGAATGGTGCAATTTGGAGTGTGGTTACCATGGCTCACCTACAGTATTCAGGGTGAAGAGCACAATGCAATGATGCTAAGGTCACTGCTGATGCAATGCCGTTAGATAAACGTAGTCCAGTAAGGAACAACTTGAAACACTTTGTAATTTGCGTGCGGATTCGCCGTCGCTATACCTAAGCATCGTGAAGAAATAAAATTTTCCCGCTGCAAGTTAGCGTTTCACCTCAAGCCTCTTGTTTTTAAGTGATGGTGTGGTCGAAGGTGGCGCCACGCTACGCGTGACTGGGAGAACTGGGTCTCTAGTGAAGCTGCCGGAATACACCGATAGATGCTTGGCGACAGATTCTTATTTTGATCATGGTAGCGAGCCAGGTGAGGACTAGACAGCGCTCTACTACCTAGCTATGGTTTCAATATGATGTTTTCCTTTAAAGGAAGCTCAACCCCACGACCTATGTGTCACAAATATATCTATAGATATAAATATGAACGACTAAGTATGTTATGTATTTTGCTGAGCACTAAACTCGAGGACGATATTTTTTCATATATTCTTTGAAGTCCAAAAGAAAGTATTTATAGAGAAGAAATCCCAGTCCCAATCCAGGTGTGGCGTGGCGTCATCTTCGACCAGATCGTCACTTAGCATCTGGTGTCAAACGCTACCTTGTAAGCGGTAAAAAACAGTATTATTTATAATATTATTAATTCATTTATTTAGTTAAAAAAATACTTGAAAATCTTACGAATTCGGCAAAAACAGAAAATGCTTTATTCATAAAAAAATTTGACTAAATGTATGTTGAAATTTATTTCAGTTGTTGCGTCTAAAAATAAGCCAATCAACATACCGACATGGCCTAAGTGAAGTCATGTCTAGCTTGACCCTTGTATATGTAACCTATGAGTAAGGTCTGCGACCGAACGGGTAATGGACACCTGAGGTAAGCACCGGTCAGAGGTCTACCACCATTCTTAGCGTTATTTCAATCACTTTTACATGGCTTTGCTGTTTTCAGTTGGATTTATTCTAGAAGGTTCTATTTTTGTGACCCCGAGTATGAGACGTTAACGCGCGGCTATCTGTCTAAATTACATCAAACAAAAAAAAAACTTTCGTAGTTTTTACCTCAAGTCACCAGATGTTAAGCGACGATGTCGTCGCTGGCGTCACGCTACATCTGGATTGGGAACTGGCCCTTAAGTGAGGCTTCCGGAACACACCGATAGGTGCTTGGTGACAGATTCTTAACTCGAGAGTTGTAGCTAGCCAGGTGAGCGCTAGAAAATGCGCTACCGCCAAGCTATGGTTTCACCGCGATGTTTTCCTTCACCAAATGCTCAAGCTCATTGTAGGATTCGAACCCCGGCCTATGGATTGCAAGTCAAAAAACTAACACTGAGTCATAAATTGCTTAAAAAAAACTCTCTAAAAAGAAAACTGCAGGCGCAGTCACTGGGCGCAGCTAGTATAGAAAAAGCCGCCTGTCCGACACTAGACTCACACCTCCGCCTGGCCATGAGGGTAACCTTGCTTCCGTCTCGTTCACTCTAACAACTATTCGTATACAGCTATCCCGCTCTGAGCTGCGACACTACCGGATTCCGACTGCGTGCGTCGCTAGGGACGGTCTGGGAAAATTAATTCGATTGGACATCTTAATAATTTTGTAAGATATATCGATGGAAATTTTTCATTTTTTTAATACAAACAGTAAGCGCGACGTCTACTCGATTTAAATAGAATATGGGCTAGACTTTGACCGATATATGAAAAGATATCTTACTAATAAAGCTTATTATAAAATATCGAACTATTTAGATGACAAACAAGCTTGGCATTGTATGTAATGAACTTGCTCCAATTCAATCAATTAGTAATAAGAATAAAATTGTATTTCACATGTTGGGCGTTTCTTACCTGTTTTTTTGCCGGCGTAAGGAGGTTGGAATAGGCGTTGCTAGTTTTAAGTTTGTGTGATCACAATATCTACTAAGTAAACGTAATGTGTCTTTTGACTTTTTAGTTTTTATCTCACTTGTGTTGCATGACGGTGTGGCCGAATTTCGTAACCCTCTGACTCTTAGGACTTGGCCATCAGGTCATGCCTTCGAATGCTACTATGAGCTTGAGCTTTCGGTGAAAGAAAACATCGCGATGAAACCATAGCTTGGTGGTAGGGCATTTTCTAGTGCTCGCCTGACTACCTATCATCGTCAAGTTAAGAATATTTCGCTAAGCTTCTATCGGTTTGTTTCGGAGGCTCTACTTGAGAGCCAGTTCCACCTTCGACCATATCGTCACATAGCATAAAGTGACTTTAGGTCAAACGCTACCCTGAAACAAGTAAAAAAGATTGTACAAGAAATGGGTCGCAAGTATTGCTGCTAAGTATAGATTTTGTCATAATCAATCGGTTACCTCTTATTGATTTACAATAAACCCTCGTTATAACAGTTTAATTGCACACGAAATGGTATCTGGGTCGAGTTGTGAAACGTAATATGTCATTATATTGTTTTAATTCGTACTCATTACTAGGATTGGGCAAAAAATATCGAAATATCGATGTTTACTCGTCAAATTATCTATATATATATCGTTGATAATAATTGCGATATACCTATCGTTATTCGATGTTTATTTTGGACTAGGTACTGAATTCGTATCAATTTTAGATGTACTTAAAACGCAACTCTTATTTTGTATTTAATGCTATTTCTGGTCTCGATGCAACGGAAGTTTCATAACAGAAGCAGGCGCAGAAATAGTTAAAAGTATTTTTAGCGGAAGCGGAAATGCAAGTGTTAATACTACAAGAACATTATCATTTTACTTGACAAAATATTATGATAAAGCCACATTTTACACCTGATAATTTATCGATACTGGGTCAGAATATCGATACGATACATACATCACTTTCCCATCCCTACTCATAACAGCAAACGCTGCATTTTTTTCAGTTTTGCAATAGATGCCCTAAATTAGTAAAAATGCAGTAGATGCAATAATTACAGTGAAATTGTGGCGTAAGTCTTATTTTCGATTCTTACGTCATGTCACTTGATGTTAAGTGACGATGTGATCGAAGGTGACACCACGCTGTACCTGGATTGAGAAAGTGAGGCAGTCGGAACACACTGATAGCAGTGTTTTCTGAGAGATTCTTAATCTGAGGATGGTACCCGTAGCTAGCTAAACGAGCACTAGAAAATACCCTACCACCAAGCTATACTTTCATCACGATGTTCTCCTTCACCGAAATCTCAAGTTAATTAAAAGCATTTTTTGAACCTATGACTTATGGGTCGCAAATCATCGTCACTTACCACTGAGCTATCACCATTTCAAACTCAACTATTGAAGTTCATAATTCTAAGCGTGGCGTTTATCATTAGACGCGTGACATACAAAAAAAGATGTACCCAACACTAGGTCAGCTTTAAAATTTATGAACCGTAATAAATATACAAAAAGAAGAAAAAAACACACAAATAGATTAAATATAAATATCTTTTTAAATATCGGGGACAATAGGGAATATGCATCGATTTTTTTTATTTGTTTAATTCACTTATTACTTCGTTATAACATAGTAAAAAATATAAATCCTGTTAAAATCGTTCAAATGAATTTTTAAAATAATATTTAAAGTACCGATTAAATTTGACCTGTTTGAACGCCCTTATTTTTCGCGCGCTTTTGATGACGTCACATCACTCGTCCAGTACTGTTTTCTGTATGTAATGACAGCTAATATTTAAGAATTTTCAGTTTATATCGCTTTTTCGACTATGGAAAAGGCTAAAAAACCATTTTATGGACATTGTCTTGTACCAGACTGCCAAAACACTATAATAAGTACACCGGATAAAGTGTTTTATTTCTATTCCAAGTGATATGAAAATACGTAACTGTGTAAGGTTATGAGAAGAGATGAAGTGTCTCCATCATCGTATTTAATTTGTTGTGAAGATCATTTTAATGTTAGTGTATTGTATTTGGATAATTAACATGGTGTGAATTTTTTTTTACTTACTACAGGGTAGCGTTTGACCACAAGTCACGTGATGTTAAGTGACGGTGTGGTCTAAGATGGCGCCACGCTACACCTGGACTGGGAACTGGCTCTCAAGTGAGGCTGCCGGAACACACCGATAGGTGCTTGGCGACAGATTCTTAACAAGAGGGTGGTAGCTAGCCAGGCGAGTACTAGAAAATACCCTACCACCAAGCTATGGTTTCATCACGATGTTTTCCTTCACCGAAAGCTCAAGCTCATTGTAGTATTCGAACCCACGTCCTACGGATCGCAAGCCGACGTCACTACCACTGAGCCATCATCGCTATAAAACCTTGAATTGGTCAAAGTTAACTTTTGCAGACATAAATATTTTGATTATCAAGTGGAAGAAACTAACTCTGTTTACACCAAGTTTATACCAGCCTGACCTTTATCATTCCTGTCTTTTCTCCGGAGATTTATTTTAGATTGAGAAAGATACCTATCTTATATAATATAAAATACAACATCATGAGACAACAAGAGGGAAAAGTTATGCTTCGGTTAAAACAAGGTGTTGTAGCTCATATGTGAAACATATATGTTTCAGTGCCAAAAACAAAAAATGATACCACCACAAGAGAGAATGTGTGCGATTGAAAGACAAAAAATATCGTTATTGTATAAAGCTCTCACTGAGTTTGCTGTCAGAAGTACAAATACTTTACTCCACAAACAAGTTACTATGAAGCCGGGAACAGTACTTTTCATATTGAAGGCTGTGATGATTATTAAGCAAGGCCCAGTGTATCTCACATGGATGTCTCCGAGATGAAGAAGATTGAAGCCTCTAGTAATACAGACCAAGTACACTGTGATGAAGCTGTGCAAGTAAATATTAGATCAAAGTACAAAAGTAAAGATGTTAATGTTAATTTAACTATTGAAAAGAAAAATGTACCTCTATTTCAATAATGTAGGTAATAATGTTAGTCTGTGGTTTGACAAAATAATATGCTGGATGTTTTAATAAAAAAATGAAATAATTATTCCTCAGTTTTATTTTTAGGTATGCATATTCAGTTAATAATTAAAGAAACTTGAATAACAAAATACAGATACAAATGAAACCTTAAAAATTAAAATCAAACTATGTTACCTACTGTTACATATAAAATATAACTCAGCGGACGAAAAATCTGGATTTGATGCAAAATATGCGGTCATCATAAAAGCATCTATTTTTGGCAAATTGTCCGATTGTGCTTTGACGAAACCACTTTCAGTCATTGTTCTTGATGTTTAGTACTGTCACTATATACCAAAACCGCACTAGGCAATCGAAAACACTACAGAAATCAATTTTTAAGTAATTTTTCTTCATATTAGTATGAATATCGAAGCTAGACTGCGCCGTGTGACGTCATTTTTCGAATCGACCAATGGTGAAGCGATTCGCAAATTTGAAATTCCCACGCTTATTTTGCACTTTTTGATTAAATTTTTAAGGTATTAATTACAAATTAATTAAGAAAATAATGGTTTAGGTGTAATGTCAAGGCCATAAGGTATCATGGAAAAAAAAATCAAGTAAATCTAAATCACATGCATATTCCCTATTGCACACAAATTGAGCTAGCCCCAAATTAAGCTCGAAACTTGTGTTATGGGTACTAGACAAGGATATACATACTTATATAGAGAAATAAATACTTATATAGATAGAAATATCCAAGACTCGGGTACAAATATTCGTGCTCATCACACGTATATTTGCCCTTACCGGGATTCGAACCCGGGACCGTTAGCTTTGCAGGCAGGGACACTACCAACTCGGCTACCGCGTCGTCCATATCGTCCACAATATAGTTCATCATTTGCCAAAATTAGCAATTATTTTATAATACTCATAATTTATTGCACAAAGAAGATATATACATACATACTTATAGTATTTTAAATATTTAACATTATAAATGCGAAAATCCCTGTGTCTGTTTGTTACATTTTCACGCCTTAACCGCTGATCCGATTTTAATGACATTTGGTGTAGATATAGTTGGCACTCTAGAGAACAACTTATATTAAATAAACCTTAGGAACTGAAACCTAGGATAAGTCTCTGTGTTAAGTTCTTTTATTTTGTTGTTAATATCCTACTTCGATTTATTTTAAATGTAATATATGTATTTAGGCAAATAACTATATTTTTAAAATTATTACACAAAATAATAAATGACGCTAAGCTGTTTAATAAAAACATATGCACGTCGACTTTTATTTTATTTATTACTTTTTATCGCGATAAACTGTTTTTCGCGGGTGAAACCATGAAGCGAGGCTAGTTAATCATAAATCATAAGTCACGGATGAGATACGAAAAAGATCATAAGAGCGTAATTCAGTTATACTTTCATTTGTTTTATTTAATATAAAAGTAGAAAATGCTATTTTCAAAGTACGATGTAACAGTGGGACAGCGGAAAATTAGCAATGACGTCAAGACGTGTCAGAAGGTTTATTTCAATTCAGCGACAATGGCAATGATCCGGAAATAAATTCCTTTGGCAACATTTATTATTTGCAAAGATACAAATTTATGCTTTTTTGTGAATTGGTACTGTAAGAGCTTTTTATGAAAGTGAAAAGGCTATTCAGAGACGGAGGCTTTTGGGGTGTTTATGACAAGGACAAGGATGGATACAGGATTTATTTCTGGAATGGGTACAAGAGCCAAAAAAGTTGAGAGTTAATGGTGTCGATTCGGTTTTGCATTCTCTAAAACTAAACTAAGTTTGACAGGTCTAATAGTATTGCTGTCTTTTTCTAACCACTGAAGTAAAAAAGGACAGCATTACTTTTAGACCTGTCAAACTTAGTTTGGTTTTAGAGAATGCAAAACCGAATCGACACCAATATTAACCCCCCAATAGTATTGCCCTATCTTTTATTTACGAATACTACTTATTACGCCTTTATAAAAAAAAACAGCATAAAATATCTATTTTAATCTGCCATGGCCATTAAAAATGTTTTAAAAGGGATATATACCACATATTTGCTTTTGCTTGTACTCGAGATCATGGCACTTGAAACAGTGCTGAAATATCGAAAACTCGAACAAAAACAAACACATGGTAAAATCCCGTTTTAAAATCTAATTTAAAAAAAAATCTTCAACATAAATAAAATAATCTACTCTACAATAAAAACAATTAGGTTACACATTTACAAGTGTAAATTTAAAAACTAAATCACACAACATAATGACCAATTATTCTAATCGCCCATTACTGTATTACTTAATTAAAAGTTGATTTACAACTCAAATCAAGGGCCCAACTTTAAGTGCAACCGAATAACACGTGCATTGCTACAAATACGTGACACCTAACACCTTAAAACCAAGTCGCATTAACAAAATTTCACGACTCTTTCATATAGCAGAAGAAGTGTTGATAAAGTGACTGTGACAGAGGCTCAAAGCCATAATGCTATTATGTAGCTGGCTCAGAATAAACGGCACTTGAACCGACCTTAGACATAATCAGTATAATTACAGTATACAATTTCGGTATTGGGAGTAACGCAATGTTCGAAATACTTGCATTATAGGTGCTACAGATCAAGGTTTTATACACGCTTGAAACGAGTGCGCTTTTTCAACTATTTCACTTAAAATTTAGTTATTAACTACAATTTATTAACCGACGAAAAAGAAAGAGAAGGTTCACAAGTCAACGAGTATAATATATATTCGTTGACTTGAGAACCTTCTCTTTCTTAAACAAACTTCATACCAAATTTCTTCAATGGGTTTACTTTTAATTAATTGCGCAGAACCCTAATTGTTTTTTTCTAAAATAAAAGTAATCTAAGTTACTCCTTATAGCATCAGTTATCTGCCAGTGAAAATCCCGTCAAAATCGGTTCAGCAACAAACAAAAATAGGAAAATGTACCTACATTATTTTTTAGTACATAACCAAAGCAGCTACTTCAATTTTATTCATTTGTCATTTATATTAATTAGCCAACGAATTAGTTTTGCTATTCAATAAGGTATTATCAAGGCGCCTTAAATTCTGTATTTTAATTTTATTTATTACTTAGTATGTATAAAGTAGATTTTTAAAAGGAACACACCAGCAAACAAGTAGGTATTGTTTGTTAACCAATGAAAGGTACAAGCTCCACCGATGACAGCACGGGCATGATGGCGCCAGTTACAAAGCTACAAATAACGTTTCTCAATAACACATTACGAATATAGCATAAACAGAATTCACAGTAATCCGCTAATTCTGCAACGGCGGCCTTCTCCGCGAGACAAGGTTATGGTGCGCCTCAAATTCGCACCCTTTATGACCGTATCAACAATGGTACAGGGGACCTTCGGACCAACACGCGGTGGCCCTCGAATCAATTTATTTAAACTTCACCTACTGATCATGACATACTTTTAGCGATTACGCGCGCGTGTGTGCGTTCAGTAGGTGTGCGCGTGTGTGCGTGCCGCGCGCGCGCACATTTCGTGAACAATTTTTGGGCGCGCTAAAATCGTAAGATTAGCGCGGATATAGGTCAGGACTTGTAGGTCGAGTAAATAGGAACGGCCTTGGAGCAATTGTTTATTGATTTGTTAACGAAAATTTAACAGAGCTGTTGTAAACAAGGACGTTATGCTTTAATTATTTAGATCGGACCACTTAATTAACTTAATTACAACTGTTTTAAAATTCTACATGTTACAATTCCGCGATGACGTCAGCGTCAACTCGATTATTGCCAAAATTGGACAGCGTACACGGTTCCAATACAAATGCCTAATTAGTCTGTTGAAAAAACGTAAATAAAAATAATTTTGTTCAAATTGATTCGGTTAAAGGCGGAAAGAACCGTGTAGATACCAGCAAGGCCAGCCGTCAAGGTCCGCTGTACCTACTCGTACGATTTTTATCTCTACACCTCTCAACATAGAGTTGTATTCTTGATTGCTGCGGGTGCTGCAAGACAATAGTTAGAGGCTTTAATGCAACGTTTTCAGTAATAGGTAGAGATCATGGCTGCTCCGCGTCACAGATTATATAACAGTTGTTGTGTAGATGTGTTGTACAGAGGCCGCGGGGTCGGGTAGGTGGGCAACGAAAACGCGATTGTTCAAAATGCAATAGAGATTTTTATAGGCGTTAAAAATTTCGGTTAAATTGTATCCGCGTTTTTTAAATACTCAAAAAGCCTTGATAATTATTGTTTACGTGTATGTTTTTTTGTATGTAAATTGTTAATATTAACTTCAATGCCAAAGCTAAATATATAGGAAGCTATAGTAGGAGCGCGTTGAAGTCTTTCATTTAGGCACTTTCGTGTACTCATTCAATTCAACAGTTCAAAATTTTAGGTGTTTGTGGGTTCGACAAATCTTGCAATAAGCTTAAATTATCGCTGAAAGAGCGATAGTGGCTGAACGGTAACGCGTGCGCCTTAAAAGGCGCCAACACCGAGTTCGAATCCTCTCGGCCCCGCACCTATGACTTGATAAGTTTTGTGCGGATTTACCATCGCTCAAAAAGGTGAAGGAAAACATTGTGAGGAAACCGGCATGTCCAAGAACCACAACATTCAAGGGCATGCGACATATCAACCCGCACTGGGCCAGCGTGGTAGATTACGGCCCATACTCGCTCTGAGAGAAGGCCAGAGGAATGTAATAGGCTAATGATGATCATCAATAGATAAATATCGGGGAACCATTGCACACAAATTGGCCTAGCCCCAAATTAAGCTCGAAACTTGTGTTACGGGTAGATACTAGACAACGATATACATACATATACAAAGAATAAATACTCATTAGGTAGATAGCTGAAAGAGAACATCGCGATGAAAGTCAATGAATTAATTAACAAGTAATTTAAACTGTAACAGACGAGCACGATTTTAGGAAGTACCGTGAAATATCGTAGTACCGGCAAACAGCTGCGGATTGCTATCAAACTAGGCCAAGGTCGCACGTCCGGCCTAACCGAACCCCCGAGATACCGCTATCGATCTCCTCTGCACCATCAGTGATGTAAGAGCAGGGGGGGAGGGGCAGGTCTTCGGATACTGGCGATGATTCGGCTGGTGACGAGTGTAATAAATGACGATCTTAGCCGATGTTTTTCACAAATACGCAGTGTTTTACTTCGTAAAAGAAAACAGTTATGAGTTACGGCCAGTTTCAAGAACCTATCAATCCACAGTTTGTCTTAGTTTTGTAATGAGGTTCCTTAAAAATGCTATCTATAAATGGCAGCTAACAACTATTCCTTTGCTTGTAAATCCTGACTAAACATATAATAACACTTTCTCAAACTTTCTTTGTTACGAAAAAAAATGTAGCCCATAAAAAAACAACTGCTAGTTATTTTTCTACACCTCATAAATGCTTTTTGTATAAAAAGAGGTCTTTTTAACACTGTCCCGGGAGCGTCTTAACGGAATGTTTACGGCACAATTTTATAGCGCTGTAAAAATACCATAAATATGACAAATAACGTAATAGTTTGTTTATTGCCAACCCTTTGCGGGGTTGGTTGTAAATCCATTGTTTTAAATATGAATTTGTTTAGGTACATTTCTCCGGGCTGTGAAAGGATTGCGTGTTATTTTTAACCGACGAGAAAAAAGGTGGAGATTCTCAAGTTCTTTCCCTGCACTTAAGTCCTTCAGACTCAAGTTTACGCGAGTCGTGGAAAGAAATCCATCATGCTTTAGTTTCCATCAAAAATTATAAACAACAAAAAAAACCGTGGTAGGTATGCCAAGCAAGAGGTACCCATATCATCATGACTGTTTTTTAGCTTTCTAAGCTATGTTCAAATTTTAAATTGTCTAGCTCATCAGCAAGTTTTAGTTTAACACCAATCACGAAATTCTACCCGAACTGAGATATTATACAAGAAAGAGAGTTACAAAAAACGTGATAACAAAACTAGACATAGGTATATCTTTACAAGCAATTATATAGCGGCAGTCTCTGTGCCTGATACACTGAGTTGTGGAGATATCTCTTATCATCGCCTTATCGCAGTCGGTTAAGACTACAGCTGTGAGGTAAATCACTTCTGAAGAAATTGAGCGAGTGAGATATTGTATAATACACACACACACACACTCACATAATACATAACATGGTCACTAGTTGACTTTGTATGTTTAAACCAGGAGCTTGTGCTCTCGGTGAAGGAAAACATCGTAATGAAACCATAGCTTGGTGGTAGGGAATTTTTAGTGCTCAAGAATCTGTTGCCAAGCACCTATCGGTGTGTTCCGACAGCACACACGCGAGCCAATCCAGGTGTAACGTGACGCCACCTTCAATCACATTGCCACCTAGCATCAAGTGACTTGTTGTCAAAAACTACCGTGAAGAAATTCATTTTAGAACATAAGCCACCAACGCCGCCATGAACGGCCACCTAGTGGAGGGTCTACCTACAGAGCGTCTTCCGGTTCGTGGTCGCCACTCGAGAACTTTTCTTCCCCATCGGTTATCGGTTCGTCGAGCGATATGGCCTGCCCATTGCCATTCTAATCATTCACATCGCAAACATAATTTTGGGCAAAAATGAGTACTCATTATCCTATTTCACTCGGAGAATCAGATCGAATGCGTAACCATGACAACGGAAATGATACCTCCACTTAAGCCTAGCCTTGATACCATTTCGTCCCAATTACTAATCCGCGACATACATACGTTTCTGCATCTGTCTTTGCCGAAATTAATATGTAGGAATGTTTTATTTTGCTTCACGCGTAATTGGCATAGATTAGGTAATAGTTACTCTAATTTATTAGTCTAACAATTTTAGGTAGAGCAAATCTGTTTTCTTCCAATTTGGGTACTTACAAAAGTATTTAACACAAAAAAACCGGCTTCATGGTTTTCTCATGGATGTCATTATCAGAACGGAACGGGAAAATTATGATTAAAAAAATATTACTATTATTTAAAAGCCGTGTGGGAAGCACCAGCTTTTAAATAAAAAAGAATCATCAAAATCGGTTCACCCAATCGAAAATTCCGAGTTAACAAAAAACAGCCGAGTACCTTTTTCTTTTGTGAAGTCGGTTAAAGTAGGTAAATACTACATTTAAATAGTAATAATATGTGTCAATACAGATGCCAGTTTGTATGTATTTAAACTATGTAAGTGCAAAGATACGGTCTAGGACAAAAGTCAAGTCGCTGAATATACTTAGCTTTCCAATTTTCCTAAGCATCTTTTTTACCAAAAACTGTCAATCTGGCACACATTTGGAAACAACTTTTGTGCAGTTACTTTTGCCGCTAACTCAGCTGCGTATAATGCAAAATCAATTTTCATTAAAATTTTAAAGTATAGTTACTTTTTATAGCTTCTGAAAAAAATGCCAAGATCCTCCGGCATAATACAGAAACCCGTTCTTGTTTTGTTATGGAGCGAACAAAAGGCAAAAGTAACGTAGCAAAATAAGTAGGAAAATAACACTAAAGGGAAAATTAATGCGATGGGCGTAACATCTAAAAATAGATTTAATTGAACAACCTTTGGGGCAATCCGTCTTACGTCCAAGAATATACAGTTTCATCGGAGAGTAAACAAAACAAAGTACGGAGGTTAACACTTTACAAACGTCATTTCATTTAGGGTAAATTTGTGAGTCGTGAGTCGCAGAATTTCGGTAGCATAAATTCTTCTGCATTCGGTTTCATACAAATAGGCAGTTGGTGCGCAATAGAACGACACAAATAGAAATTTTGAAAAATCTCGCGTGAGATTAGGGGAGGGGGTGGGAGTAGGGGAAATTCTTACGATTTCTCACCAAGGGGAGGGGGGTCGAAAAATTCTCAAAAATATTTCACGTAAATAATGGATATATGAATAAAGAAAGAAAATGTGTATGTGATGAATGGTGATGTTACAAATTTACTCAGGTCCTACAGGCGAGCTGGGCGGCAGAATTTGCATCCTAACATTACGCGGTCCAACAAAAAAACAATCATCAAAATCGGTTCATAAACGACGAAGTTAACCGCGAACACACATAAAAAAATACACATACGGTCGAACTGAGAAACCTTCTCGTTTTTGAAGTCGGTTAAGAACACTTACCAGCCAGTTACTTGCGTTAAACGCGTAATTTATTATCAGCGAATGATTCGGCCGACTTTTATCTGCTAGTATTTTCGCGGTGCGCGGGCGCATCGCGATGTGTGTCAAGGAGACGGATGCTTATTGGAGAAAAATTGGCGGACCTTGAAGCGGAGATTAGAACTAGGACCGACGCCGGCGGTTTATTTATCTTGTTGCGCGGATTTTTGCGTAAAAATAGTGCGGATGGGTGGTTTATAGTGGGAGGAAGGTCAGGTGGGGTGACGATACGCACGGTTTCGTGCGCTCGGTCTGGGCTGGACATGTATGTACGTTTATTTGCTATTACATAAAAAAGAAGATTTTTTATTTTTATGCCTCCCAGATTAGTTTTGGAGTAGAAATTACGCAAAACTGGCTCGTTAATGAGGCTGCCGATACACACAGATAGCTCCTTCATTACCACTGCTGGACATAGCGCTCTTCTTCTTTAAGTTACGCCACTGAGCCCGGTCTTCGGCTCCTCTCATCCAACTACTGCCAGCCACTTATCGCAAGTCGTTACTAAGGCTGGTATTCTAAATGACGCTTAAGTGTAGAGCAATGAGTAGTGATTGAGTGACGTATTTTAGTGAAATGACAGATTCAAATCTGTGCTTGAGTATAGATTACTGCTTGAGCGTCTAGAAAACCACCCTTAATAATATAATAATAATAATAATATAAGCCTTTATTACTGTTCGTTACAATAGGTTACAAGACGCCGACACCGAGTTCGAATCCTCTCGGCCCCGCACCTATGACTTAATAAGTTATGTGCGGATTTGCCATCGCTCAAACGGTGAAGGAAAACATCGTGAGGAAACCGGCACGCCAAGAACTGCAACATTCAAGGGCATGCGACATCTACCAACCCGCACTGGGCCAGCGTGGTAGATAACAGCCCATACTCTCTCTCTGAGAGAAGGCCAGAGTCCCAGCAGTGGGAACTTGAAAGGCTGATAATGATGATGATGGCAATAGAATAACAATAAATTAAGTTTGAAAAAAATAGAAAAAGAAGAAGGTGAGAAAATTACTCAAATTTCTTCCTCGGCATACATTTGATTCTCCCCAACAGTTTGTCTTTCGACAAAGGCCTCCTCTAAGGCTTTCCACCTGCTTCTGTCTTTTGCTATACGCGACCATTCTGGGCCTGCTACTTTCTTGAAATCATCTTCCCAACGCTTTGACTGTCTAGAAAACCGCCCTTAGTCAAAACTCAAAAAGTCAATTTTTATTTATTCAATAGGATACATTGTGATAACTTTAAAACGTCAAACTTAAAACTAGCTACGCCTGTTCTAACCTCCTTACGTCGGCAAAAGAACAGGCAAGAAACGCCCGGCAGGTAATTTTTTTGGCGCGATCACATTGACAATTTTATTCTTATTACTAATTGATTGAATTGGAGCAAGTTCACTAAAATCCCAAGCTTTTTTTTTGTCATCTAATGGTCCGATATTTTTTAATTAGCTTTACTAATAAGATTTCTCTTGTTTGGTTGTACACATTGGGATATGGGAACATGAATATTAATGAGTTACGGGATCACAACCAAAGCAGACCAGACCCCACAAGCAGCACCATTTCAGGAGTTGCGCATGTGCCGCTTAAAAATGTTAATCCTAGAAGAAAATCACGAATGCTGATTGCTAGTAGTTACTTTATACTATTTTCGTAACAGTCAACAAAACCGTATGATTACCTAGATCCAAGGGTCACGGGGTCATCTCGCTGATAATACAAACATAAAAATAATCAATTTAGTTTATGTCCGGTCAGTGCCCTCGACACGACGACAACTTTCACGCGTTACTGATGCTCACAACTTTTTTGTTTTACTTATTGATCTTAAAATTGATGGAAATAATATTTTTTTCATGGTTTTTTTACACCTCACAGGGTGTTTGTTGACAAGACAATCAATGTCAAACGACGATGTGGTCGAAAGTGGCATCATGCTACATTTGGACTAGGAACTGGCTCTCAAGTGACTGCTGGAACACATCAATAGGTGCTTGACCAGATAATCCTAAAAGCAATTAGTACCTTAATGAAATTAAGTTATACAAAAACTTTACATTCTTATAGCACTTCCCGAATCCTAAAATCTATTTTCATGCATGAAAAGTAGGTGGCTAGATATTTTTAAGTCAATCAGCAGACGGCATTAAAGAGTTCCAACTGCTCACTCCAGTCAGCCCATGGAATGGGATTCGCTAAATAAAATTTTATGAACCCATCATCTGTACATTGAACCCAGCGTAGAGAAACTCTACTTTGAATGAGCATTGTACTTAAATAAACGGTTTAGATTATGTATTAACGGTTTAGTATAAAAGACT
Source organism: Opisthograptis luteolata (assembly GCA_931315375.2). Classification (NCBI taxonomy): domain Eukaryota; kingdom Metazoa; phylum Arthropoda; class Insecta; order Lepidoptera; family Geometridae; genus Opisthograptis; species Opisthograptis luteolata. Next base: position 718,587 of record OV928036.1, read on the forward strand.
TCAAAGAAAATATGAAATCAATAGAATTTCTGTTTTGTCAGCTCTACAGTGCAATGTTGACTCTACCTTACAATATTTCAATATGTGACAAAATAGTTCCATTCATGCATATTATAGTTATGTATGAACAGTTTAGTTTAAAATACTTCAGAGAAAATACAAGACCAAATAGAGGGAAATAAATTGTAATATTATCAGTTCTACAGTACGATTTTAACTCTACCTTACAATGTTTTGAAATGCACAATGTACCGCTTTCCAAAATGTGACAAAAATAATTCCATGCAGTAATTTCCAACCATTTTCTGTGGGATATAATCGAAGACACAATATATATTTGTATGATGCAATATGACGTTAGAACTAGCTGCAGAACAGACAAATCGACTCTACCTTACAAAATTTTAAAATGCAATGTACCGCTTTCCAAAATGTGACAACAATAATTCCATGCAACCAATAACAGTTCAAAACAAGTTCTGAAACTAAAAATCATCTCGAAAAGTAAACACTAGACACTGGCCAGCGTAATAGTGACGTTCTAGTTTGAAATTCACTTTCACTTTCGTCCGCGACGAGGCGGAGCGAAGCAGCGCATGGCTTGCATGGCTAAGCGGTTTCATGTCACTGATCGATGTATGCGGAAGTCATGTTTTGTAATTTATCTTGTTTCATTCGATGCGGTGTAATGTTATCTTAAAACACAACATTAGTCAAGATCGATTGGGGTAACACTGGCGCCATGATTCAAATGTAATGCAAATTAAGTAATTAAATAGATTAGCTCTCATTGAGGTGAATGTCAAAATAAGCATGTAATGTACACACAATGTGATTGCAATGTTAACAATAACGTAATTGTAATTTGGATGGAATTAATTCACTTTTTTAATGTATTTTTGATCGAACATATAATTTACTCAATGATTCATTCACTACACGTAAAATAGTCTTAATAGTCTAATTGTACCAAATTAAAAAAAAATTGTACAAAAGTCGAGATCGCGTGTCATTGCAACAGTGTCGTCACTTGATGTCATTCAAATCTCTACCTTACACTAAAATGTTAAGATGCGTAATCAAATTGACTCTACATTACATGATTTCCAACATTGCAGTGGAATGACTTTCGATTCGGCCAAATGGTGATTATTCCAATAAATGATGGAATAACGTGCTCGTCAGCTTTATTAGAGAAATTACTTTCACTTGTTAAGCGTTCGGATTCGATATTAGCCGCACTGACGACATGCTATAGAAAAACGTTCGGTTTATGCAAAATTTTGATTAATTTTGTGAATAAATTAAACATATATCAGTTTTTTTTTAAATTGCAAATACGCGTGCATTTGTCCGCCATCCCGCCCGTTGCCAAGCGATGATGCGGTCATACCTTGAAGGTGCCCGTTCGAAGATCCCCAAATCGTAGCGATCAAGAAACACAAACTTCGGCAAGGAGTTCTACTCCTTAGCGGTACGCAATATGAATATATCTATGCCCCAAATAACTACTGTCGAATCAGAAGGCATAGACTGTTCGCAGTGCCTTCCAGCCGCACTGTCGCGCGAGCCAACTCACCGCTGCCGCGTACCCTCGCCGCGCTCAACGCCCTCCTTGTCAACTATCCCGAGACTGATTTGTTTGTGGACGGATGGGTGGAATTACTGTCGGTGTGCCTGAAGTTTTGTGAGTGGGACTTATGAAAGGGTGTATTTTTGATAAGAAGATTTGTTATTATTATTATTGTTATTTCTATTTTTATATTACCTAAGATTTTATTTTTATTGCATTGATATGATTCGTATTTAGTTTGCTTTATTAATGATGAATTAATGTAATTGGCTTAGCCGTATTAATTGAATTGAATAAATAAATAAATAATAAATAAATGAATGTAGAAGCAAAACGTTTCGTGCGAACAGGTGGAATATCCACCATATGTGCAAATACAAATTGTTATTGTATTTAAATTAGTTTTTTTATTTATTTCGGTGGCAATTAAATACAGGTCCTGATTTTTTTATGAGTCGAAACGCACTCGCCTGATCATAATAAAACATGAACTTGTATCATTGTCTCATTTAAATAAAAACAATCTTCTTCGTCGCATACATTTGTAATTATGCCTTACGGTTTCATGTATCCTACATAAAAAATCATACAAGAAACCCCATTTCGAAAAAAATCCGCAAAACTTTCGCAATTTTCCATTCCTCAAGAACTTTATTCGGACTATTACGGGTATTTCAATTAAAAAAAATTACCGAAGCTCTCCATCCGTTTTCTAGTGATGCGCTCACCAACTAACACCATGTCATTTTATGTACATTCTCTAAACCACAAGTAAGTTTGACAGATCTAAAATTACGTCCTTTTCTTACTTCCGTTATAAGAAACGGACGACAATACTTTTAAACCTGTCAAACTAAGTTTAACTTTAGATAATGGACAATGTAAGTACATTGTTGTTGATTAGGTAATCGTTGCATTTCAAAAGCCCCCTGAAAGGAGTAAAACCAGCTCAATCTGGACACTATCCAAGATAACCGACAACAGATATAGGTACTAGTGGTTGAGCATGCTGATTGTACGTCGACCTTGCACTCTTCATTGCATAGACATACATGCACAAGTTGTAACTATCATAAACTTATCATACTTTGAATAGAATATATGTTTATCTGACAACAATAATACTTAACATACACTACAAATATTGAAAATAGATATAAAAGCAAAAAAGATTCATCAGTTTAGAGCACTCGATGCCAATGTTAAAGAGTTCTTAAAGGTCGGCAACGCATCGGCAACTCCCCTGGTGTTGCAGATGTCCGTAGGCGACGGTGACCGCTTTCCATCAGGCGGGCCGTCAGCTTGTTTGCTAATCTATTACATAAAAAAAAAAAAAAAAAAAAATGTAATGTAGAGTGAATGGCATGTAATGCTTCGTAAGGTAGAGTCCGAATAACATAAGGAAGATTTATCCTATCCTTCTCCTACTATCTAAATATATATAACTCAAAGGTGACTGACTGACATAGTAATCTATCAACGCACAGCCCAAACCACTGGACGGATCGGGCTGAAATTTGGCATGCAGGTAGATGTTATGACGTAGGCACCCGCTAAGAAAGGATTTTGATTAATTCCACCCCCAAGGGGATAAAATAGGGGATGAAAGTTTGTATGAAACTTTGTCAATTTTAAACCGATCGGGCTGAGACTTTGCTTGCATAAAGCTGTAGCCCACGCGGGCGAAACCGCGGGGAATAGCTAGTAATATTATAAATGCGAAAGTTTGTGTGTGTGTAAATGTTACCGGGACTACTAAATTAATGTTGATGAAATTTAGAATGGAGATAGCGTATACCCTGGATTTCAACAACACATTTCACTTTTTATCCCGGAAAAAGGTTCCTGCGGGATAACGGGAAGACACGGGTGAAAACGCAGAGGGCAACTAATTACATCATAAAATTCGCTTAATTACTTACATTAAAGACTAACTGAGGTCCTACATTCGTGATTTACCTGTTATCCCACAGGAGCCTGTTTCTAGAATAACAGTCTATGTGTTAATCCAGGGTATAAGCTATCTCCATTCTAAATTTTATTCAAATCCTTCAGTGAGAAAAAATAACAAGAGTATTTATTGGACCCTCTTATGCTGGGACCACACTAACGGGAAATGCCGTTAAATAGCGCGATGATTGACGTTTGACATAAGTGTGGCCACGACATTGGACAACGGCATTCACATTGGCGTTTGACGTTAGCCGATAACTGAAGTGCATTCACGTTGACCGTTCAAGTGTAGCCACTCACAGTTGCGTTAATAGATAATTAACGCAATATTTATCGCGATGATAGGCATTGACATTTCCCTTGACGTTGACCTTAGTGTGGCCCGGGCATCACAAACGTTCGCATTTAATAATATTAGTTTAATTTGTGATTAGTCGTCGGATGTAGTATAAATTTAATTAATTGGGCTTTAAACCATCACCTTTATCAGTAGAGATAGCTGCATATCAATTCTTGGCACTTATCATTGCATCGACTCTACTTGTTAGTGATTGTTGATGTATTGCGTATAGATAGGGTCACTACGCGTCAGTTTTCATGTATTGTACAGGTAGTCTAGACTTGTAGAGACATGTTTAAAAGTTAATTCGAAAATTAGCGACCATATCACCCCCTATTTTTTTCTAGTGATAAATCTAGCCTACTAACCTTTCCCCGCGGTTTCACCTGCGTGGGCTACAGTTTATAGCGATGAATGGTTTCCTACGTCCTTCCTCAGCGTACCGAAATTAATTTAAATCGGTTCAAGTTTAGGCGTGATAGTGTAACAGTCAGACAGACAGAGTTACTTTCGCATTTATATATAAGTAGGAATGTTACTCAAGGATACTTTAGCAATCTACGGTGAAATAATTTTTGAAATCGGTCGAGTAGTTTTTGAGTTTATTCGTTACAAACATACAGAAATACAAATCTTTCCTCTGTATAAAATTTGTATAGAAGTATAGATAAGGTTGCCATGACGCATTTTTCTTAAGATTTCAACTGAAATACGCTACACTGGCAGCCCTACACAAAGAGCGTGTAGCTAATGCCCTTTGCGGAAGTGTTGTTCACAGAACGAAGGACAGACCGATAATAGACTGTTAGGTTAGTGTTAATGTTTACAACTACGATTCGAATTATTGATACGTAATAAGAACATTGTATTTTAGACACATAATATGGGTATTATAACATGTTGCAAGAAGTTACAGTCGTCATATAAGCCGCAGCACCGACAACCGTTGGGGTAGACGTGTTGTTGAGTGGAGACCGCGACTTGGCAGACGTAGTGTAGGACGCCCTGCGACTAGGTGGAGCGACGACTAATAAAGCTTATTATAAAAATCGGACTATTTAGATGACAAAATTAAAAAACTAAAAAAAACACTTTAAAAACGCACTCAAAATATAAAATAATTAAATTGACTTGTATTAGTTACGATAATATAATGGTTAATTCAAAAAGTGTGGAGCGCTTTTTGGTTGTTTGTACTTTTATTTACCCAGTAAAAGAAGCGCACATACAAAGTTTCAAGTCGATACGACAATTAGAAGTGGGTGAAAATTGACTTCTAAGATTTGATTACATTGTTAGTTAGTTAGTTAGTTAGTTAGTTAGTTAGTTAGTTAGATAGTTAGTTAGTTAGTTAGTTACAAGTCAAGCTAATAAAAGTGTTTTAAAAAGCTTGGAATTTTAGTAAACTTGCTCCAATTTAATCAATTAGTAATAAGAATATAATTGACAATGTGATCTCGCCAAAAAAATTACCTGCCGGGCGTTTCTTGCCTGTTCTTTTGCTGGCGTAAGGAAGTTGGAACAGGCGTTTCAAGTTGACGTTTTTAAGTGATCACAATGTATCCTATTGATTAATTACAGCACATGTAAAAGAAAAAGCCTGGAAACCTTTAAAATCCTATCCTATCCTTTATACTAATATACATAGGCTACTTTTTCCCGGAATGGTTCCTGCGGGATAACGGGAAGACGCGGGTGAAACTGCGGGGCGCAGCTAGTGTAGTTTATAAACAACAAAAAACACGTTTGTACGGAACCCTCTGTGTGGTCTAACTCGCACTTAGCCGGTTTTTTGACACATGAGTCGTGAGTAAAAACTTTTTTTGACTTTTCTTTTTGACTTTTTTGGCGGCAATCGAATTGTCAACGTGAAAATTTTGTTTTTATTTCCAAAACTTGTGTTTCTTCGAGTGATAATGTGTAATATTGGTGGATTATTAACCATTATGTGTTCGTTAATGTGTACGAGTGTGGGAAATTGAAATAAAGTTGTGAAAGTGACTTTTCTAATTGCTCCAAAAAAGTCCGTGTAAAGTTTAAGTAAAGCGCCACGACTTTACTTAAACACTATCCTCATCTCATCATCATCATCGTTTAAACTTGATTCAACTCTCTGAGTTTGAAATATTTTTTACTTGACACTGGCAAATACACTAATCGTGTGACGCCATTAAAAAAAAAAAACTTTTTTTTTATTGATTTTTTTATTAGTTGGGCCAAGTTTTCGTAGAATCCACCTCACCTTGTCGAGGGTGGGCAACCACTGAGAATAGCAACGCAGCCAGTTAGTTACCTTTTCCTTTTAACTTACTGCGCAGTAGTTGATTGGTGCGCAAGGCCGTTGCCAAAAAACTCTACACTACAGGTACATCTTAGTCATAGCTTATGATTATTTCAGGGTGGCCTTTACTGGTCCGATACTGTGCACTGGGGAGGTCACTCTGTGTAGTTTTTGTTTTTATATTTTAGGCAATTACTAATTTTGCCATAGCTCAAAACGGTGAAAGAAAACATCGTGAGGAAACTGGCATGTCCAAGAACTGCAACATTTAAGGGCTTGCGACATCTACCAAACCGCACTGGGCCAGCGTGGTAGATTACAGCCCATACTCTCTCTCTGAGAGAAGGCCAGATTCCCAGCAGTGGGAACGAGAAAGGCTGATGATGATTGATTGAATTAAGTAATTTGCTGTCTTGATAAGATATCCAATACTAGTTGCACCCTGCAGTTTCACCCGCGTCTTCCCGTTAAAGGAACCTTTTTCCGGGATAAAAAAGTAGCCTATGTGTTAACCCAAGGTATAAGCTATCTCCATTCCAAATTTCATTCAGATCCGTTCAGTAGTTTTTGCGTGAAAGAGTAACAAACATCCATCCATCTATACTCACAAACTTTCACGTTACCAATAATTAGTAGGAGTTTACCACTTGATTCATTAGTCATTAGTCTAATATTAGACTTGACTAATGCACTATTTACTTCACCGTTCTGTATTTTGCGCCCCATTTATCTAAACACCTGATAAGGGTATAATATAAGAAGGGGCACCATATACTGAGCCCCGAGGTTGCACCAGCGTGGACTGCACTTTATCACGATAAAAAGATGTACAGCCTTATAGCCTAGGGTTATAAAAACCGCCTATGACCTACGAATTTAGTTAATATTTTAAAATGTAGATAATGTAGATCAAAGACACAAATATAGACTACTAGCTGTTCCCCGCGGTTTCACCCGCGTGGGCTAGAAATGTATCATAATTTAGACATAATTAATGTCAATATTTATAACATAAATGTGTACACGAGCGACTTTATTGCCCCAATGGACTCCAATAATGGATACACGAATATTTGTACCTGAGTCTTGGATATTTCTATTTATATATGTATGTCGTTGCCTAGTACCCATAACACAAGTTTCGAGCTTAATTTGGGGCTAGGTCAATTTGTGTGCAATGGTCCCCGATATTTATTTATGGATCAAAAGTAAAATTCTAACTCAATACCCAGATAGGCATTTTTTCTCGCCATACCAAAACAATATAATTTAATGGACCTTTGTTAATTTGTATAGTACTCCAACCTACCGTACTTGTATATCTTTAATAAAATGTTTTATGTTTTATTATCCTTGAAAAATGTTTACCATTTGAGTTAATTGTTTTAATTAATTAAAAGGCTTGCTATACAATAGTTGCAATTGGTTGAGTAATTTCGTACGTATTAAAAAAACTTAAACAGCAAATAGGTATTTTAATTTAAAGGTCACTTCCTACTTTTACTTGCCGTTATCAAGGCTAGTTATTTTAGTCTTTTGTTGTCAGATTTTTCTGAATGTAAAGGCATTCAGTGCAAATTCTAATTATTTCATATAGGTACTAATTATCCATACCTAATAGCAACTCTATCTATCTTTTTGTTTGGTAATGAAAATTGGTCTGGAGACAGTTTTTGCCCTGGGGAAGGACATAGGACAAAGTCATACTTTAATTCGCCATATATTATAGGGGGTGGAAAGTACCTTTCATATTTTCTTTTATATGTATTAATGATTCTTTTATTTTTGACAAAATGAATGCTATAACGAAGAATAACATACCTAATATATTTTTCCGTTATTTTTCAATTACTTTAGTTTCGCCTATAATTTACTCTCTATTGAATACTTGCAGTTCCCTGCGGATTCGCCCAAGTTTAAAGGTATGTGTCCTTCCCCAGGCTTCAATCTATTTCCATACCAAATGTCATCAACAAACAAACAGATAGACTGAATTGCTTTCCCATCTATTTGTAATACATAGTATGTTGGTAGTGTCCCTGCCTGCGAAGCTGACGGTCCCGGGTTCGAATCGCGGTAAGGGCAAATATATGTGTGATGAGCACGAATATTTGTACCTGAGTCTTGGATATTTCTATCTATATAAGTATTTATTTCTCTATATAAGTATGTATATCGTTGTCTAGTACCCATAACACAAGTTTCGAGCTTAATTTGGGGCTAGCTCAATTTGTGTGCAGATGTCCCCGATATTTATATTTTATTTATTTTATAAAATAAATCAAATCTATCTGTATCTTCCTGAAGGCTGGCCATGATCATCGATGGATAGAATATTCATGATGTTTATGTAACAACAATATATAACATTGTTTGTTGGTTAAATAAAGCCTTGTTGCTGGCGGCCCTGAAGGGCAAGGTCCATCCAGTTAACGGTGACCTTAAATTTACTAAACAACGTTCATCATTAATTACGGCAATTATAATTCTTTATTATCTATTATTTTAACGTTTGAAAACTGTTTTATCCGGGATTAGGACTTGAAAGTTTATCTAGACTAAAGTTATTAGACTTATATTACATAAATCTATCTTTATATATTATTTTGTTGAGAAGAGCTTAGGAGTTAAGACCGGGTTCAGTGGCGTACCTTGGGAGAGGCCTGTGTCCAGCAGTGGACTGATACAGGCTGCAGATGATGATGATTCTTTCTTAACTCTTACACGGTAGAGTTGACTACAAGTCACGTGATGTAAAGTGATGATGTGGTCGAAAGTGGCGCCACGCTACACCTGGACTGGGTACTAGCTTTCAAGTGGCTGCCGGAACACACCGTTAGGTGCTTGGCGGTCTATATCACACTAATATTATAAATGCAAAAGTTTTTGAGTGACTTTTACTCTCGATTAAAATCTTAGTATACTTTTATCCCGGAAAATTCCTGCAGGATAGAAAACTGCGTGTGCAACCACGGGACATGGCTAGTTTTGAATAAAAATGTACTTTTGGTTGGTAAACGCATCGCTTGAAATCCGGTATGGTTAATTTTATTTTTCAAGTTTTTAATATTTCGTATTAAGTTTTCAAGTAATCAAAAAGTAAAATTGCTACCCGGAAAATAAGAAAATTCGAGAAAAACAGAAAGTGTTTTTACTGATTTTGTATAATTAACTCAAGATCTTCTGTAGCGCATCAAATAAAATACAATAGTGAAAAAAATAATTTTATATAAGTGAGTACCTACTAAGTAGGTACCTAGTATTCTGTTATTGTTATGTTTTGATGATTCGACTTCTAGTTGTAGTATAATAAACATAATATCTCTCGTTATCTTCAAATACGCGATATTTTCCTACCTAATTCAAGGTGAGACATCTGTTTATTCCATTTTTATATCTTTAAATATTTACTAGTTCAATTGTTATTCTAAGAAGCATGTATTGTAATAATTTTAAATTATAATCTGTACTAAAAGAAATATCTGTACAAATTTTTGGTAGAACACAAATTGGGTCGTAGTAAAACGTGCTCTATCAAAAATGCGCGGCATTAAATTACGAAACAAAAAGTTAAAATTATATCTTGTAATATTCAATGCTGAATGAAGTTTATTCTTATTGTTAACAATTAACTGAACTCCACCTTACACGTGTAAACGCACGTGTTAACATTGCAAAACAATCTTAACAAACACATTATTTAAAATTAAAAAATGACCTTCAAACAACGAATACTATTCTTAAATGTTATTGTTTACAAAAATAAAGAACACTCACCGAGTCCAAAACGCAATCCAAATGATCACTGATCCGTCCACATGCACAACAAAAATTAAAAAATAAACCAGTTCAAAGTCACAAAACAATCCACATTAATTCAATTAGAGCGCACTGTCAACAAACACTCCTGTCACTGTCAGCGAATTTTCAATTGAACAAAATTCAGATTCAAGAACACAGATTCCAATGTTCCATCGGCGTCGGCGATGGCAGCGTTGTTCGTGCGTGTATCGCGGGCGACGAGCGACGAGCGTGCGTGCGTTCTGCGCCGCGGCTCGCGAGTCACTGAACCGGCGGCCACCGCGCCCCCGCGCCCGGTGGATGCGAGCGTATATTTTTATTGCTCCAAACTAGTGTTATCATTGTCAAAGCCTGAAATGGTTGTGGATTTGAGAAATTGGGTCAAGCGGTTAGCGGTTGGGCGAGCGGTCGCTTCTTATCTTCGCTCGTCGTTAATCTAACATTTCTTTGCACTTTATTAAGGAAGCTTGGGAATCTGTGACCGTTTATGGATCTGTGCCAAGACGCTACACAGGAGTAGGTATCTTAAATAGCAGGCGAATATTATTTTTCAGTTGCTCTTCAGGTACTGTAGAAAGTTTTGTCTCCTGCTCCACCAAGCCGTCCGCTGGGGCAAAGTTGACGCCTTGAAATTTTGAAGTTCGCTTTTCCGCACTCTAGAACGGCACGAGCGAAATGGCAGAATTTTTTGCGATCTTTATTGCCAGAAAAGGTTTTGCTGGACAGATTTATTTTGGAAAATCCATCGAAAAATTGAAAAATTCGAGAATAATGAGTGCTTTTTTCTATGGAAATTTTGTATGTACTCAAGACCCGGTTTATTTCTTTGATTGCTTGGCGAGAGACACCTAGTCCTAGACTTCCACTGGTTAGGTATTTTTGTTTAGGCTTACTCTTACTCCAAATACAAGGCAAGCTTACCCTAAAACCGTAGAGCCGCCAAGTAGACTGTATAGCCGGCCGGATCCGTCCAAAATCCAAAAAAAACGAGATGCAGGTGTAAAATCTAGATCTTCCAAAACAGCAAACATATATCTGTTCCAAAATGTACCAAACGTATACAGGGGCGTATTAACCCCAGGGCCAAAAGGGCCACGGCCCGGGGCGGCAGGCTGCGAGGGGCGGAGCAAGCCGCTCCATGGTCTCCTTTGTGCGCCTTCTTTTTGACTTTACATGCCTGAAGGAATTTAAAAAAGCCTATTTAATGAACAAAAACTACCTATAACTCATTTGGTTGTAAGTTTGATCAAGACACACATCTGGATTTTATTATAAGATGAAAAGTTTTCATCTTTTTCCGTTCCTACTTCAGGGCCGAGGTTGCATTATACCTTATATGGACTTTTACTAGGTTTAATTTAGACTAATATGTAATGTGAAATATTAGTGTGAGATTGATGAAAGTACTCTTTGGTTATTTCATGTAGAGTTAGTAGAGTATTGTACTCGTATTACAGTATCATCCAACCTAAGCCGGTATTGATAGATACTCCACTTCTAATTTGATCCACCCACAAATTAATTCCTAATCGATTCAATTATAATGTGTATTTAAAGCAACCGACTGCAAGCGAGGACACCGTGAGCCGAGTGCCGCCGAACCTTCCCGAACGTTGCCGAGCGCGCCCGATACTCAGCGAGCGTTGGCGGCCGCGGGCGAGGCCACGGCGCGGGAAGCGCGTCACCCCAAGGTGAGATCTTTTCCCGCCTAGCTACGTCACTGTGACTTTGTATTGTAGATTGTAATTTTAATTAAAATACTAAAAAGTCATAATAACATACCAATTGTATTGTTTGCTATTGAAAAACGGAAATCCAACGATGCAGCGCGGTATTTTTCCAGCGATAAAGTTGTGAGCTACCAAGGTGAACAAATGTACCTTCTTATTTTGGTATTGCATTTCCTATTTTTAAATGTATTGCTTCGTTTGGTGTATTATAGGAATCCGTTGTCTGTCGTTACATACCTGCGGTTGTTATTTTAATGTTTACTGAAATTCAGTCACCTACTTGAAAGATGCGGCGTCGCCTACGCCTGCAGTGAATTTTATGAGGTGAGTTTTGTTGTCTTTTCTGACCACGGTAGTAAGAATGGGACAGCAATATCTTTGTGCAGTTTACCGCTACCCGCTTGTTGTCGCGCGCTCCCCTGTTTTTTGAGTGGTCAAGTTTTAGACGCAATATAACTTCAGTTATGTGTATCTGCCAATCCCATACTCTCTCATGCTGGGGCCACACTAAGGTCAACGTTACGGGAAATGTCATTGCCTATCATCGCGATAAATATTGCGTTAATTATTAACGCAATTATGTGAGTGGCTACACTTGAACGGTCAACGTTAATGCACTTGAGTTATCGGCTAACGTCAAACGCCAATGTGAATACCGTTGTCAAATGTCGTGGCCCCACTTATGTCAAACGTCAATCATCGCGCTATTGAACGGCATTTCCCGTTAGTGTGGCCCCAGCATCACTGAAAGAAGCCTGTGTCCCAGCTGTGGGAATGTAATAGATGATGATGTAGAGTATCTTCTTAACGCTTTTGAAATGAAGAAAGCCTTTTTAATGCTCTTTTAAGAGGCAAAAATGTACCACCAAAATTCAACATTCAAAATTTGTTTTATTTAATAGGATACATTACAAAGACCTAGGTATAGTGGTAACTGACCTCGTTGTGGTCAAAATATTGGAAACCCCTGTTTTCCTATTCCCCTGCATAACCTATTCTTTTCTACATATCTATGTAAAAAATCATCTGATTGAATGATTGACAAGGGGTGAAAGATTATTTCTTCCTAGTTGCGCCCCGCGGTTTCACCCGCGTCTTCCCGTTATCCCGCAGGAACCTTCTCCCGGAATGAAAAGCCTATGTTTTAATCCAGGGTAAGCTATCTCCATTCCAAATTTCATCAAAATCGGTTAAGTAGTTACGGTGATTCGTGGTACACTCACAAACTTTCGCTTTTATAATATGTATTCTTGCAGTAATGAAAAGTGAGCGGTGGTGGATGAACAGGAACGATACAAGACGACATCGAGTTCGAATCCCATCTTGGCCTCGCCTCTATATACTATGACCGTGAGAATTTAGCATCGCTCGAAACGGTAAAGGAAAACATCGTGAAGAAGCCGGCATGTCCAAAAAATACACACCACCACAACATTCAAGGGCATGTGACATCTACCAACCTGCACTGGGCCAGCATGGTAGATTATGGTATACATATACATATATATATATATATATATATAATCAACCGTTCACGGTAAATGCTGATCCAGTGAGAAGTTAGAACAATTGTTGATCCGCCTATTTTACCTGTTTACTCAGCTCCGCGTCGCGCAAACTGATATACTTTGATCCGTCCTTCATGCGCGTGTGACGTCAGTGGATCTGCACTTACACGTTTTCAACATGCTCGTCAGCGATTCGACCAACATTTGTTGATCCATTAACGGTCGAAAAAATCATACTGAATATGATTTCTTAGATCCAGTGTATATTTAATTTATCTGCGACATTTATTTAGACTAAGTGGATCCGGAGCCAAATTTGACTAATAGGTACTCGAACACAAAGCGGCAACGTCGCATTCTGCGTGTGATAGAGAACCTAGTAGACTAATTCGTTAGAGTAATAAGGTAAGAAAGATGCGTTAGTTACTGCGTTTGAGGATCAAACTAATATAAAGTTTATTTTTCGATTAAAATTTAGTTGCAACAAGGTTGCAATATTATTATGTTTTTTAAAACACTTTTATTAGCTTTACTTGTAACTAACTAACTTACAATGTAATCAAATCTTAGAAGGCAATTTTCACTTACTTCTAATTGTCGTATCGACTTGAAACTTTGTATGTGTATGTAATCTCGGTGACAATGCAATAATTTGGTATCATTGACCTGATCTGATGATGCAGCCGGAAGGTGGGTAGGGCATCTCTGCGCTGGCTACTAGTAAACCCCTCGTGTTTGGGCTCATATGAATCGCCTTGATGAGTCTAATAGATTGAACTTAGTGACGAAGGTCTGATGATGCAGCCAGGAGGTGGGTAGAGGATCTCTGCAGTCATTGATAGTAATCCCCTCGAGTTTGGGCTCATATGAATCGTCTTAATGAGTCCAATAGATTGAACTTGGTGACGAGGGTCTGATGATGCAACCGGAAGGTGGGTAGGGGATCTCTGCAGTGGCTACTAGTAAACCCCTCGTGTTTGGGCTCATATGAATCGTCTTGATGAGTCCAATAGATTGAACTTGGTCACGAGGGTCTGATGATGCAACCGGAAGGTGGGTAGGGGATCTCTGCAGTGGCTACTAGTAAACCCCTCGTGTTTGGGCTCATATGAATCGTCTTGATGAGTCCAATAGATTGAACTTGGTGACGAGGGTCTAATGATGCAACCGGAAGGTGGGTAGGGGATCTCTGCAGTGGCTACTAGTAAACCCCTCGTGTTTGGGCTCATATAAATCGTATTGATGAGTCTAATAGATTGAACTTAGTGACGAGGGTCTGATGATGCAGCCAGGAGGTGGGTAGGGAATCTCTGCAGTCATTGATAGTAAACCCCTCGAGTTTGGGCTCATATGATTCCTTTTGATGAGTCCGATAGATTGGACTTGGTAACAAACGGCTAAAAACTTAAAAAAATAAAAATACATACATAGTTTAAAAAACTAAAAAAAAACACTTTTAAATTTCAATTTATTTATTTATTCAATAGGATACATTGTGATCACTTTAAAACGTCAAACTTAAAACTAGCTACGCCTGTTCCAACCTCCTTACGCCGGCAAAAGAACAGGCAAGAAACGCCCGGCAGGTAATTTTTTTGGCGCGATCACATTGACAATTTTATTTTTATTACTAATTGATTGAATTGGAGCAAGTTCACTAAAATCCCAAGCTTTTTTTGTCATCTAATGGTCCGATATTTTTTAATTAGCTTTACTAATAAGATTTCTCTTGTTTGGTTGTACACATTGGGATATGGGAACATGAATATTAATGAGTTGCGGGATCACAACCAAAGCAGACCAGACCCCACAAGCAGCACCCGTTCACGAGTTGACGCATGTGCCAGCCATCGCTCTCCTCGACCATATGAGAGGGAAGAGGGCGACCCGACACACGACGCGCACTGAAAATTATAAAATAATTAAATAGACTTGTATTAGTTACGATATAATGGTTAATTCAAAAAGTGTGGAGCGCTTTTTGGTTGTGTGTACTTTTATTTACCCAGTAAAAGAAGCGCTCCACACTTTTTGAATTAACCATTATATCGTAACTAATACAAGTCTATTTAATTATTTTATAATTTTCAGTGCGTTTTAAAAGTGTTTTTTTTAGTTTTTTAAACTATGTATGTATTTTTATTTTTTTAGTTTTTAGCCGTTTGTTACCAAGTCCAATCTATCGGACTCATCAAAAGGAATCATATGAGCCCAAACTCGAGGGGTTTACTATCAATGACTGCAGAGATCCCCTACCCACCTCCTGGCTGCATCATCAGACCCTCGTCACTAAGTTCAATCTATTAGACTCATCAAGACGATTTATATGAGCCCAAACACGAGGGGTTTACTAGTAGCCACTGCAAAGATCCCCTACCCACCTTCCGGTTGCATCATCAGACCCTCGTCACCAAATTCAATCTATTGGACTCATCATGACGATTCATATGAGCCCAAACACGAGGGGTTTACTAGTAGCCACTGCAGAGATCCCCTACCCACCTTCCGGTTGCATCATCAGACCCTCGTGACCAAGTTCAATCTATTGGACTCATCAAGACGATTCATATGAGCCCAAACACGAGGGGTTTACTAGTAGCCACTGCAGAGATCCCCTACCCACCTTCCGGTTGCATCATCAGACCCTCGTGACCAAGTTCAATCTATTGGACTCATCAAGACGATTCATATGAGCCCAAACACGAGGGGTTTACTAGTAGCTACTGCAGAGATCCCCTACCCACCTTCCGGTTGCATCATCAGACCCTCGTCACCAAGTTCAATCTATTGGACTTATTAAGACGATTCATATGAGCCCAAACTCGAGGGGATTACTATCAATGACTGCAGAGATCCTCTACCCACCTCCTGGCTGCATCATCAGACCCTCGTCACTAAGTTCAATCTATTAGACTCATCAAGACGATTCATATGAGCCCAAACACGAGGGGTTTACTAGTAGCCAGCGCAGAGATGCCCTACCCATCTTCCGGCTGCATCATCAGATCAGGTCAATGATACCAAATTATTGCATTGTCACAATCTGTAGCTTGTGATGGACAAAGATACGAAACGGCAACGTCGCGGCTGCTTTCAGCCAATCTTATCGTTTGCTGTGCTTTGATTGGCTTATTTAAATCGGATCAACGTTTTCCGTAACCATCGCAAGGTGGATTTGTATATCGGATCAACTTCGGCGAACGCTAGTAAGCAGTCCCATGAGCGTAGATGTTGATCCGGTTGGAGCCACATCAGTAACCAAATATGCATATTGGATCAACAAAAGGCGCCGGATCAACATGAGTTTTTGGATCAACAAAGTGCTCGCGTGAAGTCGCGTCAGATCAACATTTGCCGTTAAGAGATATCTATACTAGTTGCGCCCCGCGGTTTCACCCGCGTCTTCCCGTTATCCCGCAGGAGCCTTTTTCCGAGATAAAAAGTGTTAATTCAGGGTATAAGCTAACTCCATTCCAAATTTCATCAAAATCGGCTTATTAGTTACGGTGATACGTGAACATTCACACACGGGTGCTGCTTGTGGGGTCTGGTCTGCTTTGGTTGTGATCCCGTAACCCGTTAATATTCATGTTCCCATATCCCAATGTGTACAACCAAACAAGAAAAATCTTATTAGTAAAGCTAATTAAAAAATATCGGACCATTAGATGACAAAAAAAAGCTTGGGATTTTAGTGAACTTGCTCCAATTCAATCAATTAGTAATAAGAATAAAATTGTCGATATGATCGCGCCAAAAAAATTACCTGCCGGGCGTTTCTTGCCTGTTCTTTTGCCGGCGTAAGGAGGTTGGAACAGGCGTAGCTAGTTTTAAGTTGACGTTTTAAAGTGATCACAATGTATCCTATTGAATCAATTTTTTTTTGAATTTTGAAACATAAGTGTAGAAAATCAAAATAAATCGCGTTAACAATTCAGATGCCGCCAAATAAAAACATAGTTGTGCTTCAAAAACTTTAAAGCAAAACCTTGTTTATTTAGAAGCCCCTGTTTACACTATATTAACCATACGACAAGTGTTTGGCAAATTTGAAGTGCGCTCTGAAATTAAGTTACGACAGTTTATCGCACCGTGGGCCTCGACAAAGGTCGCGCCAGGAAGGTTGCGATTTTGAATGAGGACACGACAGTGAGCACTAGGACTTGGCTGACCTCAGTTGAGGTCACGAATATTTAAGTGCCTTTAATGACTTCTGGTGTGTTTTGTTTTTTAATATGTTATTTTATTAATATGTTGAATTTACTTCATTAATTCGGCAATGAGAATTTTATACTGATACCTAGAAAATTGACTGTTTCATCTCTTTTTGCCGACTTCAAAAATGGAGGAGGTTCTCATTTCGTCTGTATTTTTTCTCAAGTTTGTTACTTCAGAACTTTTGACTGGGTGAACCGATTTTGATAATTCTCATATTAGAAAGCTGGTGCTTCCAGTGTAGTCCCATTTTGGTCCAGCATCCAGGAGAAATCCTTTGAAGTCGTTTTTCTTTGCTTGCAATGTTGTTTACATATTTCAAAGTAGCGTTTGACTATAAAATAAAAAACCCCACACAATCGCATACATAGGCTCTGACCCCTAACTAGGTTTCCCTGTGTCTAGGGTATCAGACGAGGATCGAGGATCCACAACACCCAGACACAGAAGAAATACTTGCGCTGTTTTTTTAATGCATAAATATTTGTCCCGTAGCGGGAATCGAACCCGCGACCTCACGCTTCACAGTCGGCTATCCGCCCATTGCGTCACATCGGTAGACTACAAGTCACTTGATGTTATATGACGACGAGGTCGAAGATGGCGCTACGTTACACCTTGATATGGAATGAGCTCTAAAGGGAGACTATAAGGGGCATCAGAAAATCACCGCGCGTAAATAATAGACCTAAAAAATAAAAAAAATATTTTAATTTATAGTTTGAGTTATTTTCCCTTATATCGGATCGTTACGTAAGATCGTGAGAAGGAGAAATGCGTCTCAGCTGCGGTCTGGCTGCGGCGGGCGCGTTTTGCAACCCACGACACTCGAGCCCGCGTCACTTGACATGCTACAGTTGTCAGTTGCAGATGATAGTGATAGGATACCCAGTATCACTCTATCACTGTCCATTAGCACATATATGTTAAAGGGATAACTCAAGTCAATAAGTTTTGGATGGGGGTTATTTATTTGCTCCGTTCTTAGGGGGTCCACACGTGACCAAAATACTGGCTTATATTTTGTACAAAGAATAAGCCCCGCTATTCAGCAAAACAATGCCGACAGCATTCTGGGTACGTTGCCAGATATCAAGGATCGTTTGAACTATCTTTAGACCTTCATTAGTTATTTCAAACGATCCAATATATGTGCCTATTTATAAAAACGTAAATTTATAAATAACCTGCTGTTCCCCGCGGTTTCACCCGCGTGGGCTACAGCTTCATGCACACAAAGTCTCAGCCCGATCGGTTTAAAATTGACAAAGTTTCATACAAACTTTCATCCCCTATTTTATCCCTTTAGGGGAAGAATTAATCAAAATCCTTTCTTAGCGGATGCCTACGTCATAAAATCTACCTGCATGCCAAATTTCAGCCCGATCCGTCCAGTGGTTTGGGCTGTGCGCTGATAGATCTCTATGTCAGTCAGTCACCTTTGAGTTATATATATTTAGATTGTTGGCTTGTTTTATTTTGTTTAGTTTAGTTAAGTTATTCATTGTTATTTTATCAGTTAATGATATTTGCACATTAACCTCTATTTCTCTCTTTATCTCTCGTTATGGCACTCCATGAGACAAGTAGCAATGTACGAACGCCGCCTACCGCCGAATAGACGTTCTTTATTTTAACATTTGCAAATCTTATAAGAAACATAAAAAATTTAAAACTACCATTGTAATTAATAAAATTATCTTTTCGTATAAGTTTAGTGTGTATAGAATGAACAGTTGTCTAATTTTTTTACAATTAACTGCAAAAAGGGAGGAGGACTACTTTTTTACAGGAGCTGCATAGTAGACGTAGAGCTGACAAAGAAACGTCAAGGAGAACAAATTCTAAGCCAACACAATGAGTGCCTTTCATCCTGCCGGTGTAGTATATCGGCTCTACATTTACATATAATGCGAGCCTAGGTTACCTAGGTGTCTAGGCAGGCCGCGAGCTAGACTTTCACTCCCCTCTCTCGCCGCGATTTGTCCTACGGTTACGCAATTGATGCAATTGCAGTTGCACTGAATAAGAATAAGAATCATTTATTTGCAACGAATTATACAAAACAAAACAATATGCTATAAGAAATAACTACAAAAGATGTATTGTTGCAAACCGGCCTCAACTCAGCGTTGTGCTGCTCGTTTGACCAGCGCTGGTCTTCCGTTGTATTTGGTACTTGAGACATTTTCAGAATGCATGAAAGTGACTTATTTGTTTGTGTGACTAGCTTTGCTTGTTTATGTGAAGCAAAGTCTAGGGTTTGTTTTTGTATTTAAAAAAATCTTTCAAATAAATTAAACACCGCTACTAAACAATGTGGCACTTCGCTTACTAATCACAAATGCCGGCCAAGTGCGAGTTTGCCTCACGAACCGAGGGTTCCGTACAAACTGTTTTATTGTTATTGAATTATACATATATTTACTTTTGTTTTCAAAATATGTACTTGTATATCATCATCATATTCAACCCGTTTCAGTCCACTGCTGGACATAGACCTCTCCCAAAGTACGCCATCGAGCCCGATCTTCGTCTTCTTTTATCCCACCGCTGCCAGCCATTATGCGTACGTTTTACTCGTATGTAATTATACTTATTAGTCATGCAAACAAAATGTCTGTAGCAGTTCGCATTTCGTAAGCCATATGAAGCGTGAAGATTTTCGATACCGAATCCGAGAGCTGCATAGCTGCTTTATTTTCTTGTCTAAAGTGACAAGATTATTATACGATCGCATCGCATGCACATTTTCCACTTATATATCTATTGCTGACACGTCGAGAAAGTAAGGGAATCCCAGTCGGTCGCGATTCAGAAACGATATAAAGTTGATTGGGAATTTGTTTTAAATGGGTTTTACATCTACCAACCCGCACTGGGCCAGCGTGGTAGATTGTTAAGATATCACGATATTTGTAAAACAAGTCGGAAAAAATGAGACAGCTGGTAGCCGGCAAAACGGTTTGATTAGAGTTGATTGTAACGTATGAAAGAAATGTAAGTCTACATAAAATATAGATTGTCTTGCTGTTATACATATAAAAAAATCTTTACCTACAAGTGCGAAGTCAGTACTTAAAATTGCTAACTCACTGCAGGGTTCGAACCCACGGCCGGTCGCAGACCAACGTCACTACCACAGAGCTATCATCGCTCATAATCACCATCTCTATCTTCTTTCCATTCATGAAAACACCTGATCAAGTAAAATTGTTGCATTATCTAACAGCGCCATCGTAAAAAGCTCCATCACAGCAGCCCATTATTGTGATAGTAATCTACATGCACTTTTCCACTGGCACCCACACACGGGTACCGCGCGCCTGTGTGCTGCGCCTGCGCTTATGTAAGAGCCAGCGAGAGTGCATTCACTCTGCGAGGGGGAAAGGGAATAAAGGGGGGGGGGGGGCGGAGAAATGCATCGATGGACACACACACATGTGTAGTTGGTACGTACGAGACAGATTAAGACTTTAATTACCTGTGTAGAGATTTGTAATTCGAGATTAATGCGATTGTGCAGATACAGTTTGTTGTACATGATTTTGGAATGAGCTTATTTGCATGCTTAATTTTTTTGGTTTTACTTTTTACACGGTAGCGTTTGAGCACGAGTCGGTGACGAAAGTCGCTGAACACTAACGGCTGAAATTAATATCGAAATATATCGAAATCATTATTATTTATTATTTTATTATATATATCGTATTAATATAATTAATAAATTATTATTAGAAATTTGACATCTAAATATATATAACTCAAAGGTGACTGACTGACTGATATAGAGATCTATCAACGCACAGCCCAAACCACTAGACGGATCGGGCTGAAATTTGGCATGCAGGTAAATGTTATGACGTAGGCATCCGCTAAGAAAGGATTTTGATTAATTCTACCCCCAAGGGGATAAAATAGGGGATGAAAGTTTGTATGAAACTTTGTCAATTTAAAACCGATCGGGCTGAGACTTTGCATGCATAAAGCTGTAGCCCACGCGGGTGAAACCGCGGGGAACAACTTAATACTTCTATGGAGCTTGTGTCAACTTTCTATCTCTAGTATGGCAAACCATGGATAGATAGGTTATTAATTTCGGCCGTAACAGATTATACGATTACCATTATTATCTTAAACACGGTTCGTGTTGACCGCATCATCACTTAACATCAGGTGTTTTGTGTTGTAGTCAAACGCCACCTTGTAAGTTGTAAATAACCTCACAGATTACTAATCTAAAACAGATTTGTGAAATCGAGTATGATCAGTTACTATTGTAGCTGACTGTACCACGCTATGCTTTTTGAGTTGTAAGTTTTCTTCTCAAGGCCCTCTGCTATGTATCGCGTAGATTAACAAATTTTAATAGACTTTTTTTCTATAATACTTACATACAGAGAAATTAGTTTTTTTAAACTATATATTTTATTTTTTACTTTTTAGTCTAACTAACTGAGATGGCGCAACGACCCAAAGTGAGTCTTGGCCTCCGATAACAAAAGACGCCACTTCGGTCTGTCCTGCGCCACCTCCTGCCAGTCCTCCACCTGGAGCTCGCGCAAATCCTTCGAAACGAATCAAATGAGCCCAAACTCGAGGGGTATTCTAGCAGCCACTGAAGAGTTCCTCTATCCTCTTACTGGCTTCATCATCAGATCAGGTCGATGATATCAAATTATTGCATTGTCATTGGGATTACATATATGTACAAAGTTTCAAGTCGATACGACAATTATAAGTAGGTTAAAATTGTTAGTTAGTTACAAGTGAAGCTAATAAAAGTGTTTTTTATAAAAAAGTTGCAATTAGCCCCAATTATCACCTTAATCTTGAAGTTGTCATCATCATCATCAGCCCGTATCAGTCCACTGCTGGACATAGGCCTCTCCCAAGGTACGCCACTGAGCCCGGTCTTCGGCTCTTCTCATCCAACTACTGGCAGCCACTCGGCGCAAGCCGTCCCTCCACCTTGTCGGACTATTTATATGACAAAAAACCTTGGAATTATGGTGAACTTGCTCCAATTCAATCAATTAGTAATAAGAATAAGATAGTCAATGTGATCGCGCCAAAAAAATTACCTGCCGGGCGTTTCTTGCCTGTTCTTTTGCCGGCAAGGAGGTTGGAACAGGCGTAGTTATTTTTAAGTTTGACGTTTTAAAGTTATCACAATGTATTCTATTGAATAAAGTACTATTGACTATACTAATACCATCTTACGATTGCCAAGTCGCGGTCTTCCTTTAAAAACCTATAATTAATTCTTTGTAAAGTAAATCTAAAACACTTTGGTTGTGCTTGGGCCCCATTTTTCAGTGAAATGCTCGACCAAGCGCGCTGTTTCGTCTAAGCCTAGCTTTTATACCTAGTCACCTAGGTTACTTAGGGTTAGTGATTGTAGACGCGTATCTACAATGCACTAGGCACCTAGGGCGTAGGGTTGGCGCATGCAGATTAACGAAGACATTTTATTTTGTAATTTTAGTTGGTTTAATTATTGTTCTTAGGAAGACTAACAACTCATAAAACAATCAAACATTTTTTACTACTTACTGTTTAGCATTTGACCAAAGGCACCTGATGTTAAGTGACAATGTGGTGTCAAGATGGCGCCACGATACACCTGGATTGGGAACTCTTCACTAAACATAATAAAGAAATTATCGGTAAAAGCAAAGTAATGTGCCTATCGGAATTTGAAATAGTAGGTACACGGACCTATATATAGTAGGCAATATTATGAAGTAAATAATTGATTACTATGATAATGTTAGCCCATATACACACAGTCACACACACAATACAAAAATATATAAATGACTTAAATTATTAAAATTTACGAGTAGGTATATTCGAAAGTCAATGGAAAAACTAATCATTCATTCACTTTTTTTAAGAGTTAGTAAATACGTGGATGGATGATCATACATTAAACCCAGCATTGATAAAGGTTAGTACAAATGAAGCGGAGCCCGTGGTTATCCATATTAAATGTAATGTATTTTTGCTACTTTTTGTTTGTGTTTTGTCATGCACCTTTTCAGGGCTACATTCGGCAGAAATCGAAAACCTCAAGGATATTTTTTCATTTTCACTCTTCAGTATATATTTTCCGACGAGAGGTAGCCCTAACGCAGTTTTCCATAAGAAAGCCGCACCGAGCCGGCCACCACGAGCGCCGGCCGCGGCCGCTTCCGCGATCTACAGGGTGCTCTTTGTAAAGAGAACTTTGAGAAAGTTAAAATAAAATAAAAAAGACACACATGTAACTAACTCAATTACAATAATTGTAATTTATGGGGTAGAAAGTAGCCTAGACAAAACCTAACTATACGTATAAAAACGGTATAATATATTATGGTAATATACTCGTAAGTATACATATTCTATTTGTTCGTTTTAACTTTCTATTTGTTTATATAAATAAATAATTAAGCCATAGTAATAGGACTTATGGGTATCGCAGGTAGAAATATGGTTTTTTTTAAATATTCTCATGGTTAGTCTAGGAATTGGAATCATTCATTTGTCAATTACATTTATATGAACATAAAATACTGCTCACGTTACTCGCTGATAATGTACGTGAAAGCATTTTTTTAATCTAGTATGTTTTGATTCTATCCATTACAAACAAACATACAACAAATCAAAACTTTCCTCTTGATAATATTAGTTTAGACAAATGTCAGAGTTTGCTTACTGTTTGCTGAACAGGTCTCGTGTAAGTGTTAAAAAAAAATGCCAAATGTAACCCGCAAAAAAAATGCATCATCCCAACATCAGCCTGTACATACTGAAAGCGCAGCCGCAGCTCGGCCGTGTGTGCGTGCGCGTCAGCACGCGGTCTCTAAACACACCAACACACGCTCACTTTCACTTGGCGAACTATTCCTACGCTGCGGCCACACTATGCACTCCAACATGCATTTCTAATGAATCATCGGTCTTTGAAAGGAACGGGACAGTTTCGTCTATCAACAAAACACATCGAGAAACATTGGTAGTAGGGCATTTTCAAGTGCTCACCTTTCTAGCTACCATCCAAAGAGCAATGGCCAAAATGGACCTGAGCAGTGCAGGATTTTCCATAGAAGCTGAAAAAGCTGAAGCGGCGGCAAAATTGGGAGGGCGGCAAAATGGGCCCCAAAAAAATTGTTACAGAAAAAATAAAGCTTTGCTTTTCCTTAGAATTATACCCAAAAATTTTGTAAAAATAAATTCCCTTAAAAAAATAATCTAATTTCAGAAGTCAGTGGGAGCGGCAAAATTTTTATAGCTTTGGGGCGGCAAATCCAGCATTGGACCTGAGGTTGTAAAAAAACGAGTTATATGTATATGAAAAAAATGAAATTTTTTGCTTATTAGGATTATACAAACGACATTTTAAGAAAAAATAAGGAAAAAAAGATGTTGATCTTTTTAACTTCGTAGTGTCTAATGACATTTTTGACAACTTGACATCTTAACGCATTCTTGAGAAAAAGGATCATAACAGATAGACTGACAGAAAACAAAGTGATCCTATAAGGCTTTTGTTTTTAACCCCCGACGCAAAAAGAGGGGTGTTATAAGTTTGACGTCGATCTTTTGTTTGATTTTGGTTTTTTTTGTTTGATAAGTGAATTAGTCGAGAGCTATTTTTGATGAAAATTCCAAGATATCAGGAGTTTTTTAAATTTATTCTCTTTGAGGTAAGTAGGGAACAATCAAAAGTAAGTTTAAATAAAATATTATTATCTAACACTCATAAGAAATGGCTCCTAGACGAACCTCCATTGCGAACATGCGCTTACCCATCTATTAGAAACGTGCATTGGTGTGCGTGCGCAAGATTGCATAGTACGTGTGTGCGTCTAATGCATCGCTTAGATTATATTATATAGAGCTGCATACTTGTAATGCACAGGGTTTTTTTCTAAAAATCTTTAAACTTTAGTAAGATACAACATGTGATCACTTTAAAACATCAAACTTAAAACTAGATACGACTGTTCCAACGTCCTTACGCCGGCAAAAGAACAGCCCAGAAACACCCGGCAGGTAATTTTTTTGTCACGATCACATTGACAATTTTATTCTTATTACTAATTGATTTAATTGGAGCAAGTTTACTTCAATCCCACGCTATTTTGTCATTACAATAGTCCGATATTTTATAATAAGCTTTACCATAAAGAAAATTTATCTTGGTTGGTTGTGCATACATTGGGATATAGAATTTCACAGGTAAAACGTTTCCTGTGTTCCTGTATTAGTTTGTTCATTTATTTACATATTTAATTATCTGATTGCGTAAGTGTATGTATTGTTTTTTGCTACAAACAAAAATATTATCTATTGTTTACATTTAAAAATCTCGATTGTTTTAAAAGTTATTCGGCCAAAATAAAAACGTTCTTGTTCCAGAACTTTCCCAATGGACTTCTCCACTCGATACGATAAAAAATATTATCTTAGAACAATCATAAGACCATATTTATATTTATAAGTACTTAGATTAGTTTGTATCTTTGTAAATTTTTAACTAGCTAATTTCGAAAGTGTATTGTTTTTTACTCCAAAGAAATATAATGGTTTCGATTCGGTTTTGCATTCTCTAAAACTAAACTAAGTTTGACAGGTCTAATAGTACTGCTGTCTTCTTCCAACCGCTGAAGTAAAAAAAAGGACAGCATTACTTTTAGACTTGTCAAACTTAGCTTAGTTTACGAAAATGCAAAACAAAATCGACACCATTGTCTATTGTTTACATTTAAAAATCTCGACTGTTTTCAAAATTATTTGGCCAAAATCGAAACTTTCTCATTCCAGAATTTCCCCAGTGGACTCCTCCGCTCGATGTGATATGCGTGCGTGGCGGGGCGGCGCGTGCGCGCGGGGGGAGGCTGCGTTCGGCACAATGCGCAAAGACGTTCGTTGCTCCCGCACGCCGGTCATCGACTCTTTCACCGCGCACGCGACCGGAGACTTTCCCGATGCGATAACGCGCCTGCGCCGGTGTGAGCCTAGGCGGGTAGCTGGCACTCCCGCAGGCGTCCTTCATTGAGAGGAATCCGAGATTAAGCTGATGATTGGGACTAATAACCATTTTTCCTTGTAATTAAAAAAAATCGAATAAAATATATATTCATTTCTATATACGTGATACATAGCAGAGGATAACACTTTCCGTTTTATCCAAGTTGAAATACTTTCCTGGCAACTTTTTCAACTTTTATCTTCATAAGGACCTTCTTCGGACTTTAAAAAACAAAACAAAAAAAGAATTAGCGATATTGATCCATACGGTCACCAAGAGAAATTCATTTTTAGACAAGGCATGCAAATACAGGGGTCTAGGCTCCGCATATGATTTTGTCCCATTCGGTGTCGAGACCCTTGGTCCGTGGGGTCCTAGCGCTTTAAGCCTTTTTAAGGAAATAACAAAAAGGTTAGTCGACATCACAGGAGACGGAAGAGCTGGCAGCTACCTCGGACAAAGAATTAGTCTAGCCATCCAAAGGGGGAACGCTGCCAGTATCTTCGGTACCTTGCCTAAAGGGACTCCTTTTAATAATGTATTTTAGTTATTAGTTTAGGTTTTAGTTTATTATTATTACTATTTTTTATTTCATTGTTATGGTATAATTATTTTTAGTGATATTTTGACATTCAAACAAAAAAAAAATCTAACTACTAATTGATTGAAGTGGAGCAAGTTCATTACATACAATCCCAAGCTATAATTGACATCTAAATAGTCCGATATTTATAAATGTGGAATGAGCTCACAAGTCTTTCCGCAATGCTACAGATTGCAATCCTTCAAGATGGGTGTGAAAAGATTTCTTAAAAGTCGGCAACGCATCGGCAACTCCCCTGGTGTTGCAGATGTCCATAGGCGACGGTGACCGCTTTCCATCAGGCGGGCCGTCTGCTCGTTTGCAAATCTATTACATTAAAAAAAATTATAATAAGCTTTACTTTAAAAGATTTCTCTTGGTTCGTTATGCACATTGGGATAAGGAACATACGTTATGTGAATATACCTAAGTAGTGGGTGTTTAACGGCCGTCCCCAATAATCTATCTATCCACGGTTTTCCCTATTGGAGATAGAAATTTGACACAAGCTACATAGAAGTAATGTCACATTTCTATCTGCAGTAGCGATGATGGCTCAGTGGTAGTTACGTCGGCTTGCGATCCGTAGGACGTGCGTCCGAATTGTACAATGAGCTTGAGCTTTCGGTGAAGGAAAACATCGTGATGAAACCATAGCTTGGTGGTAGGGCATTTTCTAGTACTCGCCTGGCTAGCTACCACTATCTTGTTAAGAATCCGTCGCCAAGCACCTATCAGTGTGTTCCGGCAGCCTCACTTGAGAGCCAGTTCCCGTTCCAGGGGTAGCGTGGCGCCATCTTCGACTGCATCGTCACTTAATATCAGATGACTTGTGGTCAAACGCTACCCTGTAAGTAAAAGGGTAAATCGTGGATAGATCGGTTATTGGGAACGGCCGCAAGGTGATGAAGGTATTCGGATTTGTTTTTATTGTGCAGCTGTTTTTGTACGTAGGTAATTAATTTTCTGTTTCTATCAGATTAATGTTCGCAAATCTCGTGGCAAGTGCAGAAATGCAAACGAATGTGAACGCGAAACGTTCAAGTCAGCGTACAATGTGCCTTTCACTTGCTCGTCGAAAGCGATAGCGACGTGACGCGCCTGCTCGGTGACGACACCGCCGTCTCACTATTTCGGCTAGTCAGCGGTGGTTATTAGAACTAACAATTTAAAAAAAAACAGCCAAGTGCTAGCCGGACTCGCGCACGAAGGATTCCGTACCATTATCTAACATAACAGCCAAAAAAATCTCGTTTCTTGTATGGGAGCCCCATAAATATTTGTTTTATTCTGTTTTGTTAGTGTTTCTGTTATAGTGGCAACGGAAATACATCATCTGTGAAAATGTCAACTGTCCAACTATCACAGTTCATGAGGACGGACAGACAGACGGACGGACAGCGAAGTTTTAGTAGTAGGGTCCCGTTTTACCCTAGGGTATGGAACTCTAAAAAAACAGCCTATAGTGCGTGACTCGTACGCCGATGGTTCCGTACAAACTGGTATTTTTTTTTTGCTTAAAAAACTTCATATTATCGGTTTTCAGACTTATTCTTTACCATGTGCTGTAAGACCGTACTTCTCGCCAAGTTTCATGATTCTAGATCTACGAGAAGTATCTCTATGTAACCCAATAGGTTTTGATTTCCTTGTAAAATGGCTTTACATTATGTGAAAATATAACTCAAACTCAAAAATATGTTTTATTCAATAGGATACATTGTGATCAATTTAAAACGTCAACTTAAAACTAGCTACGCCTGTTCCAACCTCCTTACGCCGGCAAAAGAACAGGCAAGAAACGCCCGGCAGGTAATTTTTTTGGCGCGATCATATTGACAATTTTATTCTTATTACTAATTGATTGAATTGGAGCAAGTTCACTAAAATCCCAAGCTGTTTTTTTGTCATCTAATAGTACGATATTTTTTAATTAGCTTTTACTAATAAGATTTCTCTTGTTTGGTTGTACACATTGGGATATGGGAACATGAATATCAACGATTATACGACATAAATGGTCAAACCTTTTGATCGTGCTGAGGTGGACAGCGGGAATGATCGATTTACAGTTCTTCGTACAGAAATGTCTCATAATGCAATGGTCACTAAAAGCTAAATCTTCCGAACATTTTGCCAAATAACAACTAAAGAAATAATTTTGTAAAACCGTTTATATCTTGACGGAGTAATTCCCGACCATACATAAAAAAAATTACAAACATCCGAATTGAGAACCTTCTCCTTTTTGGGAAGTCGGTTACAAATAGACGCGAAATAAAAGTTCTACGCATTGCATAACAACAAGGCAGTAACAATAAAGCTGATAAATAAATTATAATACCAAAATGTCGTCTGACACAGTATTGGCAAAAAAACAAACAGAAAAACTCTATTACATAGTCTACATCTCGAAAATACCTCTAAAACAGATCTCCTAAGACCATGAATACCTAACAAAAGATCCATTGTGGCATTGAGGAGTTTGTTGAAAAAAAAGAACTGAAAAAATAAATCTCAAAAAACCGCATAATAAAGTCATTCGGGTTTTTTCCACATAATCCAGGTCACTTAGATCCCAGATTTCGTGATGCGAAAAAAGCTTTCACTCGCGAAGCTGGTACTGTTTTATTCATTGACGAAGTTATTTTAAACAATAGACAAATAACTTTACAGTATTTGCCGCCTTTTTCTCTTTATAACGCACGTAGAGTAAATTGTCGCGTACAGTCAGCGTAAGAATGGACCTTAAACGAATACGTACATACATAAAATCGTTTTTTTTTTTGTTGGCCTTGTCGTTTTGAAGGGGTTTAGGATTAGGAAGAAAGAAAAAAAAAAAGAAAAAAAAAAAAGAAAGAAGGAAGGAAAGAAGAAGAGGGAAGGAAGATCGAGATAAACAGAGCTTTTCAAGGTCTAGGTAATTAAATGTGTTGTTTTGACAGCATTCTAGTTCTAGGTCATGAAATATACCTATTTCGTAGTCACCTGATGAGAGCCTAGCTGCCATTACATATACATAATACTATAATGACTAGCTGTTCCCCGTGGTTTCACCCGCGTGGGCTACAGCTTTATGCATTCAAAGTCTCAGCCCGATCGGTTTAAAATTGACAAAGTTTCATACAAAGTTTCATCCTCTATTTTATCCCCTTGGGGGTAGAATTAATCAAAATCCTTTCTTACCAGATGCCTACGTCATAACATCTACCTGCATGCCAAATTTCAGCCCGATCTGTCCAGTGGTTTGGGCTGTGCGTTGATAGATCACTGTCAGTCAGTCGCCTTTGAGTTATATATATTTAGATTGTGCACAGTTCATACTGTGTTTATTTATGTATAACATTACATTATATTACAATTAATATATCATGTACTGTATATTTTACTGAAATTCGTTATCCAGTGCCATCTATTGGCCAGTTTCAATTACTTATCTATCAACAGTGCCGTTCAAGCCACAGATGCAAAAATATTATGACACTCTTTTTGACTCCGCTCTAGTCACGGCTAATAAGATGTTTAGCTAGCCCTGCAACCGAGGACTCCGGCGCATAATTAACAAAGACAAGATTAATTTTGAACAATTACCTGTGATTATATCCACGTTCAGCCTTCACCGTTTCACAAACGATTCAAATCGCATTGGGCAATTGTAAATGTTTATTATTTTAATGTGCCTACTCTGCAGTAGATACAAATGATGTAGCATATAGGTATCTATATAATATGTGTTATATAAGGTAACACAATGCTTACATTTTTACTTAGTCATGTGAATTTTATTTGAAGTTTAGTTGTTGGCTTCTTAAGAATTTCCTAAGAATTTAAAAAAGTGTTAATTTTGTATTTACAGGTGCAGTGTGACCGGTGAACGCCAATATAGCTAATTATTTCAAAATGTTACCTCACCTCCTTAGATAATATTTAAAGAGGTTCAATACGACTACTGGTGTATGCTCAAACCTCTTTAGTATTTTTCCTAAGTACGTAAGTAATAAAAACGTTCGTTCAGAAACATAGCAAGCCTGCGTTACCTGCGTAGAGCTCAATTCAATTCTACATGTCGACCTCACTTGGCGGCCACGGCTTAACAATTTAATGTATGTATTTATTTAATATTTATTCTTACACGTCGCCCATGTGTGCTACTGTAGGTATCTATGCTAATAAACCATTTAACAAATTAAGCATTTATTTCAATACCTACGCTTTAACCTTAGTCATCGTTTAACCAGAAAAAAAAAATCAGCCCTAATGTAAAGACAGCGTATGTATGCATGAGTTTTAATTGTTTAATCAAAATGGTTAATTATACAATAAGGTCATAGATTCATTGTTTCAGAATACATAGAACACCTATTAAACAACGTGAATAACATTAGTTTGTTCTGGTTGTGTGAAAAAGAGCCTCGCAAGGCCACAACACTCCTAACTCACAATACTGACAGCTATTTAAGGCTAGTGATGAACGTTCTATTGAATTTTTCCAACATCTCGTTTAGAAACTTTAGATACTCAAACAATTAAAACCTTTAGCAGAGCTGCCCATTCTAATACCTACTTAGGCTCCGTGTTGTGTTAATTTGCTCATAGCTGAATATAATTGCAATTTAACTTCCCAAATTCTTGGTGGTTTTAGCATTCATAATTATTGCAAGTTATAAATGCTAAAACCTCCAACTAATGTAGCATTAACAAACGAAGGTCGACACACATCAATATTAAATTTATTATTAGGTAACTAGGCGACCGCATGTAACACGCCCATTGCGCGGATTTTCGCGTGACCTAAAAAAGTTGCATACGTCAAAATTTGACAGCGCGCGAAAATGTTAACTAACGCTCAAAATGGCGGCCGCGGTAAGCGATGAGCCGGCGCTATTGCGTAAATATGCGAGCGTAAGTTTTGCTTGGTGTATTATTTATTGATTGTTGGAAAACAATGGCGGGCGCTCGCTGGCAGTGAGTCAGTGGGTCAAGGGTGCGCTGGCCTACTTACGGCCGCCTTGCGCCGAAATTCGCGGGCTTACCAGTTGCTAGCCTCACCGACTAGGGAGGGGCACCGGCCTAATGTGGTGCACACTTAAGATAAACACAGAAAATGAGATTTACTGCTGATTTATGGTATTTCATATCTATATAATCAACGTTCCTTTGTTGTGATGATTAATTGAGGCATTGTTAATTATTGCTAATTATTTCAACCTAGGCCCACATTTACTGTCCACCGGAAAGGAACAAATTAAAAATACAATATTTTCCATGGTTTTTTATGTAGGTATACCTTTAGCATGTGACCTCATTTATTTATTAAGGACTTTCAAAGGATGTGGTCAAGTGTTCTGCTCTTTTATGTATGTACCTGCATAATATGTTCGCTTATAACTCAGGTTTAACTAACTATAATATTACAAACCGATTTCGGTAACCAAATCATTTTCTTTGAAATAATAGAAAAACGCCGCAAGGGGTCTCTAAAAATAATATCCTTGTAAGATGAGCGATATTCCTGGAATTTAGAAAATTATGTCTGTAGGTATACTTAGTAAAAGATTTATTTGAAGGAACAAATTATATAACAGTAGGAACTTATTTTGTTATTTTTGTTTTAGCTGATACTCTACCACCTCAAACATAAAAGTAATCGGACAAAACGTATACTTTTAAATGCATAAGTTCTTTAGAAAAAAACGACCAACTTTAGCTCTAGATATTCCTAGCCGAAACCAGCAAAGAATATAAAACTAGGTAGGTAAGTTAAAATTATTAAAAGATTTAAGTCGGACTTAAGTTAATATATCTGACCAGGATCCACAATATAGTTTTTAGTTGTTCTCACATAATTATATCCATTTACATACTGTGGACAAAGACCAGACATTAAACACTACAATGTTTTGCTTTTCCCATAAATTTTATTTCAAAACATATGGTATATTCACTGTCACCTCCATTCCAAAACTTCCAAGCCTAATTTTAATTTTTTCCATACGCCATCTCTACGTCTTCAGACAGAGACAAGGCGGGAAAACCTAACAACTGGTCTTACTTTCAAAACCCCTCATTTCTATCTTATAGAAAAAATATAAACGAACTAAACCATCGCCAACACATATTTACTTATCCTTGTTCTTAAAAAAGAATTGACGCCTTTTCTTATTAAAAGTAGCGACTGTTTTTAAGTGATAAAATATGACCGTCCTAATTCCGCGACACACTAACCGTAGAATTAGGTCACAGAGTGCGGAGAGCCCATCACTAGCGCGGCATTGAGGGCGTTACGTAAACCAAGTTTAAGGCCGCCTAGATTTGAGCGTATGACAAGTGGCGGCGAATGTACGTGCTACACCTACGACCTACCACGGCTAGTGGCGGACCTGACGCCATATTCGGGTAAGAGCTTTTGCATCTGATAACTTAGATACGGACTTTTTTGGCGGCAATCGAATTGTCAACGTGAATTTTTTTTTTATATCGTAAACTGTGTGTAATATTGGTGGATTTTTAACTATTATGTGTTCGTTAATGTGTACGAGTGTAAGAAATTGAAAAAAAGTTGTGATAGTGACTTTACGACTTGCTCCAAAAAAGTCCGTGTAAAGTTTAAGTAAAGCGCCACTACTTTACTTAAACACTATCCTCATCCCTTCATCTCATCATTATCATCATCATCATATAAACTTGATTCAACTCTCTGAGTTTGAAATATTTTTACTTGACACTGGCAAATGCACTAATCGTGTGACGCAATAACAAAACAAAAAAAATTAGATACGTACAGCATTAATTTTTAAAGGATGCGTTATACTTATGTCAGACTAGGCGGTATGGTCGTAATGATTTCAGCCTGCGCGAGTGGGCGTATATTAAAAAGAAACTGCGTTGTATTTTTTTTTTGTTTCACTAATATTTTTAGGTTACTCATAATATAGCTTATAGATCGCAGACAGCGAATCCTGGCTTGATACATACAAACGGGGCATGCAATGATTTCATGAGCCCAGCATAGAAGGAGACAGGGTTACAAATTAGTATATTGAGTGGAAGTTGAGGGTCAACGTTGATTTTTTCAGTATATTGAGTGTTTTTTTAAAGCTTAATAGGCACATACGTACGACAATCTTTCAGACCGTCGTTATATAGAGAGAGATTAATATATTATACTCATAAATTAAATTGCATATTTTCTTTCATCAAATCCTCATTTACATTTAACCTCAACCGATGGGCGTAGTAGAACACATTGTTATCTCGATGTGATCTACTATAATTAGGTAACGGAATGTAAGCAGAGTAGGTGACAAAACTTGTCCAGCCTGCGGCTCTACCAGCAGGTACTCCGGCTACCTACGGCCTCCTCAAATGTCACATGCGTGCCCATGTAGAGCACTCACCGACGCCGTGCTCTTTAAATATAACACCTGTATTAAAAATGAACTTTTTCTACCCTTGAGTAACATTCATGGCAATAAAAACCCCAAAACTGCGGTGATATGACTTCACGCAAGCCGACTGACATTGATCATACAAGTTTTAATTCTTAAGCACTTATGAGTCAATTTCAATGCCTTGATTCCAAATGTAGTTAATTTTATAACTGCGCAGTTGCATTTCAAGTCGACGCCGAAAACAGCGCTTTTCCATTTTCATGAAGGTAGCTTCTACCTCACGACCTGCAACGTTTAGTATTGCGCCATCTAGCGACGAGTAGCGGTACTACTTTTGGTCTACAAGCAAATATGTTTCTTTGGTAACTTTATTGACAAAACTTTCAGAAAGTAGTTTTTATTAAAACTGTAACATGGATGATCCGGAGAACAATATAAATGTCCTGTGCCTCGGACCAAAGGGGTCAGGGAAAACCACATTACTGAAAAAGCTGCAGGAATCTGAAGGAATAGATAATACTTACAGCCCTGTGCCTACGGTTGGAACTAATATTTACGATATTTACTATCTTAACAAGCACGGGAAGAAACAGATGCTGACCGTGAGAGAGGTGGGAGGAGAAATGGCGACATTGTGGCGGAACTACTTGGATGGAGTTGATAAAGTAATTTTTACGACAGAAGCTGATTGTTCTCATCATAATTTAAAAAAATCAGACCCAAATTTTGTAGCCAGTTTTTCTCAAAGATTCAATGGTTTGTTTTCCAGGTAGTTTATGTAGTGGACACTTCAAATCTGTGCCAGATATCTGCAGCTGCGGTTCTTCTTTACACTCTTCTAGCTGAACCAAGACTTAAAAAAGCTAAGGTAGGTAGGATACATTGTCGCGATCTATTGTGCCCCGCGTATCCTCTGGTACAATCTATGAATATGTCTGTGTTTATACATAATTATTTTCTGAAATCTCTAGTGTTGCTATTTACAATTTTCGTGAAGGCGTGTGTTGCTGCTTGCTTGACCGATTACATATTTTTACTTTGATATGGCAGGTAAAAGTGGAAGATGTGACTGAATTTTTATGTTTCAGTTCATGCTGGTGCTTAGCAAAATGGACGCCGCCTACCGACAGATGCGCAATGAAGCGCTCCTCATGCTGCAGTTCGCCAGGCTCATCAAAGAACTACCAAACGCGCCGAAGCTGTTGGAGGCGTCACCGCTAACTGGGGAGGGAATGGAAGCGCTGAAAATTTTCTTAGCGGAAAGCAGACCGGGAGGAGTTTGGAAACCAGTATAAATAAAACTTCACCAAGAAAAAACTTTAAAACCACAACGAACTAATTTTTAATTTATGAATTTATAATTTCTTAGTTAATTGTTTTCTTTCTACGTATAACGAAACTTACGAAGCGTTCCAGACTAAAATTTTAAAGACACTGAAAAGTTTTTGTTAGCATGGCATAAATAAAAGAGATGCTATTCGTCTTTCTCTTTCTATATTATGAAGAAAATGCGTATTTAATTTTTTATGCTTATGCTCAATTTCCTATCGTCGTCGTCGTTTGCTCAAATTGGAACAGTTTTTGACACTTGAGTTTTGTTTACAATTTACATTTCGCATTCGCAACTCCGCAATTTTCTCATTCGAATAAATTGGACCGACAGTAATACAATCGATTGACTTTCGAGTCTCAATTTAAACTGGAAAACTATTTTATTCATATAATTATTAAAGTTATGGATGTATCAAAGCTATGCCGAGGTTGCATGAAAGAAGTTGCTTCGTGGGAAAAGGTGAATTTCGACACGAGAGATGCAGAAATGTTTTGTTTCTGCACAAACATAAGGGTAAGCAAAACACTATAGATCTGAATTAAATAATTAAGTTAGCAGTTTATTAGGGGGATAGACTATGAAATTCGTTCAAAAATTTCAGGTTTAATTCAGTTAATTTTGTGCTATGTTGTAAGAAATTCACAAATTAATGTTGCATATGTAACTTTGTTCTTGGTTATACCTACTGTTTTATTTAGCTTTGACGAATCAATAACTATTTCAGATCACGGAAGAAGACCGCCTACCAAAGCAGTTCTGCTATGACTGCATCATCAAAATGGAATCCTCATACAAATTCATCACCGAAGCACAGAAAGTCAATGTCACACTCAAAAATATTATATCTAGAACAAACACCGTCATCGTTGAACCAGAGACTAGTGTTAAAAACTTAAATCTTAATAAAGATAATAATATCAAGCTAACTTTACCAGACTATAAGATATGCAGTGTAATAGAAAATGATACGAGACAGTTCTTAGATCCAATACAAAATATGCCAGTTGTAGTTGAATCTGATCATCCAAAAGTCCTCGATAATGATTTAGAAGATAATAATATAATAGATGAGACAGAAGTAGAGAAAGGGACAGAACCAGTGAAAAGGACAGAAAATGTTGAAGTTAAGAGTAACATCTGTTTGGTTTGCAGAAAAAGCTTTATATCTAAAACTTGGTACGTGAAGCATATGCAGAAAGAACATTCTGGGAAGAAATATGTATGTCTGCATTGTCCTAAAAGTAAGTTTGAACCTAACCATCAAGTCAAGAAGTTTAAAGTCACGTCAACTCAGTGGTAGTGATGTTTATTCATAAGAAATAAAACACAATAATGCTCACAACCTAAGCCAAAACACAACATGTCATACAAAAATTAAATAAAAATTAAAAATGTTGGCATGAGATCCATATGTTGTGGTTTGCTAGAGCAGTTACTACCTCCTCGGGCAACTTGTTCTAGATGACCGATGAGATGCAATGGGTGAACAGTCAACTGCGAAGCGTAAGGTTTCGGGTTCAATTTCTGCTACAGGACAAATATTTGTGCATTGAACAAAATAGTGCAAGTAATTTATTTATTTATTTGGTAATAGGCGAGCAGCCTGAGGCTGTTGTGCCTATATCATGCTGTTTTGAGTAATAGAAATGTCCAAAAGTGCAGAGAAAAATCAATTCTGTAGCAAGGAAGCATTTATTCTGTGTCTGGGTGTTATGGATCACTGATCTGTGTAGCATCTGATACCCCAGATACAGGGTAAGCTAGTTAGGGGCCAGAGCTACGTATATTATTATGATTGTGTGGGCATTATTATACTTATTAGCATCACTTCCAGGTTTCTCCCGCCCGTCTCAACTGACCACCCACTCCATATCCCATTCTGATGAGCGCAAGTTTCCCTGCACCACTTGCGGGAAGCGTTTCAAGAGACGCAAGCAACTCGCTGTACACACTCGGGCTCATGGAGAGGCCAGACCTTTCACTTGTGACAAATGCAGTGCCAGGTATTATGTTTTGAAGATATCCGATGCTCAAACAGCTTAGTAGATTTTTTTTACTATTTACAGTGCAGCGTTTGCCAGCAACTCACCTGATGTTAAGTGACAATGTGGTCGAAGGTGGCGCCAAGCTACACCTGTATTGGGAACTGGCTCACAAGTGAAGCTGCCGGAACACACCGATAGGTGCTTGGCGACAGATTCTAACCTTGAGGGTAGTTACCTAGCCTGGCCAACACTTGAAAATGCCGTACCACCAAGCTGTGATTGCATCACAATGTTTTCCTTCACCAAAAGCTTGAGCTCATTGTAGGATTCGAACCAACGTCATGCGGATCGCATGCCAACATCACTACCACTTATCAATCATATTCTTGTTTTATTATTTCTATTTCCAGGTTTAAGACGAAGAGCATCTTGAAGAGTCACATGGCCGTGCATGAGAAAGACAAGCCATTCCTGTGCTACTTCTGTGGCTGGAGTTTCAATCAAGGTACCATTGTTTTGTTTATACAACTGAGCAGATACTGAGCCCGCCTGATGGAAAGCGGTCACCGTCACCTATGGACATTTGCAACACCAGGGGAGTTGCCGATGCGTTGACGACCTATAATATTGTACTAATATTATTAACGTGAAAGTTTGCGAGTAAACTATGTTAGTTGCGCTCCGCGTCTTCCCGTTATCCCGCTGGAATCTTTTTCCGGGATAAAAAGTAGCCTGTCTTAATCCATGGTATATCCTATCTACATTCCAAATTTCACTTAAATCCGTTCAGTAGTTTTTGCGTGAACGAGCAACAAACATACATACATACCAGGGGTGTTACGAATATTCGCATCCGCATCCGCAATATTCGCATTAATTCAGCCATCTGCACCCGCATTCACATCCGCATCAATCAATGCGGAGTTTTTACGGATGCAGATTCACATCAACAAGTAAAGAAAGTGGGCGGATTCAGAGTGACACGTTCTTCGCGTTTGTTTTGGTAATTGCAGAAACATTATTAAATAAATAAAAAGTTCATTTTAAATTGATTTTCAGTTATATAAGCACTTAAAATTTAAACTAATCGTTTTTTTTAAATCCCAATATCCGCATCCGCGGATGTGAACTTCTAATAATCTGCATTCGCGATGTCTAAATTTTTGCATCCGTAACCCTGATCCATACCTACGTACTCACAAACTTTCGCGTTTATAATATTCGAAGGATAGTAGGGATTGATTGTTTCTATCAGCTTCGCACCTACATGGAGCTTGTGCGTTCCCCAGCCGGCAACCTGAAGGTGCACCTGCGGCTGCACTCGGGGGAGAAGCCGCACTCGTGCTCGGCGTGCGGGTTCCGCGCCGCCGCCGCCTCCAGCCTGCGGCGGCACCAGCGCGCCCACGCGCCCGCCGCCTCGCACGTCTGCGCCTGCTGCGGGAAGCCCTTCCACGACACCAGCAACTTGGTAAATACATGAAGGGTGTTCAAGACATTCGCAACACTATTGTAAACAAATTAGTCGAGTTACTCGCATCACGTCATTAAATCGTTCACTCTTAATTTTAAGTCTTTATTATCTGTAATCAGTTCAGTGTTCTCTCACTACCTTTATACATTACATTATCCATTTTCATGCAGTCAAACCTACAACAAAGGGTACACTGCAATAATGATGAATGTCCTTCAACTTGAGTTTTGAGATAATTGGGTTTTAAATTTATAAACAGTGTAAAAAAACTCAGTCCCGAAGATTATAAAATGTTATTATAGTCGTGAACACCTGTGACATTGAGCGTTCTAGCCGTGTAGCCAAAATATTTAAAACATATTTATCACGAGGCTGCAAGCGATATTGCTAAGTTTGCTAACAAAAAATAATGTTATGTGACCGAATGAATGGTATTACTCGTTAAGATTTAAAAAAAAATTGACATTCATCATTATTGCAGTGGACCCTTCACATGCAAACGACTTTAGAGTTAGCCAGCTTTTTTACTGGGTAGTTTTTTTTATTTGTACACTACAAGCTTGAGGCCCGTACTGTTGTCAACACATTTTAATTGTAGATACATAAATAATTCTGCGTTTAAATATAATTATACTATACTATGAGCTGATTAAAAACTAAGAGGTTGTGTGGGTTATGGAAAACTGGGTAGCGTTTGACCACAAGTCACCTGATGTTAAGTGACGATATGGTTGTAGGTGGCGCCACGCTACACCTGAATTGGGGATTGTCAATCACGAGTGAGAGTACTCAATTTCTTGATCCTACTAATGTTATAAACGTTAAAGTTTGTAAGTATGGATGGATGGATGTTTGTTACTCTTTCACGCAAAAACTACTGAACGGATCTGAATGAAATTTGGAATGGAGATAGCTTATATATACCCTGGATCTTGGGAAATGGTTCCTGCGGGATAACGGGAAGACGCGGGTGAAACCGCGGGGCGCAACTAGTATAATATGTTAATGGTTAACTGAGCTGCTGCGGACCACTGACACAGGGTCCATGGTCCCATGGTTTAAGAAACCCTTCATGAAGGCTCCTTTTTCCTTTTGAGGTACAAAACCCCTAATGAAGGGTAAACCCAAAAGAACAATTGGTAATTTTGTACTGAAAGGGTGGTACAGTCAGCGACAAAAGTTGCAAAACGTTTAGGTAATTTTAGGAGAGTGGTGTCTTGAGATTAGCTAGTTTAAATACTTGTTGTCCCCCCCGGCAGGCGCGGCATATGCGCACCCACACCGGAGAGTTGCCGTACAAGTGCCCATCGTGCGCGGCCGCCTTCTCCGACAGCTGGAAGCGCAAGACGCACCTCATGCGCGCGCACAAGCTGGCGCTGCACGACATACCCAGGATGCGCATCGACGGAACTGTCGTGCGGTGACTCTGCCGCGCTGCTACCGTTATACTACATTACGATACAAGTGCGCGGCCGCCTTCTCCGACAGCTATATATATAGCGATGATGGCTCAGTGGTAGTGACGTCGGCTTGCGATCCGTAGGACGTGGGTTCGAATCCTACAATGAGCTTGAGCTTTCGGTGAAGGAAAACATCGTGATGAAACCATAGCTTGGTGGTAGGGTATTTTCTAGTACTCGCCTGGCTAGCTACCACCCTCTTGTTAAGAATCTGTCGCCAAGCACCTATCGGTGTGTTCCGGCAGCCACACTTGAGAGCCAGTTCCCAGTCCAGGTGTAGCGTGGCGCCATCTTCGACCACATCGTCACTTAACATCAGGTGACTTGTGGTCAAACGCTACCCTGTAAATAGTAAAAAAAAAAAAAAAAAAACTGGTTTGAGTACTGGCTCTGAAGTAGCTAATGTCTAGTCATGATTATACCAGTATGTAACAATAGTAGAAATATCTAATTATATGAATAAAACTACATTTCGCCGGATGAAAACATGTTTTATATCATTTCATCTACGTCAACAGTCAACAAATAAATACAATCTACATTTCACAAGAAATAACATTGCATAAAATTTATTTCGGATTTCATATTTAACATCAAACATTAGACTAGTTTTTTGATACTATGTAAAGCGACTATATGATCGTAGGTGCAGTTGACATAAAATAGTTATTAGTTATGCAAGGCTGCAAAGTTGTATTTTGGCGCGAGTACTTGTATTGAAACCTGAGCAAGCGAAGGATTCTAAGATTGAACCATGAGCGAAGCGAAAAAATGAAAATGAAAAAAAAATGAAAATGCTAGATGCTCTAGACATTTCCTCGCTGTAGTGAGGTGAAAAGTTGCGTGTTTCGCTCAACTGCAAAGTTATTCTGCGTCTCGTACCTTTGTAACCCTCGCTATGCTCAGAATTCTATATTTGAACCACTCGCTTCGCTCATGGTTCAATCTTAGTATCCTTCGCTTGCTCAGGTTTCAATATAAGTACTCGCGCCAAAATACAACTTTGCAGCCTTGCATAACAAATAAACTATTACACGGTAACAGAATTTCCCTTGAGTACCCTTTCTATGGACTATTATTATGTGAACTGTTCTTGTTTTAACTAATTTAATACTCACCCTAATATTTGGCACTACTGAGTATTGTGGACCCTCACTTTGTTTTTATTTACACCTTACGTATCAATACATAAAGTAAATAAATCATTTCATTACAGGGGATGCAGAAGTATTATTTTTATTATCAAGTTAGGGTGCGTTATTTCTAGGCGTATTATTTTACACTTAATGTGGTTATTTAAACATCACAAATTCACAATCAGTTTAACACAACACAACTATACTCCTGTTCCATGTCTTTGGAGTTCTTCCAGAAAAGAGGACAGAATTAAAACACTCTTACACTGATAGATGTCACATTTTCCCGAAGAAACTGTATTTTTCCAGGATTCAAAATTAAACCCAAATAAATTAAAAATTTCATTTTTTTGTAAAAACTATAACATTTTTTTTACAACTTGGCTAGCGTTTGATAGCGATCTCATGGAAAGAGACGATGTGGTGAAGGTGTAGCACGCAGTAAATACCTATTCACTCTTGACTTGAACACCCCCGGGTTGTACCTTTCAGGAAACACCGATTCCTCCAGACATCCCAATCTTTGAAAACTTGTAGTGTCACCGAAATTTAGAAACAATATTCCTTAATAAAGTCATTACTAGCTTCTTGTTCCTAGTTTTGATAGTTTACAAAAACTATAAAAGTTCCTTCCATACATTTTTTTTTCAGCGCACCTTACTGAAACTTGGGAGGTTCTAAAATCGGTAATACGGGTTATTTTAAATCGTTTTTTCCGTAGGCAGTACGAGTTGCCACTTTGACGAAAACTTTTATAGTTTTCAAAACTTGTACTAGATCCCCTGTACAGTAAAATCTGATCTATGTAGTTCTTTGGTAGAGCCCCGCACAATCACTCGTAGTTGCTTCAACACGGTGACCTGCTGCGATGTTTCACACAGTGGTTTGTACGTTCTGCACAATGTTCGACCACTCCACTTTGGAAGGCACCAGGTAGAATGCGGGCGCGACTTTCTGACCGCAGGGGCACTTGCAACCTGCGGAGTTAAATAAGAAATAAATACTATAGAAACCATAAAAAGTGCGCCGAGTTCTCTTTTATTATATGACTTACAGGGCAGCATTTGACCACAATTCACCTGATGTTAAGTGACGATGCGGTCGAAGATGGCGTCACGCTACACCTGGATTGGGAACTGGGTCTCAAGCGAGGTTGCCGGAACACACCGATACGTGCTTGGCGACAGATTCTTAAAATGACTTCTTAACTTGGGTGGTAGCTAGCTAGGAAAGTACTAGAAAATACCCTACCACCAAACTATGGTTTCATCACAATGTCTTTCTTCACCGAAAGCTCAAGCTCATTGTAGGATTCGAACCTACATCCTACGGATCGCAAGCCGTCACTGGCGTCACTGACGTCAGTGGATTTAATTTCTTTTTTTTTATTTTCTTTTTTCATAGTTTGGTGGTAGGGCATTTTCTAGTACTCGCCTGGCTAGCTACCGCCCCGTTAAGAATCTGTCGCCAAGCACCTATCGGTGTGTTCCGGCAGCCTCACTTGAGAGCCAGTTCCCAGTCCAGGTGTAGCGTGGCGCCATCTTCGACCACATTGTCACTTAACATCAGGTGACTTGTGGTCAAACGCTACCCTGTAAATAGTAAGAAAAAATAATAGTTATTTGTTATGCAAGGCTGCAAAGTTGTATTTTGGCGCGAGTACTTGTATTGAAACCTGAGCAAGCGAAGGATACTAGGATTGAACCATGAGCGAAGCGAGTGGTTCAAATATAGAATACTGAGCATAGCGAGGGTTTCAAAGGTACGAGACGCAGAATAACTTTGCAGCCGAGCGAAACACGCATCTTTTCACCTCACTACAGCGAGGAAATTGCTAGATGCAAGAAAAACAGATAAAATAGGTTTGTTTGTTTTTTCATGCAATAGTCATGCTGGCCAGTGCGATTATTCCAAGAGGTT
This sequence comes from Opisthograptis luteolata, assembly GCA_931315375.2. Lineage (NCBI taxonomy): Eukaryota > Metazoa > Arthropoda > Insecta > Lepidoptera > Geometridae > Opisthograptis > Opisthograptis luteolata. The sequence goes on from OV928036.1 coordinate 762,292, forward strand.
GGCACTCTGACATGAAATAAGTATTGTTGCATTTTAAGTGTTTTAAGCACTCAGATTTCGAATGACAAACAGACTCATCCCGAGCTTGTGAGGTGAGAAAAAAATTACCTGTAAAGCGGTTTGCCTGAAGTACTCACCCATGAGCCAGTTGAAGCTGCCGACCTTGTTGCGGCACTTGGGGCAGTGCAGCTTGCCGGCCGCGTCGTGCGACACGCGCTCCATCCAGTGCAGCGGCTCCACGAACCACATGAGGCGGCAGGCCGGCGGGCCGTCCCGCGCCGCGATGCACGCATCCACCAGGTTCGTCTCGGTGTACCCGTCTGCGTTCTGCAAGGCGTAGGTTGCTAGCTAAGTGGTAGCTACGACCAGGCGCGGACACAAAAAAAAGAAAAGCCTGAATACCGTAAACATATGTCACACTAGTTGCGCCCCGCGGTTTCACCCGCGTCTTCCCGTTATCCCGCAGAAACCTCAACCAGGGTATAAGCTATCTCCAGTTCAAATTTCATTCAGATCTGTTCAGTAGTTTTTGCGTGAAAGAGTAACAAACATCCAGCCATCCTTTCATCCATCCATACTTACAAACTTTCACGTTTAAAATATTAGTAGGATGATACAAGTGTGCTATGTTGGTCATTAAACTCGAGGCGATAAATGAAGCCGAGTGTCTAATGATATGATCAATGCACACGCGTTACTGTTTCATACGACGATTTTCAACACACTTGCGAGGAAGAAATTTGATTCCTCGGTAGTTAGACACGATCATATTTCCGGAAATTCCCGGTATTTTCAAGACTGGGATTTCCCGGTTGGAAACCCTCCGTGTTACCTGCGTGAAGTCCTCGCTCACGCAGCTGTCGCTGTGGCTCTGGGCGGGGCTCTCGTCAGCTCGGGGCTCCAGGATCTGGCAAGCGGGGCTCTTCAGCTCCTCTATGAGGATCAGACTTGTTCCTTTAACTCCTTGTTACCTGTGAGGAGCCGTCCTCGCTCTCGCAGCTGTCGCTGTGGCTCTGGACGGGGCTCTCGTCAGCTCGGGGCTCCAGGATCTGGCACGCGAGGCTCTTCAGCTTCTCAATGAGGATCTCGCCGTTCTCCGCGCAGTTCAGACCAGTCAGCTTGCTGGGCGGAGGTCGTATGCCTGAAATTCATCAATGAGATTTAATGTACATTTTTTTAAACTATTTACAGGGTAGCGTTTGAAGTTAAGATTCTGTCGCCTGTAACTTTGTTCGAATTCGAACACAACAATTTGTAATTCGATTCGAAAAAAAAACTCGTGCTACCGATTATAGTTCCTCCCCAATTACGTGAGCTGAAAGAAAAAACGAAAACTTTTACAGTTTTCATAAACTATCGAAACATTTACTACGGGTACAGAAACAGGTGGCTTGCTTTCAAACGTTGCCTAGCAACAGTCATCATCATTATCATCATTATCAGCCTTTCACGTTCCCACTGCTGGGACTCTGGCCTTCTCTCAGAGAGAGAGTATGGGCTGTAATCTACCACGCTGGCCCAGTGCGGGTTGTTAGATGTCACATGCTCTTGAATGTTGCAGTTCTTGGGCATGCCGGTTTCCTGACGACCGTAACATTTTTTTTTTGTGTTTTTTATACCTTTCTTAGCTAGCTGTATCCTCAGCTCCCTTGGTATGTGCGGGATGATGTTGGCCTGGCTGGCGAGCACGCGGCGGCACTTCTTGCAGCGGTACACGATCGGATCCGGCCGCTCCCTCACCAGCCCCGGGTCTGGCTTCACCAGGTCCGCGAACAGTTGAGGGAGGATCTTCACTGGAATCAATTAGGCTATAAGCTTCAATTACACGTTCTAGTGATAGAGCTACAAAACAACAGCTTTTGAAGTGGTATTGATGTCGACGTTTTAAAGTAATCACAATGTAGGATACATTGAATAAAAACAATTGCATTATGAATTATGGATCCTAAAATGAGCTTGAGCTTTCGGTGAAAGAAAACATCGTGATGAAAAAAAAACACAAACACAAAAAACATCGTGGTGTCGTGTGTAGCTTGGTGGTAGGGCATTTTCTTGTGTTCGCCTCGCTAGCTACCAGCCTCAAGTCTGTAAGCACCTGGTCGGTGTGTTCCGGCAGCCCCACTAGAGAGCCAGTGCCCAATCCAGGTGCAATCGTCACTTCACATCAGGTGACTTGTGGTCAAACGATAGGTGCTTGGCGGTAGATTCTAAAATTGAGAGTGGTAGCTATAGCTACCGAACGAAACACTAGAAAATACCAATTTTTAGGTAATTGTTACTATCATTTAGTAAAATTTATACAACACTAGTTGCGCCCCGCGTCTTCCTGTTATCCCGCAGGTACCTTTTTCCGGGATAAAAAGTAGCCTATGTGTTAATCCAGGGTATAAGCTATCTCCATTCCAAATTTAATTCAGATCCGTTGAGTAGTCTTTGCGTGAAAGAGTAACAAACATCCATCCATACTTTTCACGTTTATATTATTAGTAGGACTACAAATGAATATACAAATACATACGTATTATAATTTAATTTAATTATGGCTAACCCATACGCCCGCCACGAAAAAATACAGTCTTGTTTTTCTGTCCAGTAATACCAATGCAATAGCAGCCAATCCCGTGGCTTGCCTAACATAACCTCTCTAATGTTGGTAAAACTGCCATGACGTCATGGTCACGACTGGTGACAGATGACATCGCGACTTGGTCGGCGGTCAGAAATTTTCAGTACGCTTCCATTTTTCGCCCAATAACGTCGTGTGAATCTTTCTCGAAAAACTACAGCCCTTCCAGAAACTTCTAGTAAGTCCTATTTAATATATTTTCAAGACAATATTCCGAAATAAACAAGATTATTAAAGATTTGAACCAGAAGGATGTTATATGTTTTCATAGTTACGATTCTATCGATCCTTGGATTATCCTGTATTCCATACACCACATCGGTAACAGGTAACGTGCCTAAATCACATATCAAATGCTGCAAATGCATATTAAAGCAAATATATCTGCACATCTACAGCCATTGTTCGATTGAGCCGACGACGTCTCAGTTTCAGACGACGCCGTCTCAGTTTCATACGACGACGTCTCAGTTTGATACGACGTCGGCTCGTTTGGTACGACGACGTCTCAGTTTCAGACGACGACGTCTCAGTTTGATACGACGTCGGCTCGTTTGGAACGACGACGTCTCAGTTTCATACGACGACGTCTCAGTTTGATACGACGTCGGCTCGTTTGGTACGACGACGTCTCAGTTTCAGACGACGACGTCTCAGTTTGATACGACGTCGGCTCGTTTGGGACGACGACGTCTCAGTTTCAGACGACGCGTCGTAACGATATGAGAACTATTATCATATGTAGTATTATCACTCCTTCTGATTACGGAATAAACGAGATCTTTTTCATTGCAGATAATATCAACAACTTCCCCAAAGTCGTGAAGATCATGAAGCCAACGTCTCTTTCCCGCGAAGAACCGGATGATTTACCGAAGAGAGATACCACCGTATCAAAAGACGCAGCTCCTCGCCCAACATCCATGACAACCAAAAAGTTGCAAACTTGCGACTTTGACAACCTCAATACTTCAGTTGCTACACTGAAAAAACACACAGAAATGCTTCAGTCAATGATGCAAAACCTGAAACAAGATTCATTAAATACCATCAGTCAGGTAAAGACAATCGGGAAAGCAAAGAATGCCCCTCCACAGCTAGCAACAACCGAAGCTGAAATAACTGAGCCAGACTCCACTTTCTGTGATTTTAAATTTGAGCCTGAACAGGAGAATGATATGAGCATAGACCAGGTTGCGGCAGTAGAAGAGCTGACGGCAAATCCAGACAATCTTAGCTTTGATGCTGTAACTACAGAAGCAGAGCCGTCCATCCCACTGGCATCCGATCTGATGGTACAGAAAGAAAAGGAAAAAACCCTTCAACCAACCCCCGTGAATCCTGAACTGTCCAGTGGAACACCTAAGCGGTGCAATTCAGAGATTTTGGAACACTATTATGAAACACTGGGTGTGATAAAGCAAGGCCTTCTCCTACAGAGACAAACTTTTGTAGAAGGAATCCAGGAAGTCGCCCGAAAAGCTGGAGACCCTGCCGAAACAGAATCCATTGAGAGAGATCTCCTGAACCGCTTCGCCGGTTTCCTACAGATATTAGACCAAAACTTACAAAACGTCACTCTCCTCTACAATGAAAAAGAATTTGGCGATGCCCTGAAACAAAATGGAGGCTTTGCTAACTTTTTTCAGCTGAAGAAAAATGACCGACCGCAAAATATACAATTCGGTCTTCGAACAAAACAACGACGCCCACGACATGAGATAACAAAAGGTGTCGGAAAACCACGCCCGAAAATGTTTACTGGCATCAACAACAAAAAGAAACCTGGAAAGAATTCGGGATTCCAAGCTAGGACATTGAAGCAGTAATAAAATATGTCTAGCTTTATCCCCTTAGGGGGAAACCACTTGTATTCTGATTAAACTGTAGTAAACATGCGTAAAATACCTTGTTTGAGTTTCTGTCCAGCCATTTTGAGACGGAACTGCTTGAACCTCGGATCGTCTCTGTTTATCTTGTAGCCCATGTGTCCAAATAGCTTCAGCTGGGCTACGAAGCCTATGTTAGGGCCTATGAACCGTCTTTTAGATTTCACCACTGAGAATGCATCTTCATAGCACAGGCTGTACTTCTCCATTATGTAGGCTATCACAACTGCTGCGGAGCGGGATACACCAAAATAACTGCAATATATTTATTGTTTGATTTGTAACTACAATCACAAATTTACTTTAGCATAATTTTGACATTGCTAGGTATAATTGGATATAATTTAGACCACAAGCAAGGCTCCCAATTAATAGTAAAAAAAACCATTAACTGTCTAAAATTGCAATCTCTGCATAATAAGCATTTCAGGTCAGAACAGATGTCTTTTGTAACTAGTCCAATTTGATTGATATTAAGTTTATGGTCTAACTAACACAGGCTTTTTTCATTTCTTATGTCTTACAGGCTAGAGTTTCACCACAAGTCACCTGATGTTAAGTAACAAAGTGGTCGAAGGTGGTGTCACGGAACACCTAGGTAGACTTCAATTTAACTTTTAGCTGCTTTTGTATTAAGTCATTAATTTTGTATGGATTTTAGCAGAATTTAATGCTAATTAGCGTCTCAGAGTGCAGCACTTGGCTGCTAAATATTATATTACCACTACTTACCAATGTACGAGGACAACACCCCCGTTGTCTATTGCCTGCTTGATGAACTCATTGGTCTCTGGCAGATGGCTAATCAGATCTTCTTTCGGAATATCAGCCACTGAAAATTTTAGAAACATTGTTATTTTATAAATCGCAAAAATATATATTTTCTTCCCCAAAATTTTTATTGTATTTATTATGATAGATAGAGGTGTCGATTCGGTTTTGCATTCTCTAAAACTAAATTTGACAGGTCTTATCGTATTGCTGTCTTTTTCTAACCACTGAAGTAAAAAACGGACAGCATTACTCTTAGACCTGTCAATCTTAGTTTACTTTTAGAGAATGCAAAACCGAATCGACACAAGAGGCTGATGTGCCTATATCATGCTGTTTAATTATAGCAACACCCAAAAGTTCAGTGAGAAGTTATTTATGCAGCAAAGAAGCATTTTTCATTTGCTTATGTTTAAAGGAATTCACTGAAGATGCTGACACAACGTCGTCTGATAGTCTCTTCCAGTTGTTTTAAGATGATTATGTACTATAGCTTACGCTTGACAAACTTGAATGTGAAGTCTGTATGGTCCAGAATGCTCCTCGGCAGAGGCACCAAGTCTATCGTGAGGACATGGCTGATCTGGTATCTTTGCAGCGTCTTGTAGTCCCGGGCACATGCCAGGTTACCTACAGTAATATTTTATGTATTCTTCATTCGGTATTTTTACCATCATACATGCTAGTAAGTTCTTGGCAGTTCAGACATTATTTTTAAATGGAAAGAGAAGGAATTGAATTTTTGTACATAATATTATATTAGTGTGCCTCAATATCGAAAAACAAGCTTGACAAAATCTAATTCTTACCCAGATAAATTCCATCGTCGATAAAGTCAACACTGATATCCAGATTGGAGTCCTCCAAACTTTCCTGTGACTCCGACGTGTGAATCATAGCTTTTTCCACTTGTTTTTTGGCCATTTTTACACGGAACCAAAGAAAAACTAAAGTAGACTTGTTCGACTACACAACAGCTTACCCTCAAGAAGTATAACTGTACAATTTACCTAGAGAAAAAACTGATAGCTTTCAGTTTTAGTAAAATATCAAGCTACTATTACAGGGTTTTGAAAAAGTAAACACATACCAACAAAAATCAATAATCTGTTAGCAGCGGTGTGAAACACCAAATTAAGGCCGTAGGTATTATTAAAATTGTACACTTTAAAATTTTAAGGGTCTTAGTAAAATTCTAGAAAGGTATTTTTTATCGATTGGAAAATTGTGAAAAACAAACGGAAGACAGACTGCGCGCGAAATTAGAATTCTGTCATTTTTGACTTGAGCTGGAATTTTTTTTTTTTTTTTTTTTTTTTTTTTTTTTTTTTTTTTTTTTTGTTATGGCGTCACATGATGAGTGTATTTGCCAGTGTCAAGTATAAAATATTTCAAACTCAGAGAGTTGAATCAAGTTGATGATGATGACGATGAGCTGATGGGATGAGGATATTGTTTAAGTAAAGTAGTGGAGCTTTACTTAAACTTTACGTGGACTTTTTTGGAGCAACTAGAAAAGTCACTTGCACAACTTTATTTCAATTTCCCACACTCGTACACATTAACGAACACATAATGGTTAATAATCCACCAATATTACACATTATCACTCGAAGAAACACAAGTTTTGGAAATAAAAAACAAAATTTTCACGTTGACAATACGATTGCCGCCAAAAAAGTCCGGAATTTATTTTATTCTGCTGACAGCAGTCACTGACAGTAGACTGACATTAATGACAATGATTCATTTCAAAAGCGTTCCGTTTTATTGAGATGCGTTCCAGCTAACATTTTATTTACTTTTATCTTTACTTAATTTTTCTGTATAATTTTAATGTATCTATAAAATATATGGATTCTTGCCTGAAATAAATACGTTATATGTATTATTCAAAATTGAAACGCGATTTGAAACTGACATGATCTAATATCTAAATGTCATGTCATAACTCATAAGCACTGCATTTCGACGATGCATTGTTTGTTTTATTTTACGTATCGGTATAACTAGCTGTTCCCCGCGGCTTCTACCGCGTGAGCTACAGTTTATCGTGATAAAAAGTAGCTTATAAATATCCTTTCTCAGGCTCTAGACTATCTCTGTACCTCATGTAAATCGGTTCAGTAGTATAGGCGTGAATGACAGACAGACAGAGTTACTTTCGCATTTAGAATATTAGTAGGGAAAGGATGGATATTTCACTTGTTATACCTAATTAAGGCTATAAAACAAGAATAATTAAATTAATTCAAAAAATATAGGTAAGTAGGTAATGCTCTAAACAGCCGAACATAGCTATTCCAAATATTACAAAAAGTTACTTTCTACTTCTATGCATATGATTACCATTTTATTTTAGCAGCCATCGTCACCCGCCATCGGTATTGTATAATGAAATGACTCAGCCGTTTTGGCTTGTTACGTGCGCTTGCGCAAGTTGCACCGGCCATCATGGCGGAGGGCTACCTGAAATATGGCCATGGCGTCGTCAAAGGCGACATGTTATATTCGTGGAACTAAATCGGCACTTGCTTATAGCGTGCCGCCATCTTCTCAGGTGCGTTAGACACATTAGAATTTGTAAACTTGTGGATAGGTAACAAACATTTCAAGTACATACCTACCTAGTAAAACTTATTAAAAAAAATCTAATCTAAAATGTAGCAGATAGTCTGAAAAAAATGCTACATTTCTATCAGTTTTACCTATAGGAAAGAAGTAGCAAAAGTGATCGCGCCCAAAACATGACATGCCGGCAGTTTCTTGCCTCTTCTTTTGGCGGCATAAGGGGTCGAACAGCGTGTTAACACTGTCGAATTGCCCGCTAGCCAGATAACGTGATTTAAGGAATCTGTCGCCAAGCACCTAACAGTGTGTTCTGGCAGCCTCACTTGAGAACTAGTTCCCAACCTAGAGTAGGTACTTATACTCGTATCAGGCCACCTTCGATCATGTCGCTTAACATCGGCTTGCCTACTGTCAAATGCTACCCTGTAAGATCTAAATAAAAACTAGTTCTGCTGGCGCTGACCTTTTCTCTCCTCCTTCACACCAGTTCCAAGTTCCAATCGAATTATAAATCGCAGTCCTTCAAGATAAGTGTGAAAAGAGTTCTTATGGGTCGGCAACACATCAGCAACTCCCCTGGTTTTGCAAATGTTTATAGGCGACGGTGACCACTTCCCATCAGATGGGCCATCTGCTTAATTAGGAACAGGTGACGAAAACCTTCAAATTGCTCCAAAATCCAAATATTGAGTCAACTTTTAGCATGATAATTTGCCAAGCAACCTTGGACTTTGTACGTTAATCAACAGCGACCCAAAATCATCGAGGATATGTTATGTGCTTTCATATGTGGCCTGTGCTGACGACGTCAAGGTCTCTGAGTAAGAAATGGGTGAGGATGGGTTTCCCCAAAATTATTCTGCTTGGTATTATAGCCTAATGTCAGTATTTGTAAATGAGTAAGAGTTAGCAATAGACATTGCTGGACCCTGAACTGATGAATCACACTGTTGAGTAAATTGGATGTTATCAAGGTGCATACCAGATCTATCTTTTTAAGCACATTTGCCTGGAAGAAATCGATCTGAGCTATAAAGCCTCTCATTTTCACAATGTAGGTTTCTATTTTCTACCAATTAATATTTTAAATCCTACTACCTACTGCTGTATCTGTGGATCTATCTATTCATTTCTTCACTTCCATCTGCATTCCCATATACGTATTAAAAATGTGGTTACAATCAAATATGTAATTCTATTGGAGTATCTAATTACTGAATTAGACACCAATGACAGAAAATAGAGGAGAGTAGAAATAAAAGGCCAATGATGCCCCGAATCTCGGATTCCCTGAACCAATAATTTAGTCATACCTACACGTTACACGATATTAAAATCTTAGGTAATAAACGAGAAATATCGCATACGTGCAATTTACAAATTAGGCCAGCGTACACCTTCAGACAACGATTGCGGCTGCCTTTCTTAATCACATGAAATTGGGAACAAGAGTTACATCACTAAGTACTCTAGTGGCACGCGCTTGCTTAGTTCTAAGTTATCTATGCAAATTAATAAATAAGGTGGAGTTTAGGAGCAACGAATGCTCGTATATCCTCATCCTCACACTTACATAATGCATGCGAAAGTGTGTTTATTGCTTTGTCCTTCTTTTAAACGGCAACGGAGTCACCGAACGCCGTATTTTTTTTGCAGTCATAATTATGAGCCCCATTTTTTTAATTCTTACAGGGCAGCGATTGATCACAAGCTATCTGATGTTAAGAGACGATCTAGTCGAAAATGGCGTCACGCTACACCTGAACTGGCTCTCATGTGGGGCTGCCGGAACACACCGAAAGGTGATTTGTGCGACAAAGCCTAAAAGTGAACAGGACTTTTATTCCAGAAAAATGCACGGTTCCCGTGGGTATCGCCAGGCGGGTAAAATAATATCACAGCTAGTGTTATTGTATAAGTTCGGCTGATTCTATAGCTTCGCAATATAAGGAAAACATGATGATGTGAGTAACATTGTGATTTCTGTGAAATATGAAATATGACGAAAGCTGATGATAGATAGCTGGATAATGCTTTGGACGGCTACCAAATCGAAAAGTATACTTAATAAGTGTTATGTAAGGGTAAATGTAACGCGCAATAGTCCTGGGTATGATCTGTCATCTGTCAAAACGAAAGCGGAGAGACGAAAGGAAAACGCAGGTCCTGTCAAAGTTTATTCCTGCGATCCTGCGGCATGAATGAACTTCAAAATAACAACAGATTCAAGGATAATCCCTACTATCCCCTACTAATATTATAAATGCAAAAGTAAAAAAGTGATCGCGCCCAAAAAATTACCTGCTAGGCGTTTCTTGCCTGTTCTTTAGCCGACTTAAGGAGGTTATAAAACAGGCTTAGTTTTAAGACCACACGTGTTGTGTCCTACTAAATAAATATGTTTACTTTGAGTTTGAAAATATGTGAAATCCGCGACTGCCTCTACATACGTTACTATGAAATCTTGGTCTAAATAAGTTACATACACAGATCATTTTCACAATAACATCTTGCTTGTGCGCATTGTGTGTCTGTTTTTGAGTACGTTTGTGAGTGACAGTAAGTACGCGAATCGGGGTGAACGGTACGATTGCGCAACTACGCGCAGGTTGTATGGACACCTGGCTTTATGCGTCTTTCTCTGCCGCAGCGTAAACCATGCAGTAGGTCAACACAAGTTGGCATTTTACTGTTTTACAGCGTCTTTTACTTCGCATGCGAGTGCAAATAACAAGAATATTTTACGTAACATCTTAACTTTCTTTAAATTCCACACTTATAGATGCCTAAACAAGATGGAAATAAAAGACGGTCGATGGCGGGAACTAATGAAAAAAAGGAAATATGATTTTATTATGGAAAACAAATATGTAGGCGTGGTTGATTTAAAACGATGAAAATTACTAGACTGTTTGATGGCAAAGTGTGCAGGTCGCCGGAAGAGGCGGCGGTTGTATCGCACGCTGACGAAACGTCGGAGCCGGCCCACGAGCGACAGTCTGCTTGTGGCTCTTGCCGGACGCACTTAGCGGTTCTCCGGCTGATCGTTTGCCTCAAACTAAATGAGTTACCTAAGTTACGTTTTCAGTTGTGTGTCATTGTAATAGTTTTCAAGAAGTGTTTTGTGATTATTGAAATAACTGTTGTGATCACGAGTTGTCATTTGGAAATCCACCCCCATATCGTTAGTGATTTAGCACTCCACAATGTAGTATGAGTCGAAAGATGGCGATAGTCTTGGCCTCCTTCCGACATCAGAAGTTGGGATGTGAAACTCACGGTCACTGTGGAGGTGAATTTGCAAACGAACGAGGGTTCATACCACCCACTGAAAAATAAGTGACAAAACAAAGTATGATCTGGAGTATGATGTGTGGATTGGTCAGTGAATTGCAACCCCCAAACAACAACAAGGCTTGTAAGTTGTACCATGATGACCCCGACGCTGATATCAAGAGCTGGTACAAAATAAACAAGGTGATGGTAAAAAAAAAAGAAGCTTCAAGGTACCGTCTTATTGTTAATACTTTCACAAGCAAATCTCAGTTGTGTTGTGTGTATATTGCGAGGCAAACAAACAAAACAAATGCATGGTAAATGTCCCTTTTTTAAAAACCTAATTCTATTACGTAACATTTCCTTAAGAAGACAGCAAAGATGCGTCATACCCACATTTAAAAAAAAGCCTACTTTTGACAAACGATAGCCCTGCTAATTTCGTTGGGTTTTGTGGCAAACAGGGCCATAAAATAGCCAAACAGTCTTAAAGTTTACTGTGAGTTTTCGCAGATTTCGAAGCCTCGTCATGGGAAAAAGTGTCTTACTACAGCTTTGCCTGTGGGATCCTAGGGCACGTGGCCAGTGCCTGGCCTGTCACCAAGAGCTCTTCACCGATGACAACAAAGAATGTTAAGCCGTGTGGTAAGCGGACAGTAACTGGTGAGCTACAAGTAACAGGTACGATGACTCATTTTCTATGTGATTTTCGAATGGTCTTTAGTGGAAACAAACTTTGTAAACAATAGCAACAGTATGAATTTTAACAAAATGGCATTTCGTAGGCACCGGTGAATACTAGTTATACCATTGATGTTAGTGGCACTCCAAAGCCAACTATACCCTGGTAGCTTCAAGTTCAAACTGCTATGATGAGACTAGTGATGGGTGATGACGCCTTCACTGTGTGGAGAACTTGCGATGATGGGGATGACGACGATGATTAGGTAGCCACATGCTTGGACGGAAATCATGAGAATGTTGCTGTGTTGTGGATATTATGTGATGATGCAAGTAATCTGCTACAGTAGTCTCTCTAATGGGGCTAGCTGGGCATACAGGGATGGTGGTAAAGGTGTAAGGTGTATGACGTGTTTGTGTGTGTATGATGGCAGTAAAGATGATGTGTCAGTAGTCTCTCTCTCGGGACTAGCTGAACATGAGTCACGGTAGTACACGCCATGTACCGGGCTGCAGTATTCTCGTTGCTGGCTGCAATCCTCTGGAATGCCTCGCACCACAGGTGTGACGGCCTCTAGACGGTGCGCGGAGCTGCAATGAGTGCTGCTGAGGTAATGGGTGTGCGTTGTTTTGGATTAATCATGTACCGGGCTGGAGTATTCTCATAGACTGGCTGCAATCCTCTATATTGTCTCATACCACAGGTGTGACGGCTTTTAGACGGTGCGCAGAGCTGTAATGAGTGCTGCTGAGGTAATGAATGTGCAGTGTTTTGGGTTATTGGATTTAGCAACGTGATATCAGAGATGCACAGGTGAATGTGTGTTGTTTGTGAGTGTGTGTGTTGTAATGGGATGTTTTCGGATAAGTAAAGCAGACGCCCGAGAACGTACGCGCAGGTTAGTTGATTTACGCCCGAGGACGTGCGTAGGTCAGGAGGGCGTGTCGGCGTGGTTGATTTAAAACGATGAAAATTACTAGACTGTTTGATGGCAAAGTGTGCAGGTCGCCGGAAGAGGCGGCGGTTGTATCGCACGCTGACGAAACGTCGGAGCCGGCCCACGAGCGACAGTCTGCTTGTGGCTCTTGCCGGACGCACTTAGCGGTTCTCCGGCTGATCGTTTGCCTCAAACTAAATGAGTTACCTAAGTTACGTTTTCAGTTGTGTGTCATTGTAATAGTTTTCAAGAAGTGTTTTGTGATTATTGAAATAACTGTTGTGATCACGAGTTGTCATTTGGAAATCCACCCCCATATCGTTAGTGATTTAGCACTCCACAATGTAGTATGAGTCGAAAGATGGCGATAGTCTTGGCCTCCTTCCGACAAATATAATTCAAAGATTTTTGAAAACTTGCTTGCCTCTGTTGAGAATTGAGCCGATAAAAATTACAAATCAACTGATTTTATCAATGAAGAAGACGCAAGAGTAGAAATATATGAGAACAAATATTAATAATTAAAAGTACAAAATCTAAAAGGAGATACGTTTAATTATGTACTATGTGTAATTGTGTATTATTATGTATTATTTACAAGGCACAGGAACGCGCGTCCACCCACATTAAGTATGTAAGGTAGGTAAGTGCATCGATAAATTAAATTATAAAGTAGTTACTAAGTGTGGTAAGAGATTGCAGTGCGCTCGAACATGCAGCACTGTGTAGCTTTGTTGCACTGTGCCTCCACAGTCGATCAAGCGAGGCAGTGCAGGTTGAATTATAGGTTTCCTGCGCTTCCTATACATTTGATTCATAAATCTACCATAACGGCACCGGTCTTCGTCACAAGTGAAATTGTAAGAGGGACAATTATTTCATTTGCTGTGAGCTGTGACCAAATTAATACATGCTTGCTGATAAATAAATAAATAATGCCCGCACAATCACATACTTAGGCTCTGACCCCTAACTAGGTTTCCCTGTATCTAGGGTATCAGAAACTACGAGGATCGGGGGGATCCACAACACCCATACACAGAACAAATACTTGCGCTTATTTTTTTTCGATGCACAAATATTTGTCCTGTAGCGGGAATCGAACCCGCGACCTCACGCTTCATAGTCGGCTATCCGCCCATTGCGCCACATCGGTCGTGATGACTTTATCATACCAGGGAAGTACCACACCCTAGCCTGTTATTCAACTGCCAAGCAGTATTGCAAACGTTAGATAGATTAACTCTTTATTAGCAGAGCACAATACAGATAAATTTTGGATTTCTTTGGCGGCAATCGAATTGTCAACGTGAAAATTTTGTTTTTACTTCCAAAACTTGTGTTTCTTCGAGTTGTAATATTGGTGGATTATTAACCATTATGTGTTCGTTAATGTGTACGAGTGTGGGATATTGAAATAAAGTTGTGAAAGTGACTTTTCTTGTAGCTCCAAAGAAGTCCGTGTAAAGTTTAAGTAAAGCGCCACTACTTTACTTAAACACTATCCTCATCCCAACATCTCATCATCATCTGAGTTTGAAATATTTTATACTTGACACTGGCAAATACATTAATCGTGTGACGCCATAACGAAATAAAAAAAAAAAATAAATAAAAAAAAAACAAGAGCAACATTAAAAATTCATGGTAATTGTCACAAACGGCGGTGTTATCGCTCAGAGCGATCTCTTCCCAAAAGGTGATGAAAAATGATGATGCACGAATACCCACAGATGTGTGGTATTCGAGCTTTTTCAACCGACTTCAAAAAAGGAGGTTTCTCAATTCGTATATATGATTTTTTATGTTTGCGCGGATAACTTCATCGTTTATGAACCGATTTTGATGATTCTTTTTTATGTTGGAAAGGAGATATGCCAAGGGTGGTACCATGATAAGGAAACCAGAATCTGATGATGGTATTCCAGAGAAATCGATGGAAAAGAGAAGTCAGTTATTTTCTTTTTGTTAAAAATAAAAATTATACATGTGGTTACAATTTAGATTTCTTGAATGTTGAAACGAAAGTAGAAGAATTGAGACGTCGGCGTGTGAATAGCTAAGTTCATAAAGCGGCTCTGCTTCATGGGAAAGTATAATACGCTGTGATAAAACTTAAATCAGGTTAGAATTGTCTATTACCATCATGAGAGTATCGCGCTGTTACCTTATGGGAAAATAATGACAAGCGCGCATCCATTGTTTTATAACACACCGTAGAACTGGAATTAGGTGATTTTTTGTTACTTTATTTATAAGTTGTTGATATAACTTAATTGGATTTTGAAGTCATGGCAGCTCAGTGACGTTGGCTTGCAACCCGTTAGACGTGGGTGCGTCATCCTACAAGGAGCTTAAATTTCCTTCATTTATTAACCCTGCTGTATAATATTTTCTTTCTTCTTGTCCTTGTACTCATCTTCCACTCTCCCCTATCAGCCGTCATCGCTTCATTCACTCCTCTTTCATTCATATCGATCCTTATACAATCCATCCCTCTTTTCGTTGGTCTTCCTCCAGTATAATATTGTGATCGGATATTGCGACTGTTGGTTCATATCGCCACCCAGTCAGTATGTGTCTAATATCAATCGACCAACATTACAAAATAGTGCATTCCTATGTCATATAAAATAAATGGCCTACGTAACCATGAACATAGTTTAATCTGTGTTGCGTCATCAGCATCATCAATAAAAATATTAATGCCAAGCTCCAAGTACTTAATCTCGTAAAGAATCCGAAGGGCTGCAGTAAATCGATGGTTTAGAAAAAGCTTGTAAATCGGTCGATTATGTAAATGCAGCAGCTTGGTATGGTGAGCCCCGAACAAAATATTGAGTAAGCAATTACATAGGTCTTTCTTCAAAGATAAAAATAAGTAAATAAGTATCGGCACACAAATTGACCTAGCCCTAAATTAAGCTCGAAACTTGTGTGACAACGATATACATACCTACTTTTATAGAGAAATAAATACTTGTATAGGTAGAAATATGCAAGACTGAGGAACAAATGTTCGTTTGATAGACGTTGAATAGATGTTTTATTCCTCCTGATATAATCGTTCGCTCACGGCTGAGCACCGTACCAATCCACTTTGCATAGTAGGACCAAGTCTTCGCCAACCCTGGGGTAGAACGAGAGGAGCAATGTATGCTAAGCCGGGACCATTTCTGACATCGCGCAATGTCGTACTTAAGTGTTTAAGTGTGATTGTTAGTATTTGTCCGTGTTCTTGTATTGTGCGCTATTGCGTATGTCAGAAATAAATGTATTTCATTTCATCTTTAGCACTAGATTTAATCACTGAACCAGACTACATAGATCAAAAAATCATTCAATATCTAGAGGCTCAGAAGGAAGTTATAAGAAGCTATTCGTAATCCAAGTCCAGGGCAGTATGAAATGTGGCCGGAATTTGTCCTCAGACCGGCGAGACAGGTGTTCGAATCGGTCAAAGGTCACCCAAAGACAATCTTGCTCTACCCTCATAAAGAACTAAGGTCAGTGCTGTATAAAATTCACCAACAAGAAGGGTACTGTCATTTCCGATGTCTCTATTGTATCACGGACTGGACGCCCATTAGCACGTATTTCCTGTCAGCCCAACCACGCCTTTCCCTTCCGCGCGTCACTGTCACGTCTTATTATACCTACTCTCTGCCGTCACGGCTGCGCTTGCGCCGATATCGTTCCGGAGCGGTCCCATCTAGTAAAGGACAAAGATGTGAAAGAACTTTTTCAAGAGAGCTAAGCCCGAATTTGGACACAAAATGATGAATATTTTCGCTTGTCATCTGATCTCGATCACTGATTAAATTAATAACCATAGCCTTACAGTTAAAAGTCGACCTTATCGCCACAGTCGCTACTGTACAAATATTTGTAGTAGGTACACTAATATAAAAAGCGCCAGTATTTGTTCTGTGTCTGGGTATTGTGGATCCCCTTTTTTACTTTTTACTGAGACGACCACAAATATGATGCTAAGTGACGATGTGCTTGAAGGTGGTGCCATGGTCTGGGCACTGGATCTCAAGTGGGGCTGCCGAAACACCCCGATAGGTGCATGGCGACAGATCTTAACTTTTGGCCGCGTAGTGTCTAGGATCTAGGGTCTATCTAGACCTATTTCTGACATCGCGCAATGTCGCACCTGTATATTTTATGTGCGATTGTTACTTTTTGTTCTTGTCCCTAATTTGTGCGATATTGTGTGTGTCAGTAATAAATGTATTTTCATTTCATTTGTATTTTCATTAGGGAATTCGAGTAAGAGTTCAGAGCTGTGTATGTGACTGTGTGGGCTTCATGTATTGGGTTTTTCACTTGTCTTGTAAAGTGTTAGTCGTCTCTGAGGCACAAACGTAAAGCTTTTTCCAACATGGCACAAACGGCCTTCGGTCATTTTCAAGCGCTAGGGATAGTTCCATATCTTTTTCCTTCCCTTGTTACCACTGCAGGTTAAAGTTCGTGTGACTGCATGGTATGTGACAGCATTATGTCATTACGACGAGTGTCTTCTGTCACTGTAAGTGTGATATAACGTTACCTACTGTTGGTGTCCGCCTTTCCTCGTAGGTGTACAGTTACAGGTCTTTTGAAATAAACCCAGAATAAAGTTGACGCTGACGTCACGCTTTTAATGAAAGATCATAAAAATTACATCATGGAGACAGGGCTGAATATAACACGCTTTGGTGGAACAGGTTCTGTAGTTCTTTACCATGTACATAGTTAATCATTCATTAAAATTACTGTACAAGACAACATTAGCTTTTCATACAATAAATAATAAAGAGCAATTCTCTTGGCTAGTCCCATAAATTATACATTATGTCTTGTTATACAATTTAATTCTACGTCCTTTGATCGCAGGAAGTAGTCGTAGTATCATCGCGAACACATTGGACAGCTTCTACAATGTACATATTATATGGCACTGTTTTATGTCAGTATCACTATTGCAATAAAATGATACAATGAAAAATAACACAGTAAACCAAAAAGAAATAACACATATAAGTATATCTTTTAGTACGATGCATTATATGATAATAACAAATGCTTCAATGTCATTGGATGGAAAATGAAAAAGGTTAGGTACTTACTTAGCTGCCCATTTCTTGCGGCTTCCACGACCCACTTTGATCAGATATTTCATCAAATCAATAATTTGCTTGCAATTACTGGCGACGCGATTAAGTTGACGCTTGAAAATTCATGCACAAGTTGCACAATGTATAATTTTGCGTCTCGTACCATTCATGACGTAATCGAAATATTTTGCTCGTTGAGTAGATATAAATGTCATATGTTGGTCAGTAGGGTAGGTGGTCAGAAAATGCTCCGTCATGCTGGCTTGTGGGTTTCAAATTTCAATTATCAGTTAATATTTACCTGCTGACGAATTTGCAGATTAATTTGCAGTTTGCACACGAACCGAAATGTGTTGTTGAACCTACAGTGGCGGTGGAGATGGTGGTAGCAACTAGGAATAGCAAAGCTGCGGATGATATCGACGCCCAGTTTGAAGACACTTTCGTGTTAGCAACTAGCTGCTACTCCCGTCGCAACAGCATATTTGTGGGAAGTGTGACCGCATCTGTGGTAGATGTTTTACGGACGCTACCTCCCTGCGCCTGCTTCTCTTATAGATGAAAGCAGGTCAATGATGGTGATGATGTCTCAATGTCTCTCAAAAAATCGTTTAGTTAGGTACAACAACGTCTGAAGTATGTAATGTCAGATACTGTAACTAAATTGTAAATTGCAGGATTTAAAGCCAGGACTTACGGGTCGTAAAGTGAAGTCACTACCATTGACCGAGCTATTATCACGTCCAAACCTAGTACATATAACATACACAGGTAAATAGTAGGTACTTAGTAAAATTATTAAGTAATCGTTTTAAAATTGACTCCTAGCACGCTATACACTTTACGCAGTTGGCAATAGACTTCCATGATTTCAACTTAAAGCTATGTCAGTAGGTTACCTGTTATGCACAGCTGTACTGACCTACAAAACGATGATTTTTATACTCGTGCAATACATCAACTCCAAAATAACCTCCGGCGAAATCGCTTGACCGATAAACTCATCAAGCACGGTCGTCGCTTCCCTCTCGATAGCAAAGTAGCCCAAAACAAATTATGTATTACGAATTTTGATATTACATATGTTGGCTAACGAGAGAAGTGGAGCATCGCCGTCGGGCGCCCTACAAGGATGCGCGCTCACCTGTGCGCCGCGCGCGCTGCAGTGAAAGTGCTGCGATAACTTCGTAATTTCGTTATGTCACAGCCTCCGCCGGCGCCGCGCAGCCAGTCGCTCCACGACTATGACGCCGCGCGCGCACCTTTGAATCAAAAACCAAATTCAAAATACGATCGACAAAAATTCGAATTCTCGACCAGTGCCGCCACTATGTGCGAGTGAACATTCAGAAAATATTTTCTCTTTTCGAAAATGTCTTCGTTTGTGATCTTTTTACTGTTGAGTGCTTCTGTTCTGGTGAGCTGTGCGGAACTTCCTTCCAGTGAGAACAATGGAAGCGCGCGGGAGGAAAAGCTCCGGAGCGGGCTTATCGACGCTTTCCAGAATATTAAGAAAGCTTCTGCTAAGGGCGGGTTTGATGAGGAAGGGCCGCTGACATCGGACCTGATCGGCTCGATGCAAGTCCCGAGCCGCGGCGACCACTCCACCACGGAGGATAACTTCGAACTATTCGCTGATGACGACGGCCTCTCCTTCGCCGAGCTCAGCGAAGTAGGCGCCGAGCAGAAGCACCCCAGCACCGAAAAGTCTCACAACGTCCAGCACATTGTGAAGACCACGAAGCCTCTCGAGAAGACCACGTCGATGCCGAGCAAAAGCGTGTTGGGGCAGCTCAATGACTCGCTAAAGAGCACTGTGAACGAATCTCGAATGGCCCTGAAGAGGGACCTTATTAACTCGACCGATTTGATGGGAATCGAGAATATGCTGAGGATATTCGACGCCGATATTTTAGTGAACCAGTGGGGGGACTTGCAGGATAAAGTCAGTGGAGAGTGCAAAGAGAACATGAAGGAGTATGTGGAAGGGTTGATGCAGAGACAACTGTGGGCGCTTAAAAGTGAGTACCATTTAACTGTAGATAGCCTGCCTCCCGGGAAAGTCAGAAACAAAATAGATCGAAATGTACTAAACATTTTTTGTGGTTTGCCTAATTTATGTCAGCCGATGTTGCATAAAATAATTTCACAAGCTAACGTTATGTAAAATTAGAAATCGAATAAGTGTTTGTAAGCATGTTTCTCGTTTGTATTTCGACATGGCTCTCGTTGGGTTCCTTGACAAAAGCCTTGCTTGATTTTTAAACAGCCTACTTATGTTTCCTTGATGAACAAAACAGCCGTGCTATTCAGGCTGACAGAGAGGGTTAAATTTCAACATTTTTTGCAATTTTTTATCTCATCTCTCTGAGATTTTCTTAGCAATATTTTTTTTATAATATGAGTGCATCGAATATTATGAAAAGTAACTTAAATATAAATATTAATTTAATACAGTATCGACATATTTGAGTCCAGAGAGTCCACCGAAATTATAACAATGTCATCAACTAAAAGAGGGTAATTTAAAATAAACTGTGAATGCTCAAGTCAAACAATCTATTAAAGAATGTAATCAATGAACGTGTTATATTGACTTTAGTATACTCAACTTTTTTTTTAACAATATAGCTATCAGCATTTTGCTCTTACGATTTTAAGCTACGCCACATCATGAAGTTTTTATATTACTCGTGAAATTGACCCTAAACTAAAATGCTCATTTTTATCTAGAACTCCAGATATCTTTTTATTTATTTGCCGCCCAAAACGTTGCATCTCATCCAGGTCAATTCACAAACTCTCGGAAGCGCAACAAATGCCATTTGTTTCTTTTGTTTCGGCCGGATGTAGGTCGCACTTCTTTTGATTTTCGTTCACTGACTGCTGGTTGCGCAATCCACTCAAATCGACATTAATATCTAGGTCACTGTCCGAAGCGTGCCGTTAAAAAGATCAAAACAAGCTGCTCACTTGCACAATAGATGTCTTTTGACAATAAATAACAGCCACTTTGGCGAAATATGCAAAAGCCGACATAGCTCACAGAATTAGCAAGCTGAAGTGGCAGTGGGCTGGTCATGTAAGCCGCAGAACCGATAACCGTTGGGGTAGACGGGTTCTAGACCGCAACTTGGCAAACGTAGTGTAGGACGCTTTGGTGAAGCGAGGACTTGCACCGAGTGGCTGGCAGTAGTCGAATGAGAGGAGCCGAAGACCAAGCTCAGTGGCGTACCTTGGAAGACGCCTATGTCCAGCAGTGGACTGACACGGGCTGATGATGATGCAAATTTAGGCAATGGTATATTACTTAATAGAAATCAAATTTATTCCTGTACCGCTACCTATAACACCACTTGAGTAAGTAGTAAATATCAAAAATATTGTTTAATTCAAATGGGTTAAATAAAAACAAATTATACCTAACTACTTCTCATACTTCTCTATCAAAATTTAACTTTTATTGGAACCTCTTTTTTCGCAATGTTATTTCACTCTCAGAGTTAAGACGAATCTAAAACGATACCTTCCAAAAAGTATTTAAGTCCGATAGTGCTAATTAAAACAAAAAAATAGCACTAAAAACAAAAAATAGCAATTTATTAGCTTCGGGATTTTTTTAAGATGCTACGACATTCCACCATACCTATATTTAGGTACTTGACACAGTGGTGGATTTAGCAGCAGGCTGAGTAGGCTGGAGCCTAGGGCGGCAGATTTTAGGGGCGGCAAATTTAGTGTTAATTTAAAAAAGATGTTTTAATGATATTAAAAGAGTCGTATATATGTATTTAAATATTATTATGTGCACACAAACAATTAAACATTGTTCACCACTTGATTTTTCTTCAATTTTTGTCTGATGCATAAAAAAATGACACATTTAAAAAGAAAAGGTAGAGGCCGTAGAGGTTATAGAGGTTGGTAGGGGCGGCAAAATTTGAATACTTAGCCTACTGGCGGCAAATGTGTAAATCCGCCACTGAATTGACAGTTCAAATAAAACAATAAGACGCTAGCTAAATGTGTGCTATCACTTAGCACTGTTTGTCGTGGCATTACATTACATGCCGGATAGATTCGCATTTGCACTTGACGTGTGTATAAATTATAATTCTTCCCCCATAGAGCGTTGCCAAGAGAGCAGGGGCAACTGCCCCTCACTAGAAGCTTATTTTACATCTCACAGAGTGTCCGCTTTGATAACATTGGTTTCTGTACAAGTATTTTTTATAGTTATTGATAAAGAATTAATACTAAAGACATAGGGCAATACTAAGGGGGAAACTCCTTGCTTGTCTGACCCCTCTTGCCCCCCTAGCCCATTGGCTGGCGACGCCTATTTCTTTACATGTATAATAATAAAGCGTTTATTCAAGAAAACACATAGGTAAAAAGAGTAGAAGTATATAGGAATAAATATTTTTAATATAAATTTTAAAAGGTACTCAGGAACGCGGGTAACCCAAGACCGCGCTACTAAAAGCAAACCCCGTCTCCCGAACTAAAATACAAATCTTCCGCCCTACCATGACATATGAATCTAACATTATTGTTCTCTATTGGCATAACAAACTGCGTATAAAATTAGCACTTGGCACTAATAATATGAAGTTAATGGCATTAAGTTACAGTCTAATCCCAGCGGAATATTTTGTGGCAAATCTCATTTCTCCCGGTTTCATCCACTTGAATACTCTCACTGAATTTTTATCACTTCATCGTCACACACACACACGTCACACATTTCACTCTTCCACTCATTCAACATTAATTTTTTGATCACATCTATTCCCACTGCTGGAACACGCAGGCCTTCTCTCAGAGACAGTATGGGCGGGCCATTACTAAGCTGACCCCGTCCGAGTTGGAAAAAAATAACATTAACTTTATTAGCGAGTTGACTAAACCTACATCTATGACGAGCCTTTTACTGAATATTATGGTTTTCGGTGGGTTTTATCCGCTAGAGAAAGCATTTTAAATTCCGATCATGTGTTTCAACAGCAACCATTGTATCCGCGGAAGATAAAAAAGCCCATTGCATTATGAATTCCTCCCTCGATTCAACAAATTATACCGTTTATTTGTTTACTTTTGAAGAGGAAGGATGAATTCTAATTTCTTGTCTATTTGTAAAGTAGACCTCAGCTGGGTAGATCCGGTAGGGTTTTAAAGAGTCACAAGAATCTACTTAATATGTAATGGCTCTTTTGTTATTGCATAGATTTCAATTTAAAACTAATATTACGATTAATAAATCAAATCAAAATATGTTTACTTTTCAAAATATAATTACAACATAAGATCACTTTAAAACGACAAACTTAAAAAGTTGTTCCAACCTCCTTGGGCCAGCAAAAGAACAGGCAAAAAACGGTTTGTATGTCATTTTTAATTTAATTTATTATCAAAGCGCCTTTCATACGGATATTGCAAACATGAAATCAGGTTACCGAGAAAACCGATCTGTTAATTTGCTCGGTTGCGGAATTCAAGAAATTGATGTTTATACGAAATAGGTATGTTTCACTAATTAGTAGGTATACTTTATACTAGCTGTGTCTATAGCGGTTACACCCACGGTTCTCCTGTCATCCCACATTTTTTCGGGATAAAAAGAAGCAAAAACAAAATCAAAAAAACTTTATTTCATAGGATACATAATACTATGATCACTTTAAAACGTCAAACTTAAGACTAGCTACGCCTATTCCTTACGCCGGCAAACGAACAGGCAAGAAACGCAAGGCAGGTAATTTTTTGCACGCAATCACATTTTCAATTTTAATCTTACCTACTACTAATTGATTGATTGGAGCAAGTTCACTACACACAATCCCAGGCTATTTTTGTCATCTAAATAGTCCGATATTTTCTAATAAGCTAATAAGCCTATGTGTTAATCCAACATACAAGCTAGCTCCATTCCACCGTTTTGCCGTTTCAGCGTGAACAAGTACCTAACACACATACACACTCACTCACTCACTTTAAAACTTTCACATATTAAGGAACAGCTAATCAAATATAAAGCCCCATATCAAAACTCTCCTGGTAGTGATATCAAAAAAGTCTGTCATTACTGTTGTATGAGGAAAAAAAAACTATAAGTTGCAGTCCTTCAAGGAAGGTGTGAAAAGAGTTCTTAGGGTCGGCAACGCATCGGCAACTCCTCTGGTGTTGCAAATTTCTACAGGCGACGATGACCGCTTTCCATCAGGCGGGCCGTCCGCATGTTTGCCACTCTATTTTTATTAAAATTAAAAAACACAATTTAATTTTGGTTCGTTACGATGATGAATTGACCGCAACTAATTTATAGGTAGGCACTTGATTGGTACTGATGACCATGCGATCTGTCACGTCTGACTTTTGACGCGCTGTCCCAATCGAGATACAATTATTGACCATTATCATACTGGTAGTCCTTCTTTTGGCTGCATAACCAAAAGCTGAGTAAATGACCTTATCAGGGTTTCTTACGACACCGAGAAGTTAATGACCGGTTAAAGTTTGTTTGAGGACAAGCAGTTACTATTATTTATTTCAAAGTTGTCAGGGTCAAAAAAAATCGACAGGGTAGTGTTCGAACACAAGTCACCTGATGTTATGTGACGATTTGGTCAAAGTTGGCCCCACGCTACCCCTGGATCGTGAACTGGCTATCAAGTGAGACTGCCGGAACACACTGAATCAATCAACAAAAGATTTGTAGGTTATGGTCCCAGGTGTCAGCGCTGACAGATGCCAGTACGTTTTTTTTTGTTATGGCGTCACACGATTAGTGTATTTGCCAGTGTCAAGTATAAAATATTTCAAACTCAGAGAGTTGAATCAAGTTTAAATGATGATGATGATGATGAGATGATGGGATGAGGATAGTGTTTGTAAAGTAGTGGAGCTTTAGGTACTTAAACTTTACACGGACTTTTTGGGAGCAACTCGAAAAGTCACTTTCACAACTTTATTTCGTTTTCCCACACTCGTACACATTAACGAACACATACTGGTTAATAATCCACCAATATTACACATTATCATTCGAAGAAACACAAGTTTTGGAAATAAAAACAAAATCTTCATGTTGACAGTTCAATTACCGCCAAAAAAGTCGCCAGTACGTTTACGTACGGAATAAAGGTTTTGATCACTTCACTCGTAACCAAACAGGTTAGTATAAAGAGGTTTTTGTCTATAACGCATTCAAATGATGGTTTTAGATTTCGCGGTGTCCGAGATGCCGTAACGCAGTAGGTTGCCGTTAGTCATTACACCACTGCACGACCTTCGGCTGAATTTCTACTGACACTGCATTTCACAACCTACCATCTCGCTTGCCTAACTACTTATGTAATAGCGGTCAAGCTAACTGCTCTGCTTAATTTGTCCTAATTATAAATTTGACGTTGAAATTATAACTTTTTTTTGGGCGTGCCCGTAAATCAGCAATATGATAGAATAAAAAAAGTTACGGGTTTCTTGTGACTTTTTTCAATCAATTAATCAATTTCCAGAATATGATATGTAAATAAAATATCTGCAATGCCGCCAGCATTCTGGGCACGTTGCCAGACATCAATGATCGTTTGAACTATCTATAGACCTCCTTTAGTTAGTTCAAACGATCCAATATATGTGCCCTATATGTATAAACATATATTTATAAATAAAATATCTTAAATATTAATTGTTGACACCATGTCTTAATCTGCATCTGCAAGTAGACGTGCAGTTTTTATAATACATTTTTCGATTTTACAAGTGAGTAGTTAAATTAATTAGTAGGTACAAAGTTTTCCGAATCCCTTTGTTTCCACTGTAGAAAGAATGGCTAAGAAGCCAGTCAAAGATTTTTTAATTTATTGCAATCCAATACACAGTTATAAACTGATACCTATGCACATTTTGTAAACATTTGTCTGGTACAAGTCCATTCGGACAAGAGGTTGATGTAATAAGTTCTGCGAACTTTGATTTGTTTTGGCAAATACTTTTAAGTACGAATAAATTAACTCCTTTTTGTAAAAAAAAAGTCAGTAGTAGAGGAACGAAAATATAGATTTCCTTACATAGTATTGTAGGTCCTACATACATACATCATACACGGTTATGGCAGTACTACAGTAGAACTCCAATTATCCGAACCCCGACTATCCGAATCGCCGATTATCCGAATCACAAAAAATTGTCCAAAAAAAGTCTAAGTGCGCTATTATTCTTCCCCCCGCGAAGCCAGTGTTTGCGCGTCAAGTCTTGACTTGCCGTTGTGCCTACACTGACTTCCCCCCGCGTGTGTAGGCATTTAAAACATGTGAAAATTTCATGTTTCTTTCATTTAATTCAATAAAATAATAGTGCAATATCAAAACGTAGCTTTTATTCTCTCAAATAGTAATTTTTTTTTTTTTAAATCCGATTATCCGAATATTTGATTATCCGAATGGGTCCCGGTCCCCATTAATTCGGTTAATTGGAGTTCTACTGTATGTAATATTATGTTACATGCCTTTTCTGCTAAGGGACGATGTAGTCGAAGGACACCTTTCAAAAGTAGCGTGCATCTAAGAATTATTTTGTTTAATTTTGTTTTGTGTTCCAGCCTTTCAAATATTTGTTTCGATAACATTTTAATCGGTTTTCAACATTTACACAACATAAACAGGTTTTAAGCGCAATGCTCTGTAATTTTCACAGCCGTGAGGATTTAGTGTTGAAATTTTTTAAATATCGCGTTTTAATAACAAGATTCTGAATTACACTTTTTTAATTAGATGCATTGTTTACGCTTCATTTGAAGTTTCGAAGATTTTTTATTTGCTTCTACTTAAAAGTAAAATTTGTCATTAAGACAAATTTACCGAAATTTCATATGACATGTAACTTTTTTTTTGTTATGGCGTCACGCGATTAGTGTATTTGCCAGTGTCAAGTATAAAATATTTCAAACTCAGAGAGTTGAATCAAGTTTAAATGATGATGATGATGATGAGATGAAGGGACAGAAGGGATGAGGATAGTGTTTAAGTAAAGTAGTGGCGCTTTACTTAAACTTTACATGGATTTTTTTGGAGCAACTCGAAAAGTCACTTTCACAACTTTATTTCAATTTCCCACACTCGTACACATTATCACTCGATATAACACAAAAGTTTTGGAAATAAAAACAAAATTTTCACGTTAACAATTCGATTGCCGCCAAAAAAGTCCGACATTTAACATACGGACGTTTATAAAACCGGCCCTAAATTGATTTCAAATTATTACCACAATTTACGCACGATAGCTGTAATTTAGGTAACTATACAAACATGACATTTCACACTTTTTGTCGGAAATTCTTAATAACTTTTAAATTACTATCCAATAGTCGAAGAAATTGAAATTGCGATTCCAGTTACCGCAATTACGTTGAGGATATCCGAGGTTTTTTCTGCAGAAACCTTTTTCAAAAGCAATTTTCCTATTTGTAGAAGGTACTCAAGTCAAGGGTATTCAATGTGCTCAATGCTATTATACATATAGCATTAAGTCCCCCTTGCATAATATGTTTTCCTAAAGTAGGTACTGCCGTAGAAGTAGACAGTTAATGAAGTTTTTTAATTGTAGTTTTAAACCACCGAATGGCCGTAGATGCATTACCTGTGCGTTGAAAATCCGCTTAATACAATGGGTTCATAGATGTTTGGATACCGGTGTCGATTATGAGGTGCTTTTTCAAAAACTGAAACTTTTCGCTTCTTCGATCTACCTGTGGATCCACAGTTTTGTTCCCTTTTTATCCAGCTGTGGATTCTTACATAGTTTTAACAAAAACAATAAAAAACATCTTGACGCACCCCCAGCAAATAACTTGGCCGTTACAATAGTGATGGGAAATCTAGTTATTTTCTGCTGCTTTGTTTATTTGGCATTCCTAACTGAATTGCTTGAATAACTTCCACGTAATTGCCGCAGTTAAAACCTACCAATTACGTAAATGTAGTTTTTAGTAGAGTAAACTACTATGTAAGTTAGCTCTTTAAAACTTCGTCGCTGTAAGCCAACTGTACGGTTCTTCAAATACTAGAGTCTTTGTGAAATATTTATAGTGACAAGGTAGTGTTTAGGTAGGTACTTTTAGTAGTTCCTAGTTCTTATTAATGAGGTACTTGATGCTAAGATCGCGTTATCATCGACTTTCATCAGCGGAACTGAGTCGTGGTTTTAAACAATGGATAGGCTTAGTAAGCAGTTCGTCGGCGCGGGTTTGTGAGGTCACGGGTCGTTTTCCGGTGTTGCGGTGACGGTTTGTAAGATTAATTATTTTTTAAGTTGGATGAGAAGAGCCGAAGACCGGGCTCAGTGGTGTACCTTGGGAGAGGCCTATGTCCAGCAGTGGACTGATACAGGCTGATGATGATGACGTAGAATTTTCAAGTTCTTTCTTCTTAATTTCTTTGCTATCTACTCAATAAAGATGAAGGAAACATAAAAATATATACGGTCGAATTGAGAAGCCTTCTTTAACTAAATGAGATGGCGCAACGACGCAAAGTGAGTCTTGGCCTCCGATAACAAAAGACGCCCCTTCGCTCTGTCCTGCGCCACTTCCTGCCAGTCCTGCACCTGGAGTGAGCGCAAATCCTTCGCGACTTCGTCTTTCCAGCGATACCTCCATTCTTTCGTCGGTTAAAAATATAATGTTCTATTAACGTTATTTGTTCATAAACCAGTATTGCAACTGTGTACCTAGATAACATTTGTTTTTAAATACATCCGGTTATGTTCCATGGTTTCAGTAGACACCTACCGACACTAAAAATAATTATGTGTGTAGTATATTAGTGAGGGTAGTAGGCATACCCTCAGTGTATGACAGCAATAAATGTCAGTGTTCAACCGACTTAGCGTGTGTTTCACTTCATGGTGGCAGCGGTGATTTGATTTAGTGTCTAAACAACGCGAACCGATAAAATAAAGTGCTAAATAAGTGTAATAGTTTTGTGTGTGTCGTAAACATTTATAAATTATGGAACACGCGCGTCCTCCGGCGGAGTTATCACTCGAGGGCGGTCCGGCCACGCGCTCTGATTCGTGGCGCAAATGGCGGAAGCTTTTCGAGGTCTTTCTTAAAGCGTCTGGAGTGAGCAAAGAGCCTAAAGAGGTCCAGGCTAGTCTGTTGGTGAACCTCATTGGACCCGCGGGATACGAGGTTTTCACGACTTTCACGTTTGAGTCGGCCGAAAGTGAAGATGACGTCAACTGTGTTTTGAGGAAATTTGACTCTTATTTCGGTGCGAAACCTAATATCACAGTGAGGCGTTATAAGTTCTTCACACGCAGCCAGGAGGAAGGAGAAAACATCGACCAGTACATGACAGCGCTGCGCTTATTGAGTCAACAATGTGAATTCGGAGAATTGAACGAGAGTTTACTGCGAGACAAGGTTATTTGCGGCATCAACAACAATACCGTGAGAGATCGATTACTTCGTACGGATGATTTAACGTTATCGAAAGCGATACAAATCTGCCAGGCGGCAGAAATGTCGAAGGAGGAAAGTCAGTGCATTAGCAGTACATCGGAGAACGTGCAAGTGAACGCGGTGCAGAGTGGAGGCGGTGCGAGAGGCGCACGCCGTGCAGGCGGCCGGCGCGCAGGGGACGGCGGAGCCCCGCGCGGCGCGGCGCGCCCGGCCAGCGGCGCCGGCCCGGCGGCGGCGCGCCGGCCCTGCGGTTCCTGCGGCAACAACCGCTGCGCCGGCGGCGACCGGTGTCCGGCACGTAACGCGATGTGCTTTATTTGTGATAAGAAGGGCCATTTTTCGCGAGTGTGTGAACAAAAGAAATTGATCGGCAAAGTGTTAAATTTGAGCGTAGATTATACGGCTAGCGAAGGTGAAGAAGACTCCGACGACATGTTCTACGTCGATGTTATCAGTGAGGACAAAGTAATCAGTAAGTCAATGAAAGAATGGACCGTAAAATGTTTATGTAACAGGAAAAATATTGAGCTAAAAATAGATACTGGGTCAATGCTTAATGTAATTTCTAAGAATGAATATTTGGGCTTGGGTCTGTCTATTGTGAACCTTAGGCCGTTTGCAAAACGAGTACTTTCGTTTACAGGGAACCGTTTGCCCATAATAGGAACTGTTAATATTTCATTTACATTCAATAACAAACATTACGAGCTACCATTTGTTGTCGCAGATTTAAATTGTCAGATCGTACTCGGCTTGGAAGGAAGTATTTCTTTAGGATTGGTTAGTTGTGTCGATTCTATAAACATTAACATGTATGATGACTTGTTTAAAGGGTTAGGAAAATTGCCAGGGGAATATAGTATTTCCATAAATAAAACAGTACAGCCGGTTGTGTGTCCTACCAGAAAGATTTCCTTTGGTCTAAAAGATAAACTGTTGAAAGAGTTACGTAGAATGGAAGCATTAGGTGTGGTGAGGAAGGTCACGCATCCGACTGACTGGGTAAATGCAATCGTAGTAGTCCCGAAAAGGGATGGCAGCATTCGTGTTTGTTTAGACCCTCGACCTCTAAACCGTGCGGTGCGGCGCGCGCAGTACTCGCTGCCAACCGTGCCGGAGCTGGCGGTGCGGCTGCGGGGAGCCGCAGTGTTCAGCGTGCTCGACGCTCGCTGTGGCTTCTGGATGGTGAAAATTGATGATGCGAGCGCAGACCTCTGTACCTTTAGCACACCGTTTGGGCGTTACCAATTTATGCGCTTACCGTATGGGATAAATTGTGCACCTGAAGTTTTTCATGCGAGGCTTAGGCAACATCTTGAAGATCTTGAGGGTGTGGAGTCATTTATCGACGACCTGATCGTCTGGGGCTGTGATAAAATCGAGCATGATAAGAGGTTGGAACGATTACTGCAGCGTGCGCGGGAAATAGGTATAAAATTTAATCGCGAGAAATGTCAGTTCGGTGTGTCAGAAATTACCTACCTAGGTCACAAGTTTGACGCCACTGGAATGCGAGCGGATGACTCGAAGGTAAAAGCCATTATGGAGATGCCATATCCAAATGACAGAAAATCACTTGAGAGATTTTTAGGTATGGTCAACTACTTATCGAAATTCATACAAAATTATTCAGAGTGTGTGAATGTTTTGCGGTCGTTATTAAAGAAGGACTCGGAGTGGATGTGGGAACAGCATCATTCTGCGGCGGTGGACAAGCTGAAACACAAGCTGAGTCGCGCGCCTGTGCTGGCGCTGTATTGTGAGCGCACGCCGCTCGTGCTCTCGGTGGATGCGTCGAGCGTGGCGCTCGGCGCCGTGCTTCTGCAGGGTGGCCGCCCAGTCGAGTTCGCCTCGCTAACACTCACCGAAACGCAGACCAGGTACGCCCAGATTGAGAAGGAGATGCTGGCAATCGTGTTCGCAGTCGAACGGTTTAGGCAGTATATTTATGGTAGGTCCGATGTGACCGTGCAAACGGACCACAAGCCGCTGGAAGCGCTGTTCAATAAACCGTTGGTTTCCGTGCCTGCGCGGCTGCAGCGGATGATGATGAGAGTGCAAGGATTCGACATCAAGGTAGTATATACGCCGGGCAAGTATATGTATATCGCCGACACATTGTCGCGGGCACCACTGAAAGAATTAATGCATGACCGAGTGACGGACGAGGTGAACGTGCAGACGTGTTTCATGTTGGAAAACGTGCCGTTTAGCGACCAGAAAATGGAGGCGGTTAGGAAGGAAACAGAGACCGACAGAGACTGCAGGTTGTTGATCAGGTACATAACGGGCGGCTGGCCTAAAAATAGGCGCGAGGTAAATACGGAAGTAAATGTATTTTGGCCGTATCGCGAGCAACTACATTACATAGACGGAATAATTTTTAAAAGCGAGTGTGTTTTTATTCCGCGAGTTCTTAGAGATAATATGGTATCGCGGGTTCACGAAGGACACCTGGGAATAGAAAGGTCCAAGCGGCGCGCTCGCGAAGTAATGTTTTGGCCGGGCATGAGTGAAGACGTGGAGCGCGCGGTGCGGGGCTGCGCGTCGTGCGCGCTGCACGCGCCCCGCGCGCGCCGCCAGCCGCTGCTGCAGCACCGCGTGCCCGCCCTGCCGTGGCACAAGCTCGCTTCGGACATATTTGAATACAAAAAAAAGAGGTACATTATCTTAGTCGATTACTTTTCCAATTACGTGGAGGTTGGAGAATTGTCGAGTATGACCGCCAAACAAGTGACTAATTTCATGCGAGAACAGTTTGCGCGTCATGGAATACCATCTGAGCTCGTAACTGATAACGGGCCCGCCTATAACTCCTTAGAATTTAAGACGTTCCTGCGTGAATGGGAAGTCCGGCACGTGACGTCATCCCCGCATTACCCACAATCAAATGGAAAGAGTGAGAGGACTGTTCAGACAGTTAAAAATATACTAAAAAAGTGTGTGGACTCGGGACAGGATTTCTCAATGGGATTACTGAATTACAGAGCTACGCCACGAAACGGGTTGGATTCGCCCGCTCAAATTTTAATGGGCAGACGTTTGAATACAAAACTACCAATCAATTCAAAATTGCTGAGTGAAAATGTAAATAACGAGCGAAACTATCAAGCACTGATGGCAAATAGAGCTAAGGTGAAACTTCATTATGACCGGTCAGCTAGATCGCTGGAGCGCTTGTTCCCGGGTGATAAGGCAACTTTAATATGTAACGGCTCCAGAAAATCGGTTTCTATAGCGGCTCATGCACCGGAACCACGCTCGTATGTGGTGGAAGACGACGCTGGCGGTCGGTACAGACGAAATCGAAGTCATCTGGTCGCGCGGTCGCCGTCGGCAGGGTCAGCAGGGCAGGCACAGAAACGTACTACTGCAACTGCGGGATCAGGCAGTAACCCAAGTTCGGTCTGGAGGACTGGTGTACGTACACGCAGACCGAAAACGATCACTGCGTCACAATCACAGGTAGTAAGCGTGGAGTCATCACCGCAGAGTGCACACGCGGAGGACCAACCAGAAGTAGACCAATATGATAGTATTTCGGAGGAGTCATCCTCAGGCTCACCAATTGTTCCGATAACGAGGTCGAGGGAACGAACTACACGAATGTTACTGTCCAACTTATTGTTCGGTAAAGATAACCAGGATAGTTCATAACTGTCTTTTATTAGAAATCTACAAATGCCTTATTTAAGTTTATAACACAATTGTAAAAGAGTAACCATAATATAAATACTTACTTGTAAGACATTATTGATTAACTACTTGTGTATTGTTGTTCTTGTTTTACATCTCATCTTAGATTTACATATATACATATAGTTTTTTTTATATAGTTTCAAATTATTAAGTTAACATTTTTTTTCTTCTCTTTTCAAAAGGGATACATGTAGTATATTAGTGAGGGTAGTAGGCATACCCTCAGTGTATGACAGCAATAAATGTCAGTGTTCAACCGACTTAGCGTGTGTTTCACTTCAATGTGGAGGTTCTATTGAGCAAATAGCAAATCCATAAAGTCGTGTTGATATTCTTAAATACTCGTTTATATTGATTTTGCAATTTTTATAACTTTAAAATTTGATGGCCAGCTTCGTTGTAATTACTGACTCGTGTGTTTGGCCGGATGTTGTGTAAAAAAGCTCGAAAAATTCGTTTACTTTAAAGTTGTGCTATTGACCTGCCTTGGCCTCAACTGTTTAACGTCCTTCATAGGTTTTTGTGATCTTAAATATTGATTTACTTATTTCATTAAATCAAGCAGAGAAAATCAAATATCCTTAAGCATGCTTAGTGTTTATTTCAAATTTTTTTGATATGTAAATATTGGCTTAGTTTTGGACGCACTGCGTCTCTGTGGCCCAAAGCCGGTTTGTTTAGGGATGGGCTCGCCCAAATGCTAGTGATGCGCCACGCGTTCTTCATGTACGAGTATGTCATGTCATTCATTATGATGAAACATGTTTTATTATTCAAAGTGACGACGCTTGTCTAGCAAATATCTATTCCCTCTTGACTTGAATACCTCATGCACATAATTAGTTTTTGTAGTGCTAGGACTTTTTTCTAGAGTCCCTTGTGATTTTGTTGAAAAAACTTACACATTGACCTTTGAAGGAGTTGCTAACTTTATAGATGTTCAATGGCCCACCACACACAAAAAATATCTAAATATGTAGTTTACGTTGTCATTATGTCCCAGGTGCTAATGATTGTTTGATGACCTAGGACCAGTGATCAGGTATGCAACGTGCACATTAGTAATTTTGCAAGCGTTAGTTGTGCGGGCGGTGTCGCAGTGTCGAAAGGGAGCCAGTATAAACAGGCAGAGAGCTAGTTTTGAAATCACTAACGGACAATGAATTAACTTTATTATAAAATACTGAAAGAATGCATACTTTATCAGCAGAGGCGGGCTTCCCATAAGGTCGTCTAGGGCGGCCAGATAAAGGACGCCAACGCTGCTAAAACTTCGAAGAAAATCTATTGTGTGTGTATACAAAAATCTCGTGTCACGGTGTTTGTGGTCGCACTCCTCCGAAACCTCGACCTATTTTGGTGTTTTTTTAATGAAATATACCTAGGTAGATAATTATATAGTCGTAAAGTATATTTAAAAAAAATAGAAACAATTTATATGTCAGAACAACGTGTGCCGGATCAGTTAATTACAAATGAAAAGCAAACTTTTTCTAAGATATTATACCAACGGGTTCTCTAACTAAACGAGTGCATTAAATGGCGAAATAGTTACAACGGCTACTACTGTTGAAATGTTAGCAATTAAACTCTCAGTAAGTAGCTAGCACATACAACAATTTCGAGTGGCTAAATAGTAATAATTAACAGTGAACTACGAGACCTCTAGAAGGGCCTTAGCCTCGTTGACCTGCAAAAAGTGGTCCGCCACTCCGTGTTGCCCAATATTTATCCACAACACCCAGACACTAAACAAAATTAAATACTTGCGCTTTTTTTTAATTTATATAATATATATTTATAGCTGTGCCCCGTGGTTTCACCCGCGTCTTCCCGGTATCCCGCAGGAACCTTTTTCCGGGATAAAAAGTAGCCTATGTGATAATCCTGGACGTAAGCTATCTCTATTCCAAATTTCACGTTTGTAATATTAGTAGAATGTAAGTACTATATGTATTCTGAGAAATTAGTACTGTAGCGGGATTCAAATCTGCGAGCTCACGCTTTGTAGGCTATTCGCCCGTTGCGCAACACTTTTTTTACTACTTACAGGGTAGAGTTTGACCACAAGTCACCTGATGTTAAATGACGATGTGGTCGAAGGTGGCGCCACGCTACACCTGGACTGGGAACTGGCTCTCTAGTGAGGCTGCCGGAAGCGGAACATACCGATAGGTGCGACAGGTTGTTAGCTTAAGGATGGTACATAGCCAGGCTAGCACCAGAAAATGCCCTTTCACTAAGCTATGGTTTCATCACGATGTTTTCCTTCACCGAAAGCTCAAGCTCATTGTAAGTTTTGAACCCACGTCCTATGGATCGCAAGCCGACGTCACTACCACTGAGCCGTCACCACTTAAATAGCAAATAGCAGGGTTCATGTGGGACAAGCGTGTGTACAATAGATTCCCACGTGCAACATTCGCAGGCGCGTAGGCTGAAGGCTGGCTAAACGCTCGGAAGCACATGTATTATGATGCTATGCTAATAACTGTTGTGTGCATGGTTTTAGCTAGCTATGAAAACAACCCTAGCGCAATCAATGAGTCCCAGTGGGTGGATGACCACCGCTTTGCCAGTTATTAACGCCCGAAATTAATAATCGATCCTGATCCGTTATCCGCGGTTTTGGATCGATATGTCATCTCAGAATGTGTCATTTTAGTAGTAAGGCTTGACATATTAGTACTAAAATCGATTATTATTATTAATTTCGGGCGTAAAAGGACTACTTCGGAGTCGTTTTTTTTTTCATCTGAATTTAATTTAGAGGCTTTTTACTTCGGAGTCGTAGCTCATATTTTATAGTCTTAGTCACGGACTTTTTTAACTGTAATTATGAAAAAAAATGGTAAACTACATGTACTATATTTATGTCTCCCATTTAAGGTGTAGCGTGACACCACCTTCGACCACATCGTCACTTAACATCACATGAGATGTGGTCAAACGCAACCTGTAAGCAGTAAAGAAAAGAGTAAAATTTTTAAATAAGCGAACAGTTCCATCTTAGCGACCTGGATCAACACTCCGGGATAAAAAGAAAGAAAATCGCAGGTGTAACCGTGGGGCGCAGTTAGTACAAAATATAATACACAGAAGGCTTTTATGCTTTAAGCTATGTTTTGAAAATATTGCCAGGATTGCTTTTAGCGATTTTTTTATAACTTTTCGTTACTCTCAAATATAATATCCTATGTGTATTTTCAACACCAACACTCATGGTACAGTCAACGACAAAAGTTACTGAACAATCACACTTTTTCTTTTATCCTCATCATCTTAGACACCAATTTTTGACCGCATCATCACCTTAAATCAGGTGTGTTATGTTGTGGTCCAAATGATACCATGTAAAATGTAAAAAAACAATAATAATTACTGATTTGAAACACATTTGGAAAATCGAGAACGATCAGCTACTTTTGTCGCTGACTGTACTTGCAAAATAATAATTACAATAACGATAGCAATAATAATATAGCACACACGAGGTATCAGCTTTGTCGGCTGCGGGGTAAAGCTGTTGGTAACAAGGCCTTAATGCCGACACAGATTGCAGAACTGCCAGCTTCCCCAACAATCGCTTTCTGTACTTCCCCATATCGAAATTCTCCCCCAGCCAACGTCCACCAACGGCAATAGTTGCATAACGCCGGTGCACCGGTACAAAACAAGCGCGACCGGTGATCACTCGCTCGGATGAGTTACGCAACTGTAATGCAACAGCTGATTTGGCGACGTAGGTCAGGCATATGCACTCGCCATCACGTGGAGCTCTCGTTTGCGATTGGCTACTAATCTATGACCTGATCATCATGGCATCAGCGGTTGACGTTCCAACTGCTGGGACTCTGGTCTTATCTCAGAGAGAGAGAGTATATGGGCCGTATCTACCACGCGGTAGATAATAAAACTTCATACAAGACTTTTTTGGCGGCAATCGAATTGTCAACGTGAAAATTTTGTTTTTATTTCCAAAACTTGTGTTTCTTCGAGTAATAATGTGTAATATTGGTGGATTATTAACCATTATGTGTTCGTTAATGTGTGCGAGTGTGGGAAATTGAAATAAAGTTGTGAAAGTGACTTTTCGAGTTGCTTCAAAAAAGTCCTTGTAAAGTTTAAGTAAAGCGCCACTACTTTACTTTAACACTATCCTCATCCCATCATCTCATCATCATCATCATCATTATCATTTAAACTTGATTCAACTCCCTGAGTTTGAAATATTTTATACATGACACTGGCAAATACACTAATCGTGGAACGCCATAACAAAACAAAAAAAAAAAAAGAAACTTCATGCAAACCACTGCGTTAATAATGACGGTGGACTTTTTTTTTTTTTTTTGGCGGCAATTGAGTTGTCAACGTGAAAATTTTGTTTTTATTTCCAAAACTTGTGTTTCTTCGAGTGATAATGTGTAATATTGGTGGATTATTAACCATTATGTATTCGTTAATGTGTACGAGTGTGGGAAATTGAAATAAAGTTGTGAAAGTGACATTTCAAGTTGCTCCAAAAAAGTCCGTGTTAAGTTTAAGTAAAGCGCCACTACTTTACTTAAACGCTATCCTCATCCCATCATCTCATCATCATCATCACCAACATCATTTTAACTTGATTCAACTCTCTGAGTTTGAAATCTTTTACACTTGACACTGGCAAATACACTAATCGTGTGACGCCATAACAAAACAAAAAAAAAAAAAAAAAAAATAATGACGGTAACGATCCATAGAGCAAACAAAAAAAAAACAATTGATAAATAAAACTTTATGGACTCACGCCTACATTTACATAATATATACATGTATTTGTAGGTATACATTATGTTACATCTTTGTTATCTTCGTCTCTTTTTTTATATGTATTAAGTGCTTACGTACGTGTAATTTTGTAAACCGCAATTCGCAACATGTAAACTTAACCCGCGACTAAATCAATAAATAAATGAGAAAGCCAATAGTAGGTCGTAAAATCATAATAAAGGAAACACGTATAGAATAATATAATCGTCGAGTTGAAAAGAGATAACAAATAATAGTTACGTAAGATAACTTTGATTCACGCGAATTTTAAGTAAAGTCTCTTTTATTCTCTTTATAGTTTCGTAACTATAACTATATTCGTAACGGAGGGTTCCTCTGTCAGCTTTAATTTTGGTATTCTATTTGTTGAGCGGGTTGTGAAGAGAAAACACCAAAATCCACTTGAACCGGCGTTTATTTGTGCTCAACCAAAATTAATTATAAAACAAAGATATAATAGCGAGACCATATATGAATACGACCGTACGCAACAACCCGAGAGATCAGTGTTACCAATTTATTCTCATATAATATTCCTACCAATAATTGTGTTGGGTTGCCAACACTATTTAAGTATATGGACTCGCATTAGCACTCATCATTTAACATTAGGTAACTAGCGGTCAAACGCCTCGCTTCTCTTTAAATTAGAAAAAAACTAAATGCACTGTTTCAAAAATCATAAAAAAAACTAACAGATTCTTAACTTGAGGGTGGCCTTAGCCAATAAAAATTGCCCTACCACCAAGCTATGGTTTCATCACGATGTCGTCCTTCACCGAAAGCTCAGGCTCATTACAAGAAGTCGAAGCCACAACGTCACCAAAAAAACTTGTATATCAAATGCATTCCAGTAATGTCTATTACATTTAATAGACGCTTCTTTTCATTCAAACGCAAACAAAATTAGATTATACCCCATTGAGTGAAAGCGTCAGTATGGGGTCTTTGCCCTGAAACTACCTGGTACATTGAATTAACATAATTTGAATGTTATTACAAAGGCCATAAAGGCCATAATAGTTGCGGAGTCGTGTTCCTGGCGCGTATGAGCATACGCGCCTATTAGTAATGATTTAGCATCGCTACCGTATTTGATAGATGCAACGCTTTCCTTTTTTCATTTTCCACTTATCGCAACTTCGTTCTTGTTACTCGTATTTGTAGAATCAAAGAAAAACGTCTGAAATCACTACAAAGAGGTACGAGGGCTCATTGCAAAATTTGTATTAACTTTAGATACTTTTTTGGTTATATAACTTTTATATGACTTTGTAAATTATTATAAGTAGCTAAAACACACACATCAACACCGTCTAGGGATATTTTGTTTAAAGTTCTTAAAGTCAAAAAATATTGTCCAGTTTTAAATTCTTTTGATTAGAGCTTATTTTGTAAACCTTTTTGAACGATTCTAAACTTGAATTTGAAAAAATAAATTAAAAAGATAAGATTTACGCGCCATAATGGTAGCGAGGTCCGAAGGTTTAATTTACCTACAGTAGTTTTTGGCTATTTTATTGTGTCAAATTTAAGTTTTATAACAAGTTATCGGTTAATTTCGAATTGATGTTATTGTGTGCATCATGCAGCGGCGCCAGAGCAGCGCGAGAGAGGAAATGTTAAGGGCAGTAGGCATGCTCCAAGCTAAGTTATTTACAATAAATTTTGAGTAAATTGAGTAAATCCAAAATATCCCTAGACAGTGTTGATGTGTGTAAATATCAAGTGAAATCTTATCGTTCATGACTCTAGAAAAGCTTTGCGAAATTAATTCGACCAAATAATTTGTAATTTAGTCCAAAACTTACCAATTAACGTTCGAATCAAGCTCATAGACATAATATCTAAGAAACAACATTTTGAACGCTCTCAAGGATTTCTATCACAATAAAGACAATCAAGAAAGGAATGCATCACGTAGGATCAGTTTTTATGTACCTGTCTGCCGTCAGACGGGGCAGTGATCCCTGTTACAAATATATTTTATCATGCCTCACTGACCCACATTCCAAAGCTTAAGCTTTTTTTTTAATATATAATGTAGCGTTCACAAAAAATGCACCGGTGTGTCATCTGTTCTACGACTGCTATCATTAAACTCTACATTTTAAATCTGATGCGAGCTCGAAAGAGTCGGGCCTTTTTGGGTTCAAACCTACCTACTACCTACAAAAACAATCTCAAAATAGAACCTCTGTTTTTTCAAGTTACGATAATATTTTTCTTGATTTATAAATAGCAAAGACATAAATCAGCATATAAAGATTTAAGAATAAATTACCTAGAGTGTTTATAAAGGGCATTTTTAGAAATACTGCCTTTTTTTTATCAATGTTTGCGTAAAGTGTGCTCGGGGTCATTCGCCCCCTTAAGATGTATAGAAAATCGAATCATTAGCAGTAGGATATGGTACACATGGCCACTTTAAAACGACAAACTGAATACTAGTTACGCCTGTTCCAACCTCCTTAGCGCCGGGAAAACCAGGCAAGAAACAACCGGCGGCAGGTAATTTTTTGGAACAGGCAAAAATCACCCGGCCCGGGTCATTTTTCAGCGCGATCATATTTCATATACAATTTTATTTGTACTGCTATAGATTTTTACTGACCCTTTATAGTTACTTATTATCAATTAATATCAATAACATGACACTAGTCCGCTAAGGGGACGAGCACGCCCGCCGCCGCGGTGGCCGGAGAGAAAGCGGGTCCCATAGGCGCTTGCGCAATACTTGTCGCGACAGGGGCGCAAGCCACGGGCGGCAGTGGGTCAAGTTCATAGTCTAGCGTTGTTTGTGAATGTACCTTTACGTAAGTCGCTAAGTAGGCTTTTAACCATAACTTGAGGTTAAGTTAATCAATGACGCGTAAGATACGCACAGGGGAGCAGCATCTTCTGTGGCGAGGTTGATTTCGACACTTTTTTCTATGGCATCTCAAGTTCTGCGTTCTGTTTATCAACATTACGAAGTGTCGAAGTGGTTAGAAATGAATAAATTGACTGAAGTGGCTATGTACCTATCTACTATTCATGTGCAATGAGTTTTTCAAAAGAATTGCGCACAATTTATTAAAAGTTATCAAGAAAATTACTAAACTACTTCAATTTTTTTATGTAATACATAAACTTATCAGTAGGTATTCAGTAGAAGAAAAGGCCCTCTATCTAATTTTATAGTATGCCGTCCGATTTCTTAAAAAATAAATAAGTAGAAATTAAAGGATTTCGAATCAAGGTGTAGCGTAGCGCTATCTTTGACCACAATTTTACTTAACATCTAATGACTTAATAACGAAAGGCAACTGTAAGAAGCAAAAAAAAAACAAATACAACCAAAAGTAGACGACTGACGAAAGACTTACAAACATGCATTTTTTTATAACATAGAATTGTTTAAATAAGTAAATACCCCAAACAGCGGTCGCTCGCCGCTTGCGCCACGCCTTCTCCGTGAACAAGCCCGGCCGCACACTACTGCGCGTTATTGCTTGCAGTGAAATTAATAGCGCGGTCACACCTGCCATGGACCGTGACTTGACGTAATAATGGTCATACACTCATAACGCGTTAACAACACTGTTTGTCTTTGTTTTGGCAATATGCTTTTCTGTACTTCATATAGAGAGTACCATTTGACCACAAATCACCTGATGTCAAGTAACGATGTGGTTGAACGTGGCGCCACGCTACCCCTGGGTTGGGAACTGGCCCCAAATGGGGCTGCTGGATCACAAGGTAGGTGCTTGACGACAGACACGTCAGAGTGGTAAAGCTAGCCAGAAATGCTCGAAAATGCCAAAAACAAATAAGCTATTTTGTTTTTCAAACGCGCAGAAACTCTTTCTGTATGTAACAACCTTTCAGGCAAAGGTTCTGATCTATTTAGATGACTCAATATTTATCTCAACTTTGAATTTGTTTTTTTTTTTGAATTGCATTGTCAAGAAGAAGCCGTTCCTCTACCCTCTCTCACTGGGTAGTGAGAGAGTTCCCCTGAGTTACCCTGAGATAGACGTTAAATGAAATTTGACTGGCAACATTACCCTTCAATTCGTATTTCTAATACTATTAAATCATAGAAAAAAATTTCAAAATCAAATCAATAGCTCTCCTACATCACAACTCACAAACGTTACCTCTTTATACTACTCGTAAGTACACGAGAAGATTACGCGAAAGTCCTACTTGTGATAAGGTAGTCAAACAGCCTGTGATCACGTCGACGTAACACATTTCCTCCATTTCCCGACTTCCTGTTTGTGGTCATCAATCAACCTCGGGGAGAAAATTGGCTTAGACCAACCTCTTCTTCCGTTCCGGGCAATTTTGCTGACCATCAACGGTGTGCATATATTTTTTTGTAATTACGCTAGCTAGCTAGCTAGAAGAATACTTAGTCTTCAAGAACTTCCATATAGATAAAGATTTATAAAGGTAAATGAATTAAGATGACCTAAACCGCTTTTTTGTCACCAACGTTAAAAAAGGAGGAGGTTCCCAATTTGACTGTATGTTTTTTTGGTAAATTTAGCTATATCTAGCACAAGCTTTTCGCTTGA
This sequence comes from Opisthograptis luteolata, assembly GCA_931315375.2. Taxonomy (NCBI): domain Eukaryota; kingdom Metazoa; phylum Arthropoda; class Insecta; order Lepidoptera; family Geometridae; genus Opisthograptis; species Opisthograptis luteolata. The sequence continues at coordinate 804,692 of OV928036.1, forward strand.
TTCTATCGATTTCAAAACGTTAATAAAATATATTTTAACGACGAAAAATAAAAGGAGAAGTTTTGAAGTGGATACGTATATTTTTTATTATTTATTTATTTTTAGATATCTTATTGAAAAGTTTAGGCATTCAATAGTACCAACATTAATAAATAACAATTGCTAAATCCCAAGACCATTTCAAATAGTAGGTAGTGCCTTGCGATCGGCGGATACTGGGATAGAGAGGCGGCCGGTAAACTGTCAACCGCCGACAAATTGCCTAGAGCAGCTAGTCAGCAATCTATTTCGTCAGCCTGTAACGTTTTCCTTAATTATGGAGACCGCATTTCTTTACCACTACGCAGGGCTATACACGTGATCGTTAGCTGTTTACCATTTATTTATTCGCGTGGTTTGAATATGTGTCGTAAGCGGCGGTCAAGTGTACTGTGCTGGTTATCTAATTTCTAACTGTGACGCAAGATGGCGCTACGTGACATTTGCAACGTTACATAGAGAATATACAAGGACTTATAAACAATAATAATTATAGTGAACTATTAAATAAAAACATGTACGAATCACACTAATATTATAAATGCAAAAGTTTGTGGAGGAGTTAGCGTAAGTAATTATGTTACTTCTTAATGCTAAAACGACTCAACAGATTTGAGTGACATTTGGAATCGAGATAGCTTATAACCTGGATTATTATACACTTTTTACTACTTTTTATTCCAGAAAATATGAACTAAATAAAACAATTTTCATGCATTATTATAACAATTCCATACAAACATTTAATAAGATTATTTAAAATTTATATAGATAGCCATTCGCGAAATCTAGAACGAAGTACATAGATCACCGCAAGAACATGTTCCAGAAAGCTCTATACTTAGCGTGGCGTGCTTACAGAAAACTCTACTTAGAGTCGCGACGCCTCTAAGGAAATGTCCACATCGCGTCTGAAGCAACACAAAATAACGCAGCGATCGAGTGTGTCAAGTTTAACAAACTTTTATAACACAACTAACAGCGTTTGACCGCAATCTCATGATCTCATCTCATCATTCGATGACAGTCGAAATACATAAAAAAGTCAATTTTGAAATAAATAAAATAAATATCGGGGGACCATTGCACACAAATTTACCTAGCCCCAAATTATGCTCGAAACTTGTGTTATGGGTACTAGACAACGATATACATACTTATATAGAGAAATAAATAAAAATATCCAAGACTCAGGAACAAACATTCGTGCTGAAATCGTGCACTAATATCGGTTTGTCAAAGAGTTTGCTTCAATTGACATTACATTATTCGTACACGGAACCAAAGGGCTCTTCTACTCTTCTACTGTAAATCTATGGAGCACGCGTGTCTAGCAAATACTTATTCACTCTCGACTTGAAATGAACACCCCTGGGTTCTACTTTACAGGAAACGCCGACCATGGCATTCCACTTCTTTCCACTTTACAACTATGTGAAAGGCGTCCTCACATGCAGCTACTGTTTCAGAACGTTTACAGCTAAAATTGGATACATATCAGCCTTGAGACGACGCATCAGTAAACACCTAGTGAATGATGATTTTGAAAAATGCAATTGCAGTCTTTCAAGTTAGGTGTGAAAAGAGTTCTTAAGGGTCGGCACCGCATCGACAACGCCTTGGTGTTGCAATTGTCCATAGGCGACGGTAACTGCTTACCATCAGGCCCGTTTGCCCCTCTACTACATGAACATAACGGGATATATACCATGTATTTGTTTTTGTTTGAGTTCTCAATATTTCGGCACTGTTGCATGCGCCATGATCACGAGAATGCTTAAAGTTTTTGCTGGTAGGGTTGGTGATACCCGCTTCCTCTCACGTTGCAACAATGCCGAAATGTCGAGAACTCAAACAAAAGCAAATACACAGTAAATATCCCGTTTTAATACCTAATTGTAATGTTAATTGCCATTGCAGTTTAAAACAATATACCTACCTAATGAATGGTTGCCGTAGCCGGAATTGGCATGCAATTAATCATCATCATCATCCCAATCTAACATGTTACGAAAGCTCTGAGAAACTGAGTGATTCATATCCCCAAGAGGGGCAGCCGGCCGATGCTCGAATCTTAGAAGTGGTTAGGAAACCGTTGGGAAAGAAATGATGACTGTTTCCCAACCGCGTCCGTGCGCGGCGCAGCGGTCCGTCGTGAGCTGCATACCAACGTGGTGCATCACTTGTGAAACTGCAAACTGTACCAAAGGTGTACAGGGCATGCGGGTGACCGGACATTCACTCTTTTTTACTTCTTACCGGGTACCGTTTGACCACGAGTCACCTGATGTTGATAATGATGATATTGGACGAAGATGCGCCACGCTACACCTAGGCTGGTATTATAGAATGACCCTCAAGCATTGATCCAAACGTGAGCAGCAATTTAGTGACATATTTGTATGGAATGACATCTGTGATTAAGAAGAGATCACTGCTTGATCGTCATTCTTGAATGCCTGCCCTAGATTGGGAACGGCTCTCATGTGGGGCTGCCGGAACACACCGATAGGTGCTTGGCGACAGATTCTTAACTTAAGGGTGGTTGCTAGCCAGGCGAGCACAAGAAAATACCCTACCATCAAGCTATGGTCTTATCACGACGCACGCTCATTGAAGGATTCAAACCCATACCCTACGGGTCGCAAGCCGACGTCACTACCACTGAGCTATCATCGCTTCATAATTGAATTAATTAATTTTAAGGGTAGCTTCCTTTGATAGTATCATCATTGGCCTGCCTCCATCTACAAGAGATCTAAGTAGCGCCCGATAAAATCTGCGCTCATGGCATATTTCTCACTGATATGCGCTGTTGCGAAGAAGGTGGCACCTGATTGGTATCACGAAGGTATCTTTTTGCGCGTTTGTGGGCCAACACATAAGATGCAGGCTTTGTCGTGAATGGTTATATACCATCTGCAGTTAACTTCCTCCATCGATCGCGTTCCTCTGCAACTTGCTCCTAGCCGTCTACCACCAAAAACAGGACAAATCGCGCTCAACGCCGCCAAAAATACGATTAAAGAAAATCATCCTCTAGGGGGGCATTTCCATACGGGTGAAGCCACAGGGCAGGTCAATAGTTAGTATTGTCCAGCTTTATAGTAGCTTTATAGTCTTATCAATAAACAATATCACCAATCTAAAACAAGGCCAATGATCGAATGCTGCAGTTAATCGTATATGAGTTCACTGAGTTCCCTTCAACTGGACCTTCGGCTTAGAGAATGTTGTAACCTTACTGCGCTTAAATATGAATTAAATTTATTTAATACGCACCAAATGAGCTCTACTATATATTATATATCCTGAAATATATATGCAGGCAACAGCTGGCCTCCCGAGTTAATCTAAATCTTATCTTGATAAAGTTGTTCAAAACAGTGCAAAACTTAAACTGAAATCAAGCTCAAGTCAGTTATAAAAACTTTTTTCGGACTTTGTCGCCGTGTTTTAAATTACCAATTTTTTATCAGGATCTATTAGTCTGTAGGGCATTTTACTGACCAACCCAAAGACAAAATGTAAACAGTGTTTTTTAAAGTACCACACAAGGTTTCCTTCCGACCAAAATTTACTACTGACGTGTGTACTTGCATTTTTTTATGAGGTCGGCAACTTTTCACTAAAAGACGTTTATTTATAAATATAACGATTGAACCGGAAACAATAGTCAGGTAACGAAGGTTTATTGGTAGATGTCGGATATGGTAATGTGAATAAAAGTTAAAGTTACCTATTTGCTGAGAAAAATATTATAAGTACTATAATATGTAGTATTAGGATCTTTTATTACATAATATAAAGTTCAATTTACTATGATAAAAATTATGAAGGGATATAATATATATAAAGTTAAAAAAGCGAATATATTGCACAAAAAAAAACAATTGATCATCATAAAGTGAATATCTTTAGAAGAAGGAAGCGCATCTTTTTAATGGAAATGCTGATATACTGCCGTGACCCAACCGGCAGTCCATCATTTACGGTCAATTTAGCAGTGCTCTTGAAAGTTCAAGGGGAAGGTATCATTTATTTATTTATTATTTATTTATTTATTTATTTATTAATGTACATGCCCTTGGTGAACATGACAGTTTCCCAATTCGTTCACCAAGGACTAAAAACACAACACAACAAAAACAAAAGAAAACACTAACAAAACTAACTTAATTTAAACACAACAACCAATAAAAAAATAAAAACTAACAACACAAAACAACAACATTACAATTTTTCTACAAAATCTAATGCCACCCTGTGAAACTCCTGCTGCGTGCATAAAAATAGATCCAGGTCCTGGTGTCGGCGCAGCACAGCGTTGAGCAAGCGAAGTGCTCGGGGAATCGGCGACTGGTGACCCAACTCGCTTCTGGACCCCGGGCCCCCGAATAGGTCATGCCTTCTAGCCCTGGTATAATTGTCCGGGACCGCTAAAGTTATTCTTTCTAGCAACAATGGATTGTACCTACGGCTTACTAATAAATTTAACACATACTCGATAAGCGACACAATCCGTCTTACTTCAAGAGTGTTGTAACCTACCATTCCCAGAATAAAGTTGCTCGGATACAGATATGGGTAGCCAACGAAATATCCATACTGTTTTTGGTAGAGCCACCTTAAAAACTTTTTTTGAATCTTCTCTACCAATTGAGTATACTTCTTTTCATATGGACACCACACCATTCCATTGCTTTCCAGCTTACTCCTCACAAATGCATTGTACAAGGCCTTGATAGCTGGTATACTGTCAAGATGTCGCGACTGTCTGAGAATGAAACCAAGTGTTCGAAAAGCCTGTCCACATATTTTACTAATATGTGTGCGGAACGATAGATCCTCACTCATGTTCACTCCCAGGTCACGTACATTGGCAACTCTTGGGATAGCAACGCCTCCAAGATGATACTGAAAAGTGACTCGGTTTTTTAATCGTCCAAACGAAATTACTGAGCATTTCTTCTCATTGAAGAAAAGCTTGTTTGACTCACTCCAACGTCGTACACTATCAATATCTGCCTGCAAAGCATTACAATCGTCTGGCCCTTGGATCTTTGTAAAAAGTTTTAAATCATCAGCAAACAAAAGACAACGAGCTGCGCTGACAGTCTCCGGCAAATCATTTATCATGATCAGAAACTCTAAAGGGCCCAGATTGCTTCCTTGACTCACCCCAGAGTACGTAAAATATGGCTCTGATACGTAACCTTTATATTGCACATACTGCCGACGATTTCTTAGATACGAACAGAAGAAGCGTAACAATGAGGGAGTAAAACCAGCTCTAGAAAATTTCCGAATCAAGATATCGTTGTCTACCGTGTCAAATGCCTTACGAAAATCAAAATAGGCAGCGTCAACTTGCTTACCAGAGTCAACCGAGTCAACAACATAGGACCAAAACGAAAGAAGATTAGATGAAGTTGATCTTCCAGTCCTGAATCCATGCTGAGCATCGGCTAGCTGGCACTCAAATTGGCGACTGATTCGGTACTGCAGAATAGACTCAAATAACTTGCCAAAGACTGACAGCACCGCCACCGGTCTAAAGTCGCTGACCTCTGATCCTGAACCCTTCGGCACAGGCACCACCCTTGACAGCTTCCAAGCCTCAGGATAAAAAGCATGTTCAAAGCACAACCGATACAAATGCCACAAAGGCTTACGCAGCACCTCACCACAATCTTTCACTAAGAAAGGTGGGACACCATCTGGACCAATAGAGCGCTTAGGCTTTAGCGACTTGATAGCTCGTCTCACATCTCCTTCTAATATTGTGGAAATATGTATGCGTTCACTGCCACCTTCGGCTATTTTTAGAACTTCATCTACATCCAAACAAGGTGGTCGTTGAGAATACACAGAATGGAAAAACTCGGCGAAACACTTAGCAGCCCTGTCATCCGCTACAACATCACCCTCGTAGTAGAGTTTCTTGGCACTCTTTCCTTTTGACGTCTTTGATGCTACATAGCCCCAGAACGTCCCCGGGTCCCGACTGAAATCGCTTTCCATCCGTTCTTTGTAGAACTGGAAGTCTTCTTTCAAATTTAACTTTACTACTGCTCTGTACTCCATGAAATTATTTCTATCAGCAGGGGAGCTAGATGATTTGTATGCTCTGTGATAATGCGCTTTGATTCTAATATTATGTATAGTGCGTTTTGTGTACCACTCTGGATAAACATATTTCGATTGCTGAACAATGCTGGGTTTAGTCGGAACACATAGATTTAAGTAAGTATTAACCACTTCATAGAAATAATCAATAGCCTGTTGAGGATTCGTTAAATTATATAAAGGATCCCAATCGGTAACTCTAAATAAATTATACAATTGGAAAAAGTTGGCTTTTTTAAAATTCCATACTATCTGCCCTTTTTTTTGACTATTTATCTTTCCATTTAATGTTACGAAATTAAACCGCAGCTCTACATCTAAAGGCGGATGATAACCGTCAGGAGGAACCAACCATTCATCTTCTCGTCTCACCTCCACCCGATCCAACGCTGAGCTCACCAACACCAAATCCAACATTTGATGATGAATATTTTTAATATTATTGGCCTGAATGAGTTCACAGAATGACATTAAATACTCGAGTCTAGAGCTAACAAAAGAATTGGACGAATTTAAATTGAAATCGCCACAAATAACAACTTTACTATACTCAACACAAATTGTTTCTATAGCATCAAAAACATTGAAATAGGCATTTTCATTTACATTGGGTGGGATATACACACATACAGCTACAAATAATAAATTATTACCACGATAAACACCAGTACAGACAGATTCACACCCAATTTCTAAATATACTGGTAATGTAATTTCCCTAAGCTGGTACCCAGGTGCAGTGATTATGGCGACGCCTCCCCCACGGCGTGCTCCAGGGCGGTCTGCCCGAACTATGGAATACCCAGTCGGCACCACTTCCTGATCCTTGATTCCATCAGTCAACCACGTCTCGGTTATAAAAAAGACCTTGGCCAGAGATACCGCAACAGCAGTAGAGAACTCATGCAGTTTCGTTCTTAAGCCCCTCACGTTCTGGTAGTAGAGTTGTAGTAGAGTCATCGTCTTATGGCTCATGGCGGATCGCATAAATCACATCCTTTGCGGGAGGAATGCAGTGTTGCCAATGCTACGGCAATTACGGGCAATCACCGTGTTCTTTCAGGCCAATAAATCACAAAATACACGGCCTATGACTGTAACCCTGTGGCCGTAGGAGATTCTACGGCTTTTCGCAAACTCTACATTCTCTCAATGAATTAATTTATAGCTTGATATGCTCAATGCACCTAAAAATTAAGGACAAGAAAATATATTTATTGAATTAGAAGGAAGAAAAATGAGTTCACAGAAAATATTCAAGACTTATATATACAGGGAATATTAGGTTTAAATAAAATTTAAAGAAAAAAAATGTTCAAAAATTATAATTGTTGTGTGTTGTTGTTGCTGTTTACTTATTTTCAAACAAATAAAGATAATTTGCAAACATTAGCCAAATGGCGCAATTTTTATAAGGTTTGTTCTTTTTTAAGCACTGACACGGCCCTCCGTCGTTCTTTTTCCATACAAACACGGCGTTTTTGCCTAATGTACACGGTCGGCTAAAAATTTTCATTAGCAACACTGGAGGAATGTGAAACGAGCCGTCGCCAAAGGCTGTCCCTAGCATCTCCGCTGTCATTGCATTTTATTTAAAGGTTCACCTTCGTGGATAACCTCGTAACGGTCATTGTTAACTTCCTTTCGTGACATTAAAAAAAGTTACGATCTCAACATTTTCTTCCTACCTTTTAAACCTTCATGGAGGTAACAACCACGTTTTAAGAGGTTCTTTTTAAAAGTATTGTATTTTTTTTTGTTTTTTTTTTATGGCGTCGCACGATTAGTGTATTTGCCAGTGTCAAGTATAAAATATTTCAAACTCAGAGTTGAATCAAGTTTAAATGATGATGATGATGAGATGAAGGGATGAGGATAGTGTTTAAGTAAAGTAGTGGCACTTTACTTAAACTTTACACGGACTTTTTTTGAGCAACTCGAAACGTCACTTTCACTACTTTATTTCAATTTCCCACACTCCTCACATTAACAAACACATAATGGTTAATATACCACCAACATTACACATTATCACTCGAAGAAACACAATTTTTGGAAATAAAAACAAAGTTTTCACGTTGACAACTCAATTGCCGCCAAAAAAGTCAGGCAATTGAATTGTCAACATGAAAATTTTGTTGTTGTTTTTTTTTGCTACTACTTTACTCAATCATGTTTATTTTAAAAACACTTTTATTAGCTTGACTTGTAACTAACTAATTGATAATTGTATTTTTTAAGGCGGGATTGCTGCAACCCTGTATATTATGATGATGGCCGGGTACCGGGTCGCGTTAAAATAGTCAAAAAATTAGTCCAAAATAAATAATTAATAAATATACGTCCCGCCAAATGGGAAACGCTGTTCTAACATGTTAATTAAATTGTTTCCAGTGGAAGACGCGAGCGGGCGCTACACGTCGATGTTCTACTGGGGGAACAACTACTGGACTGGCTCGGCGGAGCTCTGCCAGATCCTCAACGAACAGCAGACACCTGCCAAGTCTCACAACAGTAAGTTAACGAACCAACTCAACTTACTCAGGGGCTCCATCGAGATCTTCAAACCATGGTAAAGATTAGGATTATAGTGAACTTGCTCCAATTCAATCCTACTAATATTATAAATGTGAAAGTTTGTGGGATGGTTGTTACTCTTTCACGCTACAACTACTGAACGAATTTTGGTGAAATTTGGTGTAAAGATAGCTCAAACCCTGGAAAAGGACATGCTTTTTATCACAATAAAGTGTAGTCCACGCGGGAGAAACCGCGGGGCCCGGCTAGTTAGTAACAAATAAAAGACCTGCCGGTCGTTTCTTGCCTGTTCTTTTGTCGGCGTAAGGAGGTTAAAACAGGCGTAGATAGTTATAAATTTGACGTTTTAAAGTGATAACATGTTGTATGTTTTGAGTTGATATCCACAGTAAAGTAGGAAAATTTATAATAATACAAACATACTTCGGAATTCATATTATTTGTAAATATACTATGTATTTACATTTATATAATGTGGTCTAATTACATTCACTTTTCAAGGTTTTTGAACGAAACAATTGTACTTGGTAATCTAGCCGCCCGTTTGGTTTATCTAGTAAGCTATATAACATGATAGCTTATTTGCGAAATACTTGTTTGCACTATTTTGAAATAAGACAAGCATGCAAATATGTGTCGTGTGTGACGAATTATTTTAACCTAGATAAGATGTGGAACATTTGTCTAGATATTAATATACTCGAACAAAATAAAATCGTAAATTTATTTGTTAAAAATATGTATTTTGAAAAATCTTAAATCTTCTTCTTCTGTAAAATCAAAGTCCTGACTGAATGATATCAACGCACATACTAAACTGCTGGTTGTAGAGACTTGAAATTTGGAGGGCATGTTTGTATTAAAGCGTAGGGGTGTACTAAGAAAGGATTTTTTGAAATTCAACACCTAAGGGGCTAAAAATGGGAAACTGTAGCCTGAAATTAATAAAAGCTAACGGCGTAGGAGTGGAACACCTTACCAGGCGCCATGTTTAGCGATAAGTGTAATTTGAGAGCCTTCAAGTCAAGAGTGAATAGGCATCTTTTAGGCAAGGATGTTCCAACATTGACCGAGTCATCACTTAAGGAGTAATCTGATAAAAAAAATATATTAAAAAAAAATTACCTGTGAAATATGAATCAGAAAATCTAAAATTAAAATAAACCCTTTTAGTTGGACTTTTTTGGCGGCAATCGAATTGTCAACGTGAAAATTATGTTTTTATTTCCAAAACTTGTGTTTCTTCGAGTGATAATGTGTAATATTGGTGGATTATTAACCATTATGTGTTCGTTAATGTGTACGAGTGTGGGAAATTGAAATAAAGTTGTGAAAGTGACTTTACGTGTTGCTCCAAAAAAGTCCGTGTAAAGTTTTAAGTAAAGCGCCACTACTTTACTTAAACACTATCCTCATCTCATCATCATCATCATTTAAACTTGATTCAACTCTCTGAGTTTGAAATATTTTATACATGACACTGGCAAATACACTAATCGTGCGACGCCATAAAACAAAAAAAAACCCTTTTAGTTTTAAATACATAGCTTAATGTAATAAATATTGAGCCGGTGCCATAAGCCCGTCTGCTTATTTGTTAATCTATTACAAAATAAAAAATAATCATAAAAATCGGATTACTCTGTGAAAAGTATTCCGTGGTCATACATGGTATTTTTCAATAACCCTGTAGGTTATATTGTATAATTACACAACCATATGGGTTGTGTAATTGTACCTCCTATATATATAAAAATAGATATTAGATATTAGAACTTCACTTCAGGTAAGTTCGTTTAATCTCTAATTATCGTTCTAACAGGTAGGTAATTTTGACTACTTTGACAAAACTGTTTTGGTTGTAAATCTTGAAATATATTTCTTTTATCACCATCAGCCTTTCACGTTCCCACTGCTGGGACTCTGGCCTTCTCTCAGAGAGAGAGTATGGGCTGTAATCTACCACGCTGGCCCAGTGCGGGTTGGTAGATGTCGCATGCCCTTGAATGTTGCAGTTCTTGGGCATGCCGGTTTCCACTTGATGTTTTCCTTCACCGTTTTGAGCGATGGCAAATCCGCACATAACTTATTAAGTCATAGGTGCGGGGCCGAGAGGATTCGAACTCGGTGTCGGCGTCTTGTAAGTCGCACGCCTAACCGTTCGGCCACCATCGCTCTATTCTTTTAGTAAACACATAATAATGCACTTTTTGTATATTACTGCAATACACAGCTAAACTGTACGCAAGCGAATTGATCACTATTCAATATTGGCCAACATAAAACACTTTCTCGGTTGTAATTCTCGCGCTGTGTAAGCTAAGATAGTTGTTGCTCAATGTATAATAGCCACGAGTCGGCGACCGCATGCGATTGCTCGATTTGTTTACTTACGATTACAAAATATCGACTTGACACGCGATCGGTAAACAATCTGCATTTATACGAATCAGGCTGCTGACTGACATTGCCGTTAGCGAAAAAAAGACGAGTTTTAACTAAAATCGATACAGCAAACGTTCAGCTTTCTAACAATATGGACTTTTATATTGTAGAGGTTATAGAATAAGAATCATTGATTTGCAATCCTACTAATATCAAAAATGCGGAAGTTTGTGTTTTTTTTTTTGTTATGGCGTCACACGATTAGTTTATTTGCCAGTGTCAAGTATAAAATATTTCAAACACAGAGAGTTGAATCAAGTCTAGACTGTCTAGATGATGATGATGATGATGAGATGATGGGATAAGGATAGTGTTTAAGTAAAGTAGTGGAGCTTTACTTAAACTTTACACGGACTTTTTTGGAGCAACTAGAAAAGTCACTTGCACAACTTTATTTCAATTTCCCACACTCGTACACATTAACGAACACATAATGGTTAATAATCCACCAATATTACACAATATCACTCGAAGAAACACAGGTTTTGGAAATAAAAACAAAATTTTCACGTTGACAATAGGGATCGCAATATCGATACCATTTTTCAATACCGGTATTTTCGATATTGCTATTTTTTCAATTCCGGAATCCCGGGATTTTCGATATTTTCGATATTTTTACAAAAAAATTGTTTTGCTTCACATAAATCAGTTTAAACGATGGTTTTTGACATAAATGTCATAATTATATTAACCCTTAGTGTTAAGAAGTTTAAAAGTAATTCAAAATCTATTTTAATATTATAAAGCTGCAGAGTTTGTTTGTTTGTTTGTTTGTTTGAACGCGCTAATCTCCGGAACTACTGGTCCGATTTAAAAAATTATTTCAGTGTTCGATAGCCCATTTATCGAGGAAGGCTATAGGCTATATTTTATTTCCCAAACAATTTGGGATCCGTAAGAAAATTGCTATTTTGCAACCCAAGGTGTGAAATCGAAAATCTATTTTTGCGTGCGCTGCAAAAACTATTGACAAAAGAACAAAACAATGTATTACGGGTTTGTAGGTCCCATTAAGATCTACAAAAAAGTCCGCGAGAGCATATGTCTAACTATTATAGTTATGCCACAATAAGTGTTTTTTTATTTTAAAAATTTAATTTTAATGCCGCCGCTAGAAAAGGCTCTTTATTTGTATCTTGGTATTGATCCTTATCAAAATAAATTACTTCTCATTCAAAACTGCTTCAATCCCTTCATATAACTTTTTGAATTATTCAATTCGGACATTCCATTCGAAATATATCACGAGTTTAAAAATGTAAGTAGTAGTAGAAAAATAAACCCGCTGCACCGCAGTGCCGCGGGAAACGCGGTGAGGACCGAAGGCGGGAGAATATTCTATGAAATAGGTAAACTGCGGTCGCAATTTACGAACCAGGAAGACCTTAAGCTGCGCGGTTCAAACACGCGGTCAAAAAAAAATTGAATTTAAATAGGATAATGGATACAGCAGGTAACGCGGTGAGGGGCACCGAAGTGCGGGAATAATTTTGGAGTATACGGAATATATACACTTTCGCGCCTAAACTACTGAACCGATTTAAATGAAATTTAGTATAGAGATAATTTGAGCCCCGGGGAAGGACATAGGATACTTTTTATCGCGATAAACTGTAGCCCACGCGGGTGAAACCGCAGGGAACAGCTAGTAGTTATTAAAAAGACAGGAAAGTGTGAAAAAGTTGAAATAACCTAAATCTGTATTCTTCACGCTGTTTATTAATTTGAATTAACATCACCCCTGATAACAAACTAAAATAAATTATATAATCAACAATTGAAACGAAAACAGATCTTCTAAGAATTAAATATTGTAGAACAATCCAAAATAGGTTTATAAATTTAAATAGTGACTCATAATAGGACTCCATAACACACCAATGGATTTTTAGGTCAAAAAATATATATCATAGTCCATAAATGTCATACCCAGGTGCTGGTTACTCTTTTCTCAAACATGCTTGGAAATAAGAGTATTATTTTGACAACCTTCTTCGAGATAAATCAAACTTGCTGCAAATTATATGCGAGCAGCAACCGGCAAAATTTGTATGAAAATCCATATCTGTCGTGTTTGGCAGCCAAATAAATTACATAGTAAACTCATATCTGTCGTGTTATTTAAAAATGGAACGACTTTTACTCTGAAACATGGCAACCAAGGAGGCAATTTATCAAAGGTTTTATTTAAATTCCGAACCGGCTTGCACATAAAAACCTGTTTGTTGAAAAAAAAGCAAATGATCACTATAACGCGAGTTTTTGTTGTTGTTGTTCGTTGTTCGTCATTGGTTTTGAAAAGTAATTATATTTGACAAAATGAGTTCAAGTGAAGACAATGAGTGAAGTGTGATGCTTTGCTTTGATGCTTAAACCTTACCGCCACCTGAAATTCAAGAGGCAGCAAGAGCCGTAATAGAAAACTTGTTACTGCCAAAGTCGAAAGTCGAAATTATTTGAGAAAAGTACTATACAATATACAAGCCTTGGCCATAACTAGGCATTGATGAACTCAGGCCACATATACACCTTCTTCCCTCAATGCCTACGTTGATGGCCACTGCAGTAATGTACTATAGGCTCTGTATAATCTGACGTAACATGTGAATTGGGTGTATGGTACCATATCTTCCTCGAATCGAGGTGTGCTTCGATGGTTAGTATTCGTCAAACCTACGGACAAGAAGAGTTTACAGCAGGAGAATAGGATAGGTCAATAGTTTGCAAAAGATAAATCTTCTCTATTGAAAAACAAAATGACCCATGCTTTTCGAGATCTCACAGAAAAGAGAACATTAAAGAATTAATTAAGGTAAATTCAGTTGCCACTTTAAAATAGATACCTAGATAGATAACGCTTACTTTTAATACTCATTTTATAAAAAAGAACAAATTTGCCCTAGACAAAAAATATAATACTTATGTCAAATTTAGTCAATGCTTTACTGCCGTCTTGTTAATACAGCAGTTGCTGACGTTGCTGTTCTTCCTTGCACCTTATTTTTATACAACAATGAACTCCTTACCAAAAGGTACTGGATTACTGAATAAAATTACGTCGACCCGGCTAGTCCAGCATCTCGTATCGAAGTTGGAAGCTAGAACGCTGTCCGCATACCTGTATTTTATGCAGGTGTGAACTGACTGGCCTTCTTTTAATGTTTGTTTATCGTTAAATTAGGAAAAGATTAGATCAAGTTTTTAAATTATGCAATATCGAAAATATCGAAAATCTCGATATCGCTAAATTCAATCCCGGTATTTCAGATCGACAAAAATCGTCCGATATTCCGGTAATTTCGATATTCGATATTCCGGTTTGCGAACCCTAGTTGACAATTCGATTGACGCCAAAAAAGTCCGAAGTTTATGTGTTTATGTGTAACAGCAATGTAATACTGTTTTTTTTTCTTCTCGTTAGGAACTGGGTCTCTTACATCTAATTTTTTCAGACCATTTTGACTGCCACTGCATTATGGTATTTTCAATGAAATAGAGTGGCGACATAAACTGTAGTTTTTGTGCCGGTATAAAAAAGTTTTACCACGAATTAGGACACTTCGTAAACGCTTTTATAATCCTTAACGCTAAAGAAATCGTTCCTATTTTTGTTTGTTTAGTCATAGTTATTTTTAGTAAAATATCCGTGAATGAGCAGGTCAAGGGATTTCATTGTAGTTACTTAATTTTATAATATTACTCAACTCATGTCACTTTCCAAAGAGTCGGCCTCGGAGCCTCGGCGCGGCCTTGCCTCTGCTTTTGAGCTCACTCTAGAAACGTTGGGTATAAAACAAAACTCGAATACAATACGTTTCTTAAGTTTTAATTGTAAAGATAATTACTTTTACCAATTAATGCCGTTTTGGATTATTATTTTAATGGGCATTGCTTGAAACGGCGAGTAAACTATTTAACATGCTGGTTATATACAGTAAACCTAATTAAGTATTATTGCAGTGAGACGACTAATCGCCGCTCTAGTTCTTGAATGGCCAACCGACCAGTGAGCAAATTTTACAGGAGATGTTTTTTTTAGTTAGCTAATGATATTATTAGAAATTTACTAAAATATTTCATGAATTAGAAACATGTGGCATGTCTTTAAATAAATGTTAAATTAGTAATTGAAAATAATAATCATAATACTGATTATTTTTCGTTTATTGATGGAGATTGGCCAAATTAACTCAAACAAAATTATGCAGATGGAGATTGAGCATAATGTCATGGACATAGAGCTCTATAATGAAGTGTAAGTTTAGTGCTTGTTTGTCCAAACTACCATCATATACGCTATACAGCATGTTAAATTTTTCTATACAAAACTTAACTCCGAAGAATGTTAGGAGTAAAATAAAAATACAACTATTAATCAAAATTAAACCAAAGGTTTTAAGGTTTTTTTTGGGTTGGGTTTTTTTTTAGGTTTTTGGTTTTGGTAGGGTGTTTTACCCATACGTTTATTTTTCATTTTTTTTTTTTGCTAATGGCTTCCGTTAATACGTTTTATGATTTTATTTCTTTCCTTTTTTGGCTTTATTTGTAGCATTTTTTAAAATTTTGTTTTGATTTGTTTTCTTGTTTCACAGTTACTGTTTCCTTTGGTTTTTTTTTATATATAATATTATTTAAATCCATCTAGTAGTTTAGAAGATACGAGGTAATAAATAAAATTACATACATACTACATACAAGATACGCGCGAAAAACATAACTCTTCCTTATAGTCAGGTAAAAAAAAACTATCAGCCTGTACGTGACAGACACAAGAAACTTCGAACATTAAAACAAAAGAATATCAATAAAAGCATATATACCTTTCGGAATCCAATTCTGTCAATGTATGTTCTTCAAATGACAATTTTGAAGAACGAAATAGATTAATATTGTTGTAGTTTTCATGTTAGCGGCATTTATTTGATAAATTTGAGAATATAAATTCTTTTTAACAAACAAAATGGCGGAATCGCGCCATTCGCATTTTGGAAAGCTTGTCCGTGATTGGTCGGTCGATGGAGATTGAGCAAACAAGAACGGAGACTGATATTTGGATGCGTTCATTTGAGCTAAATATGGAGTTAGGCTAAACAAGCACTCAAAACAAATTTTATATGGGAGCTTGGACATTTTATTTTTGATAATTAGTGCATGTTACATCCAAAAAAAATAAAAAATAAAAATATTATATAGCGCGTAATCAAGGTCGCTATAGTTTGATATAAAAATATCTATTTTGGTAAATTTGGTCCGTTGGCCATTCAAGAACTAGGGCAGCGTAATATAACTTTCTTTAGTGTGTGTGTTTAGGTATTATCTCAATATTGTTTTTTTTGATGGCCAGTATATCAACAAAATTCAAAATTCAAAAACATTTATATTCAATAGGATACATTGTGATCATTTAAAAACGTCAACTTAAAACGAGCTACGCCTGTTCCAACCTCCTTACGCCGGCAAAAGAACAGTCAAGAAACGCCCGGCAGGTAATTTTTTTGGCGCGATCACATTGTCAATTTTATTCTTATTACTAACTAGCTGTTCCTCGCGGTTTCACCCGCGTGGGCTACAGTTTATCGCGATAAAAAGTATCCTATGTCCGTCCCCAGGGTTCAAACTATTTCCGTACCAAATTTTATTTAAATCGGTTCAGTAGTTTAGGCGTTAAAGCGTAACAAACTGACAGACAGAGTTACTTTCGCATTTATATATAAGTAGGGATTGATTGAATTGGAGCAAGTTCACTAAAATCCCAACTTTTTCTTGTCATCTAATGTCCGATATATTTTAATTAGCTTTACTAATAAGATTTCTCTTGTTTGGTTGTACACATTGAGATATGGGAACATGAATATTAACGAGTTGCAGGATCACAACCAAAGCAGACCCGACCCCACAAGCAGCACCCGTTCACGAGTTGACGCATGTGCCAGCCATCGCTCTCCTCGACCATATTAGAGGGAAGAGGGCGACCCGACATTGTACAGGGAGCCGATGAATACAAAAGGCTAATAGCCTTTCATGGTGGCGTTCAAAAGGATTGGCCTATGTTCAGCAGTGGACTTCTTCCGGTTGATGATGATGATTATATTGTTTACTACCATGTTCATGTAACTAATCTAAGTAGCAGGGACAATGGGCTTGAGAGGAGATCGCGAAGTTAAACGTAGTGTGGGTAAAGCGACGACTTGCGCCGAGCAGTTGTGGTGCTCAGTGGAGGTTGGAAGAAGCTTATGTCCAGCAGTGGAATAACACAGGCTGATGATGATGATTTGGATTAGTCCAAACACTAAGTATCCACAGATTACTTTGACATATATCGAACAAACACGTAGAAGGGCGCGCGCTGATGTCTTTTACATGCGTCGGACCATTCGCTCTACGACAGCGCAGTGGTACGGTCAACGACAAAAGTCACTGAACAATACTAAATTTTCAGATTTTCTTTATGACCTTAAACACCAACATTCGACCGAATCATCACTTAACATCACGTGTGTTGTGTTGTGGTCAAATGCTACCTTGTACGTTGTTATAAAAAACAAATATTACTGATGTATTACGCATTTATAAAATTAAGTTTGTTCAACTACTTATGTGGCTGACTGTACGCTACGCGCGTGACCGAACGCGACGTTTCACTGCCAATTAAAATAATAAAATAAAAAGTTACCGTCAACTGCCTACTGTATTGCTAATAAAAATGAAAGACTCATTTACATTAATTACCCACTTTTTTTCTCTGCGTATCCTTCAATGTTTGTATAGGTAAATTACAAAGCAACACGTTATGCATTGAAACTTTTTTAATGTTTGAGTGAGACTCTATTTAGTCATAAATTCAACGGAAGACCAGCGCTGGTGAAACGATCAGCACAATGCTTAGTTGAGACCGGTTTGGAACAATACACTTTTAGAGTTACCACTGCACTTGTATTGGATATGTTCATATTAATTTGTTGCAAATAAATGATTGTTATTCCTATCCACAAAAACAAAGTGCCTTCCCCTTAATAGAGACAATAAGAAAAGTGCTAATGGACACATTCTTAGTTATACTCTACCTAGCAACTTACGTTATATTTAAATTACTTATTAGCCATTATAGGCTAGATTGTAATAGCATAGAAGTATCCGCTTATACGAGTAAGTAGAAACTTCTTAAAAAAATAAATCTTATCCTCAATATGTAATTATTAAACCTATTGTTTATCATGTAATATGCGATCACTTTGAAGCATTAAAACGTTAGTTTCAACGTCCTTACACCGCCATGAGAACAGACAAGAAACGCCCAGTACCTAGCTCATTTTCGGCCACGATCGCATTTCAATTATTATTATTTTATTTACATAAAGATCTGTGGTTTAATTTCCAGAAAGTAGCGGGTCCCAGATCTTCAATGATTGGCGACAAGACGTGTCTATGTCCGGTTACGGACCACCCTTCGACACTGCCTTCTACACCGTGCGCGTGTCCGTCTCCACCGACCTGTCGGACATCGTGAAGACGGTAAGCGCACGCATACCTTTGAATCTTATGGATTTTGGGCACTATTTTCTGTTTTGAATGATGGAAGGCAAGTAGACCAAGCTGGGAAGCCGGGAACGTCAAAATTCAGTGACAAGTAAGAGTAGCTACGCCAGTTCTGAACTCCTTACGCCGGCAAAAGAATAGACAAGAAACGCCCGGCAGGTAATTTTTTGTGCGCGATTACATTTACAATTTTATTCGTTACTACTGATTGATTGAATTGGAGCAAGTTCACTACAATCCCAAGCTTTTTTGTCATCTAAATAGTCCGATATTTTATAATAAGCTTTACTAATAAGATTTCTCTTGGTTGGTTTTGCACGTTGGGATATGTAAAGATGAATAATAACGAGTTACGGGATTACAACCAAAGTAGACCAGACCCCACAAAAAAAAATTGGTTGTCAGTAAAGTCGGTTTACTGACGATAGTTGAACGTGACAACGTCGATTGGCCGATTGTGCTTCTTTGTCGCTCGTTCCGCGCTCTCGCTTGCACTTCAAGCCTTACATGGAACGCCTCAGAGCGAGGTAACGCCGCATGAGTCATGTTTTTTCGTGCGTGCAGCCGGCTCTATCGAATTATAAGACGTTGTCACGTCAATAAGGAAACAATAATATTTCCGTGTTCCAGCGGCGCACCATCCACCTGGGGCTGTGCCTGCCGTACTCGTGCTCGCGGCAGGCGGTGGGCGCGCTGGTGGGCGCCGCGCGCGCGCCGCTGCTGCGCCAGGCCGTGCTGGCCGTGCGCTCGCCGCAGCACGGCGGGTACCAGTACCTGCGGGACCCCACCTTCCAGGTGCTGCTGTAAGTATGACAAATTCACTCGTAGCAACGCAAAGGCTGCGATTGCTGCTGAGCTTATGTGTATGCCTATGTAGGCCTTTCTTGCTCTATTCACTAGATAAGTAATTAAGTAAATCATTGACGTTCTTATTGCAAAACCTTGTATCCAGGTCAGCGATATTAAGCGTGCCATGATAAGTAGCCCACCGACATCCACCGAGTAGGTTTATTATATGAAATTACTTAACAATTTAACTGGTAGTTTGGATTGCCTTGCGACATATTACGAGTGAATGCCATTGTGAACTGTGGGGTGGTAACGCTGTTATGTTATGGGCACTTATTTAAATTATGTATAAGTTAAGAAATATTTTCTTAACACATAACATATTATTATACTCGTGAAACGCAAGTATTTGTTCTGTGTCTGGGTGTTGTGGATCCCCGATCCTCGTAGTTTCTGATACCCTAGATACAGGGAAACCTAGTTAGGGGTCAGAGCCTATGTATGTGATTGTGCGGGCATTATTATTATAATAGCAGTAAAACGTCAACACAATCACATACAGCTGTCTGACTCGAAGATTACCAGTATTAATCTATCGCTAAGCCCATATCAGTGTGTTCCGGCAGCCTCACTTGAGAGCCAGTTGTCGGTCCAGGCGAAGCGTGGCTTGTGGTCTAAAACTACCACCCTGCAAACCCAAAAAAAATCTAAAATTATCAGAATCCGGTTAAAAAGAGTTGGCTAATAATAGAAAAACAGGTTTTTTTAACTAATTACAGTGTAGCGTTTGACCACAAGTCACCTGATGTTAAGTGACAATGTGGTCAAAGGTGGCGTCACGCTACACCTGAATTGGAGACTGGCTCTCGAGCGAGGCTGTCGGAACACACCGAATACACCGATAGATGCTTGTTGACAGGCGAGTACTAGAAAACCTACCACCAATCTATGGTTGCAAGCTCATTGTAGGATTTGAACTCGCGTCCAAAGGATCGCAAGCCGAAGTCGTTACCGCTTAGACGTCTGCGCTTCATTTTTTAACCAACTTCAAAGGGGTTCTTAATTCGACAGGTTTTTTAGGATGGTTTTTTTTAATTTCCAGGTCAATATCGATCGTGATCGGAATGCTTTTAATCTCTGCGACCGTGTACGATATGCGTCTGAGCCGCGCGGTGCGCTGGCGCCGCCGCCGCGCCGCCAACCTGGCCGCGCGCCCGCAGGACCTCAAGCTGCAGATCAACTCGCTCGACGACATCGCTGCAAACAATGGTAACTTGAAAGGCAAACAATGGTAACTTGGAGGACTTGGAGCGTGCTCTTTTAGGGTGCGTCCATTAATTACGTGAGGTTATTTTGCCCCCTCTCCCCCTTTGGTGAGATTTCGTGAGAAGTCAACGTCAAAGTAAAAATTTGTTTTATTCAATAGGATACATTGTGATCACTTTAAAACGTTAACTTAAAACTAGCTACGCCAGTTCCAACCTTCTTACGCCGGCAAAAGAACAGGCAAGAAACGCCCGGCAGGTAATTTTTTTGGTGCGATCACATTGTCAATTTTATTCTCATTACTAATTGATTGAATTGGAGCAAGTTCACTAAAATCCCAAGCTTTTTTTGGTCTTGTAATGGTCCGATATTTTTTAATTAGCTTTACTAATAAGATTTCTCTTGTTTGGTTGTACACATTGGGATATGGGAACATGAATATTAACGAGATTTGGTTCGACCCACCCTTCCCTTTTAATCTTTAAGGTTGACAATTTCATTCAGGTTTCTCACATTTTGACACTGTTTCATTTGGGGACAAAAATGATGAGTATGATATGATATTTGCCACGTGACACTGGGTCAGATTCGGCTTGACTTGTTTTAGTTATATAAAGTATAAGTGAAAGAGGTGCCTGTTTCCAGACAAGTCGATATACAGCGTGAACAACAACATCGCCATCAACAGCAACCACTCGGCGGAGCGGCTCACCGCCGAGACCGCCTCCACCAACACAGACGACGAACTCAAGCTCAGTGAGTCACTAACCAATCCAACCATACGTTTACATCAATAATTTTAAAAAACTACATGCAGGGTAACATTTGACCACAAGTCACCTGATTTCAAAAGACGATGTGGGCGAAGATAGCGCCACGCTACACCTGGACTGGGTTTTAATCCAGAGTATAAGCTATCTATATTTCAAATTTCATCCAGATCCGTTTATTAGTTTTGTGTGAAAGAGTAACAATCAACAAACATCCATCCATCCTTACAAACCTTCACGTTTATATACATATATTAGTAGGAAGTTGCTTGGTGGTAGGGTATTTTAGTACTCGCCTGGCTAGCTACCACCCTCTTGTTAAGAATCTGTCGCTAAGCACCTATCGGTGTGTTCCGGCAGCCTCACTTGAGAGCCAGTTCCCAGTCCAGGTGTAGCGTGGCGCCACCTTAGAGTCCTTAGACCACATCGTCACTTAACATCAGGTGACTTGTGGTCAAACGCTACCCTGTAAATAGTAAAAAAAAAGTAGGACGTAGGTTTTTTTAAACATAATATGTATAATTTTAGTATTTATTTCTCTATAATCGTTGTCTTGTACCCATAACACAAGTTTCGAGCTTAATTTAAGGCTAGGTCAATTTGTGTGCAATTGTCTCCGATATTTATTTATTGTATATTCCCCGCGGTTTCACCCGCTTGGGCTACAGTTTATCGCGATAAAAAGTATCCTATGTCCTTCCCCAGGTTTCAAACTATCTATGTACCAAATTTCATTTCAATCAGTTCAGTAGTTTAGGCGTGAAAGCATATAGATTCTGTATACTCCAAAATTATTCCCGCACTTCGGTGCCCGCCGCGTTACCCGCTGCGCTGCGGCCACTGCATGGCCCTGGATGGCGGGGCGGGGCGCGGCGGCGCGGTGATTTTATTTTGCCATTAGATTTAAATTTTGTAATATCTTTTGAATGGAATGTCCGATTTCAACAATTCAAAAAGTAATCTGGTACTGAAACAATCTTGAATACGAAATGATTTATTGGGATAAGGATTAATATAAAGCATGGATAACACGGTCTGATTTTAGTCGGCATTTTTATCAACTTGTAAAATGTAAAAAAGTAGTTGTAGTATGCTATCCTTAAGAGATAGACATATGCCCTCGCGGACTTTTTTGTAGACCTAAATAAGATATACAATTCCACCATACATCATTTTGTTATATCTCAAAGGGTTTAGGCAGCGTTTTCGTTGAAAGCTCCTAGACGGCTTATTTTTTTCCGACACCTCCAACAAATATCGTTATATTTTAGCCAATGTATACAAAAACTTAACAAATTATATCCTAAAACCTTCCTCGAGAACCACTCTATCTATTGGTGAAAACAGCATGAAAATCGGTGCAGTAGTTTTTGAGTTTTTCGCGAACAGACAGACAGACAGACGCGGCGCGTAGGACTTTGTTTTATAATAAGTAGTGATAGTGATATGTAATGTGTACCTCACTGGCGTGCAGGTATATGGTCGGAGCTGCTGCTCTCGTTCTCGATGAAGGCGAACCTCCTGCAGATCTTCGACCAGTCGGTGGGCGCCGACACCGTGCCCGTCGTGCACGGCCTGCGCTCGCTCTCCATGGTCTGGGTCATCTTCGGACACACCTGCATTGTCGTCTTCAAGGTAACTTTAAACATAATATCAGTAACTAAGATATTATGTATATATATAAATATTCATAGTAGATTGTATGAAAAGGGAGCAAAACAACATTTTTACGGCGAGGGATTAAAAGTACGTCGCCCGAGGGAAAAATATTTTTGCTCTCGAGTCATACACTCTACTTTTCATTTCCTTCTAGGAGAAAATAAATAAGAGACACTTTTAAGTATTTAATCAATAAGTTTAATTAAAAAATCAATTAGAAATTTATATTTTTTCTTAGTTACCGCGCCTCCCCCCGCACTGTATACCGTACAGCCAACACTTACAGCCAGTAATTTAGTACAATTTGCGTTCGATTTCAATGAACGATTCAAGTTCCAAATTTGAATCTCATTACTGCCGCTAAAAAGTCTAGTGGAGAAAAGAGCTACTTTGCTCCCGCTTATAGAGGAACAAAACGACACTTTTCGGATAGAAGGGATGAATTTTTTTTTTTGTTTTGAATGAAGTTTATGTAGAACATAATTTTAAATGAGTTTATCCGTCAGAGAACTAAGGTCACCGACATAGCTCACAGAATTAGCAAGCTGAAGTGGCAGTGGGCTGGTCATATAAGCCGCAGAACCGATAACCGTTGGGGTAGACGTGTTCTTGAGTGGAGACCGCGACTTGGCAGACGTAGTGTAGGACGCCCTGCGACAAGGTGGAGCGACGACTTGCGCCGAGTGGCTGCCAGTAGTTGGATGAGAAGAGCCGAAGACCGGGCTCAGTGGCGTACCTTGGGAGAGGCCTATGTCCAGCAGTGGACTGATACAGGCTGATGATGATGATGATGATGGTAGAACATAATGAACATCTCAAGGAGATTATGCGCTAATGTTGTATATTTCCGATTACAGTACGCTGACAACACGGCCCTGCGAGCGATCTTGGAGAAAAGCTTCTGGTTCCAGCTGATTCTCAGCGCTGTCTACAGCGTCGACACGTTTTTCTGTCTTGGGTAACCACTTCTTGTGATTCTTCTTTTCAAATTTCTAAGGAGGCTTTTGTTCTGAGAAGAACCTAATTTAGGCCGCCTGTGTCTCAGCAGTAGGGACGTAAAAGGCTGTTAATAATGGACTTCTTTTTAAATTTTTTTATTAGCTACTAGATGTTCCCCGCGGTTTCACCCGCATGTGCTACAGTTTATCGCGATACAAAGTATTCTATCTCCTTCCTCAGGATTCAAAAGTCAAAAAAGTCAAATGTCAATTTTTATTTATTCAATAGGATACATTGTGATCACTTTAAAACGTCAAACTTAAAACTAGCTACGCCGGTTCCAACCTCCTTACGCCAGCAAAAGAACAGGCAAGAAACGCCCGGCAGGTATTTTTTTTTTGGCGCAATCACATTGACAATTTTATTCTTATTACTAATTGATTGAATTGGAGCAAGTTCACAAAAATCCCAAGCTTTTTTTTGTCATCTAATGGTCCGATTTTTTTTAATTAGCTTTACTAATAAGATTTCTCTTGTTTGGTTGTACACATTGGAATATGGGAACATGAATATTAATGAGTTACGGGATCACAACCAAAGCAGACCAGACCCCACAAGCAGCACCCGTTCACGAGTTGACGCATGTGCCAGCCATCAAACTATCTCCGTACCAAGTTTCATTTAAATCGGTTCAGTAGTTTAGGCGTGAAAGAGTAACAGGCAGACAGAGTTACTTTCGCATTTATAATAATAAGTATATAGGGGATAGGCAAGCATTTGACCCCAGTCTCACCTAATGGTAAGTGATGACGAGGTCGATGATGGAGCATGCTTGCTTAGAAGACACCTATTCACTCTTGACTTGAAGGCTCTCAAATTATACTTATCGGGAAACAAAGACGCTGGCAAGGTGTTCCACTCCTTCGCCGCACTATTGAGAGAGCGATGGTAGCAGACATCGAGTACGAATCCTCTCGGCCCCGCACCTAAGACTTAATAAGTTATGTGCGGATTTACCATCGCTCAAAACGGTGAAGGTAAACATCGTGAGGAAACCGGCATGCCCAAGAACTGCAACATTCAAGGGCATGCGACATCTACCAACCCGCACTGGGCCAGCGTGGTAGATTACAGCCCATACTCTCTCTCTGAGAGAAGGCCAGAGTCCCAGCAGTGGGAACGTAAAACGGCTGATGATGATGATGATGATGATGATGAACGCCGCGGACGCATCTTTTCTTTCATTTTCAAGTTTTAACTGAGTAAGTAGCGCTTTGACACACTTTTTTGAGCCACTTATAGTCGTGGATGACCTGTTTTTTAACCCCCGACGCAAAAAGAGGGGAATTATACGTTTGACGTGTCTGTCTGTCTGTCTGTGGCACCGGAGCTCGCGAACGGATGAAGCAATTTCAATTTAGTTTTTTTTTTTATGAAAAGTGAGTTACGGGCGAGTGTTTTTAGCCATGATTGATGAAAATCGGTCCAAGATGTCAGGGGTTTTTTAAATTTTAATTTATTAAAGCGGGAGGATTTTGTGGACAGCGGGAGCTTCAAAGTGGGATTGTCCCTCTCACCTTAACATTTAACCCCAACGATGGTCCACAGTGGTCTGCTGGTGTCGTTCCTGTACTTCCGCACCAACGCGAAGGGCAAGCTGGACTTGCTAACGAAGGGGCGGAGCCGGTTCGGCGCTGGCGTACTGCAGTTCCTCGGGCTTATTGGATACAGATTCGCTAGGTGAGTACCTAATTCTTATCAAGATGGTTTCAAAAGTTATTCTTCAGAAGGTTTGTGACATTAAAATTAGAGAAAATATGTAGGGGGTCGTTAAAAAGTGCGCAATACGAGTATATATGGATCTACATGTTCAATCATAACATTAAGTGCCAGTAATTCGAAATGGTTTATCGATGGCAAATACAATATTACGTCGGTTAAAAAATAAATTGCTGTTCGTAAGTGTCACTAAAATTTAAAAAAAAACGGCTAGACCGATTTGTTTTTTTTTTTTTGGTGCGTAGGCATATGTCAGCGTAGGGTTTATAATACAACAGATTTTTTTTAACACGTTCACTGCGTTACGGGAAGTATTTGGTTGTAATTGAGTTCTGCTCTGTGCGGCAGCTAGTTGTCCTTGTTTTGCACTCCGTGCGGGGGTGATTTCTTCAAGTATTCGTACAAGTAAAAAAGAGACACTTATATTGCCGGTGTCCTTGCTTGAAGTGTATTGAAATTTACGAATAAAAATGTACGGGAATTATTTTGCCATAACGCACAGACAGGTAAATATTTTACAATAGTGCGATACGGGAACTATTTGGCCG
The DNA here is from genome assembly GCA_931315375.2 of Opisthograptis luteolata. NCBI lineage: Eukaryota > Metazoa > Arthropoda > Insecta > Lepidoptera > Geometridae > Opisthograptis > Opisthograptis luteolata. Next base: position 831,132 of record OV928036.1, read on the forward strand.
TATCTTAAACCCCGTACCGCACTGAACGTGCGCGCGCGCGGAGCTTCAGTAGTCGTAGTGCTGTGCCCAGTTAATACGTTTTTACAAAACGTAATATTTTATTCGTCACGCCTAAGTAGGTTAATTGTACATAAACAATGAAACGTTCACGTAAAAAACTTATTATGGGGAAAAGTGTAAAGACAGAAGGTAAAGAGGCTAGAAACTAGTAATTTTTTCTGTTGCTTAATATACCTATCGAGTAAAATTAATAATTGTGATAAATAAATTAGGGACTTTTTTAATTTAGCTTTTATAAGTACCTAAAATAAATAATAATATAAAATAAAAATTTACTGTTTTTGTTCAAAGTTAACATTATTAATTATTTATTATTTTTGTTAAAAATAGTTTTCATTGATTGTGTACCACCTGAATCAACAATAATAAATCTGAAACAAAAAAATATTTTACTAATTACACCCCATCCCTAGCAATATGACTGTTGTATGCGCCACGACAAGTATTTTCCCGTAAAATCAACCATTTCCAAAAATACCTGTAACTTTTTGGATATTACTTAGAACCCCGTGCGACTGCAGCTGTGTATACACAAGGATGTAACCTATTGATTGGTACAAAAAAAAACAACAGTTGAGGACTTTCCATGTCTCTGTGGAGGTTTGAAGTCAGGACTACGTACGGGAAAATAAACGTCGTAACGCATATCAGGCATTCTTGATACGGGAAGTATCTGACTTGTACAGCACTGGGAGTAAGTTTTAATGTAACGCAGCCGCAGTGAATGTGTTAAATAATCTAAAAATTGAAAAGTTCGGAAAAAAACTAAAGGCTCTAAGGCTCTAAGGCTCTTCTATGGGATTTAATTTGGATAAACCTAAAATTGCTTTTCTATGGGATTTTTGTAAGAACTCCAGGCCCACCTTATGTTTGCCTATACCGTGCGAAGCCAGCGCTGATTATGAATCCAATCATAAATCAGCCTCTCTTTACAATGCACGATGACCACCACAGGTTGACCGCTCCGTACCTGTTCATGCTGGGCGTGGTGGAGGTCACCATGAAGTGGTTCTCGCACAACGCGGTGTTCGAGCCCCCGGCGATGGACCACGAGACCTGCCCGCAGTACTGGTGGCGGAACCTGCTCTACATCAACACGCTCTTCCCAGTCGAACAAATGGTAATTAATATAGGCACTCATTATTACTAGCTGATCCCCGCGGTTTCACCCGCGTGGACTACAGTTTATCACGATAAGAAGTATCCTATGTGCTTCCTCAGGGTTCAAACTAGGGATGTGAAAAAATAATCGATTTTAATATTAATCGATTCTTTTAATCGATTTTTAATAATCGATTATCTAAAAATGAAAAATCGATTATTGATACACCGATATTTTTTTCTACTCTCTTTTTTTAAAGTAATAAAAGATAAGTTAATGTTTGTATTATTGGAGATTAAACCAATGTGTAGCCAAAATACACATTTCAATCGAATTTTGCAGTTATAAGTTAGGTACTCTCAGTAATTTTATTACAATGTACAAAAAAATGCAACTTTTCGAATAGCTAGAAAAAAAACATTATATAAAAAATCGATTGTTTTTATTTATATAATCGATTTTTTACAAATCGATTTATTTTAAAGAGATTAAAATCGATTATTTAGGAACCGATTTTTTTTCCTCCAAGTCACATCCCCAGTTCAAACTATATTAGTTCAGTAGTTTAGGCGTGAAAGCGAGACAGACAGACTGAGTTACTGAGCTTTAGCCAAATGGACAGCCCCGGATCTAGGGGGGACTGGGGTACCTGCCTGACTTGTGTCTATGTTTAATATTTATGCTTAATTTTTATTGTGACTTAATTATTGTTTTTTTTAAGATTATTTTAAATTCATATAATTGAATATTTGTATGCTATATGATAGCAAAAAACATGTGAATGGATAATTTTAGGCCTAAGACCTGCTAATTATTTTTATTGTATTGCATGGTGCAATTTTTGTGAAAATGAACGCTTTGATTTGATTTGCCTTGGGCGCTAGTTTTCGGGGGCGCCAAAATAGTTTGATAAAAAAAAAACTTCCTCCACAAAGCGTCTAGCACAAATTTATTAGAGGGTTCTAAATCTGATGCAATTTAATATCACGATAACAATAAATGTACTTACTTATCGTTATCATTTTCAGTGCATGCTGTGGAGTTGGTACCTCTCCGATGACACTCAGTTCTATGCAGTCAGCGCCATTCTTCTTATTTTATCAACAAGGTAACAAAATGATTTATTATGTAGGTACATACCTACATACCTTAAAAAATTATGTAAAACAAGTAGCTGCAAATGCTATGCTTTGCTTTGCTGCTAGGGATTCTATTAAAAAAACTCTTGATTCGTACTTTTTACTAAATTTTTAGACAAAGATTTTTTTTTTTTGCTATTTACAGGGTAGCGTTTGACCACAAGTCACCTGATGTTAAGTGACGCTGTGGTCGAAGATGGCGCCACGCTACACCTGGACTGGGAACTGGCTCTCAAGTGAGGCTGCCGGAACACACCGATAGGTGCTTGGCGACAGATTCTTAACAAGAGGGTGGTAGCTAGCCGGGCGAGTACTAGATTAATAACGCAATAGGGTAAAACCCGGATAGTTGCCCCGGGGGTATAGTGGCCTCGATTGCAAATACTTTTTTTTTGTTGTGTCAGTTATTACCCGGAGAAAGTTCGTAAGAAAGAAAAAATGGAAAAAGTTGCCAGGTTAAACTGCAGTTCACGCGGGTGAAACCGCGGGGCGCAGCTGGTCTATCCTATAACAGTAAGAGCCAGTTGATATTGACATCGGCCTTTCCACTCCAGCCACTTCAAGCTATCAGCGGCGCTGTCTGGCGTGTTCTTCGTGTCCTCACTCCTCACGACGGGCTACCTCTCGTGGAGCGACGAGCACGTGCACAACAGTGAGGACCCGTTCACGCAGTTCGACAAGATATACGACAAGCCGTGGACGAGGCTGGGGCCCTACCTCGTCGGCATGCTCACCGGGTGGATACTGTTCAAGACCAACTTGAAGATTAGGATGAGCAGGGTGAGAGATTTTGTTTTACAGCTTACAGGGGCTCTCAAGTGCCGGGACATGCCAGTAGGAACTTGGAGACAGATTCTTAAATCAAAGGTGGTAGCTATATAGCCAGGCGAGGATTGGAAAATGTCCTACACGCACTCAATGTTTTCCTGCACCGAAATCTCCAGCTCATTGTATAATTGGAACCCATGACCCACGGGTCGTAAGTAGACGTCACTACAACTAATCTATCTTCGCTTAAAAATGAGATAAAACAATGAAAAGAATGTCCTTTCTGAGTCGTATCTTTTTTTTTACTCTTTACAGTGTAGTGTTTAACCACAAGTAGCCTGAAGTCCCCATCACCAAGCTATGGTTTCATCACGATGTTATGTGGTTATGTCCTAATAATATTATAGGTCTGAAAGTTTGTGAGTATGGATATACAGATGTTTGTTACTCTCACGCAAAAACTACTGAACGGATTTAGGCAAAATTTGAAATGGAGATAGCTTATACCCTGGATTAACACATCGGATAATAGTGACAAAAAAATGTCCTTCTCGTAGCAATTTATACCAAATAGTTGTGAAGAAAGAAGGAAATTGCCTAGTTTCTGTTTTGGCAGTTTTCTCATGGTGAAGTGTTTGTTGTCAGATATGGGCGTGGGTGGGGTGGGCGGTGTGCACGGGCACGCTGCTGTTCCTCATCTTCGGGCTGTACCAGACGGAGCTGAGCGTGGCCTCCGCGGCGGTGTACAGCGCCCTCTCGCACTCGCTCTGGGCCGCCTGCATCGGGTGGATCATCATAGCGTGCACTACTGGACACGGTGGTAAGTCCTGCTCCCACCTCTCCTGGTCCTCTTTGTACCTTTTCTTTGGTCTTCCTCTTCTCTTCCATTCATCAACATTCATATTTACATCCGTTTTTTGGTTATATGACTTTCAGCCCTCCTCATAACATGTCCATACCAAGCCAAACGATTCCCTTTCATCTTTTCTGTCACTGGTGATCACATGTAGTCATCGTTGGCAACAAGACATGATATCAAGTGGCGTCCGAAACATATCTGCGCTCATGGCTAAGTAAGCCGAGCTGGGAGCCACAGACGCGGTCACATCTTCCACAAACATGGTGTTTATTTATTTATTAAGAAACTCAACAGCGTAATACAATCTATATTGCTTATAGAATATTATAAGTACATTGTAAGGCCAATTAAATAATTTCATATTAAAATTATTAGAACATGGTACAAAAAGAAAAAGAAAATAGATTAATAAATAATAATTACAATGGTTGCAAGTTTGGAGAGTATTTTGTGGTAGTATGTGTAAATGGGGGGGGGGGGGGGGGGGAGCAGGGTGAGGAAATACCGATGAAGATACCTATGAGTGAAATCTACATCTGCTGCGACGGGAATGGTAGCTGGTTGGTATCACGAAGGTGTGAAAACGCCCACAGTCAGAGACCACGTCTTGTGAATGGTTATACTTGGAGCGTCCCACTAATGTTGTAGTTATGAGTGTACCGTTGGTCCGCCAGGCTGGGTGCGGCCGCTGCTGGCGGCGCCGGTGCTGTACCCGTTCTCGCGCGTGACGTACTGCGCGTACCTGGTGCACCCGGTGGTGCTGCGGTACGTGGCCATGCACCTCACGCACCCCATCCACCTGGGCGAGCTGCTAGTGGTAAGGACGACCTGCAGCGATGGTGGCCGAACGTGACGTACTGCGCGTACCTGGTGCACCCGGTGGTGCTGCGGTACGTGGCCATGCACCTCACGCACCCCATCCACCTGGGCGAGCTGCTAGTGGTAAGGACGACCTGCAGCGATGGTGGCCGAACGTGACGTACTGCGCGTACCTGGTGCACCCGGTGGTGCTGCGGTACGTGGCCATGCACCTCACGCACCCCATCCACCTGGGCGAGCTGCTAGTGGTAAGGACGACCTGCAGCGATGGTGGCCGAACGTGACGTACTGCGCGTACCTGGTGCACCCGGTGGTGCTGCGGTACGTGGCCATGCACCTCACGCACCCCATCCACCTGGGCGAGCTGCTAGTGGTAAGGACGACCTGCAGCGATGGTGGCCGAACGTGACGTACTGCGCGTACCTGGTGCACCCGGTGGTGCTGCGGTACGTGGCCATGCACCTCACGCACCCCATCCACCTGGGCGAGCTGCTAGTGGTAAGGACGACCTGCAGCGATGGTGGCCGAACGTGACGTACTGCGCGTACCTGGTGCACCCGGTGGTGCTGCGGTACGTGGCCATGCACCTCACGCACCCCATCCACCTGGGCGAGCTGCTAGTGGTAAGGACGACCTGCAGCGATGGTGGCCGAACGTGACGTACTGCGCGTACCTGGTGCACCCGGTGGTGCTGCGGTACGTGGCCATGCACCTCACGCACCCCATCCACCTGGGCGAGCTGCTAGTGGTAAGGACGACCTGCAGCGATGGTGGCCGAACGTGACGTACTGCGCGTACCTGGTGCACCCGGTGGTGCTGCGGTACGTGGCCATGCACCTCACGCACCCCATCCACCTGGGCGAGCTGCTAGTGGTAAGGACGACCTGCAGCGATGGTGGCCGAACGTGACGTACTGCGCGTACCTGGTGCACCCGGTGGTGCTGCGGTACGTGGCCATGCACCTCACGCACCCCATCCACCTGGGCGAGCTGCTAGTGGTAAGGACGACCTGCAGCGATGGTGGCCGAACGTGACGTACTGCGCGTACCTGGTGCACCCGGTGGTGCTGCGGTACGTGGCCATGCACCTCACGCACCCCATCCACCTGGGCGAGCTGCTAGTGGTAAGGACGACCTGCAGCGATGGTGGCCGAACGTGACGTACTGCGCGTACCTGGTGCACCCGGTGGTGCTGCGGTACGTGGCCATGCACCTCACGCACCCCATCCACCTGGGCGAGCTGCTAGTGGTAAGGACGACCTGCAGCGATGGTGGCCGAACGTGACGTACTGCGCGTACCTGGTGCACCCGGTGGTGCTGCGGTACGTGGCCATGCACCTCACGCACCCCATCCACCTGGGCGAGCTGCTAGTGGTAAGGACGACCTGCAGCGATGGTGGCCGAACGTGACGTACTGCGCGTACCTGGTGCACCCGGTGGTGCTGCGGTACGTGGCCATGCACCTCACGCACCCCATCCACCTGGGCGAGCTGCTAGTGGTAAGGACGACCTGCAGCGATGGTGGCCGAACGTGACGTACTGCGCGTACCTGGTGCACCCGGTGGTGCTGCGGTACGTGGCCATGCACCTCACGCACCCCATCCACCTGGGCGAGCTGCTAGTGGTAAGGACGACCTGCAGCGATGGTGGCCGAACGTGACGTACTGCGCGTACCTGGTGCACCCGGTGGTGCTGCGGTACGTGGCCATGCACCTCACGCACCCCATCCACCTGGGCGAGCTGCTAGTGGTAAGGACGACCTGCAGCGATGGTGGCCGAACGTGACGTACTGCGCGTACCTGGTGCACCCGGTGGTGCTGCGGTACGTGGCCATGCACCTCACGCACCCCATCCACCTGGGCGAGCTGCTAGTGGTAAGGACGACCTGCAGCGATGGTGGCCGAACGGCGACTTACAAGAAGCCGACACCGAGTTCGAATCCCCCGGCCCCGCACCAATGGCTTAATAAGTTATGTGCGGATTTGACATCGCTCAAAACGATGAAGGAAAACATCGTGAGGAAACCGGCATGTCCAAGAACTGCAACATTCAAGGGCATGCGACATCTACCTCACTGGGCCAGCGTGGTAGATTACAGTCCATACTCTCCCTCTGAGAGAAGGCCAGAGTCCCAGCAGTAGGAACGTGAAAGGCTGATAATGAGAACTTGCTCCGGTTCAATCAATTTGTAATAAGAATAAAGTTGCAAATGTGATCGTGCCCAAAAAAATCCCTGCCGGGCGTTTCTTTTTGGCCGGTGTACGAGGGTTGAAACAGGCGTAGCTAATTTTAAAATTGACTTTTTCAAGGGCATCCATCCATCCTACTAAATAAACATACCTATTTGACGCGCTTGTCTGTCTGAAAGTGTCTGAAATCGTTGCAACACGGTTAAAAAAACCGAGACGACATCATCATCATTGTCATCAGCCGGAAGAAGTCCACTGCTGAACATAGCCCCCTTTGAACGCCACCATGAACGGCTATTAAGGCTATTTGTAACCATCGGCTCCGTGCGACTCTTACAATGTCGTCGGGGGCCTACCTACAGAACGTCTTCGGATTCGTGGTCGTCACTCGAGAACCTTTCTTCCCCATCGGTTATCGGTTCATCGGGCGAAGTAGCCTGCCCATTGCCACTTCAACTTGCAAATTCTGAGAGCTATATCGGTGACCTTGGTTCTTCGGCGAATTTCCTTGTTTCGGATTTTATCACGCAAAGAAACTCCAAGCATAGCTCTCTCGTTGTGTGACTCTGAGCTTATACAAAAGGCCCACAGTTAAAGACCACGTCTCAACCGAGACGTGTGGTATGTAAAAGAAACCTGTTTAAAGTATGTTATTAATTCTTGTATCCCCCTCCCCAGTTCGTGCTGTTCCTGGGGCTGACGGTGATCTCCTTCTTCTTGGCGCTCGTGATCTCGGTCGCGTTCGAGGCGCCCATCGTCACGATGCTCAAGATCCTCTCCCCGCAGAGAAAGCCGCACCGAGTGTGACGGCATTACTTCGGGGGTCTCTCAGTGTGATATCAAGATAGGACGAGATATTTTGAAATGGACTTCTTGCTTATTCAATCATGTAGGAAAATTTAAGTTTCTTTAATGAGGCTTTGCTAAGGGAGTAGCAAAATTGATGCAAAGAAAGTTAAATGTTTTGTATGTGTATTTACAAATAGGCACTTGTTGCGGTGTTATTACTGAACAATGCTTTAGTTATTTATTTTAATGTTAATATAATGCATGAACAGCTGTGAAGCTTTGCCTCTCAGAGTAGTAGAAACGAAAGGATGGTAGGTAAACGTTACCCCATATATAAAAATAAAAAACAGTTTTGGGAGCCTACTCCCATTTCTTTTATAAAGGTATACCATATCTTTCATTGCAGTGTAGTGACAAAAATGTCAAGTTACAAAGTACACAGTTAAAATGTTAAAATTGTATCATTTGGGGAGAGATATTGTTGTAAGGAATTAGAATATTGTACAAAGATTTTAAAGTAAGTTAAGTGTACAAAATTAGATGTTTACTTCGACTGAAAAATAATGTTTGCAAAGGACATGATCAAGTCATTTACAGTTAATTCGTTTTCGAAAGTAATGTTAAGTTGATTAATTGATTTGATTTGTATTTTGAGCCAAAGTTATAAAAATGCAGAATATTAATGAGGGATTTAACCTTAGATTAACACAAAGGGGAAGATAAGTTACCTTTCACAACAACTAACTCTGTTACAACTGGTCACAGCTATATTTTTGTATTTTTTTAAATTTCAATCTCGTGCATTGTAATCAACAACAAAGATTGAGATATTTTGAACGCTGAAATGCACCGTTATGACAATATTAGTAGTATCAAATACGAAATACGCGACCGCCAGTCGGACTGTGACCAAAGTGGATTCATGCACCTAATTTAAACAGTCCATGCTCGAATAGCTAGTTGTTAATTTCCCCCTTTTGGTTACATCAATGGTTTTAACATAAATAAGTTTAATTTCCGTTGATTCAACGAGAATTTAATCAAAATGTCTTACGAATAAAGCATTGCTGTAGTTCTGAAGTTAATCATTTGAACAGGAGTAGGTATAGGAACAGGCTTTTAAACATGACAATATTAATAATAATAATAATAATCAGTAAATAAAAGTCATTTAATATTTGGTGCAAATCGTTTATTTAATCAAAAATCTTTGCTTGTAAACTGTACATAATCTGTACTTATGGTATTGTAAATATGTTGTAAATATTACTGAACTAGTTATAAGTTTTTATCGAATAAAATATTTTTTTAAATAAATTATCTTTTTATTTCTCTTTACATAATGTACATAATAATATCCTTAGTAAATAAATATTTTTGATTTATTAATTTCATACTTAGCTGTTTGGTATTCTTTTTTTTATCATAACCATAATGCCATTATACACATGGCATGACACTGTATAAAAATACAATGTTGTTCTAACACGCGTATCAAAATCCAGGCTGTCAGTTCTTAACTTGAGACTGGTAGCACAGTATATAAAGAACAGTAGGTTAGCTAAGGCCGCTCGACGACACCAAGTCACCACGATGTTGACCTTCACCCACTCAAACTCAAGCTCCTTGTAGACTCAGCGCCAAATTCATACCAAATTTCGGTAAGTTTGATCTTAGTGTCAAATTTTATTACGGAAAATTTGTCAAAAAGTTTAAATTTACCGAAATTTAACATTAACATTTTTAACATTAACACACAACAACAACATTGTTAACATTTTTTTTATTTGACATTTAAAACTTACTGACGTTTGTAAAACCGGCCCTCATTGTCATTCGAACCTATGACGGATCGCAAGCCGACGTCGCTACCACTGAGCCATCATCGCTTCAAAGCATATCAAGTATATCATGTGGTGGCGCAATCGGAGAGGCGACGGAAAAGTCCGCAGCACGGCATCTCTATCAGCAGCGAGAGCAGCAGCGCCGCGAGTGACGTCACCGCGGTCGTGCCCGCGAAGTACATCCACTGGGGGACAGACACAGGTGTAAACAAGTGTAACTGTACAGGTTTTGATAGTTAATAAAAACTGAAAAAGGTTTCGTTCTCTTCCGTAATTTTATTTTTCAGCGCGCCTCTCCGAAACTTGGACAGTTTAAGATCTACTACGGGTTATTTCAAAAATCTTGCATTCGAATTCCAACAAAGTTTTAAGGTTACTTTTTGAATTGAGGGAGTACGACTTTGACAAGTTGGCGGTTGTAAACTTTGACGTTTACGAAAAAAAAAGGTGAAACAGGGAATGAAAATTTATTTTTCGCTGACGTTTGCAAGATATGTTTTTTTTACTCACATAAAAACTGAATTAGATTTTATTATAGGTTTCAACCTTCCGTGAAAAATTATTTAAAATGTGGTAAAAACGCGACCCAAAGTGTGACTTGGCCTCCGAAACGAGAGACCCGCACTTTCTATCCTGAGTGATTTCAGCCCAGTTCAGAAACAAAATTTATGACTGCAATAAATTATTGAGTACTTACTTGTAGCCTCACAACAGGTTAATACAGTAGGCACAGCACCTAAAGTGCGGAGTGCACCATCTCTGGCAATAAGTTGGTACTCACAATGCAGGCGAAGTGTGAGCAGAGCGCGCCGCCCGCACTCATGAGCAGCGGCCGCGCCACCGCGCCGTGCAGCAGCAGCATGCTGTAGCTCAGCCGGCTCAGCGCCGCGCCGCCGCAACCCACGCGCCGGAACCGAGCTACACATACACACACACACCACACACACATACATACATCATCAGTATCCGGCTCAAAGGCCCAATTAAGTTTTTTTTTTTACTTCTGACAGTGTTGCGTTTGACCACAAGTCACCTGTTGTTGAGTGCCAATGTGGTCAATGGTAGCGCCGTGCTATCTGGATTGGGAACTGGTTCTCAAGTGAGGCTGCCGAAGACACCGACAGGTGCAGATTCCTAACATGAGGCGCACTGGGCCAGCGTGGTTGATTACGGCTCTTACGTGCTTTTTTTTATTCTACCAGTGTAGCTTTTGACCACAAGTCACCTGATGTTAACTGATGATGTGGTCGAAGGTGACTCCACGCTATAATTTGATTGGGAACTGGCTGTCAAGTAGGGCTGCCGGAATACACCGATAGGTCCTTGGCAACAGATTCCTAACATGAGGGTCGGTAGCTAGCCAGCCGAGCACTAGTAAATGCCCTACCACCAAGCTGTGGTTTCACCGCGATGTTTTCCTTCACCGAAAGTTCAAGCTCATTGTAATAGCAAGCCGACGTCACTACCATCATCGTTTCTTTATGTACGGCCGCAGGGGGAAGGATGTAGAACATTTGACATGGGAATCGCAAGCTGCCATTCACTTAGAATAAAAAAACACAGGTATATTAGTAACCACCTGGTAATAGTGAATGGTCGCCGTAGACTTAATCAGCATGGCTCAAGGTGACATGAGCGGGACTACCAACCGATCGTGTTTGAACTTCGACACTTCGATTGCTTAGGATACTGACTCTCATTGCTCTCTGTCCCTGATTCTCCCTGTAATACCCACCAGCATAGTGCGTGCTGCAGACCAGCATGGGCCACAGCAGCGCGCACGGCCAGGCGAGGTGCAGGCCGGCCGCCAGCCAGCGTGGCCGCGCCGCCGCCAGCGCAGCTGAAGCTACCAGCAGCGGCGCCGACGCACCCCACAGGAGGCACGACGTGACCTGCCACATCGGGCAGCAAAAAACTTGAAATTCACTAATCGACTTTAGACTTTAATTTCTAGTTTTTACGGTACTATTTATCATGATCCCCAAAAAAATCCTAATAAAAATCGACCTATAAGACGCCATTGTTTTCATACAAAAAATTTAATATTTCTTTTGTGTGTTCTGTATTTTATTTATCCTCATTCAAATTTTCTGTAAACTACTAAAGCAGTCATGCTCACGAAACTTTTCCCTCTAATGTGGTTGAGTAGAGCGATGGCTGCAACAACTCGTGAACGGGTACTATTTGTCTTTTTTAGTTGTGTAATTCTTTAATGTTTCTATATCCCAATGTGTACAACTTCATAGTTTTAAAAGTTTCATAGTAACACTGAATAATCTAGTAATCTGTTGTACGATCGGACCTCGCGACTGTAGTGCAGAAATTTGTAAATAAAACCCCAAGAACATACCTTGGTGAGCTTCATCCTCCCCTGCATGACGTGCACCAGCCAGCCGGTGAGCACGCCCACGAAGTACGGCGCCACGCGCGCCCACGGACGGTCCACCACCACACTGTATACGGAGTACGTGCTGCCATACCTGGGGAACATCACGGGGTATGGAGCATGTTGGAGGTTAGAGGTGGAGCCTAATATTACCTTTATAGTCATCAGTAGCCTGTTACGTTGGCATACCTGGGGGGACATAACGGGGTATGGAGAATTTTGTAAAGTGTAGCCAAATATTACCCTCATTGTTATCTGAAGTCTGTTTTTTCCACTGGTGGAGCTCAGGCCTTTTCTCAGAGGAAAGTATGGGCTATGGGTATAATCTACCACGCTAGCCTATATTCACTTTGGTGACACCTATAAGTAGGTACGATGAGATTTACGGTTTGTCAAGGAAACATATATATATGCCACTGAAACTGTCTTTGGTTCCCATGTCCAGTATTCATCTATTCACTCTTGACTTGAACACCCCCGGGTTGTACATTTTAGGCCACACCGACGATGGCGTACCACAATTTGCAGTTCTCAATAAAACAAGATAATTACATTACAAAAGGAACAAAAACCCGACTGCGCTAAAATAAAGTACTCTATGTCACTCCCACAATAAAGTCGAATCTAATGACACCTCATATGTTAAAATCCGTCAAGCCAATTAGGCTACCGGCCTTGCCTAACAACTTTACTTGTTCTGTTATAATGATTAGAAGTTTAGAACTAACTGTATCCCATCCTCCAGATAAGCCGCGCTGACGTCAGCAGCGGTCGCGGCTAGCACGAGCACCGCGGCTGCGCATGCCACGAGCCGCGCGCGCATGCTGGCCGACATGCTCGCCGCGCATGCTAGCGCGCCCAGCGCGTGCAGCTGCGTCTCCGTGGTCAGGTACCACGACACCTGCAGGCACTACGGGAAACCACACGGAGTAAGAAGAAAATACTTGAAGTGGCCCAGTGGAAGTGTCATCGGCTTGGGTGTTATCTAGTGCTCGCCTGGTTACTTACCACCCCAAAATTGAGAATCTGTCGCCAAGAACTGCTATCGGTGTGTTCCCGTAACCTCACTTGAGAGCCCAGTCCGTGTGTGATGTGGCACTTGCGAGCACCTCGTCACATAACATAAGGGTGGCTTGTGGTCAAACACTACCCTAAAGCATAAAAAAATACCGAACAGTTTTCATCAACATCAAGACAATTCGTTAGAATCGGACAAACCGTCGAGTGGATAACAGTGAGGATGAGAAGAGCTTATCGAAGACCAGACTCAGTGGGCCTATGTCCAGCAGTGGACTGATACAGACTGATGATGGTGACTAACCTGCTCATCCGCAGGGTACATGGTGGTGACATAGAGGAGGTTCCGCCACCAGTACACGTTGCAGTTCTGGTGGTCACCGTCCGGCTGCACCAGCGCTGAGGAACTCCGGGACGCGCGCGCTACCACGGCGGATAGGAGGACGGTATACGCGTATGATGGTAACAGCCTAGGGAGAAACGATCCCACAATAAACTTCAGCTTTTGGTTAAGGAAAACATCATCATAATACCATAACTTGGTGGTGTGGCATTTTCTTGTGCACTCCTGGCTGCTACACTCAAGTTATAAATCTATCGCCAAACATCGCTATCGGTGTATTCCGGTGTTCTTGTCTTGAGAGGCAGTTCTCAGTCCAAGCGTAGCGTGGCACCAACTTCGACCACATCGTCACATCAAGTGATGACTTGCAGTCAAATGCTCACCTATCAGAACTAAAAAATCACCCATTTGGCGATCCCTGCCACTAAGCTCGATAAGTAGATGACAAGTTTTCCAGCATTGCTACAAAACGCAGTCCTTCAAGATAAGTTTCAAAAGAGCTCGAAAATTGGCAACGTATTGCCCTTAGTATTGCAAATGTCTTTAGGTGATGGTGACCGCTTAGGTGCTCTGGTACCTGATAACCCTGTTGGTGACGAAGCAGACGAACTGCATGAACTGGCCGCAGGCGCCGCCGAAGCTCACGAGCTCCTCCACGCTGTAGCGGCTCTTCAGGTAGAAGAAGTGGTGCGAGCTGAACAACCCACTGGAACGAGGGAGGACGGTGTTGAAGGGAGTAGTGATGGCTGTTTCAATGGCTGATGTAAATTAAATTTCCAGTAGCGCTCCAAATGGTAGTAGAGTTTTTTGTGGAAGACCTCGTCCGGGGATGTAGATACATTACAACTTTTGCCTCTAAGTCACATTTCTTTATACGTTCTGGTTTTAGGACTTCTTCTGAAGAATGTATAGGTGGATTTCAATTGTAAAAGTACTAGTATCAAAATAATTTCAGATTTAAGAAGACACCGTTTGGCTCCCAAAGGAAGTACAAGAACTATTTATTGTTTTTAAATAAGTAGTATTGAACTTGCAAGATTGATTGCTTACCTTACGAAAAACAATGTGTCAAAAGCTATAGTCCCAGTCACTACTATGTAATACAAATTGTCACGTTCGTTTATATCACCAGCATTGTCTGAAAACAGAACAAGAACTTCAGTTCCTTCTGCATTGACATAAATAAAGCTTTAGTATTTATTCTTTTTAATGTCATGAACTTACCCGAAGAATAACCAACGATGACGGCAACATGCACGAATATAACCCAAAGCGTCGCCACTATCCTCATCAAATGTATCAACGATAGATCCTTATTCGCCGTGTTCTTATTAAATATTCTCTTCCAAGAGTAACAAATCGAGAAGCATAAGAGAAGTCTGCAGAGGAAGTGCTTCTTCCTTCTGTCTTCCGTGCTAAGGCTCGCGAACGAGCTGTACTTGACTCGAGGGCAGGCTGGTAAGTTGTCCATTCGCTTGTTATTTGGACACTGTCTCTTGTACTTGCCGCATCTGTTACAGCTTCCTGACATACGTTCCACGTTCACTAGATCCAGTGTGATAGGATGAAGAGGAGGCGCAAGCGAGTTTGGGACCTTACTCATCGGCGCAAGGTTTAAATTCCCACTCTCGGCAAGTACATCATCCACGCTCTTGATTTCAGTATGCTTACGTTTGAGCTCATCGACTAATTTGCTCTCGCTGTTGTAAGTGGGTAGATCGAAGCTCATCGATTGCTTTTTGTATCGAATGCATTTCATCAAATCGAAGTCCACTAGCGTAGCTATCGTAACCAGTGTTGTTAACAAAATTGTTACAGTTATTAGCAAGATGGCTCCCGCATCGCTCTCTATGTCAAATTCTCCGGGTATTCTTCTTGAAGATGTAATTTTCGCGGTGCGAGGTATGGTTTTATTACTTTTGAGGTTGTCGTTGAGCATTATGGAGAAGTTGATGATGGACTCCACGTCGCCTTCAGGACAGGATTGTGGGAGACACACTCCTAGTGTAATATCGTGAGACTGGAACAAGTTTACAAATTAATTGCCTAGCCATCTTCATGCCCTTGGAAAATATTTCAGTACATACCTTCACCATAGTGATCTTGGTGATGTTGAGTTGGACTTGCAAGGTTGTGTAGGCCACCCTGTATGGAGGCGTATGGTCGGCGACCACCAGGCGGTCCATTAACTCGTCTCGCTGGACCATCCATCGCCAGTCGTTGATTTCTGCAAATCAGTTGAGATGACGGAAAATTATCACAAATCTAACTGATAGTGTTTCTTAATTTCAATATGTTCATGCTAAGGTAAAGAAAGTACCTGCGTCAAAGTACTTCTGTTTTCGTAGCATTGAATTGAGGTAATCATTATTGTGCAACAGGGCCATGGTTTCGTTATCTACATCTCCTTTGAAACTATTATCCTGGAAATAAACGGTAATAAGTACACATTATTCTCAAACCAGACCATGGGTAGGAAATACAAAGTTGTAGAATGGCACGAAAGTTCAAAGCAGAAAATAATATCGTTTCTTCACTTTGGTACTACTGCTGCGGAGTGCTTCAGGCGTTAAGCTAAGAACCTTATTATATTTACCAATCGATAACACTCTTCCGTAGATCCAAGCCAGAAGCGGCTGCCGGCGAAAAGAGCTGACTGATAGCGACCGGATGCATCCACGGCTGAAACGTTAAAACAAAACGAGTTGAGGTATTTCTTCAGCATCTGGGTATTATGGATCCCAACCCGCGTTGTTTCTGTTGTCCTTGATACCTACAGGGAATCCTAGCTAAGGCTATTTATGTGATTGTAAGGGCGTTATTTTATACTCTCTAACTGAAACATAAAGTAAATAATACAAGCATTAAGAATACACTCAGCGGTGCTTTTGACGGTGGCATTTGAATGATCGAACCAGAGTAGTTTAGTAAAAAATTCTCTAAGCAAT
Source organism: Opisthograptis luteolata (assembly GCA_931315375.2). Taxonomy (NCBI): domain Eukaryota; kingdom Metazoa; phylum Arthropoda; class Insecta; order Lepidoptera; family Geometridae; genus Opisthograptis; species Opisthograptis luteolata. Next base: position 847,394 of record OV928036.1, read on the forward strand.
CAGGTACAAGGACTCGCATTTGAAATTTTGAATAGACAGTTTATTGGCCGGAAAGTGACGTTTATCTCGGGAAAATGCATAATTTCTGAGGGAATCTTCACGCGGATACAACCGCGGGGCATAGCTAGTAATCTAATAAGTCTTCGTCTGCAAACAAGTGGCCGGTCAGTCAACGACAAAAGTGTAACTAATTTTCTGATTTTCTTTATCATCTTAAACCCGGCCTATGCCCGCATAATCACTTAACACGAGGCGTCTTTTGTAGTGGTCAAACGCTTCTCTTTAAGTTGTAAAAAAACCCAAACGTTACTGATTTAGAACACTATTGGAAAATCAAGTATGATCAGATTTTTTTGTCGCTGACTGTACAAGCCGAAGCAATCTGCAGTAGACGGTGGGTAGGTGCAGACGATCACGCACGCGCAATGAACTTGAAAGAGCGTTCACATCGCATATGAAAGGGGCGAAAGTTGCGCAACTCGACGTAATTGGCTGAGATTAATTGAAAGTGCATCGCTTATTTATTTATACAATTGTATGACCACCAATTGTAGTTTCGATTAGTATACTTACATTAATGAATGAAAGATTACGTGGTAGCGTGTATTTAGTAAGCAAGGGTTTGTAATCATGTCTAGTGTTTGTAGAGACCTAGAAAGGAACCTATTTTTACCACTTAGATAAAGTGAGTTTTATAATCTCTAGAACTAGTGATTTAGAAAATTCGTTCATTCGTTAGAAAAGTTCCGACACCACACTATCCCTCATAAGTTATATTATAATGTTATAAAAAATATTTTAGTACGAGACCACGTCTTATACCTACCTAAATACTTATTGTAAATCAAGTCATTTATCTGGCGATTTTATCGGCACGCGCTAGCCTAAATAAAGTCTATTAAAAAATATTTTGATCTACGCATAAAAGGGTAGAACTAACTATATGACGATGTCCACTATTTAATGACTTTGTTAAAACTGCCTCTCAGAATATTTACCTACCCATGCAAACCGGGCAATTTCGGCAAATCTCGATTTAGTAGACTAGAAATAATCAAAGAAGACAATTCATTTTAATTTTACCGCTACATATAAAAATCTAGAGAGAGAGTCAAATAGGTATCTTCTGGGCAAGTATGCTTCACCTCACCATAGTTCACCTCGTCAACACTTACCATCAGGTGAAACTCGGGCCAAATGATTACCTATTTCTAGATACTAACCTACTAATAAAAATCAAATAGGTAAGTATAGGTACAGCAACTAACTGACGAATCAGTTTTCTATCGACTACAGGACTAGAACTAACTTACCATCATAGGCCCACGCTCGCCCTTCCGACAAGTCCTTAAGGAACACACTCATGTCCTCCCAGCAGGCCCCATCCAGCATCAAATGCACTCCGTTCGTGATCTTCGGCCACACGCTGCTCAGAAACGACGGATCGTACACATTGAACAAGTTTTCGAACACATCCCCGCGAGGCGCGCGCTTCCAGGATTTCAAACCGGACTCTTTTCTCGAAGTACCCGCATCGTGACGACCGCGATTCCTTACACAATCAACAGTTAAAATTAACAAAAACAATAGAAAACCTTTTTGCAACATCGTGTTTACATTATATTATTATTTTTCCCGTTATTTGTTGAAGCCGCGGTGTGCGTGCGAGCGCAGCGCGGTCCGGCGCTCAATAATACAACGCATAGAGAATTGAAAATTGGAAATACATAGGTTCATTTGTGTTAGAAAACTTGAAAGAATAAACGTTGGACTTAGAGCCAGTTCGGGACGTTCATCAGATCCAATCAATGTTGTTTAAACGGTACCTACCTATTAGCTATTAAAATGAAAATCACTTTCTTTTTCTAGTGAGTGTCTAATATGATTTAATTTTACGATAACGGAAATCGATGGAATTACAAGATCATAAATTCTGTTACCATTTCAAAGAGCTACCTAGTTTGTTAGCGTTATTGCGAGTTATTATATTTATGGATGACGGTAATTAGTTTAGGAACAAGATTTTCATTTTCACCTACGGACAGAATGAGATTGTTTATTATAATAATAACGCCTACGCAAACTACATAATTATTATGTACTGACATACTAACCCTTAACTATAGGTACTAGGACTATGTACCTGTATCTAGATTAGTTAAGTTGATGCCCTATTTCTCTGAATTTTGTCACAGCAGGGGAACGTAATAGCACAAACCAATGGTCTGTGGTTATAGACTAATTCGGAAGATTCGATTAGTGACAAGAATCTAAAAATGTTTCCTTCAAGATAGAAAAGTCATTAAAAGAAAATGCTATACTTATGTACTGGAATTTTTTGGATCATAATATCTTCAAAACAGCAGCCACATACTTCAGGTCCGAGAACTAAAATGTTTGCTCCAGCTAAGATTCGAAATCGTGAGACCCTAATCAGTACAAAAGGGAAAGGCACCAAGGTGCCATGGTGTTGTGTCTATAATTATAGCATCCTTTCATCGGGGATAAAAATCCAGCTTTTACTTTCTCATCATCATCATCACTATTTTCAACTTTTCTAAGCTAGATTTTGGCTAGCACCTAATAATGGTAAGTGACGATCTGATCGAAACTGACACCACGTTGCATCTGGATTGGAAAATGGCTCAATGATGCTGTCGGATCACATCGATAAGTACAGTCAGCGACATAAGTAGCTGAAAAAACTTAATTTTCTAAATGCGTATTACATCAGTAATGTTCGTTTTTTTCTAACGTACAAGGTAGCATTTGGCCACAACTCAACACACGTGATGTTAAGTGATGGTGCGGTCGAAGGTTGGTGTTTAAGGTCATAAGTTGTTAATAAGTTGTCTGTAAATGTTATCGGTGCGCTCCGACATTGCTATACCTTATTCGGGTCCATATGTTCACTAATAATAACCACTAAGATCTCATGTATACTAACATATGAATGCAATAAATGATTGATTATGATTATAAAGAAAATCTGAAAATTTAGTATTGTTCAGTGACTTTTGTCGTTGATCGTACCTACAGACCTAAACAGACTCTGTAGCTAGGGAAGCAGCTAGCCAGGAGAGCTAAATAATACCCTACCATCAAGTTATGGTTTCATCACGCCATTTTCCTTCACCGAAAGCTCAAAATCGAACCTACGACTTACGCTACGGTCATTCAAGGGGCTAGAAAATAAAACACAACAATGTTAGTAATTACACATTTTATTACCTGTCAATAAGACAATAGCTTAAAATTATTTTAATCCATGTACTTAGTAAATACAATTAGCTAGATTTATGTTTATTTAATCTGATACTGTATTTATGTCACTGTAGTAGTCTCTGAAGGGACGCGCTCACACACACACATAGGACGACGACGCACAAACTTGACCTTACATGAATATTTTACAACGCGCTTACATCTGCCGGAGCCGCTTGTTGGGCCGCTGCCCGTCCATGAAGCCGCCACCCTGCACAGACAAACACCACCATTGTACTTCCGTCTTACACGCCTTCAAACTAGCAAGTGTATGTAGGCTTTACTTACAAACAACATTTTTAGCTCTAAATTACTATCAAAGTTATGTGCTCTATCTTCGAAAATACGAAAGAGCTGTTACAACATTTAATAATGTAATATTTCCATAACGATTTCGAGAAACAAACATCTCTATACACTTCAAAAATTAATTCGCAGAAAACGAATTTTGCCAAAGCGCATAAAAAAATTCCTGAACACTAAACAGCTCAAATCGGGTACATATTTTGGAAAATCTGACGCAACATAACGTCGCCAAAACAAGTTGAATAAATTAGCCATAAAAGAGCTTATTTCAGGGATTGTAAAGCTTACACACACGTTGATAATCACAATTACCTGGACGCTCGTGTTCTACTACAGGTAGGTCTGAAAAGAATGCACAGAATTTGTTAATGGCAAAGAGGTCTGCAGGCGGTGTGTCTTCTAAGTCCAATCTTAAACCTTTCTTCACATTTTGTACTGCATTTCTTTGCACATCTTTCTATGCACTCGTTTCTAATGAAATGGTCGCGCTCTCATGCAGAATAAGCAAAACAATTTGTTCATTGCAAAAAAATACAGTTTAATGAAGCGAAAGTGTGAAATTATATGTGTAAATAATGGTCTAAACAAAAAATTATAACCCAACCAACAGATAAATATAAAATCGATAGATATATTATGCAGCTAAAACAAAATTGAAAATAAAAATTTGGTTTGAGTCTTAAAACTACTTGTAACTAATTGAAATGCAAAAATAAAGCTCATCTCGTAATATTACATCTCTAATTAATAAAATAAATAAATATAAAGTATAACAAAATTGGAATTATCAACAAGCCAAAATATAATTCCAAGTCAAGGGATGTATTATAATTTGTATACACAGTGCAAGTAAAGCTGGGCACACACTATTCTATTCTTACATTCTTAGCAGTAAGGAATGCTATCTGAAGTTAAAACAACGAGCTCGGTCCATTAATATCTGTACCGACATCGATAGAACTTTACAACTCTAATATTATTATACAGCAACAAACACCAAAAACATACAGAAATGTTTCGGCTGTTATAACAAAGTGACATTATTTTGCATCTTAGTGTTTGACCACAATATTATGTCAAGTAATGTGACAATGTTGTTTTTTTTTTGATAACATACTATGCGTCCGACAAATTGAAAACTGAAGAAAAAGATAATTTATTTCTAAATAACTTGAAAACGTTTTTAATTGACAAATGCTACTACAGCATAAATGACTTCCTCAATGACGACTTCTCGAAATGACTAAAATGGATCGGTCCGCTCCTAGATTGCTATACCCTATTCGGGTCCATATGTTCGCTAAGCTTAACCTCTAAGATCTCATGTTATACTAACATATGAATGCAATAAATGATTGAAATTGAAATTGAAATTGCGTTTGACCACGATCTCACCCGATGGAAAGCGACGATGTGGTCGAAGGTGTAGCAGGCTTGTCCAGTAAATACCTATTCACTCTTGACTTGAACTTGTACCAAAATCAAAGATCAAAGGTGGCTGACATTCAGTGCTATATAAGTATTCTAGAACGAGGCTCGAAGTAGTTGAGTATCAGAATGACGAATTTCTATGAAACGCCAGACCGAAACAGAACAGTGCGTCTAAAATTTTCGCTTCAAGTAACATTTCGTATTAGATCCTTAACGTCAGATAGCATTTTATCATGGTAAGAATGGTAAGCGTAGTAGGTTAGTGTGGCCAGCTCGGTACACCGGCGTGTGTTTGTGACTCACCGGACGGCCCATGAACCCTTGCGGCGGCATGTAAGTGTTGACGGGCGCGAAGCCGCCGCGCGGGAAGGCGCCGCCGCGCGCTCCGAAGCCGCCGCGTCCGCGCGCACCTGCGATTGTACACTCACACATTAGCAACTGGGTTTTAAACTTTTGGCTGCCTGTATCAATCAATCAATATAATTTATTTGCATAAACATGGGGTACACAATAAAGGGTGTTAGAACGAAATAGTTAGATCGCCTTATTTTAATCTTTCGGTGTGCAAATTGGGTTGCAATATAATAACAGCATAAGTACATTAATTATCAATTTTCCATGCATGAACAATTATCAAATTTTATAGTATATCAATAGTTACAAATATTTATAGCAGTTACAATTATAATAGTTAACAATAAATCTAAATGTCTAGGAATAAAGCTATGTCAAATGAAAAGGTTATATATTATAAAAATTGTTAGAGTCAGAAAAATATGTTTATTTGTTTGTATCAACAAACATAAAAGTTGGACGTGCCACCTATTCCAAAATCCTGAAATGAGAAAAGAACGGGCAAGAGATTGTTTTACTACTTATAGGTTAGCGTTTGACCACAAGTCACATGATGTTAAGTGACGATGAGGTCGAAGATGGCGTCACGCTACACCTAGATTGGGAACTGGCTCTCAAGCAGGGCTGCCGGAACACACCGATGATAGGTGCTTGGCGACAGATACTTAACTTGAGCGTGGTGGTTAGCCAGGTGAGCACTAGAAAATGCCCTACCACCAAGCTATGGTTTCATACGACGTTTTCCTTCACTGAAATCGAACGATCCCACGACCTACAGATTGCAAGGCGACGTCACGACCACCATCGCTTGATGATGTTAAGTGTTCGAAGGTGGAAGGTGGACAATGTACCTCTGAAGTTCCCCCTAGCGTTGAAGGCGCCGCCGCCGCCGCGCGGACGGAAGCTGTTGTTGCGGTTGGCGTTGGGGCTGGTGTTCGTGTTCACGTTCACGTTGTTGGAGTTGTTGCGGTTCTGCTGCTGCGAGTGCTGCCGCTTGTTCTGCGAACAAGACAACAAGGGGTTTCCGTCACGCTCTTTTGTTATACAGCTTGATTAATATACAGCATTGTCAATGGATGATAGGGACGAGGACTTAGTAAAATACAAGCTTACAAAATCCCTAGTAATATTATAAATGCCAAAGTGACTCTAGACTGTCGCTTTCACGCCTAAACTACTGAACCGATTTAAATGAAATTTGGTACGGCGATAGTTGAAACACACACAAGATACATTCAAGGGCATGCGACATCTACCAACCCGCACTGGGCCAGCGTGGTAGATTACAGCCCATACTCTCTCTCTCTGAGAGAAGGCCAGAGTCCCAGCAGTGGGAACGTGAAAGGCTGATAATGATGATGAAACTCTGAGGAAGGACATAGCATACTTTTTATTGCGATAAACTGTAGCCCACGCGGGTGAAACTGCGGGAAACAGCTAATAAACAATACATAGAAAAAAAAGTTTTGTTCAAAGCTTGTTTTTTTAAGGAATGCCTTTGTAGTACATTAAGTATTATTATTATTGAACGCAAGAAATAACATTTCCCTATGCACAAGAAAACATACTGTTGTTAAGGAAAGTGCCAATTTCATCAACCACATAGGTTTTTCATGATTATTAATTAATATTATTATCATTTATGTACAAAGCAAAAAAACGAATTAAAATCGTTACTGAGTCATTCGTATGAACTAGTGGTCAACTTTACTATCGGAGTTATCCTTGGGAGAGGCCTATGTCCAGCACTGGACTGACACGGGCTGATGATGATGATGATGATAGTGAAAATGAAAAGTGCAAGCAAAAAAACCGACTTCAAAGACTTCTCATGGATGCCATTGTCAGAACTGGACCAAATTGAAATGGGACCACAAGGGAAGCACCCCCAAACAAAAAAAACGGCTAAGTACGAGTTGCACTCGCGCATCGAGGGTTCCGTACAAACTTCTTTTTTGTTTGTTATGAATCTACATATTTACTGTTTTCAGACTTTTTCCTTTACATGTGCTGTAAGAACTAGATGACTCTAGGTCAACGGGAAGTACCCTATAGGTTTTGATTCCCCTAAGAAATTGCAAAATATGCCAAAAATGCTATATAAACGGTCATAACTTTTGATCGCGTTTACTTTCAAGTTTGATTTTTCCACACCTTAAAGAGACCGCAGTGTCGAGTATCTGATATAAATTTCAACTTGATTCCCTCATTTGCTTGAGAAAAAGGCTTTGACAGACAAGACGGACAAAAAAGTGATCTTTTAACCCTATAAGTTACAATATACATATAAAAAAGTATAATATATAATTGTTATTTCATTTTGTAATAATAAGTCACCAATTTAAAAAAAAATCAAATAACAAACTATTTCTAAAACAACTCAATTGTACTAGTTCAATACCAAAAATCATAGCTAAGGCTCAGTGTACCGTATCTGGAACTGAAATAAAAACAGGATTTTCCCGGAAAATATGATTTCAATTTTTTTTATTATTATTTTTCCCTAACTTCTGATCACTATTACAACCTATATATTTTTTTCGTGCACTAAAAAAAATTGAGCCTTGTAGGGTTAAGAGTTCCGTTTTTTTTTGAAGTACGGAACCCTAAAAAAATCATGAAAGTAGAAAGTTCTGAGGTAACAAACATTTACAAAAATTATTGTAAAAAAAAATTAGTCGAATTGAGAACCTCGTCCGTTTTTGAAGTCGGTTATAAAAGCGAAACAAATATGTAATGTATACCGTACATTAGGTACCTTGTTAGTGTTCGCGTTGTGCGCCTTCTGCTCGTCGTCGTCGCGGTACTTGGAGACGGTGACGAGGAACCCGTTGATGCGCAGCTCGCGGTCCAGCTTCAGCGCGCGCTCCACCGACTCCTTCTCGTGGAACGTCACGCGCACTGCGAACAGATACACGGTCACTGTGCTGTGTGGGGTGTAGTGCCGCGGGTGATGCTGTTGACATTTGTGTCCCATCCACTTTATATGAGCCATATGCACTAACAACTGTTTTTATAAATTTTTTTGTTTTTATAAACGGTTTGTGACAAAAAACCTGTAATTGTCTTTGTATTATTATTTAAGTTTATTTGTTTTGTTTATGTTTGTTATCAAATTTAATTGTGTGAAGTGTATCTAACTTTTTTGCCACAAATAAATATATTGTCTATAACCTATCTTCTATCTCTAGTAGGGCAAACCGTAAATAGATCCGTTATTGAAACCGGCATTTAATGTACCAAAAACTTCAAATTATCTTATCTATTTTATAAAAATGAATCTCTATTTCCCTTGGTCATGGCATCTCGCGTGATGCAACAATTTCGTTCATTCTTTTTTTATTGTGTTCGGTGAAGTCCAAAAAAGGTTCTAATGAAGAGAAAAACTGAAAAATGTTGCCAGGAAAGTATTAAAATATGGATAAAATGGAAAGTGCTTTATCTATAGGCTTTTTGTAGGTTACGTTTTATAACGATAAACTGCAGTCCACGCGGGTGAAACCGCGGGGCGGGTATAATAATTATATTTCATACTGCTGGACCTATTTTTATGAAATTTTCAGGCAATCTTCAGATTAGCAGCAGCAGGTGATTCTGTGAAGTTTGGTACCGATCGGGTCAAAACTTTTTGCTTTTTTGGCAATTTTGTGTCATATTAAACTTAACATAGCGAAAAAGGGCCCGGGAAGGAGACGTACTATATATTCTAAACTATACTTAACCTTGATCATTAAACCGGCCATAAGAAGGTCAAATAGGGCGTTAAAATTTGTGGGGGAAAATTATAACATACCACGCGGCGCGAACGGGTGTCGCTCGTAACTTTTACAACAGCGTAGAGGTAAATATGCAAATTAATCCTAAGGAACCGCGAAACCGTGAAGCGTGATATTTTTGTGACTATAATCCTATACCTATAGTTTAGTACAGAATAAACTCGTTTTATTTTACTATACACCACACTGCTGTACTCTGTTTGGCCGCAATCCGGTTTAAACCAGACACGATAATGGAAACGACGATCACATGTCACACATCAATTGAAAAGACGAGGCTCGATCAAAGCAGAAGGGTCGGAGCTACTTGCGCCGTAAGTTGTTCCCCTTGCGCAGTATGAAGCGGACACCCTCTTTTGATTCAATCTCAAGGCAAATTTATTGAAGGGCGAACCAAGCCTCAGTGATGTTTGCGAATTGATCTCTATTTTTCTCTCTATCTCTCGTTATGGCGCTCAATGAAACAAGTAGCAATGTGCAACCAAATGTTTACCCGCCAGAACAGAACCAAGTTCACTAATCTATTATATAAACCTCCTGCCCGTAAAGATTTGTACAAAAAAAATGGTTTTTCATATTATGTGCATTTCAATTTACAACAACATACCGAATGACATTTAAAAATTAGAAGGTTATATGTTTAAAAAATCTTTGAATGACTGGCTCCTTAGCAATTGTTTTTATAGTATTAAGGAGTTCAATGAATTTTGTACAAAAATTTATAATTAATTATAAGATAAATTTCTTGTAACATTTGCACGTCTGCTTGCAGACTGAGTACAGTGTGCCTTTATCTAATACTTAAGTGGTGGTACTTGTATTCTAGCAAATAAATGATTTGATTTGATACAAACGCTACCGCCGAATAGACGTGTACTTTATTATTTCATTTCACAATCATTTGAGGAACATAAAAAATCAAAAACCAATATTGTAATAATAAATGTTCTCTCAATTTTTGACAATAACTCATTACAATTAGGTAGTATAGTACAAAATAATATACAGATCGTAATTATTACAATTTTACAATGCGTTTAACGCCTGAAATTAATAATCGATCCTGATCCGTTATCCGCAGTTTTGGATCCATATATCATGTCATAATATGTCATTTTAGTATTAGGGCTTGACGTATTACTACTAAAACACCAGCTAGTTACTACTAAAATGACATATTATAATAACATGACATATCGATCCAAAACCGCGGATAACGGATCAGGATCGATTATTAATTTCATGCATTAGATAATAAGATACCTGACCTACTAAGCATAGCGCTATGGACAAAAATAGCCTAGTTAGGTTGAAATAAATAAAAAAAATCTATGATTTTATTTTATGGTAACACAAGGTCACGCTACCACGCCACACTGGGTGTTAGCTATATTTGGTGGAGCCCATTTAGTACATGCCCATTTATGAACACTTCAGTGCGAGAATGAAATCTCAATGATAATAATAATTATTATTACCGAATAATCTACTTTGTTCCACTGTTGAAGTTGGTCAATGACTTCGTTGCCATCTGAACTTTTAGTTCCGATAGTGTTATTGAACCATTTGAACTATTCTGTAATATTAAAATAGGTATCTATTAAATCTTAAAATTCACAGATATTAGCAGTGTTTTTATTTTTTTTGGTAATAGACGCACAAGCAGACGGCAAGTGGACACGGTCGCCGATGGACATTAGCAACACCGATGCGTTACCGGAGTCTTCTCGAGTCTTTGGAACACAGGTTTTTAGATGTTCCCAAAGCGTACATTTTAACAAATGCTAAAAGTAAATTTTAGTTATTTCATTTTATTCGCATCTTGATATAATCTAGTAAGATTCACTTAACAATTCTTTCATCTACATAATTATATCATTATTCTTGTTTAAAGAATGTATTTCATCCACTAATTGTTGTGTTAACAAGATTTGCACGCCGCCGATGTGCGACAAAATATACCTAACCGACATTTTATGCAAATAAACAATTATATTCTATTCTATGACATAATGTGTCGACGACTTTGAAAAGATTATGTCAAGCTGCATATTACAGTGTGTAATTACTGTGTATACAATGTCTGGCACACATTGATCGTGTCAAAGGCCAAAGCGGCTTTTTACCTACCGGAAACTTGATGAAGCTCCAAATAATTCATAATTTGTGCCAAAAATTGTCGACTGAAGCTTTAGTATAGGACATGATCTATTCTGTGGCTAGACTGGAGTGTTGAGGCGGTTTTGTTTCCTTCCATTGCTAACCGAAGAAAAGAAAAGGGAGGAAGATGAACTCTCTGAAGACATCCGTCCTAGCAGTGGGAACAGAATCGGCTGATGATGATGATGATGAACAAGGAAGCCGACAGTCAATGGGCCGGAGGGGGCAAGATTACATAATATGAATTGTAAATAAAATATATTACAACTAAATTTTCCCCGCGGTGTACATAAAAAGTATCCTATGTCCTATATACTTCACCAAGGATCAAACTACATATCTCCATACCAATACCAATTTTCATCAATATTGGTTCAATTAATTTTTAGTTTATCCGGAACAAACAAACAATCAAATCAATGTCACTATAAAAATAACTATAAACTAAACTAAAACCTAATCTTGGGTACCTTGTCATTTTTTTTTGCTATAGAAATAGAAACATGGAATCACAAATAGTCGGACTACTACAAACATTTGTCATTTGACTAAAATACTATCGAGTGTCTAGAGATTCCCAGCAGCGTCCACCTCCACCTTGATGATGATAGAATGCTCACTCACATATCTTGTACTTGGTCTTGCTGAACTCGTGTATGTGCGCGACCTCGCCGCACTGCGCGAACAGCAGCCGCACGTAGTCGGTGGAGGCCTCGTAGGGCACGCCCACCAGCACGGCGGTCTCGGCGCGCGACTCCACCGCCACGGAGATGGCGCTGCCGTCCAGCACGGTGCCCTCCTCGCCGAGCGCCTGTCACATGCAGCCAATGAGAACACAAGCGGGGACACGGGGGACGTTAAAGTTCACCAAACAGTTCCAACGGAAGACCAGCATTATGCTGAGTTTGCGACGGTTTTTGTACTGGCATGTTTGTTGTATTTATTTTGTACCAAGTGTGTTGTAGTGGCGCATAAACATAATTATCTTTATGTACAAAAATCGATATGTTTGTCCACTTGGTACGTCATGATGAATACATTAAAACTATCTTAGAAGGAAAAGTAGAAGGGAAGAGAGGGGGAGGTAGACCGAGAAGAATATACACAGACCAAGTCAATACAAGGCTTCATGATGTTTGGTAGCGATTGGATGATTGAATCAACAGTTTTATCCTTTGTCAATTTTCCAAAGAAAGAGAATTATCGGCACAGATATTAGAAACAATTCAAAATGATGTCTTATCTAATTAGCACATATAACTGCATAGAATCATTAATTATAAATCTGTATCTGTAACATCAAGAACAATAGCAATTAATATATCATTATACAGTTTTGTTTTCAATTTAAATTGTACATCAAATAATAAATACACCTGACCCATAATTCAATGAGTTAATAAACATTGAAATAAGAAATTAATCAGCCAACAGAAATTGTATAATTAGCCTTGAAAATTACCTCAATCTTGAAATAAAGCTGTTCACACAATGGTGTGAAACAAAGTTTGTTATAGATTACACAACACGGTCCAACGTTTCGTGGAATAAAATGTTTAGCATCTAATACTGTCGATGTAAAGCAGACTCACATGTTTGCAATCTAATATGTATGCTAATATTATAAAGAGATAAAATTTATGAATTTAGATGTAGAAAGGAATCTTCATAACTACTGATCCGATATTGAAAATTCATTCCCTGTCAGATAGTTACCCCCCTATCCTCTAAGTGACGTAATATATTATGTTACGTTAAATTATGAGAAATATGCTGTAGGAAACCTCCATGCAGTTGAAATAGCTGGGCACATTGCTATGTAATAAAAGATCAAGCAATAAATTACAAGAAATTATACACACTTGCACATTTATGGGATATATAAAAGTATAATAACCACTTCAAAGATAGACTTATAGGGACTATGGAAATGCAAACTTAATTAACTAGCACTTATTTGAAGCAAAAAAAAGGTTTTAAAACCATATAGTACTAGTCACTATATAAATAAAACATAACACACATGTGCAAACTTGGAATAAATAGTTATTTTTAACTTAATGTCTATTTTGTAGAGATTAATCGTCAGTATGCTATTCGATAAGAAGAAACAGAAAAAACATAATTTGAATTTACTTATATAATCAAATTACATTCATGGCTACATTCTCAGGGTGACAAGTGTGGTGCATTGAGGCACAGAATTTTGAACGGTTGAAGTTCAAAATTCTGCATGACACTTAACTGTAATGGGCAAATGTGACACTTAACATCAGGCGAGCGACTTGCTCATCTCCCCTGTTGCAATATATAAAGCGAATCAAAACTTGTTGAGCATGCACATGTTATCTTAATCTCAACTGCGAATTAGGACTTGTATTATTGTTACGAGGAGACGGTAGATCAAGTTAGCACAAATCACTCTCATTACAGATGTACTTACCACCCCTGCAAGTGTACACAATTAAACAACATGTCCGTATTAGACATGGGTATGCTCGTCAGCTGATCTACTACATGACACGGCACAATACGTAATTTTTGTAGATAAAATAAAAATGAAAAAGTTGCAAGCCCAATAAATGCAGAGCACGGTAGGAGACCAGCCTGTTCTAACATTCAAATAGTCACTCATTCTGACTGCAGGGAAGTGGCAATTTGGAAAAATATAACTCGTACCCTTAAATAACAGCCGTCTCGGCACTAAAAACTACTTCTTGTAATTAAAATTAAAATGTTAATCAAACTTTTGTTTACCTTGTCCAGAGAATCTTTGTTTTTGAATTCGATTATTGCCGATAATGTCGGAGTTGTGGTCAGTTCTGTTACAATGATTGGACCACGTCTAAAAAGAAAGAAACATTTCTCTCGTTAATACTCCGCACAAACGGCAGACAAGTGAGAGTCTGAGTGCAGTCTGCACCTCAGACACAATTCAAATTATTCAATTAATCATTAACATTAATTTATGTGATTAAAAGCATAGTGATTTCATCTACAGAGCATTAAGAAATTCAGGGACTGATATTTGAATGTTGACAAATATGTACTATGTATTAAATACAATATTGGTAGAATATAGTGATAAATATACTCACTTGACATTATTGATCTCCCCATGCTTGGAGAATAGTTCCTTCAGCTTCTCTTGGTAGTCGAAAAGGAAGCTCGAGGGCAGATTCTCGACAAGGAGTTTACCAGATTCCACTTTCTCCTCCTTTTTCTCCTCGGGTGCGGTTTCTCCCTCGGCATTGGCTTGGTCTCCCTCGGCGGGCTTGTCTCCGACGTCGGCCGCGTCTCCGGCCGCGGCGGCCTCATCGCCCTGCTCCATGGGCTCGGCGTCACCGTTGTTCTCATCGGCCGCCTCGACCGCCGCCGGCTCCACCTCGGGCGCCACCTGCTGGGGCTCTTCGGCGGGCGCGGCCGCTTTACCCTTCGCCGCCTGATTTCTCGCACCGCGACCTCTTTTCGGAGTCACCATTATGATCTCGCTGCAATACATAAACTAAAATGACGATGCGAGTGACAAAACTTCTCAAAACACACGTCAGACGCCGACGCTAGTATATTTCCCGCCATATCTATTTTCCGACGAAAACTTACAAATGAACGCTTGGCGCCTATTCTCAGATCTCAAGGACAAAGTTTATACCGCGCGAAATGACTTGTTACGTGTTTTGAGCAAAATTACACACGGTTAACGATCTCAGCCAAATAACTATGGGTCTCAATAAAGATAACGGTAAATACATATTAGCGACTCGTACGCGCCATGAAGCATGGTTTTTGCGAGTGGAAAATTCACGAACTCCGCGTCAGTCATCAATTCGATTGGCTATAATTGTATTTAAGTATTTACATCCTCGATCGGAGAGTTGTTTCAAAGTAAATTGTACTTACTGTTAGGCTTTTTACAAATTAAATCAATGGATTCACAATTTTAACACAAAATGACGCCAACTAAAAGCAATAATAACACGAAACCGGCATCACGCAAGCGCATCCGCCATTTAAAAGTGAGGTTAGTGATGTTGCTAGGATACAAAAACATTGAATGACGTCACAATCAGGGATACCTGTTACATTGTGCGAGAAAGGAAAAGGAACCGGAAACACTACTTCTTGTACTAGTGATTATTTATTTAGTCTGTGGTGTATCCCCACCGTTCCGTTTCACTCAGTGAGTCTGAGAACAGAAGTCACATCCCTCCTGTTGTCACTTTGACATTAGTCGAAACAATCAAATGAAACATATTGTCAATTTTTTGTGAATGTCTTTGTCACATCACTTCACAATCACACACATGTCACAATGCGCGAAAATAGAGGTTATCCTCCGTCCCCGCAGAATTAAAACTAATAAAAAGTACACAAATTTTGCGTTTCAAGAAGTGTTTTTAAAATAACGTGCTTACTGCTTAGCTGCTTTTACTTTTCAACATGAAGTCAAAATCTATTGATTTTAGTCATTCTTCTGCTGAGAAGCAGAATCGCTTCGAGTTTGTCAATTTGTACAAAAGCGCCTCTGAGTCAAGCACTTCATCTAAAGATAAAAGTAGCGACAACAATGAGACAGGGAGCCAGACATTTAAATCAGAGTCTCCCAAGCGTGAGAGATCGCACAACAAGCAAAAGAAGGAGAAACGAGAGCCGATTGATATTTCACAGATAATCATTGATGGCCCTGCCAGGAATGTAGGCGGCAGCACGCCTTTCAACGAGTCTAAGGTAACTTCCACTCCGCTCGGTAACAATAAGTTTCAAGACAAGTCTAGCAAAGTAAAGTCTATCATGAAGCACTCTTCAGCTGGTACTGACGATGTTTCGGAAGACTCCAAGCTAGATACCTCCGTTTCAAATCCTAAGAAACGTAACAAGTCTGTCAGCTTCATGCTTGAAGACAATGACGAACTGATAATTAAGAAGACTAAATCAGATGAGTCCACTAGTGGAACAAAAAGTGATTCTAAATCACCAAAAGTCAAAATCAATAAAGTGAAAAAACTATCTAAAAAGGGCAAAAAAGATCGACAGGCTGAAAAAGAAAATGAAATAGATGTGAACCAAAAAATGGATGTGGATAGTATACGAAAAGAAAAATTAAACAAAAAGTTCAAAATCAATCCTGAAAAACCAAAGACCCTTTCACCAGCTGAACTTACCGCAGGTGACAGACAAAGCAGCCAAAATGAAAACGTCAGTGAGAGTAAGAAAAAAAAGAAAAGAGTAAAGAAGGTGAAAAAACCAGAAGAGATGAGGGAATCGAAAGAGAGCACAGCTACAGAAATTACAGGTCAGGAATCACAGGAGATAATAAAAAAACCAAAAAAGAAAAAACATCAAGAGAAACAAACCGAACCTAACAATGAAGAACCTGAATCGAAGTTACGAAAAAAAGATGCTAAAGCAGATGTCATAGCGGATCTAGAGAACCTTAGCATAGGAGACAATGCACACACTCTAACAAACTTACTAGACGAAATGGCTGTTGTTGACAAGGAAAAAAGAAAAAAACTAAAACAAAAATTCAGGAAAGATAAAACTGCACCTAAGACGGAAGACTCCGAAAACACTGAAGAATGTAAAACCAAGATTAAGTGGAGGAGACGGAAATGGAACAAAGACACCAAAGCCGAAGTTAAAGAAGCTAGCTTGGAGACAGCCGTCATTGTAGATAATTTACCACTGTCATTGTTGTTGAGCTATAAGAAGGTTTTGGCCGAGCATTTTGTGAAATACGGCTTAATTAAGACGGTAGGGTGAGTGTTACTCCTCTATATTTCTGTAGGCTTGCATTTAAGCTCTATTTTATAGGGACTATTCATGTCCACCTTTACCATGAGGGAACATAAGGCATGTGGTCAGGGCCCCGAAATGATGATATTTTTGTTAACATGGAATAAACTTTATTTATTTATTTGGTAATACGCGAGCAGCCTGAGGCTGATGTGCCTAAATCATGCTGTGTTGAATTATAGCAATGTCCAAAAGTGCAGAGAAAAGTCAATTCTGTAGCAAGGAAGCATTGTTTGTTTGCAACCACTTGTCCAGTCTGTTTTTAAAGGAATTCACTGAAGGTAACAAAGATTAGCTAGATCAGCACCAACTTCATATCTTTTTTTAATTTTTAAAGGGGCCCCAAATCGTTCACACATTAATGACATTTTTTAAAATTTAAGATTGAAACTCTACTGAAGGGTTTCTATTGGTTAGTTTGTTACATAGAGGCTATTCAATATGATTTGTGTTATATATTGTGATCAAAACAATTGATTTCTTTTTAGTATTGCTGAAGTTTATCCAACCGTGGAATCAAAGCCTGTATTCAGTACCACAATCAACTTCTTCAGTGAAGCAGCTGCTGCGCAGGTGAGGCATTCTTCTCAAACCTACTACACAAACTAATGTTAAAAGTAGTTCCGTTTTTTGCCTTTTTAACGTTTACACCCCTGAATTAAATTATCACCATTTACTTACAGGCTTTAGAAGAAGATAAAAAGATATTTGAAGGCAACCGTATTCGTGTAAAGAGACCCTTGTCCCCAACGGAGACAACCTTAGTTGTACGGTCGTACGGCATGCTCACTATACAGAGCCTCAGCTCAATGTTCAACAGCGTTGGAAGGATAAGAAACATACGCCATTTGGTTAAAGGAAAAAATGCTATGGGTATGTTAACTTGTGATTTATTTATTTGCGGGTTGGGTTCTTTACTGTAATAATAATAGATACCTCGGTCGCGTCTACCATACCTGTTAAAGTGTATGGTTGTATCAGATTATAATTATCTGTTGAACAGACTTCATTTTCACTATCAGATAGTTTATTTGTAATGTAAAAACCTGTTTTGTAGTGATGCCTGCATGTCTGCCTATTTTTTGAAAATAGGTAAGCATTCGGTCTGTCTCATCAGATAGGAAGTGATGAAGATACCTATTCCCTCTTGACGACTTGAACGCTCCTAATAATAAACTTATCGAGAAACAAAGACGCTTTTATGAATTGCACTTTAGAGTTAGTGGCAAAGAAAGTCTAAATAAGTCTAATTTTCACATTTCAGCAACATTCTTCATAGAGTTTGACAGCCCGGAAACAGTTGAATGCGCAATGAAGCTGGCGACCAACGTCAAAATAAGTGGGAAAAAGATCTACACGTCCAAATTCGAGGTTAGATCCAAGAAGGCTAAACCAGAGAAAACAAATGACAATGGCGGTAGTGACGCAGACCAGAGTGAAGAAGATTCCCAGGACTAGCAAATGTGTTCAGAAGTGGGCAGTTGCAGGATGTGCCGTTACACATGGCGGATGATAAATTAGTACGAACATTGGTTTCTTTTTGCAAGACAATGGAGTCATGCTAGGGAACAACTTCAACAACAGAGCTGTGTTGATACTGTAGAATGTATTATGGTTGAAATGCATTGTAACACTGAAACTAATAGCCGATTTTAAGTGCAATATAGTTTTATACAAATATACAGTAACACCTAGATTTAAATGCAAACCGATTGGGTTCAGTACCATACACCCAGACTTGGTAAAACAAACTGACCAATGAAATGTAAAATAGAAAGACAGCCATGAAGTATAGAAAATATATTTTTGTTGTATTTTTTTCAGACTTAGCATTTTGTGGTGTTGTTGGTCTGCATTACCAATGATCTTTTATGTGGTGCAAACCAATGTGAGATCCAAATCGGAAGTTGTGTGAAAGATTTAATTTTGTTCTAGAGTTTATATTGCATTTTATTTATCGTAGTCATAAACTGTATGTACTACCTGTTATATTTGTCAATTCTGTAATCATATAAAACTGATAAATGGTGCAGTTGCCTGAATAAATTGATTTGTTGATTTGAATTTTTATCTTGACATTCTTGAATGAACCTCTTACCGCTTTGAGAGGGCGTCGTTTCTACCTAAGTTTGTGAGTGTGTGTGGTGTATGTTGGTTACATCTTTACGCTCAAACGCCTGGACCAATTTTGATGAAATTTGGTATACAGGTAGTTGACACCCTGGATTCAGATAGGTTACTTAAACCGCGGGTAACACCGCGGGGCACAGCTAGTAAAATGATATTTTGGAAATTGTTCTTGTTTTTACTGATAGCCGCACATACCCCTTGATGCAACTTCACGTACCCCTGGGGGTACGCGTACCACTAATTGGGAAACACTGTTCTACAGGAAGGACTTAAGCATTATAGCTTTTTTGTTAAATCTACTAATTTGGATTACCAAACAAGAAGACACAAAATGAAGTAATTTGAAACAATAATTTATTGCGTCCTTAACTAAATAGTTATGCGTTAAAATTAATTTTTATACTGTATACACGATGATCGTTCAACGTAAAGCTAAAATAATTACAAATAATAACAATAATCAATTATTTACAATAACTCCATATAAATACAATCGTAGACTTGCGATGCAGCCGGCGAACCGGCTTACTAAAAATAATACTTTCATTGCGTAATATTAATGACAATTTTTCTGTATCGATCGTTATATAATACAAAAATATTTTATCAGAAAAATAAGTCCTTATGTAAGGCAAGAGAGAGTGACCTCTCTTTTTTATGTATAATTTAGTTATTACTCATTTAAAATTGACTGGATGGCGTGGTTCTTTCCGGTGGACATAGAGTTTATTACATTGCCAGGTGATTAAATGTGCATTTCAATATATTTTAGTGGCATTACGCACAATCACAACACTAGCCAAAGAACCGAAAAATAAAATTCAAGTATTCAATTCAAAACGAATAAATGAAACCTAATAAATAAATACATATGTACATTACATTTGTCCACGGGAAAGAATCACGTTTTAAGTTTATATTGGTACAGTACTGCCATGAGTTATATTACAATGGTGTCGATTTTGTTTTGCATTCTCTAAAACTAGACTAAGTTTGACAGGTCTAAACGTAATGCTGTCCTTTTTTTACTTCAGTGCTTAGAACAAGACAGCAATACTATTAGACCTGTCAAACTTAGTTTAGTTTTAGAGAATGCAAAACATAATCGACACTAATAACTTCCAACTTATTCGAAGTTCATATAACATCGCTATAGTTTACCATACTAGGTAACATTAGTCACCAGAGCTGAGACTTGACATAAATAACTAATACAATAATTTAAATAAATATAACGGAGATCGCGAACGTTAGCGTACAGTCAGCGTCACAAATCGATTGGAGAATGACTATACTTCCGGCTTTGAAAAGCGCGGGAATGAGACGGTTTATTTGAGCGTGTCACGGAATCGTGCTACCGCTTCCGATCGCACGCACAGATAAATTCGTCGACTTATTTATAGTATGCTATTTTTTAGCACAGTCCATAATCGCACGAATCAACTCAGGAACTTTTCCATTTGATTACAGGCGTTGCTTTTCGTTTTTCGTGTGAGCGCAAATAGCCTTAGTCCAACGCAATACTTAGTTTAAATTGCATTTACACTTCTACCCTCGTTTATATTTACACATTCTGTCAAATCGATAAGGTGCGGCGTTACGGGGCGTAATGTTACGTGTTACACAGCGAGTGTTTGCGTAGTCAGTACGGAGAACCAAGGTAGAGCGCTTGGTTTCCTCATACTGAAAGTGCTCGCTGTGTAACACGTTACATTACGCCCCGTGACGTCGGTCAGTACGCACCTTTACTAGTACTACGATTAAAGTTACGCGCCTCGGTGATGTTCGTGTATCTTCGGAAATACGAACGTAAGATGGCATAATCTAGAGCAGTTGAAACAAAGTTATATACTTATTTTTGCAGTGGTTTCGGGAAAAAAACAACTCTACACTAAAAGTTATTTGAAGTGCACATGCTAACGTTTTTAAGACGCGGGAGTCGGGATGGTCGGACACTCGTACTAATTCGGAAACACGAAAATTGCCGATGCCCATAAATTTAATCGCAATACTTTAGTTTTATTCGGGGTAGGCGTCTTAAATAACTATTTTAGGAGATTTCGTTTTTAATACATACAATGTAAAAGTACAATGACGTGTTTTTTGAGTAATTAACTCAACTTTATCTGCTTCATGGAAAACTAGTAAATGTTGCTAAACGCATCCAATGTATGTAAGCGTGTTGAACACCAAACATCGCTTATCTTACTACAGTCAAATAAAGCTGATTACTCTCAATGAGTACTAGATTATTTTTGGTGAATAAGAAACTCGAAACATTGGACGTGTTCAGACACATTAATCATTTAGAAACTAGGCGGGGTAGTCAGCAACTTTTGTCGCTGACTGTCCTTAGTATTTTTATTGCTTGTTTATTAATATGCCGAGAAGATCGTGTGATATTTACTCTGAAAGATAATTACAGGGCTTTTTTTTTAATGAACAGAAAGAGACATACTTATCTGTCAGATAAGCTATCAGGAACTTATCAGCATACCGTAAAACGAACCCTTAACAGCAGTAACTCGTTTATCACCATTTACATTCAAAGTCAGGATAACGACTTTTCAAACTGGGCTCTTATACGCTATGACCATCAAGACTCCTTGCCAATAACGTGTGACGTCATTACGTGCTTTAGCGGTCATTCCACGCAGATAACGTCACTCGTCCGCGTTACGTGCTTAGATGGTCATAGCGAATAAGAGCCCGGAAAAGGCGTGTCATTTGAGGGTAGTTTAACATTATCCTAATAACGATTCTCACTCAGTCAATTATACAAACGAGCCGTATTGCGTGGGCAATAGGGTCGTTTTTTAAGCAGCGGCGGCGGCAGTGCGGCGGCGGCATCACAGCGGCTATGGGTGCCGCTGGTTCGGCACGGGGATTCTGGAAAGTCAAATAGCCGTATAAAATACCAGTTGCGCCGCGCGGTTTCACCCGCGTCTTCCCGTTATTCCGCATGAACCTTTTTCGGGATAAAAAGTAGCTATATACTATGTGTAAGTCAGGGTATAAGCTATCTGCATTCCAAATTTCATCAAAATCGTTTCAGTAGTTGCGGTGATGAAATGAAATATAATTTATGTTGGGGCTGCTGCCACACCGAAATGATAACTGCTGTTATTTATGATGGATTGTTATATTTTGACACGAATGCTCATTATGTGTAATTGCGAACTGACGCGCCCAGTTGAGTAATCGATGCAGTAAGGCAATAATGCTGCATCGACACTCTGTACGGTGCGGTGCTACGGATCGTACAATTTATTTGTCCGAACATGGTAACAAACATTCTCACACACACACACACACACAACTTTCGCATTTATAATATTAGTAAGATATAAACCTTCCTCTTGAATCACTGTATCTATGCTGAAAACTGCATTAAAATCCGTTGCGTAGTTCTAAAGATCTAAGCGTACAAAGGGACACAGCGGGAATCGACTTTGTTAGTACATTTAGCGACAAAAGCAGCTGATAAATGCGAATTAGATCAGTTAAGCTTGTTTTTTTTAGGTAGCGTTTGACGATAACACAATACACCCAATGATAAGTGATGATTCAAAAAATTTATTGCATTCCATAATGTACAATAGTTAGTCATAATATAATTAAGATCATTATGGACTCTATTGGCATAGTAAAGGAGTAGTAGTTCAGCTTCATATAAATCGGCCGTCGCCGGTTTGAATGTGTGCGTGAGTAGCGGCACCGTGTACGCACGCACTTTTCACGCACACAATCACATAAACGAAAGGAGGCGGCCGGGGCCGCGGCCATGCACTCAGTACGGAACGCGCCGCCTATGCGTCATCGCAAGAGTAGGCAATTAACTCGTCGAGCGGCCTTAGCTAACCTACTGTTCTTTATATACTGTGCTATTGGGCACAACAACAATATTACTTAAAAACTAGAGGAGAGGAGGACTGCCATCAATCAACAAAAATAACCTATTATTATGCCTACGAAAACCTATGTATGTCTATATATAATTAGTTAGTAAACATTTTCATTCAAAGGTTGGTGTTTAAGATGATTAGAGAGTAGAGAAAATTGGTTTTTGTTCAGCCACTTTTGTCGTTGACTGTACTGAGTAGGGAAGATAGCAAAGACTCACGCGTAAAAGGCCGGGAAGTTGGTATCGGTATTGAACTGGAAGTTGACCGGCGTCTTCGGCGAGGCGCAGCTGTAGCTGAGGTAGTCGTCGGAGGCGTCGAGCTGGCGGCTCAGGTTGGGCTCCGAGGCGCTGTGCGTGATCTTGGGCAGCGCGCGCATCATGGCCTCCAGCGACGCGAGGATCTGCCGGAACAGCGGCCGCTGCTCGCGGTCGAACTTGATGCAGTCCTCCAGCAGCCGCTTCAGCGCCTGCGGGGACTCCTGCCGCAGCCGCCGCGCGTCCGGCCGCAGCAGCCCGCGCCCCACCATCCACAGGATCTGGGGAGGCAGTCTCCAGACATTAAAGCAAATCCTTCAATGTGTGTCGTTTTTTCAACAAAATCCCAAGTGGAATCCAAGACTTGTCGATGGCTAAATTTCAATTCCCATATAAAGAAATCATTAAAAAGCAGACGCTCGTGATGAGGCACTGCGACGTGATTGTGTTCTGGATCCGCGACAAGGTTTAGTTTTAGTCTTTTTAGTCTTTCAAGTCCAATACAAAACCTTATTAGTGAAGCTTATTATAAAATATCAGGACTACATGACAAGAAAGCTTGGGATTGTAGTGAAATTGCTCCAAATCAATAAATAAATATCGGGGACATATACACACAAATTGACCTAGCCCCAAATTAAGCAATCAATTAGTAATAGGTATACAATTGTAAACGTTATCCCGCCCAGAAGATTACCTGCCGGGCGTTCCTTGCCTGTTCTTTTAGGGTTCAAGATGGATATCTATTCTGTAATCTGGAGTTCAAATAGTAAATAGGGCGCCGGCTCGTCCATGCGGATCTATCCGGCGCTAGTATATGTACAGAGGCGTCACCTGGTCCTTGTTGTTGAGGTTGGAGTAGGGCAGCTCGGCCGCCAGCAGCTCGTACATCACGATGCCGTACGCGTACACGTCGGAGCGGAAGGTGTAGGGCGCCGGCTCGTCCATGCGGATCTATCCGCCGCTAGTATATGTACAGAGGCGTCACCTGGTCCTTGTTGTTGAGGTTGGAGTAGGGCAGCTCGGCCGCCAGCAGCTCGTACATCACGATGCCGTACGCGTACACGTCGGAGCGGAAGGTGTAGGGCGCCGGCTCGTCCATGCGGATCTATCCGCCGCTAGTATATGTACAGAGGCGTCACCTGGTCCTTGTTGTTGAGGTTGGAGTAGGGCAGCTCGGCCGCCAGCAGCTCGTACATCACGATGCCGTACGCGTACACGTCGGAGCGGAAGGTGTAGGGCGCCGGCTCGTCCATGCGGATCTATCCGCCGCTAGTATATGTACAGAGGCGTCACCTGGTCCTTGTTGTTGAGGTTGGAGTAGGGCAGCTCGGCCGCCAGCAGCTCGTACATCACGATGCCGTACGCGTACACGTCGGAGCGGAAGGTGTAGGGCGCCGGCTCGTCCATGCGGATCTATCCGCCGCTAGTATATGTACAGAGGCGTCACCTGGTCCTTGTTGTTGAGGTTGGAGTAGGGCAGCTCGGCCGGAGACTCGACAGCTGCAGGCGAAAGTTGATCGCTTGCAATCAGAAGTCAGCCAGCTGCACCAAAAGCTGGCTGAGGTCACGGCCCGGCCCAACAAAGCCGACCCGAGACCTGCGGCTGAGGCCCCTTCCTCCAACCTTGAGGACACCATCCGCAAGGTGATCATGGAGGAAAGGGCCTTCACGAGAGCCTGCATCGCAGGAATCGAAGACCGGCTCCTGCCGGAGAAGCGCCTCCGACCGCCACTCGCGTCGGACAAGAGGCAACCAATGCCGGGGCCATCCTCCCACCCTATCCAAGGGAAGGTCATGGCCAAGAAGACGGCGAGCAAGTCGCCGCCACAGCCGGGGCCATCCTCCCAGACGGAGGACGCTCTTCTACCCTCCACCACCCCGTCCAACGCGTGGACAAAGGTGGCTGGGCAGAAAGGCAAGGCCAAGAAGAAGCCGAAGTCGGCGGCCGCCTCTACCCCCCCCACCACGACCCCTCCCGGACCGTCCAAGACCGGTAAGGGGAAAGGAAAAGGAAAGGGGAAGAAGTCGGCCTCCAAGAACGCCTCCGCTGCTCCTGCAGCCGGAAGGACCTCAGCCGGAAACAAGAAGCTGGCTCCCCCCAAGACCGATGCCGTAGTGGTGACTCTCACCGCGGAGGCAGCGGAAAGGGGGGAGACGTACCAGTCGATATTGGTACGAGCCCGCGCCAACGTCGATCCCGCCCAGCTGGGCATCGAAAAGGTCGCGTGCCGCCGAACACAAGCGGGAGCCCGTCTCTTCGAGTTCTCGGGGGCGCAGAGCGGTGCTGACGCGGACCTCTTCGCAAGCAAGTTGCGAGAGGTCATCGCGGACGCGGCTAAGGTCGCCAGGCCTGTTAAGCTGGTGACCTTGGAGATATTGGACCTCGACGATTCCGTCTCCAAAGAGGAGGTGGTAGCGGCAGTCGCAGCAGCGGGAAGCTGCAGCGCCGCAGCGGTGCAGGCCCGTGCCATCAGGCCCGGGCGCGGCGGCATGGGGGTCATCCGCCTCGAGTGCCCAGTTGCAGCAGCCAAAGCCGTCCTCGACAAAGGACGGCTCACCATCGGCTTCAGCTCGAGCGCGGTCCGAGCACTTGTACAGCAGCCTCTGCGCTGCTACAAGTGCTTCGGAATCGGACACACGCGGGCCCTCTGTCCGTCCAAGGTGGACAGGATAGACACCTGTTACCGTTGCGGCAAGGAAGGACACAAGTCCGCCTCCTGCAAGGTCGCCACGCCGCACTGCGCGGTGTGCGCCGCCAGTGGCCGTCCGGCAGGCCACGTTATGAAGGGGAAGAGCTGCAACCCTCCCCCTAAGAAGGGTAAAGCACAGGCACCGACCCAGCCTGCTGCAACCACCGCCACTGTCCCTGCAACGGGAACCTCGGCGGCTGCGGAGGAGGATGCGATGTCCGATTGATGTCTAGGTCCGTATATCGCATCCTTCAGACGAACACCAACCACTGCAGAGCAGCCCAGGACTTGCTGGTGCAGTCCATGGCTGAGGGGTTGGTAGATGTTGCGGAACGTCGGCTACGACTGGGTGCTCCGCGGCACGCTTCCCGCAAGTCTGCGGGTCGCCTGCTACGCGGACGACACCCTAGTCGTGGCCAGGGGGAGGGACCTGGGAGCGACGCTGCGGTTGGCCACGGTGGGGACAGCCCTGGTGGTCGACCGCATCCGCTCCCTAGGACTAGAGGTTGCCCTCTCCAAGACCGAGGCCCTACTGTTTCACGGGCCTCGGGGGGGACCCCCTCCAGGCACTCAAGTCATCCTGGACGGGGTCCCGATCCGGGTGGGGACCCAGATGAAATACCTGGGCCTCATCCTGGATGGGAGGTGGACCTTCGGGGCCCATTTTGCAAGTCTGACCCCGAGGGTCGTAAGTGCCGCTGCCGCACTGGGGAGGCTGCTGCCCAACGTGGGCGGCCCTAGCGCCAACTGCCGCGGGCTATACTCCGCCGTCACCAGGAGTATGGCCTGCTACGGGGCGCCGGTCTGGGCGGACGCCCTCGGACGCGCCAA
The DNA here is from genome assembly GCA_931315375.2 of Opisthograptis luteolata. Taxonomy (NCBI): domain Eukaryota; kingdom Metazoa; phylum Arthropoda; class Insecta; order Lepidoptera; family Geometridae; genus Opisthograptis; species Opisthograptis luteolata. The sequence continues at coordinate 874,294 of OV928036.1, forward strand.
TAAGGCCCTGCTGCGACGTCCGCAGCGGGTCATCGCGACGAGGGCGATACGCGGATACCGGACGGTGTCCTGGACGGCCGCATGTGCGCTTGCCGGAGACCCCCCCTGGGAGCTCCAAGCGGAGGTCCTCGCCGAGATTTACCATCTTGTCTCGGCTAGAAGGACCCGCGGAGAGCCCCCGGACTGGGAAGAGGTAACGCGCATGCGAAGGCAGGCGCAGGCCGCCCTGATAGGGCGGTGGACGGAGGACCTGGCCCCACCGGTGCCGGGTGCGTGGACGGTGGGGGCCATAAGACCGGTCCTCGGGGAGTGGCTGCGGCGGCGGCATGGGTCGCTCACCTACCGATTGGTGCAGGTGCTTTCCGGGCATGGATGCTTCGGAAAATACCTGCACCAAATCGCTAGACGTGAGCCGACCCCAGCCTGCCACCAATGTGGGGCGCCAGAAGACACGGCGCCCCACGTGCTGGGAGTGTGTGTCGCTCTGTCAACACAGCGACACACACTCTCCGCACACATAGGGCTGGACCTGTCACTGCCGAGCGTAATTCGTGCCATGCTCGGCAGCGACACGGCGTGGCAGGCTGTGGCCTCCTTCTGCGAATACGCAATCGCGCAGAAGGAGGCCGCGGAGCGGGTCAGGGAGGAAGATCCTCTCCTTGACCCGATCCGGCACAGGCGGAGGGGCGGTAGAAGGAGGCGTTTTGCCCGCCTCCTCCCGCCCCACTAGTAAGGGTGTTTTTCCCCACTAGTTGGGTTTTTCTGGGCGGTAGCAGGAGGCGTCTTTTCTGCCTCCTCCCGCCCATCTTGTGTGTATTTTTCTTTTCTGGGCGGTAGCAGGAGGCGTCTTTCCCGCCTCCTCCCGCCCATTTGTGTAAAACTAGGGTGAAGTGGCGGTAGAAGGAGGCGCTTGGATCGCCTCCTCCCGCCCCACCAGAAATGTGTGTGGTGTCGTGTCGGGGGGGGGGGTGTCGCTTCAAGCTGGACACCCCCCTCCTATTGCTTGGTGTGTTGTCGGGGCCCGGAATGTAGGAGTTCCGGGCCTCCCCGTCGGGGCGGGTGGGTAGACTGTTACAGTGACCCCCACCCGTCCCACCAAAGACGGACGACGAAGTTAATAAAAAAAAAAAAAAAAAAAAAAAAAAAAAAAAAAAAAAAGCCGCCGAGCCATACTCGGTGCCTGGCAGTTGGTTGGGTGACCAGGACGGCACCGTGGCATTGGTGTCGCGGCCTTCCACAGACTCCCCTCCCCTCTCGCTCTTAGAGAGGGGACCGGGATACGTGGCCGCCGCGTGGGGAGACATAGCCCTGGTGGGCGTCTACTTCTCCCCGAACCGCCCTCTCTCGGACTTCGAGACGTTCCTCGAGGTCCTCACTGCGGTAGTCGCGAGGGCGGCGCCCCGACAGGTCGCCGTATTGGGCGACCTTAACGCCAAGTCTACGGCCTGGGGCAACCCGGCCGGCTCTTGTAACGTCCGCGGAACCGCCGTCGACTTCTGGGCGGCGTCGTGTGGGGTATCTCTCCTCAACAGAGGGTCAGTTCACACTTGTGTGCGGCAACGGGGAGGGTCAGTGGTGGACGTTTCGTTCGCCACCCCCGTTCTAGCCGCACGCGTCCTGAACTGGCGGGTGGAGATGGTGGAGACCTTGTCGGATCACCGCTACGTGCGGTTTGACATCTCCACCCACCCCACCCGGGGGACGGCCCACTCGGGCCCTTCCCCCTTTCCTCGATGGGCTCTCACCCGCCTGGATCGAGAGGCGGCCGAGGAAGCGGCATTCCTCCAGGACTGGCTGAGTCCTTCTGCAGACATGCGGGATGTGGACGCCGCCGCGGTCCAACTTAGAGGGTCTCTGACCGAGGTGTGCAATTACAGCATGCCCCGGTCTCGTCGCCCTCCCCCCCGCCGCGCCGTCTATTGGTGGTCGGAGGAGCTGGCGGAACTTCGGGCTGTGTGCACTGCGGCCAGGAGGTCGTACACGCGGAGTCGGCGGCGCCGCCCTAGAGATGAGGCCAATGAGGTCACTCTCTACGCCTCGTACAACGAGGCCAAGACCTCTCTCAGGGTGGCAATGTTCGCCGCCGAAGACGCGGCGAGAGCTGAAATGCTGGCGGACCTGGACAGGGACCCGTTCGGAAGGCCATACAAGGCTGCGCGGAATAAACTGCGCCTCCGCGGTCCCCCCGTAACGGAGTCCCTGGAGCCGGCGTTGCTGGATGGGGTGGTCCGATCCTTGTTTCCGAGCAGGACCCACTTCACCCCTCCAGCAATGGACCCTCCGCGAAGCTCGGCTTCGCCAGAGGAGGAGGAGGAGGAAGCCCCGGTCTCGGCGGCAGAAGTCTGCGTGGCGTCTCTCCGCCTACGCGCCAAAAAGACGGCCCCGGGACCGGACGGTGTTCCCGCACGAGTGGTGGCCATCGCCACCTCCCAAATGGAGGAGAGGTTTCGGGACCTCTTCAGCGCGTGTCTCACGGCTGGAAGGTTCCCGAAATGCTGGAAAGAGGGACAGCTGTGCCTCTTGCGCAAAGAAGGCCGCCCGGCGGACTCCCCCTCGGCATACCGGCCCATCGTTCTTCTCGATGAGGTCGGTAAGATGTTCGAGGGGATCATCGCTGCCCGACTGAACAGCCACCTGAGCGAAGTCGGGCCAGACCTGTCGGACGCCCAATTCGGTTTCCGACGAGGGCGTTCGACTGTGGATGCGCTGGCCCTGCTCAAAGGGCAGGTGAAAGAAGCGGTGGATGCTGGGGACGGAGTATTGGCTGTGTCATTCGACATAGCCAACGCTTTCAACTCCGTCCCCCACTCGACAATCTTGGAGGCGCTCCGCTATCACGGAGTGCCCGAATATCTGCGTCGACTGCTTGGCAGTTACTTGGAGGACCGAGCTGTCCTCTTCGCCGACAGAACCGCGTCAGTTAGACGCTATGGCGCCGAATCCGGTGTTCCACAGGGGTCCGTGCTTGGACCCCTCCTGTGGAACATCGGATTTGATTGGCTCCTGCGGGGAACCCTCCTCCAGGGCACGAGTGTCATATGTTACGCGGATGACACTCTCCTCACTGCCCGGGGGAGGAGATTCAGCGAGGCGGCCAACTTGGCCTCGGCCGGCGGATCCCTAATTGCGGGCAGGATCCGCCGGCTAGGACTGACGGTGGCACTGCATAAGACCGAGGCCGTATTCTTCCACGGGCCTCGGCAGCGCATCCCCCCCGACGCCCACATCACAGTGGAGGGCGTCCGGATAGAAGTGAAGGCCCAGATGAAGTATCTGGGCCTAGTTCTGGACAGCAGGTGGCGCTTCGGCCCGCACTTCAGCGGGCTGTCAACGCGCCTGCTCAAGACCGCGGACGCCCTCTCGTGGCTCCTCCCAAATCTGGGGGGACCCAAGGCGCGATGCCGGCGCCTGTATGCCGGCATCATAAAGAGTATGGCTCTTTACGGAGCCCCTATCTGGGCGGACTCCCTAAACAGAAGGGAGAACGCTACCGCCATCCGCAGGCCCCAAAGGGCCATTGCACAGCGGGTGGCAAGGGCCTACCGCTCGGTAGGTTTCGCGGCAGCATGTGCCCTGGCAGGCACCCCTCCATGGGAGCTGGAGGCGTGGGTGCTCGCCAGGGTATACGAGTGGACGGCGCAGCGCAAGGCGCGCGGTGAACACCCCACGCCGGAAGAGCGGGAGGCCGTCCGACAGGAGGCGAAGGACGGAGTCATCCAACATTGGAAGGTCGAACTCGCCTCCGCCACCTTCGGGCGGCGAACATTGGACGCAATAGGGCCAGTCCTCCAAGACTGGCTGGAGAGGCCGCACGGGTTCCTCTCGTTCCGTCTGGTGCAGGTGCTATCAGGCCATGGGTGTTTTGGCTCGCACCTGCACCGCATCCAACGTGAGGAAACCCCGTCGTGCCATGAATGTGGCGCGGCAGCGGACACGGCGCAGCACACGCTCGAAGAGTGTCCGGCCTGGTCAGAGCTGCGGAACAGCCTGATTGCGGTCACCGGGCCGGACCTCTCACTGCCCCGCGTTATCGAAGCCATGCTGGGAGACGAAGGAGCATGGACAGCGGTCGCCTCCTTTTGCGAGAACGTCATGTCGCAAAAGGAGGCGGCGGAGCGCGCCCGGGAGGAAGACCCTCTTGCTGCGCCGCTCCGCAGACGAAGACCAGGGAGGAGAAGACGACAGCACGACCGTCGTCACCCCCCCCTCGGGTGATGGACAATAAGTCCACCATCCACCCCGTTGGACGGGATTGGCCGAGGAGTACTGCCGGCCATTCCCGGGCCCCTCCTGTCAGAGAGGGGCGGAGAGGCCCCGCTATCACAGCGGGCACCCGTCGTTGGGGGGCTGGAAGTCGAGGCTTGCTGGATACCCAGCCCCCCCACATATGGACGATGCGGAACAGTACCCCGGGGTTTTAGTGCGGTATGGCGCACTAGTACAGCGCGAGTCCCACACTCCCTCCGAGCCCCTCCCCTTCTGGGGGGGGCATTGCACCGGAGGGGTTAGTGCGTAACAGCATTTCCCCGGGTAAAAAAAAAAAAAAAAAAAAAGGGCAGCTCGGCCGCCAGCAGCTCGTACATCACGATGCCGTACGCGTACACGTCGGAGCGGAAGGTGTAGGGCGCCGGCTCGTCCATGCGGATCTATCCGCCGCTAGTATATGTACAGAGGCGTCACCTGGTCCTTGTTGTTGAGGTTGGAGTAGGGCAGCTCGGCCGCCAGCAGCTCGTACATCACGATGCCGTACGCGTACACGTCGGAGCGGAAGGTGTAGGGCGCCGGCTCGTCCATGCGGATCTATCCGCCGCTAGTATATGTACAGAGGCGTCACCTGGTCCTTGTTGTTGAGGTTGGAGTAGGGCAGCTCGGCCGCCAGCAGCTCGTACATCACGATGCCGTACGCGTACACGTCGGAGCGGAAGGTGTAGGGCGCCGGCTCGTCCATGCGGATCTATCCGCCGCTAGTATATGTACAGAGGCGTCACCTGGTCCTTGTTGTTGAGGTTGGAGTAGGGCAGCTCGGCCGCCAGCAGCTCGTACATCACGATGCCGTACGCGTACACGTCGGAGCGGAAGGTGTAGGGCGCCGGCTCGTCCATGCGGATCTATCCGCCGCTAGTATATGTACAGAGGCGTCACCTGGTCCTTGTTGTTGAGGTTGGAGTAGGGCAGCTCGGCCGCCAGCAGCTCGTACATCACGATGCCGTACGCGTACACGTCGGAGCGGAAGGTGTAGGGCGCCGGCTCGTCCATGCGGATCTATCCGCCGCTAGTATATGTACAGAGGCGTCACCTGGTCCTTGTTGTTGAGGTTGGAGTAGGGCAGCTCGGCCGCCAGCAGCTCGTACATCACGATGCCGTACGCGTACACGTCGGAGCGGAAGGTGTAGGGCGCCGGCTCGTCCATGCGGATCTATCCGCCGCTAGTATATGTACAGAGGCGTCACCTGGTCCTTGTTGTTGAGGTTGGAGTAGGGCAGCTCGGCCGCCAGCAGCTCGTACATCACGATGCCGTACGCGTACACGTCGGAGCGGAAGGTGTAGGGCGCCGGCTCGTCCATGCGGATCTATCCGCCGCTAGTATATGTACAGAGGCGTCACCTGGTCCTTGTTGTTGAGGTTGGAGTAGGGCAGCTCGGCCGCCAGCAGCTCGTACATCACGATGCCGTACGCGTACACGTCGGAGCGGAAGGTGTAGGGCGCCGGCTCGTCCATGCGGATCTATCCGCCGCTAGTATATGTACAGAGGCGTCACCTGGTCCTTGTTGTTGAGGTTGGAGTAGGGCAGCTCGGCCGCCAGCAGCTCGTACATCACGATGCCGTACGCGTACACGTCGGAGCGGAAGGTGTAGGGCGCCGGCTCGTCCATGCGGATCACCTCGGGCGCCATCCACAGGATGGAGCCCGTGGGCTGCTGCCACTGCACGCCGGACGTCGCGTTCTCTGTAACCTCAGCGGGTTAGCTTCACCTTCTGACTCTTATCGTTGAGGTAATAGTGACGCTTTGAGATTGACTACTCTTTTGTACAGTCAGCGACAAAAGTAGGTGATCTATTTGTGTTTTTTTTTACAACTTACAAGGTAGCTTTCGACCACAACACCGTTGTGTTGTGGTTAATAATGTTTTAATGTTTTAATTTTTAATGTTCACTCGATGTTAAGTGATGATTCGGTCGAAGGTTGGTTTTTAAGATGATGAAGAAAATCGGAAAATTTGATATTGTTCCGCGACTTTTATCGTTGACTGTACCTATAGTTACTTATAATTGTCCTAGTTTATTTATATACCTATTTTAAATTCACCTATGTATAAGGTTTACCACCGTCCACCATGTTGTTTACCTTCTGTATTTTTACATTTTACAGGGTAGCGTCACCTGATGCAAAGTAAAGATGTGGTCGACGGTGGCGCCACGCTAGTCCTGAATAGGGGTATATCTCATTGTTATCCGTAAGGACCTATAATTTGCTGCCTGATTATATTAGTAACTTTATAAACATGTAAAAACTGGTAATTTACAATTCCATCTATTGTTTTTTGTTTTGCTTCCAATAGGTAGCATTTGCAAGTCTCCTGACTGTTCAAGCAAAAGATGTTTCCACGAAATACAAGAAATAGAGAAGGGCTTGTTCTCAGCGTAGCACCGAAGACGACTTTATTTAAAAAAAACTGTTATGCGATGTGTATTGTTGTGTATAACAAAATACCATCATCAATTAGAGAACTCCCATCTGGGAAGTTTCGTAGTAAATTAAAATTGTGGCTTCTGGAAAAAGCCTTTTACTGTATGGATGACTTTTTAAAATAATGACAATCATTTTAAATTGAATATTATATTATTGACTTTGTTTAAATTTGAAATTTATAGTTATTTTGTATTATTATTATTATTATTATCTATTGTATTTTAATTTTCTTAATTTTATTACAATTATTTTAATTTCACATGCCAGCATATTGGCAAAATAGAAGATCAATAATATTTAAAAGACCAACATGTACTCTATTTTTTGTGAATAAATTTCATTTCATTGATGTTTAAGTGTCGATGTGGTTGAAGGTGGTGCCACGCTACACCTGAACAGGAAACTTGAATTATCTTATTCATCAAGTTATAGAAAGTGCAAAGACTAGCGTCACGAATTTTAAATCCTCACAGAGGAGAAGCCCCGAGTTAGAGCCTTACCTACTAGGAAATATTGTAGTAATGATGTCCAATGTCGATACTGACCTGACCACCGCACCTTGGCCGTGGCTAGACCGAAATCTCCGATCTTGACCGACCAGTCGTCTCTCAGGAATATGTTATTTGATTTCAGGTCCCTGAAAATGATCAAGTTGTTTGATGTAATAAAGCATCTTTCGGCTGTATTATTTAATTTCAAGTTACGTCGAAAACGGGCTCCATATAAGCAGCAACTCCTTCAAAGTATACGTTTTTTCATCAAAATCCTAAGTATGATCCCAGACTTGTCTATTGTAAAATTTTAAGTCAATATAGAGAAAAATCTTAATAGTAAAGCTTATGAGCGAGCGATGGTGGCCGAACGGTAATACGTGCGCTTTACAAGGCGCCGACACCGAGTTCGAATCCTCTACGACTATTTAGATGACAAAAAGCTTGCTATTGTAGTGAACTTCATAATCATCACAATCATCAGCCTTTTTTTTTTTTTTTTTTTTTTTTAATTTGTTCCGTCCGCCGCCTTTTGGTGGGGCGGGAGGGGGTCACTGTAATAGTCTACCCACCCGCCCCGACGGACAGGCCCAGAACTCCCTCATTCCGGGCCCACAACATAAAGGCACCTAGGCACCTAGGAGGGGGGGAGTCTAGCTAGTAGCGACACCCCCCCCCCGACAAACAACCAACTAGCGTGCTAGTTTGGGCGGGAGGAGGCGGACAAACGCCTCCTTCTACCACCCAAATACACCCAAAGTGGGCGGGAGGAGGCGGACAGAACGCCTCCTGCTACCGCCCAGTTAACCCAACTAGTTGGGAAATACCCCTACTAGTGGGGCGGGAGGAGGTGGGCAAAACGCCTCCTTCTACCGCCCCCCCGCCTCCGCCGGATCGGGTCAGAGAGAGGATCTGCCTCCCTGACCCGCTCCGCGGCCTCCTTCTGCTTGATTGCGTATTCGCAGAAGGAGGCCATAGCCTGCCACACCGTGTCGCTGCCGAGCATCGCAACTATAATGCTCGGCAGGGACAGGTTTCCACCTACGTGTGCTGAAAGTGTGTGTCGCTGTGTTGATCACAATCATCAGCCTGTATCAGTCCACTGCTGGACATAGGCCTCTCCCTAGGTACGCCAGTGGGCTCGTTTGTTGCCAGCGCAAGCGGGTTGGCAGGCTGACCTGTGTATGATGTTCTTGGCGTGCAGGTAGTCCATCCCCTGCGCGGTCTGGCGCGCCACGTCGATGAGGTAGAGCAGCGTGAAGGGCGTCTCCAGCACGTGCAGGTGCTGGTACAGCGAGGAGCCCTCGCACCACTGCGTCACGATCGCCAGCGACGGCTTCGACACGCAGCCCATGAACAGCAGGATGTTGCAGTGCCGCGTCTTGCGCAGCACTGCCACCTGCAATGTTAATACATTGTTTAGAAGGCTGCGGTTGGCGTTTTGTCCTTTACAACTTCACCGGGGTTGACTTTTTTGACGGCAATCGAATTGTCAACGTGAAAACTTTGTTTTTATTTCCAAAACTTGTGTTTCTTCGAGTGATAATGTGTAATATTGGTGGATTATTAACCATTATGTGCTCGTTAATGTAAACGAGTGTGGGAAATTGAAATAAAGTTGTGCATGTGACTTTTCTAGTTGCTCCAAAAAAGTCCATGTAAAGTTTAAGTAAAGCTCATCTCATCGTCATCATTTAAACTTGATTCAACTCTCCGAGTTTGAAATATTTTATACTTGACACTGGCAAATACACTAATAGTGTGATGCCAAAAAAAAAAAAGCACCGGGCTGCTGGGTGCCTTCCACCAAAGTTTTACCTAAGCTAAAGTTGCCCCGCTCGCGGGCGCGGCTTGGACTCGCGACGGGGGCGAGGACTGATGCGCTGCTAGACGGGTTGGAGAGGTACTAACACCTTGAACTTGAACGCCGGCGGTGGAGTTTAGTACGGAAACGCGGCGCGTGTCCGTTACCCGCGAGGGACGGATTTGATTCTTCTACGGCGGCCATGACGGCGACCAGGATATGCCTAGGGCGATTAAAGGGAGGAGGAAAAGCGTCCGATGCGCTTGTCGAATAGTCGGCTGCCCTCACCACCACAGCGTTCGGGTGGTGAGGGGCGGAGTTGCAGTAGCAGCCACCTGCAACCACACCTGTGAAAATCTCGTGTCACAATGTTTGGTATCGAACTCTTCCGAAACAGTTTGACCGATTTTTATGGGGTTTTTTTGTGCATGTTTGGTAGGTCTGAGAATTAATTGTAACGTGGAGCCACCTCCGACCACATCATCACTTAAAACCAGGTGGTTTGCGGCCTAATGCCACTCTAAAGAAAAAAGTGTGCTACATTTTTAACTTGAGTGTAGTGAAAAGTGTGACACATTTTTAACTTGAGTGTAGTAGCTAACCAGACAATCAAACATCCAAAGTTACCTCATTTTTGAACGCCTGCAGCTGTGAGGGCGTCGGCGTTTTCACGTTGAGCGTTTTGACGGCGACTGGTCCGTGCCAGTGCGCCTTATATACTGTCCCGAAACTGCCGGACCCTGGAAAATAAAATATAGGTTTTGATCTACCTGTATAACTAACTAACTCCGATGGTTGCCACTTAGACAAGTTGGCTTTAGTAATTTTTTATAGTTTTTAAGACTTTGTGAGAAGAGAGCGTAGCGAGTTGGCTGCGCAGCGAAAAGCCTGTGCCGTCTGACGCAGCAGTAGTTGTCGGGGACGTAGAACCGAGACAGCTCAATTTGCAGATGAACAAGGAATATTTTAATATTCGTGTTCAGCACACATATATTTGCACCGCTAGCTTCGCAGGCAGGGACACTACCAACTCGGCTACCGCGTCGTCGGGTATTGAGGTCGAGTCTGCGTACCTATCCGCTGGCCGATGAGGATCTCGTCGGCGTGTATGACCCAGTCGTCGTAGCTCTCGTCCCTGTACACACGTACCTATCCGCTGGCCGATGAGGATCTCGTCTGCGTGTATGAGCCAGTCGTCGTAGCTCTCGTCCCTGTACACACGTACCTATCCGCTGGCCGATGAGGATCTCGTCTGCGTGTATGACCCAGTCGTCGTAGCTCTCGTCCCTGTACACACGTACCTATCCGCTGGCCGATGAGGATCTCGTCGGCGTGTATGACCCAGTCGTCGTAGCTCTCGTCCCTGTACACACGTACCTATCCGCTGGCCGATGAGGATCTCGTCTGCGTGTATGACCCAGTCGTCGTAGCTCTCGTCCCTGTACACACGTACCTATCCGCTGGCCGATGAGGATCTCGTCCGCGTGTATGACCCAGTCGTCGTAGCTCTCGTCCCTGTACACACGTACCTATCCGCTGGCCGATGAGGATCTCGTCCGCGTGTATGACCCAGTCGTCGTAGCTCTCGTCCCTGTACACACGTACCTATCCGCTGGCCGATGAGGATCTCGTCCGCGTGTATGACCCAGTCGTCGTAGCTCTCGTCCCTGTACACACGTACCTATCCGCTGGCCGATGAGGATCTCGTCCGCGTGTATTACCCAGTCGTCGTAGCTCTCGTCCCTGCACACACGTACCTATCCGCTGGCCGATGAGGATCTCGTCCGCGTGTATTACCCAGTCGTCGTAGCTCTCGTCCCTGTACACACGTACCTATCCGCTGGCCGATGAGGATCTCGTCCGCGTGTATTACCCAGTCGTCGTAGCTCTCGTCCCTGTACACACGTACCTATCCGCTGGCCGATGAGGATCTCGTCCGCGTGTATGACCCAGTCGTCGTAGCTCTCGTCCCTGTACACACGTACCTATCCGCTGGCCGATGAGGATCTCGTCCGCGTGTATGACCCAGTCGTCGTAGCTCTCGTCCCTGTACACACGTACCTATCCGCTGGCCGATGAGGATCTCGTCCGCGTGTATGACCCAGTCGTCGTAGCTCTCGTCCCTGCACACACGTACCTATCCGCTGGCCGATGAGGATCTCGTCCGCGTGTATGACCCAGTCGTCGTAGCTCTCGTCCCTGTACACACGTACCTATCCGCTGGCCGATGAGGATCTCGTCCGCGTGTATGACCCAGTCGTCGTAGCTCTCGTCCCTGTACACACGTACCTATCCGCTGGCCGATGAGGATCTCGTCCGCGTGTATGACCCAGTCGTCGTAGCTCTCGTCCCTGTACACACGTACCTATCCGCTGGCCGATGAGGATCTCGTCCGCGTGTATGACCCAGTCGTCGTAGCTCTCGTCCCTGTACACACGTACCTATCCGCTGGCCGATGAGGATCTCGTCCGCGTGTATGACCCAGTCGTCGTAGCTCTCGTCCCTGTACACACGTACCTATCCGCTGGCCGATGAGGATCTCGTCCGCGTGTATGACCCAGTCGTCGTAGCTCTCGTCCCTGTACACACGTACCTATCCGCTGGCCGATGAGGATCTCGTCCGCGTGTATGACCCAGTCGTCGTAGCTCTCGTCCCTGTACACACGTACCTATCCGCTGGCCGATGAGGATCTCGTCCGCGTGTATGACCCAGTCGTCGTAGCTCTCGTCCCTGTACACACGTACCTATCCGCTGGCCGATGAGGATCTCGTCCGCGTGTATGACCCAGTCGTCGTAGCTCTCGTCCCTGTACACACGTACCTATCCGCTGGCCGATGAGGATCTCGTCCGCGTGTATGACCCAGTCGTCGTAGCTCTCCCGCGGCGACAGCGCGTTCTTCCAGGACTCGTCCGCCGAGCGCGCGCGCGCCCGCCGCGGCCGCAGCGTGCCCTCCGGGGACGCCTGCTCAAGCGGATACAGATATTACATTATTACTGGAACGAAGTTCCTTAACGCGCCTTACGATAGCTAGATGGAAAAAAATTAAGACCAAAAGTTGTAACGACACTTTTTGCTGTAGTTGTAAGGCGTGCGGCGTGCGCGTGTTTCTCTGTCTGTCTCTCTCTCTCTCTCTCTCTCTCTATCTCATAGAAATCAAGCCAGTTATTTTCGTTTCGTCTTCCTATAAACAAAACAAAAAAAAAATTTTTTTTTTGTTTCGTTTTTTTTTTGTATTTATCAAAAGGAACTTCGTTCCATCCGGGTGTTTCTTGACACCTCTCAAGTTTTTTTTTAAATATATACGACTAAACGAAACCATAGCTTGGTGGTAGAATTTTTCTAGTACTCGCCTGGCTAGCTACCACACTCGTGTTAAGAATCTGTCGCCAAGCAGTCTAAGCACCTAGCGGTGTGTTCCGGCAGCCCCACTTGAGAACCAGTTCCCAGTCCACATCGTCACTTAACATCAGGTGACTTGTGGTCAAACGCAACCCTGTAAGAAGTAAACAAAAATTTTAAAATATATCTCGAGATTTTTTTCTCACACCCCATTATGTATAGGTAACCAGTGTGGAACGTGTAACGCTCGAAATTAATAATCGATCCTGATCCGTTATCTGGGGTTTTGGATCGATATGTCATGTCATAATATATCATTTTAGTTGTAATCTGTCAAATCCTAAAATGACATATAATAAAAATAAAAAAAACTTTGATTTGATTGATTGAGACTTATCTTAACTAGGTTCCAGTTACTTATCTAATTAACTAGCTGTTCCCTGCGGTTTCACCCGCGTGGGCTACAGTTTATCGCGATAAAAAGTATCCTATGTCCTTCCCCGGGGCTCAAATTATCTCTATACCAAATTTCGTTTAAATCGGTTCAGTAGTTTAGGCGCGAAAGCGTATATATTCCGTATACTTCAAAATTATTCCCGCACTTCGGCGCCCCCTCACCGCGTTACCTGCTGTAGGTATCCATTATCCTATTTTAATTCTAGGTTAAATTTTTTTCGGACCACGCGTTTGAATCGTGCTGTTAAAGGTCTTCCTGGTTCGCGACCGCACTTTACCTATTTCATAGATTCTCCCTCACCTCGCCGCGTTTCCCGCTGCGCTGGGGTGCGGCGGGTTTATTTTTCTACTACTACTTACATTTTTAAACTCGTGATATCTTTCGAATGGAATGTCCGAATTGAATGATTCAAAAAGTTATATAAAGGCATTGAAGCAGTTTTGAATAAAAAGTAATTTATTTTGATAAGGATTAATACCAAGATACAGATAAAGAGCCTTTTCTAGAGGCGGCATTAAAAATTAAATTTTTTAAATAAAATATCACTTATTGCGGCATAACTATAATAGTTAGACATATGCTCTCGCGGACTTTTTTGTAGATCTTAATGAGACCTACAAACCCGTAAAACATTATTTTGTTCTAGTGTCAATAGTTTTTGCAGCGTACGCAAAAATAGGTTTTCGATTTCACACCTTGGGTTGCAAAATAGCAATTTTCTTATGGATCCCTAATTTTTTTGGAAATAAAATATAGCCTATAGCCTTCCTCGATAAATGGGCTATCTAACACTGAAAGAATTTTTCAAATCGGATCAGTAGTTCCTGAGATTAGCGCGTTCAAACAAACAAACAAACAAACAAACAAACAAACAAACAAACAAACAAACTCTGCAGCTTTATAATATTAGTATAGATTATAGGGCAATAGCTTCAGCATGTGCTGCATTCCCATAACGATTATTATGTGAGCGCAGCGCTGTTTTTCAAACTACCCTATGCTCGGACAGATCTTCGCCGATAAAATTGGTTACAAAAAAAGCGGTATTACATTTTTTTTTTACATATTATGACATATCGACCCAAAACCGCGGACAACGGATCGGATCGATTATTAATGTCGGGCATAAGTCACCTGTGTGCTCTGACTGTGCTGCGAGTCCTTGTCCTTGTCGTCTCTGTTGTGCCGGGTCGTCAGGTAGTTGGAGGACTGCGGCGAGTTACTTGCCTGGAAATAAAAAACATTATTATTTACTAATATTGTAAACGTGAAAGTTTGTCAGTATGGATGAATTATTAATTATTAATAAATAATAAAAAAAAGCTTGGGGTGAACTTAGTGAACTTGCTCCAATTCAATCAATTAGTAATTAAAATAAAATTGTCAATGTGATCGCTTAAAAAAAATTATCTGCCGGGCGTTTCTTGACTTTTTCTTACGCCGCGGCGTAAGGAGGTTGGAACAGGCGTAGCTAGTTTTAAGTTTGACGTTTTAAAGTGATCACAATGAATAAAGAATAAAAAAAATATAAAAAATATCCTATTGAATAAAGAAAAATTGACTTTTGAATCAATAGACAAAAATTTTTTTTTGTTTGTATTTATACTAGGGATAGAAATTTGACATAAGTCTCATAGAAGTAATGTCAAATATTTATCTCTAGTAGGTCAAACCGTGGATGGATCGGTTATTGAAACCGGCCTAATGATGATGATGATCTCTCCGTTACCTGGGTATACTTCTTCTGGTGGTCGTGGTGCTCGGCGAGCGTCATGGGCCGCTGCACCATGTTGCCGCACACGTTGGGCGCCGAGTTGGAGCGGTCCTGCTGGTTCAGCGAGCGCGGGTGCTGCTGCCTACACCACAACGTACGGAGCTACAGCGCTTGCACACGTTCATACCATAGCGATCAGTACCCCTAGTACAGGTTTTGATAGTTTACAAAAACTATAAAAGTTTTCGTTTCCATCCATACATATTTTTTTCAGCGAATCTCACAGAGACTTGGAGGAACTGAAATCGTTAATACGAGTTATTTTAAATCGTTATAATCATATTCCAACAATGCTATTGAGTTACTTTTTGAATTTAAGCAGATCGAGTTGCCACTTTGACAAGTCGGCGGTGGTAAACGTCGACGTTTACGAAAACTTTTACCGTTTTCAAAACTTGTACTAGGGGTACAGGGCTCAGTGGTAGTGAGTGAGTGAGAGTGAGAGAAAGAGAGAGAGAGAGTGAGTGAGAGAGAAAGACTTTATTTGGGAAAAACTGCACACAATAACGAAAAATAAAGAAACGCACAAAAAACAGTAACATCGTACATAAGCCATTGGTAATATAATGTGATGATGCGAACACTGCCGCTGTGCACAGTGCCTCCCAAAGAGGACTTGGCTCAGCATATGCTATGGACGAATCCACAGCGCTGATTTTCAGCCAAGACCAAGTAGTGACGTAGGCTTGCGATGCGTAGGACGTCGCGTCGGTTCGAATCCTACAATGAGCTTGAGCTTTCGGTGAAGGAAAACATCGTAATGAAACCATAGCATGGTGGTAGGGCATTTTCGAGTGCTCGCCTTGCTAGCTACCACCCTCATGTTAAGAATCTGTCGCCAATTACCTATCGGTGTGTTCCGGCAGCCTCACTTGAGAGCCAGTTCCCAGTCCAGGTGTAGCGTGGTGCCATCTTCGACCACATCGTCACTTAACATCAGGTGACTTGTGGTCAAACGATACCTTATAAGTAGTAAAAAAATCTTTTTATTTTAGTAATGTATGTCAGTTTTTTAAATTTTATTAGTTTTTGTGATATGTACATGAATTTTTAAACATAAGTTAGTACATCACAGAAACATAAATCAAAAGGCTTACATATAATGCTCTAGTTAAGAATAAACATTTATAAATTTATAGCAATTGATTGTTAAATGAAAGTTAAATCATTATAATGATGTGTTATATCTATAACTACAATAACTTTGTGCCAAACATCAATAGCGTCCAGAGCGACCTCCTAAACGGATGCACCGATTTTGATTTAGTTTTATTTATTTGAAAGGTGAATTGATAAAGAGTGTTCTTAGCCATATATGTATATGCTGATGCTGTTGGCTTCTACCGGGATAAAAGCTCAGCCACAAAAGAAAGGGATGGGGAGTGGGGATAAAATCTTATTTAAGAACTGGTTTCGCACTTTGGTTTCGAAGGTGGCCGAAGGGGGGGCGTTCGGTTCAATGAGCAGTGAAGGGTCGAGAACAAGAATGTGGTTGGGTTGTGGTATACGACCGTGCCTGGACTGCAAGCCATGGGTCGTTGTTGTGGTGCTCAAAAAAGCCTCAGTCTAAGCTCCACGTCTGAACAGACGAACCGATTGCAACGGACTGGCTGAATTCTAACCCGCGAGGACCTACTGATCTCTTGGGGGGAGGGGATTCTCAAGTCCATACTTTTTTTTGGAGGACACAGCTCACGAGCTAGATGATTGTGGCTCCGCGTGGTGCGCTCTGTCGCTCTGCAGTGCGATCGTAATTCACTCGGATAGTTTCCGTGGCGGATTCGACGTCACTTTCGCTCCACGGAAACGTTTTCCGAGAGCTAATAGGTGGCGGATACTTTTCCGTGATTGAACAGCTGGTTTGTCAAATTATATATCATGTTCCAAATTCAGATTAATAATAATAACATAATAATAATAACATGCCCGCACAATCACATACATAGGCTCTGACCCCTAACTAGGTTTCCCTGTATCTAGGGTATCAGAAACTACGAGGATCGGGGATCCACAACACCCAGACACAGAACAAATACTTGCGCTGTTTTTTTTCAATGCACAAATATTTGTCCTGTAGCGGGAATCGAACCCGCGACCTCACGCTTCGCAGTCGGCTATTCGCCCATTGCGCCACATCAGTCGTCGTAATAAATCGCGTCTAAAAAAATCTCGCGGAGACTTTTTCGAATCCGTGGTCGGATATGTTTCCGAGTGAATTAGAATCGCCCTGCTGGACGCGCTTACAACAATAATGTGCATATGACAAACACAACACAACACTACAAGTTGCTAAGCTTGCTAGTACGCATGCCCATTGATTACACAAAGCAAACTCCCAGACATGTGATATTCACCAGTTGACATCAAAGTCCTTTATCTTCTTGGCTGGTGAGTAAGACCTGCGTGCGGTACAGTCATTTACGACCGGTTCCAATAACCGATCTATCCACGGTTTGCCCTACTAGAGATAGAAATTGGACACAAGCTCCATAGAAGTAGTGTCAAAGAACAATGGCCAAAACGGACCCGAGGTCGTATGAAAACGATTTATATACGATAAAAATTTTAGTTTTTTGCCTATTAAGATTATGCAAACGATATTTTAAAGAGGGTGTAGAAAAAAATTATATTGATTTTTTAACTTCGGAGTTTCGTAGGACATTTTTTATCTTACATGTTGCTTGGATGTTTTGAACGCACTCCGCATTTTCTTTTTCATTCCGTTTCACGCTTTGGAAGTCGGCCCTACTTAAATTAAGTCATTAAAATCAACATTATTTTACCAAATGTGAACAAAAACTAATCTTTTTAATCTATGTACTAGCAAATTGATTCATTGTCAAGTGACATTGACAGAACGAAAATTTTTATACAAAATATATTGCGCTCAGGTCCAGGGCAGTATGAAAAGTGACCAATGTTCTTTCTGTCAAACTGTGGATAGATTGGTTAATGAAACTAGCCGTTGCCCGTTAGTTTACAAATATCTTTATATTTGCTAATGTTATTAATTCAAAGGTTTCATTGCATTATTTGATTTTCTGAACATGTGCAATTATTATGCATTAATGATTCCTTCTTTTTGAGATATCAAATGGAAACTAAAAATTTGACTAAAAATTTGACCAATGAGAAATGAGTCTAGGCTTCTAACATAAAAATTATGCATGAATCCTTCTAACAAGGTCTATCTTTGTGTGTCAACATCATCAACCTAGACTATTCTGCTTGGTTTTGGCCTGATTGCTTTAAAACCTTGCCTGTCAAAGAACTTTGAATCTTGTACTAAGAACATTATGACACATAGTCCAAATAATACATGAGTGAAATGTTACTTGTGGTCTCCCCTGATGATCATGTGGTGGTAGCCGAAGTGTGGGGGGAAGTGTAGGATGCCGGCCTGGGTCTCTGGGTTCTGTGCCAGCAGCGCTTTGTAGTATGTGTCTGTCATTCGAACCTGAAAAGATAACATTGATATTGTATAAAACATAATATATTGAAAGAAATATAATGCTGAAATTTAAGAATTCACAAACTTTTAAACAGCCAACTGTTAAGAGTAAGGTAGCAGGCTTAATTCTCGCTACAAGACATATATTTGAGCGTGGAAAAAGGAAAGCAAAAGAATTTGTTCCAGGTCTGTCGAATTTATTTTTTTTTTTTTTTTTTTGCTCTTGTCTATCACCTATCGTGTCTTGGCAACCACACCTGAGTTTCTGAGTACCCCGATCCAAGTGGAGCATAGCGCCTTCCATCAAAACCACCACTTACGACCTTAACATCACTTAATAATATCAGGTAATTTATGGTTATCTCCGAGGACCAAATATATTTATCCATTCAATTATACCTGATGACAAATACTGGGTACTTTGTCAGCACACCGTTGATGGAACTTAAAGTTGCACTGACTGCAGTAGAAGCCGTTGAATAGCAGTCGCCGGCAACACTCGCAGAACGCCAGCGTGAAGAATGTCTTGCGAGTAAACTGATGCGATATATGAGACATGATCGGCAGCCTGTCTAATGTTCGCACGGTCACCTGGAAGGTAAAATGGTTGTTAGGGTAACTTATATGACAATCCATTTTAGCAAATTGATGCATTAGGTAATATTATAACTATTTTTGTGCTAAGAATTGGACAGGCCTCAAATCAAGATTGCTCGCCTATTACAAAATCAATATAAATAAATAAATACATTGACTTAATATGAAAGTCTTTGGTATATGGTATATCACAGAGTAGAACTAAAGTTCCCTAAGAAAAGAAGGCTATCAAAACAGTTTCTGAAGTGGTGCACTGACTTTCATACACATCAGTATCACACTGTATGTAAACCAGGGTCTGATAATTTGTACTGCTCTTTTATCTAGTACATTATTGACGTGGTTGCCTGGCTCTATAATGCACCAGAACTCACCTCCTCGGCATCGATGAGCGTAATATCGATGTCCCAGGGTATCACCTGGTTGAAGCCCGTGCGGACCACCTCGCACATCTCACACGTCAGGTTGCGCAGCTTCAGCGCCTTGGAGAGCGCTTCCCTCAGCGTTACTCTCTCCTTCACTTGCACGCTCGTGCGCTGCTGGTTCGGCAGGTGAGCCCGAAGGAACACCTTTGGCTGCCGCGTAAGGGTATCGAACTTCTTCGACTCATCTAGTATCGAACACTCTTCGCTTCTATCCGGCGATTCCTGTAATAATTCACGCAAAGTCCGTTCCCTAAGCTCCAAATTATGCAACTTAGACGTCAGCTCATGATATTCAGACAAATACAGCGACGGCGGATGCTGAAAACCAGCAAACTTCGCGTTCAGAGCGTCAATGTTTTCACGAGTTACGTTTATAATACTTTGTATATTCCTAATTTCGTATGTCGGATCCGCTACGTCGTCGCTATCAGTAGACGTCGACATATTATCACTATTGAGGGATAAGGCAGGTATATTTCCATTAATTTTTCTTGAACAATTTTCTTTCTCTCGAGTAACTGCCATTTCTTTCTTTCCCTATTTTTTTTTCCTGCGCACACTCGCCGCGCAAGACAAGACATACAAATTGTTACCATAACTTGGTGTTCTTTTTTTACAAATAATATAATTGCTCTAACTTCTGTCATAGACAGCATATACAATGATATGACATTACTACATATATTAACGTCTGTCTGTGGTCTTCTGCAAGTTCACAACATATTATGGCAAAATCACAGATCCAAATCTGCGGGCAAAATATATTGCTATGCGAGCTGTTTTGAATGTATTTTATATTATAGCTGCTGTGTTTATCGGCATGACTAGAGTATTAAATTCTATTTTACTAAAAACAATGCATACATTGTGGATGTGAATCTCAATCTGACAAAAAACAATCAATAAAAGTTAAAAATAAAATATACATCCATCTATTAATTTTGATATATTTATCTTCATGTTGTCTGGCGCCTACATTTTAACAATAACCACAGATAAAAAGTACTATAATTAAAAAGCTTGTTTTGTTTACAAAATATAAATGCCAATTTGGACTTTTTTGGCGGCAATTGAGTTGTCAACGTGAAAATTTTGTATTTATTTCCAAAACTTGTGTTTCTTCGAGTTATAATGTGTAATATTGGTGGATTATTAACCATTATGTGTTCGTTAATGTGTACGAGTGTGGGAAATTGAAATAAAGTTGTGAAAGTGACTTCTCAAGTTGCTCCAAAAAAGTCCGTGTAAAGTTTAAGTAAAGCACCACTACTTTACTTAAACACCATTCTCATCCCATCATCTCATCATCATCATCAACATCATCATTTAAACTTGATTCAACTCTTTGAGTTTGAAATCTTTTATACTTGACACTGGCAAATACACTAATCGTGTGACGCCATAACAAAACAAAAAAAAAAAAAAATGCCAATTTTGACACGTAAAACGAGACGTGCAAAATGCAAATGTAGCAATTCTGCTGATTCTGTTTTCTAACTAGAAAATGTCCCAATGATTTCATAACTAAATCATAACATTTTACAATAACTTTCTTATTATGTAAGTATCACATATGTCATCTTTTTCGTCGTTTCTAACTCAACTCGTCAAATTCAAGCTTTCATGCTACCTGAAATAAAGATAGTTTATATGGAATCGTTACAGAATCATGTCAGAAATCAGCGGACGTTACAAGAAGAAGATATCCATTGAGCAGCTAAAATTGCTGATAGAGTTTCTGGCGCAGCACGGGGAACTAGCCGCAGGCAATTACAGGACAATGGAAGCGCGCCACAAATCCAAGCTCCTATGGAATAAGATTGCCAAACTACTGAATGAACACAAGGGAGGGATGAAACGCCCGTCTTTTGGATGGAGTAAGGTTAATAATTGATTTTAGAGTAGATACGTGGACAGTTAAGTTTGCCCTTGTGTACATAGGTATAAAATAAATCTGTACACTTGTTATTTTCGCCTTTCCTCAGATCTCTCTACAACAGCCTTTCCCAAAGTGAGCGGTAACGATAACGCCCCCCTGTGGGTGCTGCAGGCCTTAAGGGGGGCAGTAAGAGAAAAAAATTAGGGCGTTATGCCGAAGCATCATTATGCTGCACCCCCATTGGGGTGCTAAAAAATAATTGACTCTATGTGGGCAGTAGACAAAATAAGTCTGGGAAGCCCTGCTCTAAAGTAGCTTACTTCAGTTGCCACTCCACATTGGTTCTTGAAAAATATATATGTACAACATAACAAAGTTTATTAGCTTGTTGAGATATAACGATATAATATAATATGTTGGAAATGGTACCAGTAAAATCTTTTAAACACATTAAAGTAAAAACCACATTTTCATGTTTTCCCAGGATCACAATTTTTCGCAATATCTTGTATCTTGGCTTGATGCTGACTGACTTGGATTGTATAAACTTGTTTCTAGTACTGGAGCGACTTCAAGATCAAATTAAAGAACAAACTAATAGACATAAAAAAGAAACAACTAGGAGTCATAAAAAAGGAAATAAGCCCCTTGACCAAATTAGAGAAGAGAGCTCTACTTATACTGGGGCCAAACTTTGAGAAGAAATACCTCGGGCAGAAGGGATTTGAAGATCTATCAGTTGTAAGTAACAGACTGGACAAGTGGTTAGTGGTTGCGAACAAACAATGCTTCCTTGCTACAGAATTGACTTTTTCACGAACTTCTCGGACATTGCTATAATTCAACACAGCATGATATAGGCACGTCAGCCTCAAGCTGCTCGCCTATTATTAAATAAATAAGTTTACCATTTTATAAACTGTGTCTTGCAAGTCAATGTTTTCACACTTTCAAGCAACTCAAATGTTGCGCTCTTATATCTTTAATAGAAATTAATAAATTTATCATTACTGTAATATCACTTGAGAGCCAGTTCCCAGTCCAGGTGTAGCGTGACGCCATCTTCGACCGCATCGTCACTTAACATCAGGCGACTTGTGGTCAAACGCTACCCTGTAAATAGTAAAAAAAAAAAATATAATGTTTTTTTTTAGTCGTTTTATTATCATATGTAATATTGTTTGCAGGATCCTCTTCCTCCTGAAATAAAACAGGAATCAGTTATATTAACTAATGGATATTACAAAGCGCCCAGGGAAAGTGACAGATTATCAGGTAAATAAAAATATTTCATACTGTACAAAAATAATATGTAGTATGTTATTTATATGAGAATGGCATATTTATATCCACATAGGCATAGATATATTTTATAGAAAGTGGTAATATACAAAGTTTAGTACACACCAACAAACTTACCTTTTTCTGTATCCATCTACTAAAATTGTTTTTTTTTTTAGTATGATGATAATCCCTAATATTATCGATTTTATTTATAAAAAAAAACTATAGTCCTAAATAGCTGTAATTTCCCAGAGTTTCATGATCACACAAAATAGAGGCACAGCTAAAGTAATACTAAACTTGTTCGCAACTTACATCTGATAGACTTATGCCATCTCTGGTTGGAGCTAAAAATGTGTAGACAAGCCAATAACATATGTTCATGTTGTTTGCCTTTAGACAGTTTGTGTGATGACAGTCCTCAACATTCAGATGAAGAGGTAGAAGAAGAACCGGGTTCGGACGATCCAGCCATAAACAGTACGTAAGTTTAGCTGTTTTATTATCTCTCACTTGAAATAATACTATGGGCTCTCCCTGTATCGAGGGTATCAGAAACTACGCGGATCAGAGAACCTGACACGAACAAATACATGCACTTTTTTTTTCATTGCACAAATATTTGTCCTGTAGCGGGAATCGAACTCGTGACCTCACGCTTCGCAGTCGGCTCTTCGGCCACTGCGCCACATCGGTCGTCGTTCGAAAATCTGTTGAAAGTATATTCTAGCAGCTGCACTTAACCGTTTTGTTGTTTGAGAGGTGGTGACCAAACAGTCACATGTGCACCATAAAAGGCGCAGATATTGTGTTTGAATCCCATCTAGGACCTGCACCCTATGATTTTAAAAGTTATTTGTTTGCTTTTCCATTGCTCAAAATATCGTAAGGATGTTGATCAGCATGTTCAAAAACCTATACAACCTGCACATCATCAGCTGAAAGTAACTATACATGCTGAAACTGCCCTATTGCCCTACAATTAATTAGATAAGTTTGTCTGGAACCTAGGATAAGTCTCTGTGTAGTGGCAATAAATTGATTTTTTATTTATTCATAAACTTGGTCTTTTCTTTACTGCATCTTACGTACGTTTTTCACAGATATCTATCCAAAATGGCTAGTAGACGTTGAGAAAAAGCGCGCCGAAGCAGAGCTACGACGTGCAAAAGCGGAGGAAATCCGAGCCGAAGTGGCAGTGAAGAATGCAGAAGCTACATTCATGCAGTCCGAAGCCCTAAGGAAGCTCGCAGACGCGGCCCAAAGGCAGGCTGATGCTATACTGAGGGTAGCATTGGTGTTAGAGAGTCGATGTTCAAGGGAAGATATACTGAATCTATGATCTAGCTAGATAAGTGAATCATTTGGTTATTGAATTATTTCTTTTATCAACATGTTCATGATTTTAACATAAATGTTATGTTCGTAAATGAAACATGTCCTAAAGTGCAATAATTAAAAGGAATTAATGATCCGTGAGCCAGCAACAGATCTCTCTCGGGTGATAACTTGTAAAATGCTTCAGAGTTGTATCATGAAGCTCCGTGAACGTCAGCTGCGTTTCGGAGGGTGGGCTAAGCAGCAGAAGCCTCCCACGCACGTTGATCATTTTCAACCAATTAAAAATTTTACAATTGATACCTTGAGAGGAAATGATACGCCTTGGCTTGCAGACTATAAGATTAGGTTAAAACATGCATCTCTAGTGGGGGGTACACTTATATCTAAAAATATTACAATAAAAGAGTTTTATTTAACATACGTTTTTTTATTACATAATTAACAATAGTTACAACTTACAACTAGATATTTGTAGTAACGAAATTCTCCTTGCAGCTGTGCGTGTTTTCATAGCATGTCAAAATCATCCCGCTGAAACAAAAAGGAAATCTTTATATAAAATTCTGATATGTGTGTTTGTAATTTTTCTTCTAAATGATTTGACTGATTTTGATAGTTGTATTGGGGATAGTTTGGACCCTGGGAATAGCAATAGTTTGCTTTTTACTGTGATAAACTAGTCTAAGCAGGTGAATTCGCAGGAAACAAAATAGACTTACAAAATCTGATTCAATCATTTTTGATAAAATTATTTAACTTCATAAAGACAACATATTTACCATATCATTGTACTCCATAACCCGTTTCTTAATAGCTGAGCCGTCGACCCATGTTACAAAATCTTCGAGTGATCTTGTGATGAGGAATGCTGGATCCTTCACCACTTCGGGGCCTACTCTCACATGGCCTTGTTCTATGAATTTTGTTGCTTCCCTCATGCTTTCTGACATTTTATCTGCAATGATTTATTTTATATATTAGGCTTTCCAACAGACAACACAAAAAAAGCATAATCAATCTATATATATAAAAGAAACTCGTGTTAGTTACACTATTTATAACTCAAGAACGGCTGAACCGATTTGGCTGAAAATTGGTGGGGAGGTAGCTCAGGGCCAGGAAATGGATATAGGATACTTTTAATCCCGGAAAAGGTTCTTACCTTATACCGAGAAGATGCGGGTTAAACCGCGGGGCGTAGCTAGTATTATATAAATCAAAACAATAATAATCTTATTCATACAATATAATTTCAAATAATTCATGTATTTTATCCACTCTATTTCAAATATATTTATTAGTAGGATACTATGGGGTAGGCCTTTGCCCAGCAGTGGGACAGTATAAATATTCATGTTTCGTTAAAATTCATCTTTCCATATCCCAATGTGCACAACCAACCAAGAGAAATCTTATTAGTAAAGCTTACTAAAAAATATCAGACTATTAGATGACAAAAAAAAGCTTGGGATTTTAGTGAACTTGCTCCAATTCAATCAATTAGTAATAAGAATAAAATTGTCAATGTAATCGCGCCAAAAATATTACATGCCGGGCGTTTCTTGCCTGTTCTTTCGCTGGCGTAAGGAGGTTGGAACAAACTTAAAACTAGCTACGCCAGAAAAGAATAGGCAAGAAACACCCGACAGGTAACTTTTGGATGCAATCACATTTACAATTTTATTTTCACTAATTGATTAATACAATACTCACTTCTAACCATGACTGCTGGAAGTCTTCTTCTGCAAAAAGAGCTGGCTGATACGTTCGCCGCAAGCGCCAAGTCCCATCGGGTTGGTATAAGTCCCATCAAGAACAACTTTTCTAGTAATTGTGCACTACTTTCTGTCCTGAACTCTTTGCTTGGATCCAATTCTTTAATTTTATTTGCTAGGTCTCTGATCTCCCTGGATAGCTTGTTATATCTGGTAAAAAAAATATTCTACAATAAACCACAATGTTCAGAGCTAATAATTAAACGAACTGTAGGAGTTACCAACTTTGTATAGTCCTCCCGCTTCTGTATATGATATTTTTTCATAACTTTTACTTCGTGTAAATTGTTGTCGACTTTCCATGATATAAAGTCAACCTTTTTGAGCAATTTTTGCTCATGAAACTTAAGTTTTCGTACCATTTTGTCGCAATTTAATTGTAAAGATTCAAGCCTTTGATTGATTGATCTGCCCCGTAAGTAGTAAAACAAAATTCAACTTATTTTATTTGGCCACAACGTAACCTCAATATCGTGTGGAAATGGAAAGCGATAGATTTATTTTCCTTTTAGCACACACAGAAACAGAAACCAACACCGCCAACACGTGAGATTCTAAAATCAGCTGTCTGATGTCTCTGTGACAGAGACAGCTGAGACTCTGTCATGTGTCAATGACAGTCACTTTCAATGTCAAACGGTCAAGTTTGTAAGTATTTTTTTTTTTACTTTTTAGGCGGCAATTGAATTGTCAACGTGAAAATTTTGTTTTTATTTCCAAAATTTTGTTTTTGTTTCCTCGAGTGATATTGGTGTCGATTCGGTTTTGCATTCTCTAAAACTAAACTAAGTTTGACAGGTCTAATAGTATTGCTGTCTTTTTCTAACCACAGAAGTAAAAAAGGACAGCAATACTATTAGACCTGTCAAACTTAGTTTAGTTTTAGAGAATGTAAAACCGAATCGACACCAATGTGTAATATTGGTGGATTAATAACCATTATTTGTTCGTTAATATGTGCGAGTGTGGGAAATTGAGACTTGACTTGACTTGACTTGACTTGACTTGACTTGGATCACTTGAGAGCCAGTTCCCAGTCCAGGTGTAGCGTGGCGCCATCTTCGACCACATCGTCACTTCACATCAGGTGACTTGTGGTCAAACGCTACCCTGTAAAGAGTAAAAAAAAAAAAAAAAAATTGAAATAAAGTTGTGAAAGTGACTTTTCTAATTGCTCCAAAAAAGTCCGTGTAAAGTTTAAGTAAAGCGCCACCACTTTACTTAAACACTATCCTCATCCCATCATCTCATCATCATCGTCATCATCATTATCATTTAAACTTGATTCAACTCTCTGAGATTGAAATATTTTATACTTGACACTGGCAAATACACTAATCGTGTGACGCCATAACGAAAAAAAAAAGTTTTTTTTGTGTATTATAATTTTTAAGATAAATCTAATAAACCCGTGCTAAGCCGGGGCGGTCTGGTTATTAAACATATGAAATAATTGAATTGAATTACTTAAGTATTATGTAGCGTTTCTTGAAATACATATATACAATTATACATACGCTGATAACCGCTCAATACTTAATTAGATAATCTATATTTTTTGTTCTAAGTATTTTATCTGTGGTGCTGGTTTGTAGCCTGTCACTGTCAGTCTGTCACCTGTGGTAAATTGTATTTTATAAAAGTTTGCTGATACAGAATACAGACAGTGTGTATTGATTGATTAATTTTCCAATGTCCTATCTTGTTTCTATATAAAAACTCGTAATAGGAAATCAACGGCTAACAAATTGTACATAAAAGCTGTACGGTGCATTTAAGATGGCAAACGGTAAAATAGATGCCGATTTCGCACATTTCCTTGACTCGATGGTGAATTTAGATGCCCTCGACAGAATGACTATGGATTTGGACAATGAGCTCAAAGATTCTCAGGTAGTAATGAACGAAATCAAAGGAATGATCAATGCACTACCCGTGAAAGTTGAAAATGTAAAATCAGAGCCGGTAGATAATGGATTACGACATGAAGATATCTCGAAATTTCTGTCTGCTGGTACACCAAAGTTGTTGATGCCTGATATGGATGAAAATACTGTTGATTTAGAACTTGACGATGTTATAGCCACGATGAAAAGCTTCACTGAGGATCTGAAGAAGAATTTTACAGCAACGGAGTCCGAACACGCCATAGTGCCAGTCAAAAAAGAGATTGAAAATTTAGATCTGGAGCAGTATGCATCGAGCTTGGACCAGCTGTGCAAGCGGCTCTCTAATATAAAGCTGAAGAGGAAGGATGAAGTCAACAACCGTAATGCAGAGCTTGAAGCTAAGCTCTTGCTGTTGTGTGACGATGTAAATATGTTTACAAAGGTAATTATAATAAAATTAAATAATTCATCGTAATTACTCATCACATTTTTTAATTAACTAAAGATATGAATTGATTTCTATTGTTTTAGATGATCCAGGCTAAAACAACTCTGAGTGAAGCAAACAAGAATTGGTCCCCAATACAGCAGAAAACCAATGCTCTTGAATATGACAACTTGATCAACAAACTGCTCTCTGGTATCAATGAAGTCTCATATTTACTTCAAAACAAAAATTAAAACTGTCTTGTGAACCGAGCTCGGTTGAGAGTGTAAAAGACCCAGATATTGCCTTAATTTTTTATTTGCCTCAAAAATTACAGTTTTATTAACATTGTTAATTTGCAGCTGTAGGTATGACAACATGATATAATTTTATTTTTTATCGCTGATCATCAGGTGGAGTAGTGAACCTAGATCAACAGCATGAGAATGTAATATTTTTAACTATATTACTTTCAAGTCAAGTTTTGTGCACCTAAATTGTCCGTTTAGCTATTGCTAAAAAAAAATGTAAAACAGAAAAGAGTCATGTAGCTAACAACGTATCTTGAGTGGGTACCATCAATATATTTCCAGTAGGTACAGTAGAAACTCGATTATACCCATGATAGTCTTTGTATTGATATAACTTTTAAATCAATACAAGTACTTTACCTGGGTTTACCTCTTTATGTAGCTATAGCAATGTTTCTCTAACTGATTACATAAGGTGCTTGAGTTTGAGATCAAAGATTGAAAATACAAGAGGTTGTTGAATGTGTGATGTTTTTCTTAGGAATGTAGTCTAGGCGTAGACATTTTGTATTCTCTTGATATGTTATAGGATATGATAACTTATTCAATCACTCTTTATTACTATTATTAAATGATTGCTATTATTATTCTTATCTTAGGGCACCAATTATAGCACTCAATACATATAACTTTGGGTGTGAATGAAGTTGAGGCTAATGGTGGAAATAATTTTATAAGCCTAAATTTTGATTATGATATGTGAATTTATGAGTATGTCCACTTTAATGTGTCATGTCGTAAGTCAATAAAACAGTCAGTAAATCAAAGGCATTATTATTTATTCAGAACAGTATCTTACAATTGTTATAAAATGGTAATAGTCTTGTACCTATAAGCCAGTCAACGGACCTATAGGAACACGAGTCCAAGCTGTGTATAATATGTCAAACTCATAAGAACTTCATCGGTCATTAAAAAAATTAAGATTCATGTCAGTGTTACTAATTAAGTTTAACTCTCTTTCTCTCGTAGTCCTCATTATCATCAACATCAACTTGCATTTTTTCATCTTTGACAGGCCTCTCTTCCGCCTCTAACACTTTCAATTTGACTCCATGCAAGGTAGCCTTGTCTAGAGTTCTCATAGCATCTTGTGCTGATCTCACAGAAGCAAACTTTGCGAAACCAAATGTTTTATTAGGGAAAGAAGACACATCAATGAGATCACCGAACCTACAGAAGGTATCGCGTAGCACACTTACTGGCAGAGGAGTTGGTTTGAATACTATGAAACATCTCTGAGCCACTTTACTGCCTATGTCGGCCAATGGTTTCATAGGGGGCAGTTTCACACTGCAAAAACTATCATTGCAACTCTCTTTAACATCTGCCCCAGAAGTGGCAGCCTTTATCAAAGTAGATGCTTGCGCTATAGCATCAGCTAGCTGCATGAGATCAGCATTTGAATCAAGCGAATTTTTAAAACTGTTAACTATGTTTGTGAGATTATTTGCAACCTTACTCAAAGGGGTTTCCTCAGGTTTCACAGATATCATCTCCCCAGATGGGAATTCATAGTTATTCAATGTTTCCACGGCATGTGCAGCTGCTATTTTACTATCATATTTAACTGTAGCTTTGCAGATTCCGCTAAAAGTATCGGATGTGAACTTGAATTGGATCATCCCCGGTATGACATTGAAAAGCCTTTCAATCGGTTTCTGGGATACACATGGACTGCACGATATATTGACTGTATCAAAATCTTTAGGTGTTGTCTTAATCAATGGTAAAATAGAGTCTTGCCTATTCACATAATCTTCTCTATGATTATGTTCTCTAAAATTGTGATCATAATCATTTCTATAGTCTCTCGTATACACTGAATCATTAGAAGGGAACCTGTCCACATTTTCGAAGTTGTTCCTAGATCTTTTCAAGTCGTCTTTTGGTATGGCAAATACAGGTTTAAACTTTTTATCACACTTTTCATAAGCAATAGCAGCTTCCAAGAATGTATTGTAGTTGACATATGCAAAGCCTCTGCATTCGTTGGTTTCTCTGTTCTTCTGTAAACGAACATAAACAACATAGCCGAATTTTGAAAAGTGTTCCCTGATATCACTTTCTGTAGTTTCTTTTGAAACTTTTATAAAGAGTCTTTTGTACTTGTTTTCATTGTCATTTTTCTCTTCATTTTTAGAGGATGAAACCATAACTTTGATGGGTTTGTTGCTATTTTGTAGGTGCTTCATGTGCAAGGAATCTATGGCCGCTGCTGCAGAAGATGTTTTATTATACTTGATGTAAGCTATCCCCTTGGATTCACCAGTATTGCGGTCTTTGGGCAAGTGTAATTCTTCAATTTCACCGTACTTTTCGAACAGCGGTCTCAAGTCTTCTTCTCGATGCTGCTTATTGCATACGATGAATAGCCTCGAGTAGGGAGGTTTGTCTTCATTACGTTCGTCACGCATCATGATCACGTCTGGTCCTATCTGTAAAAGTAGAACAAGTCGAAAATAACAGTCGGTCAACTAAACTAGTCGTAAGGAAACTGTCGCGTGTCTAGAGAGATTATAATGAGTTATGAGTCGTCAACTCGTCATCAATGTAGTCTCAAGATTTTACTAGTATTTTGAAGGTACTTTTCAATGAACATGCATATAACATAATTTTACGCCATGTAACACATTACAGTTTACACACCACATTATGACATTACCCATCCCATAGATTAAAGATTTCTATTTTCTACTTCTATGACATTTGTTTGACATTACCACAGTCAAGAACTGTCATGTCAAATCAAATATCAATACGTCAATATTGGGCTTCGTTCAGAATCAGACGCACTTCACATAAAACTAATACGACGGTTCGAAAACTCGGAATGTTTTCAGAAACGTTCCAGGCAGAGTGAAATATGTCATACCTCGTTCCTGAACACAGACTCTAAAAGGTTAGACGTTATATACCTTACCCTCACCAGAGAGTGTAGTTTTTGAACGCAGCCTTGTTATTGTATCTTTGTAATACTTTGTTGAACATATTTTGGTCTTCTCGTTCTCGGGCTGCCTGTCACTGTCACTGTCATGCCTGTGCCAGTGCCTGGCTGCCTGGCGCCTGCGGATTTTTTTACCATCTGTATTCTGTATTGATTGATGTATTCTGTATTTCTGTTTATTGCGGTTGCGCGGAGATAAAATAAAATAAAATCGACATTTACTGTAACAATTTTTTGCCATTTCTTGATTCGTTAATCTTTTGGGCTTGGCATGTATTGCTTTGATCCATCTTTGAGTTGATTGTTTTGTTATATTGTAAACATTGTATCTTCGTTTTGTATATGCAAACGTTCTAAAGGAAAGTACCTACTAGAAGATAACTAAACGCATGAGTAATGAGTATAGAGAGGAATTAAGGACAAAAAATGCATGTAAAAGAAAAGATTTAAATACCTATGTACCATTTTTCGAAGCCACCGTTGAAAATACTAAATTATCTTGCTCAATTTTCGTAGATCTTGTCCTACGATGTTTCATAAGTCTGACGAATTCTTCTTTCAACCTCGCCAAAAACTATACAGAAATGAGGACTTCCACGAGGAACTGAACGATTTATTCAACAAAAAGTTTCAATTTCGCTACAATCGCAGCTGGAAACTGCCAGAGTTGGAGTCGTGGTTCTCGGCACCTCCATGGAAGGCTAAGGAGTTAGAATCACTGAAATGCCGGCTTAATTTCCACAAAAGCCAGTTAAATGACTTTAATATTGAAGAATGGAGTAGTCACACTCGCCGCAGGAATCCAGCTGGAGAAGTGGGCTGGAAAATCAGGTGCCAAGTGAACCCGGAGTTCCTTACTCAAGCATGGACGAAGTTTTACGAGTGTGCCTCTACATACAACATCATCCCAAGAGAGGCTGCTACAGAAAAGAAAATGGTATCTTTGCATCTGTGTGAAGCTCCAGGTGCTTTCATAACTTCATTGAACCATTACTTGCAGCAGAATCATCCAGGGCTAAATGTAAGTGTACTTTTGATTTGGTTCTTACACTCAATTAATAACAGTAACTTGGATTGGCCGTTTTCACTCATCATTATCGGCTGGTAGTTGTTCTATGGTGAACATAGGCCTTCCCCGTTGAATGGGACGGGGCTTTCATATGTAATATGCAGAAATAATTTCGAGTTAAAATATGTATTTACTTCTATTTCAGTGGAAATGGGTAGCAAACACATTGAATCCCTACTATGAAGGTAATTCTCTTTCAAACATGATCAGCGATGATCGCTTCATGCTCCACACCCTGGACAATTGGGATTTTGGAGTAGACAATACTGGCAACCTCATGGACTGGGAGAATTCGCAGGCCATTATTGCAAAAGCCAAGTCGCTGGGAAAGGTGATAATTCATACACTTCTATATAAACACTTCAATTACTTTATTATTACTTTTTCAAAATAGATAATTTATGTAATAACTGTTTATCAGGTTTTGCTTGTCACAGCAGATGGTTCTATTGATTGCCTTCAAAAGCCAGATGCCCAGGAAGAGGTGACTTCTCCACTCCATTATTGTGAAATCATCACAGCCCTGCAAGCACTCAGCTCTGGTATGTACCACATATACATATCTAATTTTCCTAATTAATGTTGGCAATATTAAAAAAAATGTATATTAATATACAATGCTTTAATTTCAGGTGGAACTTTAGTGTTCAAGCTTTTCACAGTTTTCGAGCATTCAACTGTTTGCCTCCTGTACATGATTAACCATGTCTTCAATGAAGTTAACCTCTACAAGCCAGTTACATCACGGCAAGGCAACTCTGAAGTGTATGCTGTTTGCCTCAACTACAAGGGCAAAACCAGCCTTGAAAGGTACTTCCCCGTCCTCAAAACGGCTTACGGAACAGAGCTTTATGGAAATCTGGCGTTTTTCCCTCTTGAAGTAATTCCCGAAGATTTTCTAAAGCAGATAAAAGATTGCGCCTACTACTTCTGCTCAATACAATGCCAAGTGATAAACAACAACCTGCAAGCGTATCTCATGCAGAACAACATTGCCCTACATAGGGACATTAAAAAAATCAGAGCAATAGTTGCCAACGAATTTATTTGGCAATATGACTTGAAGCCGCTGGAAAATGAACAAGAAATTCTCAAAGGTATTTTACATGAGGAGAACAAGATTAATATGAATCCGAGATACCACCGCGGCTCATACACAGAAAGGCAACTTTACACAAAGATGTCCCTTAGGGAAAAGCTGAGCAATCTGAATTCATTCTTGCATGCGGAAGCAGTTTCTAATCCCTTGATATTAATCAACGAAAAAGTTAAATGGTTCGCTTCTTATGATGCAAACGCTGACTTGAAACTTGTATTCACATACGGAATGCCGCTGACAAAAATTAACACTTCAAAATTCATTTATGTGCCAATATTCAAACTTTACCACCAAATATTAGCAGAGGAAGAGTTCAAGGAAATTTTGTTTTGCAGAGTAAAGCCTGATCCTATGGATGTTAACAATCTAAGCAGTTACAATACAGAAATAACAAAAGTACTTGAATTACAAGAGTTTGACTTCAAAGATAACTATAACTTGTATGAGAAAAAGTGCTTTAAAATGCTCTTGGAAACATTAAGAGAGTTGTTGGTGGGGCAAACCGTACTCGTTTACAATTTGCACATTTTGACACATTTCAATGCAAGTTTGCTTTTTATCGCAGCCAAGACATGCTTTGAAAAGATAGGATTCACATCAAACTATGGTTTGATACTGAATAATTTGAAGAACAAGGCGGCCTTGAATTTTCTATACACTGTAGAGGCTGAATGTGATCGAGTGAAGGGTAGAGGACCGATGGATGTGTTGAATTCTCTGACAGTCCAAACAACAAACGTTGGAGATTTCTACAATGATGTTGTGCTGTACAACAACACTTTTTACAGGAACAAATGTTTTGAATATCTATCAAAAATAGAGAAATTTATATAAATGTAGAACATTTTTCTGAACAGCATTTATATAACATACTATTTTTTTTACTCTATATTTATTGTTATATCTCATGTTGTAGGCAAGTAGTTGTTCTCTACAGTGCTAATTTTATAATAGAATTAAAAATCGTTCTGAATGTTGTGATATCATGTATTTTCATTCTTTTCTTTGCTATCTGGTATTAACTAAAAATAATGTTATGCTGTCTATTGAAAAGTTACCGTATTAACGCTATCTTGTGAGTAAAAAGAAATCTATGCAACTAATCAACCAGTATAAGGAAGGATTCGATTGATGCAGATTTTGTTTTACTTATTTCTTTCTGTAGCGTAAAGCGTTCGACTAAGTCACGACTATAATATGGTCGAAGGAACCCTACATCGAACAAGCTCTCAAGTGGGGCTGCCGAAACACCGATAGATTCTTCTGAGGATGGTAGTTAACTAGTTAGCTAGTCAGGTGAGCACTAGCATAGAGTAACTTTGTATACTGGAGCACTAATAAATGCCCTCGCACTTAACAGTTGGTTTCAACCCGAAGTTTTCCTTCATCGAAAGCGGCTCATTGTAGGATTCAAACCCACGTCTTTCTGGTTGCTATTGCTAAAGCTAACCGACGTCACTACTACAGTTGTTACTATGCCAAAATGAAATTTAATTAGATCCAAAGTTATTGTCCCTATCAAGGAAGTTGCATATTTTGATAAAGAAATATTTTACGTTTTCTAACGCAATCGCATCCGTATTCCGTATGCAAAGAATATGATCGTAATTCGTAATCGTACCTACTCACGATTCAATAATCGTATCAAGGTATTAGAATCGTATCTCTTCATATTATACTCTGTGGTTACCTAATATCAAACGAGTGAAGCCCATAGATTATTCAATGGTGAAGTATAAAAAAAAGAATGAAGTTCATAGCGTTGGCCGTTGGCCCCGGTCATAGACTTCATAGAGCATAGATTATTTTGAACCGGCGCTGTCAGCCTCTGCCATATTTTTAAAATTTCAAATCAAACAAACTGCATTTTGCTTGTAATCTTGTATTGTTGTTTTTCCTACATTTGTGCAAAAGATTTGGAAGCAAGGGATAGTATAGTAATCTAATGGTGTATCCACAAATATATCACTTATATCATCATGGATATAACTGAAGGTAAGAACTTTGTGTATACTAAATTCGTTGAAATATTTTGTAACCTACAGAAAGTTTAATTCGGCATTGGGAGTATCAATCCGGCGGCATACAGCAATAATTACGTTTAATGTTATATTCATTGGTATCTGAAGTTACCGAAAAAGTAATTCAGCTGCATTTTAAATGCATAACTCCTGCTGCGAAATTGAGGTTATCATTTTGTTATACTGTTGCCAGTGATGTCGGTAATTCAGTTTTGGTTTATCTAGTGTTATCGTAAAATTAAACAGATTTTGTATCCTACTAATATTGTAAACGCGAAAGTTTGTGAGTATGTATGTATCTTTGTTGCTCTTTCACGCAAAAACTACTGCACGGATATGAGTGAAATTTGGAATGGAGATAGCTTATTCCCTATTTATTAACACATAGGTTATCATATTTTTATCCCGGAGAAAGGTTCCTGATAACGACTAGTATTATATAATTTTTCAGGAAATGCAACGGATGATTTATGGACTCCATACAAAGAGCTGGTATCGGTGGTGGATGGGTACCTCACCACAGAGGGGGGAGGAGCCCCGTACGCCGTGCACACTTTTGAGTCAGTGTTGAGACGACACAAGCAAACATTCCTGGCTCTGTTCAAAAATCCTGTAATTATGATATATTTATTTGGTAATAGTGGAGCAGCCCGAGGCTGATGTGCCTATCTCATGCTGTGTTGAATAATAGTAATGACCAAAAGTGCAGAGAAAAGTCAATTCTGTACCAAGGAAGCATTGTTTGTTCGCAACCACTTGTCCAGTCTGTTTTTAAAAGAATTTACTGATGGTGCCGACACAACGTCTTCTGGTAGTATGTTCCAGTATATAGAGGTGTTTTACACAACACTTCTCAACAAGTCCTTTTTATGATGTTTGAAATATGAGTAAGTCCAAATAGAAGCAGTAAATACCTTTTTGTTTTTTTTACGGGGTAGCGTTTGACCACAATTCACCTGATGTTAAGTGACGATTTGGTTGAAGATGGCACCACGCTACACCTAGACTGGGAGCTGGCTCTCAAGTGAGGCTGCCGGAACACACCGATAGGTGCTTGGTGACAGATTCTTAAGAGGGTGGTAGCTAGCGAGGCGAGTTCTAGAAAATACCCTACCACCAAGCTATGGTTTCACTAATACACCTACAAATACTTTTATTTTAATTGGATAGCCAAAGAACCCAGCTAGCCGTGAAGAGATTAAAAGGGGCATTACAGAAGGAGTGACGCTGCCCAGTGTGGGCAGGACGTTGCTGTCCAAAGAACTAGTTGACGAAGCTATCATCATATCTGGTAAGAACGCTACTATTTCTTAGGTCGGTATTCCAGAATGACGCACAAGCAGTAATCTCTACTTAAGCACATATTTGGGTCTGTCATATCATAAAAATATGTCATTAAATAAGAGAAACATTCAAGGGCATGCAACATCTATCAACCCGCAGTGGGCCAGCGTGGTAGGTTACAGCCCATACTCTCTCTCTGAGAGAAGGCCAGAGTCCCAGCAGTGGGAATGTGAAAGGCTGATGATGATGATGTCATTAAATTGCTACTCAAGTTTTTTTTTTATATCGGGGGACCATTGCTTACAAATTGATCTAGCCGCAAATTAAGCTCGAAACTTGATGTATTGATCTACACTTGAGCATCATTAGTAGAATGCCAGCCGTAGTATTTATCCCTCTTGGGGAACACATTATCTGAATTTGATAATATAATTAAACAGAAGACATCTGCTTTTTGTGATCCTCAATTTAGACTTTTCTCTGTTGCATACAAATGGTTTCACAGTTTTGATATATGTCCTGACTGACATTACCTTGATTCTAAAGCAAGTTTTTTTGAATCTATTCATCAGAAGTTCAAAATTTAAAACATATATTAAAATTCCTATGTATGTGTGTTTTATTGACAGATATGTACAATGTCAATGAGTACCTAGCGCTGGAGTTGCTTCACACAGCACAGAGACAGTCCCCGCGCCACCCGGGCCTGCCGCGAGGCCTGGTTGCTATATTACTGTACTACGATGGGCGGAGAGCGCTCGTACATGCACTGAAGGAAATTGTCATGGCCAGAGATGGAGTGTGCTGGTATGTTTGCAATTTACACTTATTACTTAAGTTCGTATTTGCTTTTTAACTGAATACCAAGTTTATAGGAATTCATAGGAATATAGTTTTGTAAATGGCAACACTGTTAGAGCGATGGTGGCCGAACGGTAACCGCGTGCGCTTTACAACGCGCCGACACCGAGTTCGAATCCTCTCGGCCCCGCACCTATGACTAAGTTATGTGCGCATTTGCCATCGCTCAAAACACACAATAGTAGACATTCCCAATGTTGCAGGTCCATAGGCAGCCGCGAGGAGGTGGTGTCGTACGTGTCGCGGTACGTGGAGACGCTGGTGGCGGACGGGCTGCTGGGCGGCGCGCTGGACGCGCTGCGGCGGTTCGCGCCGGACGCCGAGCTGGCGCTGCTGCAGGCCAACCGCGCGCTGCCGCCGCAGCGGTACTACTCGCGCCTCGTCGTCTGCATGGACACCACCAGGTACCCGCGCCACCATTGCTCTACTCTAACACTGTTCTAAAATTTACCAACGGTGCTCTGATCGAATTTGTTGCTTTAACTTTTTTGATATATTGGTGTCGATTCGGTTTTGCATTCTCTAAAACTAAACTAAGTTTGACATTTCTAATAGTATTGCTGTCTTTTTCTAACCACTGAAGTAAAAAAGGACAGCATTACTGTTAGACCTGTCAGACTTAGTTTAGTTTTAGAGAATGCAAAACCGAACCGACACCAATGTCCCATAATTTAGGTTGATCTGTGATTATTTGTATACCTACATGAATACATATCACATTCATATCATCGGGTAGCTAACAATGCTGTGCAAGTCAAATTTGCAACTTGACAGGAGAGACATAAAACTGTTTTACTTGCAATTTTTAATTAACGGCTTCTATTTATTAAATATGCTTTAAAACTAACAGGTTCATAGAAGCGTATGTCAAAACTGCATCTAATTGCATTATAATGTCAATACCACAAAATTTTGACTTGTGCGGTGTGTATAGTTTAGCTAAATGGTGAAAGAATTTTGAAAATTGGTAGTTTTTGAGTTTATTTGTTACAAACATAATGTTAGTATAGATATACTTTTAATCATAATTGTATGTTGAAGTTTGATTAATATTGTTACAGAAAACTGTTGGCGGGCGTAGTGTTCTCAGCGTCGGCGCAGCGGGGCCTCAACAGAGACATCATACTTAGGTTAATCTCAGAGGTAATTACATGATAATACCAATATTGATACACTATTTGGACCATAGATAGATCTACAGCCGAGAAATAGAAGGGTAGTTTAGAAGTGGTACGTCAAAGTCGGCTTCTTAGTAAACGGTATCAAAACATTTAATGTGTTGTGATTTCATAAGAGCAGTACCAAAAAATTGTATCTTATTATTTTGTGCAGCAAACCACAGCACCAAGTCACGGCGCGACCGGTGCCTTGGATGAAATATCACTGGCGCTGCAGATGGCGTTGCTATATGCATTAGATCTATCAGTATTACACAGGTAACAACAAAATATTTAATCATCACTCTGAGTTGACTCTATCATCATCCAAGAACCGGAAGATGTTCTGCTGGTAAAGCTTCCTACTAGGTGAACCGATGATATTGTAAAAGTTGTAGGTTGCCAATGGATGCAAATGGCTAAAACCCATGGTAGCATTTAAAGGGCCTATAATCAACATTAGACTATTCCGGCTGATGATGGTCCAACAGTTTTTTTGCACTCCTTGGCCCTTATTTCCTGGATCGAGGCGAATATCCACTCAGTTTACTTTCAAATAATTCTTTTTACATCCATGTTTTACTAACTGCATTGATTTTTCATCCTACCTTCATTTACATTTTTTCGCACAGACGAGAAGACGGTGAAGAGCTAGCAAAAAAACTGCCTCTGATCCAAGACCCGGACCTGATCTCCGTCCTGCTGGACGAGCTGTCACCGTCGCAGGGCACCCAGAGCCAGGGCGCCGAGAGCCAGGAGCGCACCACGGGCGTCCGGGCGCTGTGCCAGCTGTCCCTCGGGCTGGCGCTGGCTGCCCTGAAGCGGGCGCCACAGTCCTTGCTGCGCGGCGCCGAGGGAGGCGAACTGAAAGTGGAGCTGCTCGACCAAGACGAAGTGCTGGTGGATGCTGCTATAGACGGCAAAGTAAATCTTTTTTTTTTGTTATAACCTGTGTACTCTAAACATCCAAGACCCAAGAACAAATGTGTCATCATCATCAGCCTATTGCGTTCCCACTGCTGGGACTCTGGTCTTCTCTCAGAGAGAGAGTATGGGCTATCTACCACTCTGATCCAGTGCGGGTTTTTTTTTTTTTTTTTTTTTTTTTTCAGTGGGAGGCGGAAATTCTCATGAATACCATGGAGCTTAGGCTTCCACGGTTATGTCCGACTTCACCAGCGGTGACCTACGGACTAAAATCCCCACCCTTCCTTGTCCCTCTGAGAAACACAGAGACTTTATTTACAATTTATCTTGTCTACTATCTTATTCTCTGATCCAGTGCGGGTTGGTAGATGTTGCATGCCCTTTAAATGTTGTGTTTCTTGGACATGGCGGTTTCCTCAGGATGTTTTCCGTCACCGTTTTGAGCGATAGTTGATCCACACATAACTTGTTAGCCATAGGTGTGGGGCTGAGAGGATTCGATCTCAGTGTCGATGCCTTGTAAAGCGCACACGTCACCATCGCTCACTAACAAATGTATACCCTAGCTTGAAGTTTTGGTTGTGTTGTTTTCATCTAAATCTAATTCATTTTGTTACAGGTATTTGAATATTTGGACGAATCAATATTGTCTACGGATTTCGTTAGTAAAGAGGAATACTACCAGAGGCGAATACACACGCTTATCACGGACTTTATAGTGCTGATGCATTCCAAGCTCATGGAGATGAGAGTCAAGTGAGTGTTGACAGTCAAAGAATTTAAAATAACCCTTATAGGATCACTCTCTTGTCCGTCCGTCAAGACCTTTAGTAGTTGAGTTAGTTGAGGTATCAAGTTGAAATTTATATCCAGTACTTACATTGCTTTACAGTATCTTTCAGTTGTGAAAAAAATTAGACTTTTAAGTCAACGCGATCAACAGACACCGTGTATGTCGCAATCCAATCAAAACCTATAGGTTATTTCAATTTCAATTTATTTATTTATTCAATAGGATACATTGTGATCACTTTAAAACGTCAAACTTAAAACTAGCTACGCCTGTTCCAACCTCCTTACGCCGGCAAAAGAACAGGCAAGAAACGCCCGGCAGGTAATTTTTTTGGCGCGATCACATTGACAATTTTATTCTTATTACTAATTGATTGAATTGGAGCAAGTTCACTAAAATCCCAAGCTTACCTACTTACTTACGTTGTGTACGTGTGCGAGTCCAAATAGCACTTGGCCGATATTGTTTTAAAACACAAATATTTCTCCCCGAGCGGGCAAAGAGTAGCTATCCCATTGCCCCCATATCGGTTGTGAAAGTGACAGTTGTGGTCGTGGCAGGGCGGACGAGGCGGCGCGCGCGGTGCTGATGTACGCGTCCGAGGGGCTCTCCCCGCCCGGCGGCGCGGGCGGCACGCGCACGCGGCTGGACGCGCTGCTGCGCTGCGTCGAGAAGCTCTACTGCGTGGACCCGCTGCGGCTGCGCGACGACTACTGGGAGGCCTGCAACACGCACGCGCACAGGTAGCCGCCACTCCCACGCAGCATGTAGGCGGCGGCCCCGCCGGCGGCGCGGGCGGCACGCGCACGCGGCTGGACGCGCTGCTGCGCTGCGTCGAGAAGCTCTACTGCGTGGACCCGCTGCGGCTGCGCGACGACTACTGGGAGGCCTGCAACACGCACGCGCACAGGTAGCCGCCACTCCCACGCAGCATGTAGGCGGCGGCCCCGCCGGCGGCGCGGGCGGCACGCGCACGCGGCTGGACGCGCTGCTGCGCTGCGTCGAGAAGCTCTACTGCGTGGACCCGCTGCGGCTGCGCGACGACTACTGGGAGGCCTGCAACACGCACG
Source organism: Opisthograptis luteolata (assembly GCA_931315375.2). Taxonomy (NCBI): domain Eukaryota; kingdom Metazoa; phylum Arthropoda; class Insecta; order Lepidoptera; family Geometridae; genus Opisthograptis; species Opisthograptis luteolata. The sequence continues at coordinate 915,458 of OV928036.1, forward strand.
CGCACAGGTAGCCGCCACTCCCACGCAGCATGTAGGCGGCGGCCCCGCCGGCCGCGAAGTTCTTCTAAAATGCGCTGCGAGCACGCAGCGCGCTGTCGATCGTGGGACGCCGACCCCCCTTCGGTGCGGCCCGCGCAGCCTCCGGCACGCTAATCTAAATAAGACTGACTGACATAGTGATCTATCAACGCACAGCCCAAACCACTGGACGGATCGGGATGAAATTTGGCATGCAGGTAGATGTTATGACGTAGGCATCCGCTAAGAAAGGATTTTGATTAATTCTACCCCCAAGGGGATGAAATAGGGGATAAAAGTTTGTATGAAACTTTGTCAATTTTAAACCGATCGGGCTGAGACTTTGCATGTATAAAGCTGTAGCCCACGCAGGCGAAACCGCGGGGAAAAGCTAGTTGATTACAAAATATGATGTCCGTTAAAAATATTCGTTCCGAGTGTAGCAATCTGTATTGTGTTCCCCGCAGCCGCGGCGGCGGGCGCGCGGCGACGCTGTACAAGTTCGTGCGGCTGTCGGGCGAGCTGGTGTGCGCGGCGCTGGTGCCGGCGTACCTGCGCGCGCTGGCCGCGCTGGCGGTGCCGCGCCACACCTGGGCGCTGCTGGCGCGCCGCGACGCGCTCTCCGCGCACCACGCGCTCACGGCGCTCGCCAGATACTACTGGTATGTATGTACGTACCAGCGCGCGCTGGCCGCGCTGGCGGTGCCGCGCCACACCTGGGCGCTGCTGGCGCGCCGCGACGCGCTCTCCGCGCACCACGCGCTCACGGCGCTCGCCAGATACTACTGGTATGTATGTACGTACCTGCGCGCGCTGGCCGCGCTGGCGGTGCCGCGCCACACCTGGGCGCTGCTGGCGCGCCGCGACGCGCTCTCCGCGCACCACGCGCTCACGGCGCTCGCCAGATACTACTGGTATGTATGTACGTACCTGCGCGCGCTGGCCGCGCTGGCGGTGCCGCGCCACACCTGGGCGCTGCTGGCGCGCCGCGACGCGCTCTCCGCGCACCACGCGCTCACGGCGCTCGCCAGATACTACTGGTATGTATGTACGTACCTGCGCGCGCTGGCCGCGCTGGCGGTGCCGCGCCACACCTGGGCGCTGCTGGCGCGCCGCGACGCGCTCTCCGCGCACCACGCGCTCACGGCGCTCGCCAGATACTACTGGTATGTATGTACGTACCTGCGCGCGCTGGCCGCGCTGGCGGTGCCGCGCCACACCTGGGCGCTGCTGGCGCGCCGCGACGCGCTCTCCGCGCACCACGCGCTCACGGCGCTCGCCAGATACTACTGGTATGTATGTACGTACCTGCGCGCGCTGGCCGCGCTGGCGGTGCCGCGCCACACCTGGGCGCTGCTGGCGCGCCGCGACGCGCTCTCCGCGCACCACGCGCTCACGGCGCTCGCCAGATACTACTGGTATGTATGTACGTACCTGCGCGCGCTGGCCGCGCTGGCGGTGCCGCGCCACACCTGGGCGCTGCTGGCGCGCCGCGACGCGCTCTCCGCGCACCACGCGCTCACGGCGCTCGCCAGATACTACTGGTATGTATGTACGTACCTGCGCGCGCTGGCCGCGCTGGCGGTGCCGCGCCACACCTGGGCGCTGCTGGCGCGCCGCGACGCGCTCTCCGCGCACCACGCGCTCACGGCGCTCGCCAGATACTACTGGTATGTATGTACGTACCTGCGCGCGCTGGCCGCGCTGGCGGTGCCGCGCCACACCTGGGCGCTGCTGGCGCGCCGCGACGCGCTCTCCGCGCACCACGCGCTCACGGCGCTCGCCAGATACTACTGGTATGTATGTACGTACCTGCGCGCGCTGGCCGCGCTGGCGGTGCCGCGCCACACCTGGGCGCTGCTGGCGCGCCGCGACGCGCTCTCCGCGCACCACGCGCTCACGGCGCTCGCCAGATACTACTGGTATGTATGTACGTACCTGCGCGCGCTGGCCGCGCTGGCGGTGCCGCGCCACACCTGGGCGCTGCTGGCGCGCCGCGACGCGCTCTCCGCGCACCACGCGCTCACGGCGCTCGCCAGATACTACTGGTATGTATGTACGTACCTGCGCGCGCTGGCCGCGCTGGCGGTGCCGCGCCACACCTGGGCGCTGCTGGCGCGCCGCGACGCGCTCTCCGCGCACCACGCGCTCACGGCGCTCGCCAGATACTACTGGTATGTATGTACGTACCTGCGCGCGCTGGCCGCGCTGGCGGTGCCGCGCCACACCTGGGCGCTGCTGGCGCGCCGCGACGCGCTCTCCGCGCACCACGCGCTCACGGCGCTCGCCAGATACTACTGGTATGTAGCTCTGAAACCTGTGCTGCGATTCTGATTCACTCGGAAAGATTCCGTGTCGGATTCGACGTCGCTTACGCTTCACGGAAACGTTTTTCGAAAGCAAACAGGTGCCGGAATCTTTTCCGTGATTGAACAGCTAGCTGGTTTGTGAAATGATATGTCAGTTTCCGAGTTTAGATTAATGAATCGCATCTAAAATTTCTCAAGGAAACTTCCGAATCTGTTGTCGGAAGAGTTTCCGAGTAAATAAGAAACGCACTGCTGTCTGCTATCTATCTGCTCTTAATAATATAAAACTATAATCCATTCCAAATACATATATATATATAAACAAAAAGTACCCTAAGTGCGTGTCCCCCGCAGCAACCTCCGCGCGGACCCGGCGCCGTTCGCGGAGCCGCGGCACGCCGCCTCCATGGGCGCCTCGGCGCTGCTGCCGCGCGCCGGCAAGCTGCTCGTGCGCCAGGAGGAGGTACGCACCGGCTTATTATAATTATGAAGGGTCGACTGCAATAATGATGAATATCCCTTAACTTTAGTTTTGAGATAATTGGGTTTTAAATTTATAAACGGTGTAAAAAAACTCGGAGCCGAAGATTATAAAATGTTATTATTGTCGTGAACACCTGTGACGTTGAGCGTTCTAGCCGTATAGCCAAAATATTTGAAACATATTTATCACGAGACTGCAAGCGATATTACTAAGTTTGTTCACAAGATTTCTAAATATAATGTTATGTGACCGAATGGTATTATTACTAGTTAAGATTTAAAAAAATTGGACATTCATCATTATTGCAGTGGACCCTTCATATACTACATAGTATGCATTGACGTACCAACAGAAGGATGTCAAGTTCTTCGATCAAAATAGATCTAAACACACGCTTGTCTCCGAAATCTATGATATTGTAGGGACACATTAGATATGTTGTGAGTCGCTGTCTTCCCCGCGCCCCCTCGGTGTGGACAGTCAGTCGAGTGCAGGGCCCGATACATAGCTCACATTACTAATGTATTAAATGAATAAATGCGGAAGAATCGTTCGTGCCGTAAAGCGTGATATCAATTTAGTTCCTCCCCAATCTAATAACTACACCCCGTCAAGTAGCTGTAGTAACTGTGGTGACCCTGACGTGGTTGAGTAGAAAAAAAACTAGCCCGAGTGATGAGACTGAATAGCTCTTCCGAGCATTCCCATTACATATTTTGAGTCCCAGCAGTGGGAACGTGTGATAGTGGTGGTATTTTTTTTTTTTATTTATTTATTTATTTATTTATTTATTTATTACAAGGAAAACAAACAGCACATAAGAAAAAATAACATAAAAACAAAACATAAAACAAATAGGCCTAACAGTTTTCACAAATAGAAGAGGTTTAAACATGCCAGTAAATAATTTTGTAGAACATAGAATATTAAATCTAATAATGATAAGAGAAAAAACAACAAAAACTAAGGAAAGACATAACAAACATAAACTTTGGTATAAATAAGATAGGATAGAACAATAATAGAGATGACAAAACACATTTTAACACAGAATATAGGTAGACGAAGAAGAAGTAAAAAGAGAAAAGAGTAAGCCATATCAATCTGTCTTTATTTAGAGAAATAAATAGACAATTTTTATATATATATATATATGTATATTTATATAATATATAAAGTGAATCTAATAAAGAGATAAATAGAGAGAAGTATATAAATAAAAAATAATATAAATAGAAATAGAGTAAGAGGAGGAAAAAAGGAGAATAAAGAGAAACCTAACACTCTTCAAAAAAAGCAGAGCACGTATATTTTTTGAAGTAATTCTGTCTCGCAGTAAACAAATCCACATCCTTAGAGTAGTTTGCATTAAATTTTTTACAAACACGAATAAAGTAAGAATTCTGTCTATAATTAGTGCTACATGAGTCCACGTGAAGCATAAGATGTTTCCGCCTGGTAATAGCACGAGTAGGTACTTGAAGTTTTATCAAAGACAGAAGATCACTGCATTCAATTTTGTTTTGCACTAGGTTGAGTAGGAAGGTTAGATCGGCCACCTCCCGTCGCTGCGACAAAGGGAGCAGGTGATGGTGCTTACAGCTCAAGATGTAGTCAGTAAATTTCAGTCGGTGCCTGTAATTGACAAAACGGAGAAATTTCTTCTGAAGCTTCTCTATTCCGTCAATATACAGTTCATAACGAGGGTTCCACACTTGAGACGCGTATTCCAGTTGACTCCTCACCAAAGAACAGTATAAGATCTTTAAAGACTTGACCGTTTTGAAATCTTTAGTAATTCGGAACATAAATCCTAAGGTCTTTGTCGCTTTAGATGTAATATTCTCAATGTGCTTATCAAAAATAAGTTTAGAATCGAGAATAACACCAAGATCCCTAACATGATCAGTACGCTGCAGCGACTGCTGGCTAAGCTGATAATTAAAAAGTCTTGCATTGCGGGACCTGCTAAATGTGATGCAGTTGCATTTCGATACGTTAAGGTCTAGTTTATTATTAAGACAATATTCCTGTAATCGATCCAGGTCTTGCTGTAATAGTATACAGTCAGATGTAGAGCTAATTTTTTTATATACTTTCATATCATCTGCAAATAATAGAAACCTCGAGTTCTTGAAACATAGGCTAATGTCATTAATGAATAACGTAAATAACAGTGGTCCCAATATAGATCCTTGTGGTACACCGGATGGAATAGTAGAGAAGGGCGAATGCGAGGAGAACCCATTTAGAACCACTGTCTGACAACGACCACTAACATATGAACTAAACCATCTGAGAAGATCTCCACGGATGCCTGCTTTTTGTAGCTTGTCAAGCAAAATTACATGATCTATTCTATCAAATGCCTTACTATAATCTGTATATATTGCGTCTACTTGACCTCCAGACTCCATTTCCCTAGATAAATCATCAGTAAACGCTAACAAGTTGCCAACCGTTGACCTGCCCCTTATGAATCCGTGTTGCTGCGGCAGTAAAGTATGTTTGAGTGCAGCAAGTATCTGATTATGCGTTACCTTTTCGATGACTTTGGCTAGGACACAGAGTTTAGAGATTGGTCTATAATTGGCAACTTCGCGCTTGAGGCCTTTTTTATGAATGGGAGTAACAGATGCAGATTTCCAAATTTTTGGCATAACCCCTTCATTAACAGAACGCTTAAACAGAAGACAGACCGGAGCTAATAAGCTACTGGCGCACTTTGATAAAAGTACGGGATGCAAATCATCAGGCCCAGACGACTTATTACAGTCAAGAGATATTAATAATTTGTAAATTTCGTCGTTGTTGATTTCGATTGAACAAACATCAGCAACCGAGGACGAATGAACAATAGATTCAGCTGGAACAAAGTTGGATGTACTAGCAGTGCTCGGTAGGTAGGTGGAGTGGAAAAACTCAGCGAAGGCGTTGCAGATGTCCCCCCCTGCTGTCAAGTTAATATCATTATAAGTCATAGAGGAAGGGTAAGAATTATGTTTCCTATTGGCTTGCACATACGACCAAAATGCTTTGGGGTTATTTTTAATAGAGTTTTCAGTGTTTCTTATATAATTATTATAGCATTCTGTCTCCACTCGTTTGGCTCGCTGACGTAAGACACTAAATGCATTAATGTTGGATTTATTAGCATAAACTTTGAATTTACTATGTAACTTATTTTTTTCTTTTAGAATTTTTATTAGTGCGGGCGAATACCAAACAGGGTACTGGCGTGAATGAATGAGCTTGGAAGGAACGTATTTGTCTCGCAGACCAAGAAGTATATTATTAAATGACTCAACCGCCTCATCCACTGAGCCGCAAGACAGTAATGACTGCCAGTCGTGGTCATCTAGTTCGTCGCATATACTAGAATAATCCCCTTTTGAGTATTGATACTTTAGTCTAGGGCTAGGTTTTAGAGCGGGCAAATCTATAAAATTTGGTTGACAAATGAGCGCAGGGTGATACGAGTCCTCGTCTACCAAAGGCTCAGTGCAATGGGCGACTGTCAGATCGCCATTGGAGAAAATCAAATCTAGTAACCCACCAAGATGATTTCTGCAAGTGTTAAACTGGTTTAAGTCGCACAGGTTCATTAGGTCTTGCACTTCGCTATGGTTGCAATTAGAACTACAAAAAGACGGAGTGAGGAATGAGTTCTCTCCAACCGAAGACCATAGTATGTTACTCAAATTGAAATCACCAGCAATTAGCATTTTGTCGTACGGGTTATTAGCACAGATCGAAAGTACTTTGTCAGAGAAATTAGTCAGTTGCGAAGAAAAAGACAGACCATTATTTTGTTGACACAGATAAATGCAACCTATATGCAACGTAACAGGCGGATTACCTCTACTCGCCTCAAACTTGACAGAAAGCCAGATGTCCTCCGCCGTGGAGTGCCACTCCGGGCGCGTCGCCGCCGCTAGATCGCGGCGCACCGCGATAAGGACTCCCCCCCCGCGCGATTGATCAACACTCACATAATCACGGTCACGCCGCCACACCGCATACCTGTCACTAAAGAGCTCCTCATTTTTAACTCCATCTAATAACCATGTTTCAGTTAGAATGATTACATCATAACTACTGAGTTGGACACCCCTCTTAAATTGCACCGTCTTTGTTCGCAAACCCCTAACGTTTTGGTAAAAAATGTTAAAAGTCATGATACACGGCCCGGCCAAAAACCGAGTTTGACCGGATCGTGCGACACAACAGTCAACACAAATGTTATTAGTTTGTATAACGTTAGAGGTTTGCAGAACAAATAATGTGCGCGAGAAATGAGGTTGTCCATGATCAATGATACTAATAAGTGTATGCTAAAGTACGGTAAAGTATGATGTAAAAACATGGTTAAACAATGTTCATGTTCAACAATGATATGGCAGATAGGTTGAGTGACAAGTATTATTACGAAAAGGCAAGTCATAATTCTAAGCAAACCTAGTATCGTAATTACCAGACCTTGTAGGCAATAAATGTAGGTATGCAAGCAATAAAATACGACAGAAAATTCATTATGCGATTTTTCTATATACGAAACAGTTATTACTTTATCATTAAGTCTAGAACAAGAACGATAGAAGCATGGATGACCAATTGAATAGATAGTAAATATATCAATATCAGAATCAAATAAAAATAAATTATGATGCGTTTTTATTGGTAAGCGTGACCAAGTTAAATATAATTGTATTAAATTGGCAGTATTTCTGTTATTATAAGCAGAGTCAATTGGAAACAAAAAATTATACGTTATAGTTAGTGTGCAAAACAAAAAAACAAAGTTTATAACCTTACTATGTAAAACAATAAAATAATTCAACACTTTATAATCTAGTATAGAACTGGGAAAATAAAAGCATGGATGAACAAATGAATAGACGGCAAGTGTATTAATACCTGAGTCTATAAAAAATTGAATATGGTGCGTTTTTGATAGTATGCAAGACAAAATTGAATAGAAGTGAGTTGAATATGCAGTAATTATAATAATGTAGGCAAAGTCGATTAGGGATAAAAGATGATAAGTTTTAGTAATTATTTTACAAGACAAAATTGAAGAGTGTATAATATTATATATAGCCTTTGCAATATGTAGAAATAATAAGTAAATAAGAACAAATATAATAGGAGAGAATAAAATAATATGTTTTATAGATTGAGATGGCTTGCACAATGTAAATAACCAGATTGAGGGCAGGAAAAATAGTAAAGTTTTAGTATACAGACAAAAAATAACAAATTGATAGTACATAAGTAGTAGCAGTCATTTCATTTTTGAGAGATCATTATCACTATAGATTGCAATGATCGGTGAAGTATCATTTTTCCTCGTCAGGATTTTACAATTTTGAACCCAGACGTATCTGTGGTTCTTTTCCAGGGCTGCCTTCTTAGTTCTGGTTAGAAGCTGTTTATTATCTCTTGTAAGATGGTCATTGACATAAAGTCTTGATGAACTTCCCACAAAACCTAGGTCCTCCGCAGACAGGCCCGGCTTGTACGCCCTGGCTGCAGCCACAAAGTCCTCTTTGAGATATCTACCAAGAAATCCCACGATGATTGGCTTCGGTTGAGAAGTGGACCGGGCCCTTGTGACAAAATTGATATCAGATTTCATAATAGGCTGGCCAATCTTGGCCCCAATTTTACATACCACATCAAACAGATTTTCGTTCTTTTTTAATGGAATTCCTTTGATTTCAATATTGTTTATTCTCAGCATTTGATCTTTGACGGCTAGCATACTCGATAAATTCGCAATTTCAAGTTTCAATTGGGGGTAGTCTGAGGGAACAGAGGGTTGATTTTCCAGACTGGAGACTCTTTTTTCCACTTCCCTTATTTTCACAGAGTTACCTTCTACATCCTGTTTAGTGATATACATGGACTCCTCGAATTTATGCAGATTCTCCTTCAGATTTTTAATCTCGTTCACTATAGAGGGTAGCTGCTCCAGACGAACGTTGATTCCGTTGATGCCGTTACGAAGTTCTTGTAGAACGGTGTCTAGGGTGGTAGACGAGGGCGCACAGGGCTGCACCACATGACTTGGAGACGCTGCAACCGCATGACCTTGGTGGGTTTTGCAGCTAGTGCACATAACGGCCGCTTGCCTTGCCGCTCCAAGTTTACGATAATTAGATTCCGTTATGTGTGCACACGAAAAACAATACGATAGGTCGCATTTAGAGCACTTGACTCCGTCAGAGTAATCATTATTACAGACTGGACATGTAAACATTGTAGAATAGTTAGTTCCGTGCCGCGCAAGTAGGTAAACAAAACAATCGGTGAGAAAAGCGACGGTGCGTAAGCGAGTTACGTGCGTACGGTGCGGGCGCGCGGCGCAGACTTATTTCAAAGTATGATCAGTGATTGTGTATCGGTTTGTTTGTTAGTCCTGTTTTGGTGTGCGCAGGTGGAGGCGATGATCGCGGCGCTGCGCCTGATCGCGGGCGTGGCGCGCGTGGACGCGGCCGCCTGCGCCGCCATCTGCGAGAACCTGCAGTGGGACGCAGTCAACGTCATGTTCGGTCAGTACTCGGTCTGTTACACCACCTCACACTACCATAATCCTCACAGGCTCTTTTCAGTTTTCAGACTTAAAATGCACCGTTATATAAAGCATTTTTTGGAGCAACATTGTGATCGCTCCAAAAAAATTACCTGCCGGCCGTTTCTTGCCTGTTCTTTTGCCGGCGTGAGGAGGTTGGAAAAGGCGTAGCTAGTTGGTTGGTGTGGTTGCAGGGCTGATCAGCTGCCACATCCCGATCCATCTGAAGGCGGAGCTGTGCCTGACACTCGCGGCGCTGGGCGGCTCGGCGGGCACCGCGCCGCGCGTGTGGGCGGCGCTGGAGCAGGCGCGCCTGCTCGCTGGCGACCACGACAAGCAGCCGCTGCTCGCCGAGCTCAACGAGGTACACTCTTACCTTGACGCCGCCTTTGGATGCTCTAAAATGTGCCGCCTTGCCCCTAGTGTAAATCGAGCGCTGTGCTCGGTTGCAGATAGAGTGCCGCATGGAGGAGTACCCGCTGTCCCGCGCGTTCCTGACGCTGCTGACGGCGCTGTGCGAGGCGGCGCCCCTGCCGCGCGCGCTGGGCGCCGGCACGCGCCTGCCCGGCCTGCAGCCCTACCTGCAGCACGCGCTGCGGGCGCTGGCGCTGCCGGCGCCGCACCGCGCCTACGCCGACCCCACGGAGAGGTGGCAGGTACGTGCCGCACGGAGGTACCCGCCGTGCGAGGCCGCGCCCCACGCGCCTGCCCGGCCTGCAGCCCTACCTGCAGCACGCGCTGCGGGCGCTGGCGCTGCCGGCGCCGCACCGCGCCTACGCCGACCCCACGGAGAGGTGGCAGGTACGTGCCGCACGGAGGTACCCGCCGTGCGAGGCCGCGCCCCACGCGCCTGCCCGGCCTGCAGCCCTACCTGCAGCACGCGCTGCGGGCGCTGGCGCTGCCGGCGCCGCACCGCGCCTACGCCGACCCCACGGAGAGGTGGCAGGTACGTGCCGCACGGAGGTACCCGCCGTGCGAGGCCGCGCCCCACGCGCCTGCCCGGCCTGCAGCCCTACCTGCAGCACGCGCTGCGGGCGCTGGCGCTGCCGGCGCCGCACCGCGCCTACGCCGACCCCACGGAGAGGTGGCAGGTACGTGCCGCACGGAGGTACCCGCCGTGCGAGGCCGCGCCCCACGCGCCTGCCCGGCCTGCAGCCCTACCTGCAGCACGCGCTGCGGGCGCTGGCGCTGCCGGCGCCGCACCGCGCCTACGCCGACCCCACGGAGAGGTGGCAGGTACGTGCCGCACGGAGGTACCCGCCTGCAGCCCTACCTGCATCAGTTGTAACAGCAGTGTCCGCTGGCAGGTGCTGTCGCTGTGCTTCCACCTGTTCCTGCGGTGGCTGCAGCAGTACGAGCCGAGCGCGGGCGACTTCCCCCCGCTGCACCGCGCGCCGGACGCGGCGCCGCCCCCCGGGTTCCGGCTGGCCATGGAGCTGCACGCGCGCTCCGACCTGCTGCGCCTAGTGTTCGCCGCGCTCGAGGAGGCGCACGCGCTGCTGGAGCGGCAGCCGCCGCCGCCCGGGAAGGTATGCTATCTATTTACGTTTAATGTTAAAAAAAAAGAAATAATCATTATATCGTAACTAATACAAGTCAATTCAATTATTTTTATATTTTTAGCGCGTTATAAAAGTGTCATTTTTAGTTTTTTAAGCTAACTATATCATATATTTTTTTTAATTTTTGGTTTTTTAGTCTATGTAACCAAGCCCAATCTATTGGATTCGTCAAAACGTATCAAATGAGCCCAAACTCGAGAGGTTTCCTAGTAGACACTGAAGAGTCTAGAGTCTCTATCCACCTCCTGGCTTCATTATCAGACCCGTAACCAAGCCCAATCTATTGGACTCGTCAAAAGGAATAAAATGATCGCAAACTCAATGGGTTTAGCAGTAGCCATTGAGGAGTTGCACTATCCATCTCCTGGCTCCATCATCAGGTCAGGCATATGATTTGAAATTATTGCATTGTCATCAGGTTTTATAAAGATATAATGTCCTCGCAGGTATACGTGGAGGAGAGCTTGATCAGCGTGCTGCAGATCCTGGAGCGCGCGCTGGAGCTGGAGCGGCCGCTGGTGGCCGCCGCCGCGGAGGCAGACCGCTCCGTGCTCGTCGTCGGCCTCTCCAAGCTCATGCTGGGTAAGGGTCACGCTAATGTATCACTCGTTACCGTTCCAACTCTCTCTTGTGTCTTCCAACTAATTAAAACAGCATTTCGCAAAAAGAATTGTCTTTGAGTGAACTTAATTTTTTTATTTATTTTTATTTTAAATACAAACGAACTTGTGGATATTACGGGAGGGAAAAAATTATAATATTTGTGTGTCTGTGTGCTTATTATTTAGCTCTGAAACGGCACGTAAAAATTGCTACCTACGTAGTTAGACACGTCCAACAGGTTCTAGAATAGGACATTGGATAGGAACGGCGGTGGTAACGGCGCGGCGCACCTACCTGTATACATTCGGAAACTCGACGCGGTTACGTGAGCGCAGCGTTGTTTTACAAACGCGACAGTGTTCAGTTTGAATTGGGAAGAGTGCGAGTGTTGTGTGTTGCGCAGCCCCCGAGGAGGGCAGCACGGCGTGCCGGCTGGTGGCGTGGTGCCGCGCCGTGTCGCACGCGGCCAGCCTGCCGCGCGCCGCCGCCGCCGCCGTGGCGCTGCTGGGCCGCGCGCTGCAGCGCACCGCCGCCGCGCGACACCTGCTCGCCGCCGCCACGCACCGCGCCAGCGCACCCGCCGACCTCAGGTACGCACGCGCCAGCCTGCCGCGCGCCGCCGCCGCCGCCGTGGCGCTGCTGGGCCGCGCGCTGCAGCGCACCGCCGCCGCGCGACACCTGCTCGCCGCCGCCACGCACCGCGCCAGCGCACCCGCCGACCTCAGGTACGCACGCGCCAGCCTGCCGCGCGCCGCCGCCGCCGCCGTGGCGCTGCTGGGCCGCGCGCTGCAGCGCACCGCCGCCGCGCGACACCTGCTCGCCGCCGCCACGCACCGCGCCAGCGCACCCGCCGACCTCAGGTACGCACGCGCCAGCCTGCCGCGCGCCGCCGCCGCCGCCGTGGCGCTGCTGGGCCGCGCGCTGCAGCGCACCGCCGCCGCGCGACACCTGCTCGCCGCCGCCACGCACCGCGCCAGCGCACCCGCCGACCTCAGGTACGCACGCGCCAGCCTGCCGCGCGCCGCCGCCGCCGCCGTGGCGCTGCTGGGCCGCGCGCTGCAGCGCACCGCCGCCGCGCGACACCTGCTCGCCGCCGCCACGCACCGCGCCAGCGCACCCGCCGACCTCAGGTACGCACGCGCCAGCCTGCCGCGCGCCGCCGCCGCCGCCGTGGCGCTGCTGGGCCGCGCGCTGCAGCGCACCGCCGCCGCGCGACACCTGCTCGCCGCCGCCACGCACCGCGCCAGCGCACCCGCCGACCTCAGGTACGCACGCGCCAGCCTGCCGCGCGCCGCCGCCGCCGCCGTGGCGCTGCTGGGCCGCGCGCTGCAGCGCACCGCCGCCGCGCGACACCTGCTCGCCGCCGCCACGCACCGCGCCAGCGCACCCGCCGACCTCAGGTACGCACGCGCCAGCCTGCCGCGCGCCGCCGCCGCCGCCGTGGCGCTGCTGGGCCGCGCGCTGCAGCGCACCGCCGCCGCGCGACACCTGCTCGCCGCCGCCACGCACCGCGCCAGCGCACCCGCCGACCTCAGGTACGCACGCGCCAGCCTGCCGCGCGCCGCCGCCGCCGCCGTGGCGCTGCTGGGCCGCGCGCTGCAGCGCACCGCCGCCGCGCGACACCTGCTCGCCGCCGCCACGCACCGCGCCAGCGCACCCGCCGACCTCAGGTACGCACGCGCCAGCCTGCCGCGCGCCGCCGCCGCCGCCGTGGCGCTGCTGGGCCGCGCGCTGCAGCGCACCGCCGCCGCGCGACACCTGCTCGCCGCCGCCACGCACCGCGCCAGCGCACCCGCCGACCTCAGGTACGCACGCGCCAGCCTGCCGCGCGCCGCCGCCGCCGCCGTGGCGCTGCTGGGCCGCGCGCTGCAGCGCACCGCCGCCGCGCGACACCTGCTCGCCGCCGCCACGCACCGCGCCAGCGCACCCGCCGACCTCAGGTACGCACGCGCCAGCCTGCCGCGCGCCGCCGCCGCCGCCGTGGCGCTGCTGGGCCGCGCGCTGCAGCGCACCGCCGCCGCGCGACACCTGCTCGCCGCCGCCACGCACCGCGCCAGCGCACCCGCCGACCTCAGGTACGCACGCGCCAGCCTGCCGCGCGCCGCCGCCGCCGCCGTGGCGCTGCTGGGCCGCGCGCTGCAGCGCACCGCCGCCGCGCGACACCTGCTCGCCGCCGCCACGCACCGCGCCAGCGCACCCGCCGACCTCAGGTACGCACGCGCCAGCCTGCCGCGCGCCGCCGCCGCCGCCGTGGCGCTGCTGGGCCGCGCGCTGCAGCGCACCGCCGCCGCGCGACACCTGCTCGCCGCCGCCACGCACCGCGCCAGCGCACCCGCCGACCTCAGGTTTTTACTTTTTTTTTACTATTTACTAACTTATGTTTATAAATTCATGTACATATCACAAAAATTAATAAAATTAAAAAAAACTGACATACATTACGAAAATAAAAAGATTTTTTTACTACTTATAAGGTATCGTTTGACCACAAGTCACCTGATGTTAAGTGACGATGTGGTCGAAGATGGCGCCACGCTACACCTGGACTGGGAACTGGCTCTCAAGTGAGGCTGCCGGAACACACCGATAGGTAATTGGCGACAGATTGTTAACAAGAGGGTGGTAGCTAGCCAGGCGAGTACTAGAAAATACCCTACCACCAAGCTATGGTTTCATCACGATGTTTTCCTTCACCGAAAGCTCAAGCCCATTGTAGGATTCGAACTCACGTCCTACGGATCGCAAGCCGACGTCACTACCACTGAGCCATCATCGCTATAAACTGAAAATAGGTACACATGTAACATGAAAGGAGCATTTCATAAGTGTGGACGCAGGACGCGCACGAACCGAGCATGCACGTACTCACATCTGTTCCCGGCATGCGCGCGGCGAACATAGCTCAACAACATAACTGTGTTTTTCTTCCATGGTTCGCGCGCGTTCCGCAGTGCAACACACAACCCGTCCACACTGACGCTCCGTGCACACTCCGTGTTCGGCGAAAGAAACCGACAAATGGCGGATCGTGGCGTGCACGAGTTGAAATAATCTGTTCGTGCGCGCAGGCCGTCCACACTATGGGAGTTATGTTACATTGCGACAATGTGGACGGCAAATTATTTCCTTGCTTGATGAAGACGTCGATGATGATGGAGCATGCTTGCCTAGAAGATATTCAGTCTTTACTTGAGGGTTCCCAAATTATATTTATCGGGAAACAAAAAACTGCGCTGCCCTTCCACGCCTTCACCATTCGCATTAGAAACGAAGCTTTTTGTGTGGATCAGAGGAATACCGACGTGCTCCCCACAGGCACGGGTTCGTGGAGTGCCTGGAGGCGGAGGAGTGGCCCCCGGAGGCGGCGGCGGTGCGCGGTGCCAAGGAGGGCGTGGTGCTGCTTCTGCTGCAGCTGCTGCCCACGGCGCAGCCCAACTTCGCACACTTCCTACTCGGCTTCCAGATCTCGGAGGACGTGAGTTGCAGTCGTTGTTTTACGCAAATGTGTTTTTTTTCTTGTTTTTAGAACTGTACAATGACATACAGTACACAACAGTATTGTTACATAATTTAGAACAACAATATATGGCTTGCACAAAAAAAAAACTTTTGGGGCCGTCCAGTCGATTTTGGAGATTTTCCCTACCCATAAACTCGCGTGAAAATTTTCTAAATGCGTATTTTTAGTGTAAATCCGTAAATGTGCTTAATCACTTTTGATTTGACATGATTTCTCACAGAGACTTTTCTGCAGACGCGATGTGACTGGGTGAGATACCACTCCACAACCTCCTTCCCGGAAATGCCTCACGTATTTAATAGCCCTCTACGTGAAATGAAATGAAATGATATTTATTCACTGAAAATAGAGTACATGTTGGTCTTACTTATGATATTGTCCTATCTATATTGCCATATACTGGCATGTGAAATTAAAAAAATTAGAATTATAACACGTTTCAATACAAAAGATAAAATTACTAAATTATGAAAATAAAAATAATAGACAATAAAAATTAATAGATACAATAGCTAGATAGAATGGAATTATAAATGTCAATTTCAAATTCAAACTGGTTCAATAATATATCTAATAATAAATTTAATATTTTTCATTATTTTAAGAAGTCATTCAAACAGTAAAAGGCTTTGTCCACTCTACGTGCGGACGTGGAGTGACTGTATGTATGTTGTGCGCAGGTGAGCCGCAGCGCGTTGAACGAGCCGGGCGCGGCGGGGTTCCCGCGCACCTGCCTGCACTCCGTGCTCGACATACTGGACCAGTTCATCGCGGGACAGAACGACGACGAGAGGTGACTAGCCTTATTTATTGTTTTACTGCTTACAGGCTAGCGATGTCACAAGTCAGGCGATGCGGTCGAAGGTCACACGACACCTGCAGTGCGATTCTAATGCTACTACAGCATAAATGACTTCCTCAATGATGACTTCTCGAAATGACTAAAATGGATCGGTCCGCTCCTAGATTGCTATACCCTATTCGGGTCCATATGTTCGCTAACCTTAACCTCTAAGATCTCATGTATACTAACATATGAATGCATAAAATGGAATAAAACATTAAATATACTAGACTAAAAACAAACAAAACAATACCATCACCTTAACATACGAACCCAAAAAAGGTCTCCGTAGAAATCGGGGGAAAGTGGTATAATAGTATATTACAAAAAAAAAAAAAAACATATGAATGCAATAAATGATTGAAATGATTGATTGAAATGATTGAAATGATAATTCACTGGGAAAGTTTCCGTGTCGTCACTTTCGCTTCACGGGTTTTCCGAGAGCAAATAGGTGGCGGAAAACTTTCCGTGATTGAACAGCTGGTTTGTCAAATTAAATATCAGTTTCTAAGTTTAGATTAGTTAATCGAGTCTACAAATTTTTTGCGGAAACTTTTCCGAATCCGTGTTCGGGAGTGTTTCCGTGTGACTTAGAATCGCACTGCTGGATTGGGGACTGACTCTCAAGTGAGGCTGCCGGAACACACCGATAGATGCTTGGCGACAGATTCTTAACTTGGGGTTGGTAGCTAGCCAGACGAGCACTAGAGAATGCTCTACCACCAAGCTATGCACGACAAAAAATCATGACTTTCCTCCTGAGTCTTATAAGGAAGGAATCGGTCTTACCGTCCAAGACCGATTCCTTCCTTATTTTACCTTAGTTTTCCTTCTGAAAGAAAATTTATTTCGTAAGGTTTGTTTTCTCCATGTGGTTCATCACGATGTTTTTCTTCACCGAAAACTCAAGCTCATTGTAGGATACATACCTACTACCTGCAAGCCGATGTCACTGACACTGGGCATCATCTCTTGAAGATGTGTTGTGTTGTTGTGTTGCAGACAGGCAGACGACCTGATAGAGAGCTGCTACCGGCTGGTGTACTGGCTGTGCGCGCGGCCCGCCACCTCCGCGCCCGTGCTGCGGTACCTGCGCTCCCGGGACTACTTCCTGTCGCGCCACGTCAAGCGGACCATCAACCTGAAGGTACCGTCTACATACACTGGCGGAGGAGCAGAGGGAGCTGACCTACGATCAATCGCAACCGTCCCTCGAAACAAAATTCTGTATACGCACATGTATGCTATTTAACAGTATTTTTGTTTTCGACTACCTACATGTTCCAACAGTCCGATATCGACTACGACTGCGATATCTACTCGCACCGCTTCTTAAAAAGTCAGGCAAGTTAGTAGGGTATTGGAGCGATGGCGAGTGAAGTACGCTCTGCGGGTCACGGTCAAGCGTTCAGCTGTTTGCGCACTCGAGCCTCCTCTTCATGCGGCTTTTATGACGTCGGCATAGAAAAAGTGATACCTAAGAGAGATGTAGATAGCAATGTTGTTGTTCGCAGACGGCCAGCGCGGTGTCGGTGTCGGCGCGGTCGTGGGCGGTGCGCGCGTGCGCGTGCGAGGCGGGCGCCGCGGCCGCCGCGCGCCACCACGCCGCGCTCGCCGCGCTGCTCTCCGCGCTCACGCACTCCGCGCACCACCCCGCGGTCAGTGCTAGCTAGTGTCGGTGTCGGCGCGTGCGAGGCGGGCGCCGCGGCCGCCGCGCGCCACCACGCCGCGCTCGCCGCGCTGCTCTCCGCGCTCACGCACTCCGCGCACCACCCCGCGGTCAGTGCTAGCTAGTGTCGGTGTCGGCGCGTGCGAGGCGGGCGCCGCGGCCGCCGCGCGCCACCACGCCGCGCTCGCCGCGCTGCTCTCCGCGCTCACGCACTCCGCGCACCACCCCGCGGTCAGTGCTAGCTAGTGTCGGTGTCGGCGCGTGCGAGGCGGGCGCCGCGGCCGCCGCGCGCCACCACGCCGCGCTCGCCGCGCTGCTCTCCGCGCTCACGCACTCCGCGCACCACCCCGCGGTCAGTGCTAGCTAGTGTCGGTGTCGGCGCGTGCGAGGCGGGCGCCGCGGCCGCCGCGCGCCACCAC
This sequence comes from Opisthograptis luteolata, assembly GCA_931315375.2. NCBI lineage: Eukaryota > Metazoa > Arthropoda > Insecta > Lepidoptera > Geometridae > Opisthograptis > Opisthograptis luteolata. The sequence continues at coordinate 933,463 of OV928036.1, forward strand.
GCCGCGCTCGCCGCGCTGCTCTCCGCGCTCACGCACTCCGCGCACCACCCCGCGGTCAGTGCTAGCTAGTGTCGGTGTCGGCGCGTGCGAGGCGGGCGCCGCGGCCGCCGCGCGCCACCACGCCGCGCTCGCCGCGCTGCTCTCCGCGCTCACGCACTCCGCGCACCACCCCGCGGTCAGTGCTAGCTAGTGTCGGTGTCGGCGCGTGCGAGGCGGGCGCCGCGGCCGCCGCGCGCCACCACGCCGCGCTCGCCGCGCTGCTCTCCGCGCTCACGCACTCCGCGCACCACCCCGCGGTCAGTGCTAGCTAGTGTCGGTGTCGGCGCGTGCGAGGCGGGCGCCGCGGCCGCCGCGCGCCACCACGCCGCGCTCGCCGCGCTGCTCTCCGCGCTCACGCACTCCGCGCACCACCCCGCGGTCAGTGCTAGCTAGTGTCGGTGTCGGCGCGTGCGAGGCGGGCGCCGCGGCCGCCGCGCGCCACCACGCCGCGCTCGCCGCGCTGCTCTCCGCGCTCACGCACTCCGCGCACCACCCCGCGGTCAGTGCTAGCTAGTGTCGGTGTCGGCGCGTGCGAGGCGGGCGCCGCGGCCGCCGCGCGCCACCACGCCGCGCTCGCCGCGCTGCTCTCCGCGCTCACGCACTCCGCGCACCACCCCGCGGTCAGTGCTAGCTAGTGTCGGTGTCGGCGCGTGCGAGGCGGGCGCCGCGGCCGCCGCGCGCCACCACGCCGCGCTCGCCGCGCTGCTCTCCGCGCTCACGCACTCCGCGCACCACCCCGCGGTCAGTGCTAGCTAGTGTCGGTGTCGGCGCGTGCGAGGCGGGCGCCGCGGCCGCCGCGCGCCACCACGCCGCGCTCGCCGCGCTGCTCTCCGCGCTCACGCACTCCGCGCACCACCCCGCGGTCAGTGCTAGCTAGTGTCGGTGTCGGCGCGTGCGAGGCGGGCGCCGCGGCCGCCGCGCGCCACCACGCCGCGCTCGCCGCGCTGCTCTCCGCGCTCACGCACTCCGCGCACCACCCCGCGGTCAGTGCTAGCTAGTGTCGGTGTCGGCGCGTGCGAGGCGGGCGCCGCGGCCGCCGCGCGCCACCACGCCGCGCTCGCCGCGCTGCTCTCCGCGCTCACGCACTCCGCGCACCACCCCGCGGTCAGTGCTAGCTAGTGTCGGTGTCGGCGCGTGCGAGGCGGGCGCCGCGGCCGCCGCGCGCCACCACGCCGCGCTCGCCGCGCTGCTCTCCGCGCTCACGCACTCCGCGCACCACCCCGCGGTCAGTGCTAGCTAGTGTCGGTGTCGGCGCGTGCGAGGCGGGCGCCGCGGCCGCCGCGCGCCACCACGCCGCGCTCGCCGCGCTGCTCTCCGCGCTCACGCACTCCGCGCACCACCCCGCGGTCAGTGCTAGCTAGTGTCGGTGTCGGCGCGTGCGAGGCGGGCGCCGCGGCCGCCGCGCGCCACCACGCCGCGCTCGCCGCGCTGCTCTCCGCGCTCACGCACTCCGCGCACCACCCCGCGGTCAGTGCTAGCTAGTGTCGGTGTCGGCGCGTGCGAGGCGGGCGCCGCGGCCGCCGCGCGCCACCACGCCGCGCTCGCCGCGCTGCTCTCCGCGCTCACGCACTCCGCGCACCACCCCGCGGTCAGTGCTAGCTAGTGTCGGTGTCGGCGCGTGCGAGGCGGGCGCCGCGGCCGCCGCGCGCCACCACGCCGCGCTCGCCGCGCTGCTCTCCGCGCTCACGCACTCCGCGCACCACCCCGCGGTCAGTGCTAGCTAGTGTCGGTGTCGGCGCGTGCGAGGCGGGCGCCGCGGCCGCCGCGCGCCACCACGCCGCGCTCGCCGCGCTGCTCTCCGCGCTCACGCACTCCGCGCACCACCCCGCGGTCAGTGCTAGCTAGTGTCGGTGTCGGCGCGTGCGAGGCGGGCGCCGCGGCCGCCGCGCGCCACCACGCCGCGCTCGCCGCGCTGCTCTCCGCGCTCACGCACTCCGCGCACCACCCCGCGGTCAGTGCTAGCTAGTGTCGGTGTCGGCGCGTGCGAGGCGGGCGCCGCGGCCGCCGCGCGCCACCACGCCGCGCTCGCCGCGCTGCTCTCCGCGCTCACGCACTCCGCGCACCACCCCGCGGTCAGTGCTAGCTAGTGTCGGTGTCGGCGCGTGCGAGGCGGGCGCCGCGGCCGCCGCGCGCCACCACGCCGCGCTCGCCGCGCTGCTCTCCGCGCTCACGCACTCCGCGCACCACCCCGCGGTCAGTGCTAGCTAGTGTCGGTGTCGGCGCGTGCGAGGCGGGCGCCGCGGCCGCCGCGCGCCACCACGCCGCGCTCGCCGCGCTGCTCTCCGCGCTCACGCACTCCGCGCACCACCCCGCGGTCAGTGCTAGCTAGTGTCGGTGTCGGCGCGTGCGAGGCGGGCGCCGCGGCCGCCGCGCGCCACCACGCCGCGCTCGCCGCGCTGCTCTCCGCGCTCACGCACTCCGCGCACCACCCCGCGGTCAGTGCTAGCTAGTGTCGGTGTCGGCGCGTGCGAGGCGGGCGCCGCGGCCGCCGCGCGCCACCACGCCGCGCTCGCCGCGCTGCTCTCCGCGCTCACGCACTCCGCGCACCACCCCGCGGTCAGTGCTAGCTAGTGTCGGTGTCGGCGCGTGCGAGGCGGGCGCCGCGGCCGCCGCGCGCCACCACGCCGCGCTCGCCGCGCTGCTCTCCGCGCTCACGCACTCCGCGCACCACCCCGCGGTCAGTGCTAGCTAGTGTCGGTGTCGGCGCGTGCGAGGCGGGCGCCGCGGCCGCCGCGCGCCACCACGCCGCGCTCGCCGCGCTGCTCTCCGCGCTCACGCACTCCGCGCACCACCCCGCGGTCAGTGCTAGCTAGTGTCGGTGTCGGCGCGTGCGAGGCGGGCGCCGCGGCCGCCGCGCGCCACCACGCCGCGCTCGCCGCGCTGCTCTCCGCGCTCACGCACTCCGCGCACCACCCCGCGGTCAGTGCTAGCTAGTGTCGGTGTCGGCGCGTGCGAGGCGGGCGCCGCGGCCGCCGCGCGCCACCACGCCGCGCTCGCCGCGCTGCTCTCCGCGCTCACGCACTCCGCGCACCACCCCGCGGTCAGTGCTAGCTAGTGTCGGTGTCGGCGCGTGCGAGGCGGGCGCCGCGGCCGCCGCGCGCCACCACGCCGCGCTCGCCGCGCTGCTCTCCGCGCTCACGCACTCCGCGCACCACCCCGCGGTCAGTGCTAGCTAGTGTCGGTGTCGGCGCGTGCGAGGCGGGCGCCGCGGCCGCCGCGCGCCACCACGCCGCGCTCGCCGCGCTGCTCTCCGCGCTCACGCACTCCGCGCACCACCCCGCGGTCAGTGCTAGCTAGTGTCGGTGTCGGCGCGTGCGAGGCGGGCGCCGCGGCCGCCGCGCGCCACCACGCCGCGCTCGCCGCGCTGCTCTCCGCGCTCACGCACTCCGCGCACCACCCCGCGGTCAGTGCTAGCTAGTGTCGGTGTCGGCGCGTGCGAGGCGGGCGCCGCGGCCGCCGCGCGCCACCACGCCGCGCTCGCCGCGCTGCTCTCCGCGCTCACGCACTCCGCGCACCACCCCGCGGTCAGTGCTAGCTAGTGTCGGTGTCGGCGCGTGCGAGGCGGGCGCCGCGGCCGCCGCGCGCCACCACGCCGCGCTCGCCGCGCTGCTCTCCGCGCTCACGCACTCCGCGCACCACCCCGCGGTCAGTGCTAGCTAGTGTCGGTGTCGGCGCGTGCGAGGCGGGCGCCGCGGCCGCCGCGCGCCACCACGCCGCGCTCGCCGCGCTGCTCTCCGCGCTCACGCACTCCGCGCACCACCCCGCGGTCAGTGCTAGCTAGTGTCGGTGTCGGCGCGTGCGAGGCGGGCGCCGCGGCCGCCGCGCGCCACCACGCCGCGCTCGCCGCGCTGCTCTCCGCGCTCACGCACTCCGCGCACCACCCCGCGGTCAGTGCTAGCTAGTGTCGGTGTCGGCGCGTGCGAGGCGGGCGCCGCGGCCGCCGCGCGCCACCACGCCGCGCTCGCCGCGCTGCTCTCCGCGCTCACGCACTCCGCGCACCACCCCGCGGTCAGTGCTAGCTAGTGTCGGTGTCGGCGCGTGCGAGGCGGGCGCCGCGGCCGCCGCGCGCCACCACGCCGCGCTCGCCGCGCTGCTCTCCGCGCTCACGCACTCCGCGCACCACCCCGCGGTCAGTGCTAGCTAGTGTCGGTGTCGGCGCGTGCGAGGCGGGCGCCGCGGCCGCCGCGCGCCACCACGCCGCGCTCGCCGCGCTGCTCTCCGCGCTCACGCACTCCGCGCACCACCCCGCGGTCAGTGCTAGCTAGTGTCGGTGTCGGCGCGTGCGAGGCGGGCGCCGCGGCCGCCGCGCGCCACCACGCCGCGCTCGCCGCGCTGCTCTCCGCGCTCACGCACTCCGCGCACCACCCCGCGGTCAGTGCTAGCTAGTGTCGGTGTCGGCGCGTGCGAGGCGTTGCCAACTGGACGCGAAGTTGTTACACCGATGTTCAAGATGTCTCCAAGGCTGGGTGTATTGGTTCCAACGCTGCACTGAGAAAAAAATCTGACTTTCCTTTTGAGTATACCTGCCAAAATGTTACCTTTTCCTTCCTTATTTTACCTTAGTTTTCCTTCTGAGTCAAAAGTCTTTGACTCCGAAGGAAAATGTGTTTCGGAAGGTCATTTTTCTTCGTGTATATCTTATTGCAAATGTAGCAGATCACCCGTTCGTACGCTCGCCGTAAACGACCGGCATTCAAATATGTATTTCTTAGATTTGTATGTGGAATGACAATCAGATCTCTTCCACTAGGAGTGGGAGTTCTGCCTGCTCCGGCGCACGCTGGAGTCGCTGCCGGTGACAGTGGAGGAGGTGCCGGAGCCGCGCTGGGAGCTGTTCCACGCTCAACAGCTGCGGCAGGCCATCACGTCCTGCGACCTACCCACAGGTATTATACATTACTGCAGCGGCCAACAAAAGAGGCATTGATGGTTGATATGACAAATGAGTTTTTTTTTTTTTTTTGGAAAACCAACAGCTTTTTACAACAACAGAACACATACAGTAAAATAACAATGAAAAGCCAATTACAGGTTCTCACGAATAGAGACTAAGTAAACAAAAACATGTGAAAACACAGATATAACACCCCTATGCCCTCACCCTCCCCCCTTCCCAGGCCTGGGCGGCAAGCGAGTGAGTGTGTCCCGGATGCACGCTCTCCTGGCGCGCGAGCTGGCCGCGCTGCACGCCACGGCGCCGCAAAGGAACCTAGTCTCCAACGAGATACAGAAGGTAACAGTCTACTTAGTGACTATTCAACTCACCAAGGTGATTACGTTTTTACGGGCAATCATAGGACCCTAAATGTTGCCTATGAACACCCACCCATATTATGCAGATGATAGTGTGACTGCTGTTCTAAACTAATCCATCCTCGCTAAAATCAGTGAACATACAGCGAAGCTGAAAAGGATGAGGAGTAAGGAAAATAACAATAATTTTAATTTTCTTAAGCCTTCTTGGTCAATGTGCATTGTATGTATGTATCGAATTCACAATGCAATTATTTAACTAAGTCAGGAGACAAACAAGTCATTCACAGGTTGGCAAGCGTTACGTCTGCTGATGATTAATACTGTCGTGATAAAATATAACAATTTTTGTGAGTATTTGTGGATTAGAATCATTATAATTTTTGTGAGTTATATTTTTAGTTATAGTTGTTTTTAAGCGATATCCAGTAACGCTTACACAACTACACCTTAGAAAAGAAATACGCATTGAATTTTTTTTAATCATTGTTCATTTGCGCAGGTCCTCGACTATGTAACCGAGGTGAACAGACAGCGCAACCTGGCGGCGACTCTCACGCACTACTACGACTCGTGGCGGCAGCTCACTGAGATCCTGTTCTGCGTCGCGCCGCACGACATCCTCAACCTCGAGTCGAGGAAGAACCTCCTCCTCCACATCCTGCAGGACTTACTCAACAAGATCCCACCAGCCGAAGTCCTGCCGCAACTCGGGAACCTGGCCTCGGGAACCGTCCTGCTGCTGCTGGTCAATCTACGTCACTGCTACATACTACAGAAGAGAGAATCCAACCTGAAATCGACCGAATTCGAGAGCTCCTTTTTTGGTCCTTCGAACCACATCATGCAGACCAACTCTCTGACGCTAAAGTTCATCCTGCACAAGATTCTAAGCTGGATTTTAGTATCGGGCGGCTGCACGCAGAAAATGAGAGTGAACCTGTACGGTGCTCTATTGAACTTCCTGAATATAGTGAACTTGAAGCCGAGCCCGGCGGAGCCCGAGGAGGAGGCGAACACGACCTACGTGAGCCGGTTGGACAGTACGAAGGCGAGGCCGAGCAAGGAGGAGTCCTCGTTGAAGTCGATGGTGATAAATGTGGTAAACGATTTCGGCGAGAACCTGTGCGCGATAGTGTGCGGCGACTGCATCGGCGCCGGACACGACGTGTGCCGCATGGTGGCGCTGGCCTGCCTCGAGACGCTGCTGGAGATCAACCCGCGCACCGACTGGATGAACACGCTCACCGACCAGGGCTACCTGCGCAGCCTCATCGACAGCCTGCTGCAGGACGACCAGGAGCTGATGGAGGTCAGTGGCTTGTTCACATTTTCAGCGATTTCAGATCTACGATCAGATCAGATATACTTTTATTTCAGATCTTGTTCCTTCGGTCACATGGTACGTTTATATCTGTACAACATCCTTGTAAAAAAAGGCATCTATTAAGATACGACGCGGTTGACGATTAAGGATGGCTGTCTACGTCACATCCTGATTTAAGACCTCTTTCATCATCATCAGCCTATTATGGAGCGGCCTTCTCTCAGAGAGCGTACGGGTTATAATAAATCTACCACACTGGCCTAGATGTTACATGCCGTTGAATATTTATTTATTTATTAGCTCACCAACACAGTGTACACTCATACGTTCGTAGATTTATAACAATTCTTACAAGCATAAAACCAAATGTCACAGCATTGACAGGTGAGGACAGCATGCATTACAATAATAATGAAAATTAAGTTTTCATTTGAGCGAGTAACAAAGAATGTGTGTTGTTAAAATGGTTAATATAGCGGATATAAAAATTACAACAGAAAATTAATTATTTTAAAGGTGACTTAGTAGGTGTTTTAATATTGTAGATTTGGATATCGCTTTGCCCACGATGTCTTCCGTCACCATTTTGAGCGTTCGGTTACCATCCTAGCGTAGTAGACTGCCGTGCAGCGGATAAATACAAGCGTCCCCGCGTCGTCCCCAGGCGCTGGAGCCGGCGCCGCGGTCGCTGCGCGCGCTGTACGTGTACGAGTCCAAGATGGCGCTGCTGCTGAAGCTGGCGGGCGCGCGGCGCGGCGCCGAGACGGCGCTGGCGCAGGGCGCGCTGGCGCGGCTGGCGGACATGCGCGCGCTGCGCCTGCACCCCGACATACACGCGCCCGCCGCCGGGGACACGGACTTCGTGCCCAGCGTGGCCAGCAGGTATACTGAATACTGAATGAATACAGAGAGTATGATCTTGCCCTGAAGAGAATATCCACCTTAGAACATGAACTCCGGGATGCTCACCATGAAATCTCTCAGCTCAGGGAGCGTACAGAAGACAGTACAGCACTGAAAACCCTTAGTCTCTTCAATGAATTAGTTTTAGTCCGTAGGAATTCACTCTCCACTTCACTCCCCATTTCTGCTGCAAGTGGTGTGGTTCCCACTTATACTATTGACCTCACAAATGACACAGTGGAAACTATTGCCCCTTGTAGCAGAAACAAACTAAAAAAATATATCAAAATTAAAAAAGTTATAAATAAAACAAAGAAAATGTTAAGAAGCCAAAAAAAATTGGTGAAATCAATTAAAAACAAAAGTAAAAAGATAGCTTTATTAGATGATATCAAAATGTATGAATTAGAGTTAGAAAATACCAGTACAAGATATCAAACAGAAATTGAAGACCTACAGAATAAAATCATTAGCCTGGAGGCCTCACTAAGTACCATCAGTGGCCGCTATGAACTGTCTCAGGTCATGGTGAGGGAATACATAGCGGCAATGGATGACTTGCTCAAATTGAGCCATAGTAACCTAGAGTGTGTTGAGTCGAATAATTACTCAACCTGTGACTGTCAACTCATAAAGGAGCCATTGCCGGTGTGTACTGCCTCTGTGTTACCGGAGATGTCAGACCGTTTGGATGTCTTGTCTGGTGAAACAAACTATGTAATGTTTAGTGATGAAATTGGTAAGCATATGGGCTCAAGAATAGGTATGCACACTGGATGTCGGCTCATAAATAACTGTATGCCTAATTCTAGTCTGAGTGAGTTGATGCCTATAGTTGCGAATTACAAATATAAACAGAACTCCAATCTAATACTTTTAGTGGGGAATAGGGGTAATGTCAATGAAAACGAGCTCCATCAATATTATAAAACCCTAAGTTTATTGAAAGTAAATGAAATTATTTTATTTACATTTCCATATAGTCACAGTTTGCCACAAGCAGAAAATAACCTTAGATATAAATTGAATTTGACTTTACATGAATTATCGTGTAATTATAATAAAATTAATTTAATTGACACTAACAAAATTGTTGGTAAAAAATATTTTCTGACTGAAGATAATTATTATCTTACAAATTCGTGTAAAAGACGATTAGCAGTTTCGCTATCTTATTATTTTAGCAAGACAGCCAAGAACTTGGCTAAACAAACATGCTTTATTGAGCAATGTCTTGACAACACTGTTGAACAGTTGGAAATAATTCCAAGTAATTTAAACACAGTGGCACGACAATAGAGACAGTCTCTAGCACAATGAAACCAAAAAATATTTTTTACAAATCCTGCCCAAAATTACAAACAGTAACTAGTAAAAATGTAAATAATCTCAACTTGGTGCATCAGAATATTCAAGGGATGAAGGGCAAATGTTTAGAAATAGAGTTGTTCATGAATCACAACAATGTTGACATTTTTTGCATTACTGAGCATTGGCTCAAAAATCATGAACACATGTTTAGTTTTACTAATCACCAAGTTGTTAGTTCGTTCAGCAGAGTTAATGCAATTCATGGTGGTTCATTAATACTATTAAATAAAAAAATTAAATTCAAAGAACGTAAAGACATTGTCCACCACTCAGCTGAGCGAATAATAGAAATAGCCTGTGTGGAATTGGAGCAGTTCATTATTTTAAGTGTGTACAGGCCACCAACTAGTTCATATGATGATTTTGAAAAGTCAATGGAGGAAGTTCTTTTCAAAATATCCAATTTAAAAAAACAATTAATTATCTGTGGAGATTTCAATGTAAACCTGTTGGATGTTTCTACTCTAAGTACGAGACTAACTAATTTATTTAAATCATTTAATTTGAGAAATTTGTTTATGGAGCCTACAAGAATAACTGCCACTACGGCTACTTGTTTAGATAATATTTTTACAGATGTGAATGTAATTAGTCAAAATGTAATAAGCAAATTAGATTCAGACCACTGTGGTCAATTAATTACAATTAAAAATAAAATAAAAATTAATGAAAAAAAATCTGTCACATATGTACCCGTGACCGATGATCGGATGGAGAAAATAAAATTAAAGCTGATTGATGAACTTCCTTTTTTACCGGATCATAGAAATGCTGATGACTTATACAACTCCTTTTTCAGCGTATTTAGCAAAGCTTTCAATACTATATTTACTCCAAAAACGATCACGGTTTCTGATAGACCTAATTTTACGGAGTGGGCTACAGTTGGTATTCACAAAAGCAGACAAAAGCTTTACGATCTTTACAGTGAAAAACAATACAATACAAGTGATGAGTTTAAAGAAACTGTAAAAATATACTCAAAAACTTTCAAGACCGTCTGTCATATTGCTAAGTCTCGTTATATAAGTTCCAAGCTTAAAAATAGTAATGACAAAATTAAAACAACTTGGAAAATTATAAATAGTGAGACTGGTAAGGTCAGGTCTCAAGCTAATGATTACAACCTAAATATTGGCGATACCAATGTCAAGACTGACATTGAAGTAGCTAAAGCATTTGAAACTTTCTTCACTGACATTCCAGTCTCTACTACTAAGTCCTTAAACTCATCGCACACTATTGCAGAATCTATGTTAAAAACAAATGTACCAGAATGCGAAATTCCTTTTCAATTTGACTATGTTAGTAGCAAAGATGTAGTAAAAGCTTTTAATATGATTAATGTCAAGAAAACTACTGACCTCTGGGGTATATCCGTGACCGTTGTTAAGCCATTAATTGAAATGATTGCACCAGAATTAGCCCTAATATTCAACAAATGTATTGACGACGGCGTATTTCCTGATCTGATGAAACATAGTAAGATAACACCCTTGTTTAAATCGGGTACAACGACTGACCCTACTAACTTTAGACCAATATCAGTATTACCAACATTTAGTAAAATATTCGAAAAACTTATCCTAAATCAATTGCAAAGACATTTCCTTGCAAATAACTTACTCAATCAAAAACAGTTTGGCTTTACACGGGGTCGCTCTACTACTGATGCTGGTGTCGAGTTATTAACGCACATCTATGATGCCTGGGAGGAGTCACGGGACGCTCTAGGCGTGTTCTGTGACTTGTCCAAGGCATTTGATTGTGTTCACCACGAGACTCTGATCAGAAAGCTCCGGCACTATGGTATTCGAGGTGTTCCTCTGGATCTTGTAACCTCATACCTGAGTGATAGGATACAGAGAGTCGACGTTAACGGGAAGCGATCCCCGGGGTCAGTAGTCACAATGGGAGTTCCGCAGGGTTCAATACTCGGACCTTTTCTGTTTTTAGTTTATATCAATGATTTGCCCAGCCTTGTTAGTGACAATCACGAGATAGTATTGTTTGCCGATGATACGTCGCTTTTATTTAAGTTAAAGCGACAACATAACATTTCTGACGACGTGAACAATGCTCTTTCCAAAGTTACAGACTGGTTTGATGCAAACAATTTGATGTTAAATGAAAAGAAGACCAAATGTTTGAGATTTGTGCTACCCAATGTTAAAGAAGTACAAACAAATTTAAAGATTAAGAACGAAAAATTGGACCTTGTAGAGACTACAGTATTCCTAGGTATAACTTTAGATCACAAATTGCAATGGGGTCCACATATTGTCAGTCTATCGAGCAGACTTAGTTCTGCAGCATATGCTGTAAAGAAGATCCGTCACCTTACTGATGTTGATACAGCCAGACTAGTCTACTTCAGCTATTTTCACAGCATTATGTCCTATGGAATATTGCTGTGGGGAAACGCTGCTGATATAAACACCATATTTGTTTTGCAGAAGAGAGCTGTTCGTGCGATTTACAAGGTGGGCCCCAGTGAATCTTTAAGGACTAAGTTTAAAGAAATTAAAATAATGACAGTTGTTTGTCAATACATTTATGAAAATTTAATGTACATAAGGAAAAATTTAAATAGCTTCAAAAAGAGAAGTGATTATCACAATTTTAATACTAGAAACAAAGATAAAATTGCTGTACCCACTACTAGGCTCCATAAAGTTAGCAACTCGTTCAAAGGTCAATGTGTACGCTTTTTCAACAAAATCCCAAGTGAAATTCAAGACTTATCGATAGCAAAATTTCAAGTCCGTATAAAGAGAAATCTTATTAGTAAAGCTTATTATAAAATATCGGACTATTTAGATGACAAACAAGCTTGGGATTGTAGTTAATCTATCTATCTTTCTTTCTATCTACCTATTCTCCCTATTTCCCCTATTCTAACCATTTCCGGTAAACAGCCAAAACAGTCATACTCACGAAAGTGACTTTGCTTGCGGCGGCGTCGTGTGTCGGGTCGCCCTCTTCCCTCTCATATGGTCGAGGAGAGCGATGGCTGGCACATGCGTCAACTCGTGAACGGGTGCTGCTTGTGGGGTCTGGTCTGCTTTGGTTGTGATCCCGCAACTCATTAATATTCATGTTCCCATATCCCAATGTGTACAACCAAACAAGAGAAATCTTATTAGTAAAGCTAATTAAAAAATATCGGACCATTAGATGACAAAAAAGCTTGGGATTTTAGTGAACTTGCTCCAATTCAATCAATTAGTGATAAGAATAAAATTGTCAATGTGATCGCGCCAAAAAAAATTACCTGCCGGGCGTTTCTTGCCTGTTCTTTTGCCGGCGTAAGGAGGTTGGAACAGGCGTAGCTAGTTTTAAGTTTGACGTTTTAAAGTGATCACAATGTATCCTATTGAATAAATAAATAAATTGAAATTGAAATTGAAATTGAAATTGAATACAAATAAATAAATAAATAAATAAAAATTTAATTCAAATGTTTTAGCTTTCTTAAATCTGTTTGAAAACACCATTGACACCGTTTAAATAGCAGTCGCCCATTCGCCACTAACATTAACATACAAAACGTTACTGCATTTGTTTACATAGCCGACTAACGTCATGACCACAGAGTATGGCGGCTACTGCGACTAGCGTTTTCGTCAAATTACGCGCAAAATTTAAATGCATTTTTAGGGCACATACAACGAAAGAATAAAATTTTTGTGTATTTTTTAGTGGTTCACTAGTACTATAAAATCTAATTAAGACACTTTTTAAAAATGGCTGTAATACCCTATTACTCGGGTGCGTACAACTGCATACAACGTCGCCAGCACGCGACTTCGCTAGTAAATTGGCGACGTTGCCAAACCGTGCCCCCAAGTGAGTTAGTACAGTCAGCGACTAAAGTAGCTGATCATACTTGATTCCAAATGCGCATAAGATTAGTAATGTTTGTTTTTTTCTTACGACTTAAAAGGTAGCGTTTGACTATGACATTTCACACTTGATGGTTAAGAGAATCGAAAAATGTGTTATTATTCAGCGACTTTTGTCGCTGACTGTACCACACATTTCAATGTGAATTGTTTGAATACGTCGCCTTGGCTTCTCGGCGAGGTACACCGAGAGAGTGATAGGCCAGCAACAGCAGTGTAATACAGCGGGTGGTGTGTGTGTCCGCGCGGCAGGTTCAGCCAGATCCTGGTGCCGGCGCTGGGGCTGTGCGACGCGCTGCTGACGACGCTGGGCACGGAGAACCACAGCTGCGTGCTGCACGTCACGCACCTGCTGCTCAGCCACCTCGAGTGCATCGACGTCGTGCTCAGGTAACGCGGCCGGCGCTGGTTCGGACACGGCCTCTACAACACGAATACAATTTGCTTCCATTGTGGGAGGCAATTCACAAAACTGATGAGAACAAAATCGAGGGTTACAGTTTGATGTTGCAGCTACATATATATCATCTAGATTAATAACACCTTTAGATAGCTACAGGTTTAAAGCATTCGTTATGTGAGTGAGGACTGTCACGCCTCGCTTGGAGGGGGAACACTGCCATTTTGAGGTCGTTTCCTCGTATTTACTGTGTTACGTGAACACAGTCAGTGTGTCGTGTCCACGATACAGTAACAACCAATTATTTAATTATTTGACGACGAGAGTGTTTTTAGCCACGACTGTGGGGGTTTTTGGGGGCCTTGCATGTATCATCATTATCATCATCAGCCGGAAGAAGTCCATTGCTGAACATAGGCCTCCCCCCTTGAACGCCACCATGAACGGCTATCTATTTGCATCCATCGGCTCCTTGCGACTGTTACAATGTCGTCGGTCCACCTAGACGGGGGGCCTACTTATAGAACGTCTTCCGGTTCGTGGTCGCCACTCAAAAACCTTTCTTCCCCAACGGTTATCGCTTGTACGTATTTGTTGATGTAATTGAGACGGTTGTGTTGTTGCGCAGGGCGGCGCATCCCAGCTCTGGCCCAGCGCTGCTGGCGGAGGTGGAGGCCATCACATCTGTGGTGGCGCGCGCGTCCAGCCGCGCGGTGTGCGGGCTGGCGGCCGCCGACACGGCGCTGCAGCACGCGGCGCCCGCGCTGCGCCGCCTGCGCGCGCTCATGCTGGCGCTGCTGGCGCGCTTCCACGCGCCGCCGCCCGAGCCAGACGCCGCGTACTACAAGGTAACGTGCAGCCGCGCGGCGTGCGGGCTGGCGGCGCCGACACGGCGCTGCAGCACGCGGCGCCCGCGCTGCGCCGCCTGCGCGCGCTCATGCTGGCGCTGCTGGCGCGCTTCCACGCGCCGCCGCCCGAGCCAGACGCCGCGTACTACAAGGTAACGTGCAGCCGCGCGGCGTGCGGGCTGGCGGCGCCGACACGGCGCTGCAGCACGCGGCGCCCGCGCTGCGCCGCCTGCGCGCGCTCATGCTGGCGCTGCTGGCGCGCTTCCACGCGCCGCCGCCCGAGCCAGACGCCGCGTACTACAAGGTAACGTGCAGCCGCGCGGCGTGCGGGCTGGCGGCGCCGACACGGCGCTGCAGCACGCGGCGCCCGCGCTGCGCCGCCTGCGCGCGCTCATGCTGGCGCTGCTGGCGCGCTTCCACGCGCCGCCGCCCGAGCCAGACGCCGCGTACTACAAGGTAACGTGCAGCCGCGCGGCGTGCGGGCTGGCGGCGCCGACACGGCGCTGCAGCACGCGGCGCCCGCGCTGCGCCGCCTGCGCGCGCTCATGCTGGCGCTGCTGGCGCGCTTCCACGCGCCGCCGCCCGAGCCAGACGCCGCGTACTACAAGGTAACGTGCAGCCGCGCGGCGTGCGGGCTGGCGGCGCCGACACGGCGCTGCAGCACGCGGCGCCCGCGCTGCGCCGCCTGCGCGCGCTCATGCTGGCGCTGCTGGCGCGCTTCCACGCGCCGCCGCCCGAGCCAGACGCCGCGTACTACAAGGTAACGTGCAGCCGCGCGGCGTGCGGGCTGGCGGCGCCGACACGGCGCTGCAGCACGCGGCGCCCGCGCTGCGCCGCCTGCGCGCGCTCATGCTGGCGCTGCTGGCGCGCTTCCACGCGCCGCCGCCCGAGCCAGACGCCGCGTACTACAAGGTAACGTGCAGCCGCGCGGCGTGCGGGCTGGCGGCGCCGACACGGCGCTGCAGCACGCGGCGCCCGCGCTGCGCCGCCTGCGCGCGCTCATGCTGGCGCTGCTGGCGCGCTTCCACGCGCCGCCGCCCGAGCCAGACGCCGCGTACTACAAGGTAACGTGCAGCCGCGCGGCGTGCGGGCTGGCGGCGCCGACACGGCGCTGCAGCACGCGGCGCCCGCGCTGCGCCGCCTGCGCGCGCTCATGCTGGCGCTGCTGGCGCGCTTCCACGCGCCGCCGCCCGAGCCAGACGCCGCGTACTACAAGGTAACGTGCAGCCGCGCGGCGTGCGGGCTGGCGGCGCCGACACGGCGCTGCAGCACGCGGCGCCCGCGCTGCGCCGCCTGCGCGCGCTCATGCTGGCGCTGCTGGCGCGCTTCCACGCGCCGCCGCCCGAGCCAGACGCCGCGTACTACAAGGTAACGTGCAGCCGCGCGGCGTGCGGGCTGGCGGCGCCGACACGGCGCTGCAGCACGCGGCGCCCGCGCTGCGCCGCCTGCGCGCGCTCATGCTGGCGCTGCTGGCGCGCTTCCACGCGCCGCCGCCCGAGCCAGACGCCGCGTACTACAAGGTAACGTGCAGCCGCGCGGCGTGCGGGCTGGCGGCGCCGACACGGCGCTGCAGCACGCGGCGCCCGCGCTGCGCCGCCTGCGCGCGCTCATGCTGGCGCTGCTGGCGCGCTTCCACGCGCCGCCGCCCGAGCCAGACGCCGCGTACTACAAGGTAACGTGCAGCCGCGCGGCGTGCGGGCTGGCGGCGCCGACACGGCGCTGCAGCACGCGGCGCCCGCGCTGCGCCGCCTGCGCGCGCTCATGCTGGCGCTGCTGGCGCGCTTCCACGCGCCGCCGCCCGAGCCAGACGCCGCGTACTACAAGGTAACGTGCAGCCGCGCGGCGTGCGGGCTGGCGGCGCCGACACGGCGCTGCAGCACGCGGCGCCCGCGCTGCGCCGCCTGCGCGCGCTCATGCTGGCGCTGCTGGCGCGCTTCCACGCGCCGCCGCCCGAGCCAGACGCCGCGTACTACAAGGTAACGTGCAGCCGCGCGGCGTGCGGGCTGGCGGCGCCGACACGGCGCTGCAGCACGCGGCGCCCGCGCTGCGCCGCCTGCGCGCGCTCATGCTGGCGCTGCTGGCGCGCTTCCACGCGCCGCCGCCCGAGCCAGACGCCGCGTACTACAAGGTAACGTGCAGCCGCGCGGCGTGCGGGCTGGCGGCGCCGACACGGCTATTACATAAAAGCTTTTAGCTTAACCAACTGTTTAGGTAAAAAAAAAACAACATAAATAGTCGGCAGGGTTGCTATTGAATTTAGTTTTTTTTAGATTTAATTGTATCGTACAGTCAGCGACATAAGTCGCTACACGTGTCCACTTTTACAAAACCGCTGTACAAAACATTTCACAAAATTCGCTGATTCCCCATTGAGACAAAATTCAATAGACGTCGCAATATTACAGAAGTCAGTGAACACCGATAAATTAAAAATCGGTAAACATTTTATAAATCGGAAAGTGAGCTGAGTGACCATCGAATTATGGAAAAAAGTATGTTCAGGATGTTTTGTTGCTTATAGACTTTTCGGTGATAAAGGTAAACTTGATTTTATTAATAACCGTTGACAAAAAGTTGAGGTTTTCAATTTAACACGTATAATGTTTGTCAGTGATTCTAAATAAAATAAGTAAATGGTATATGTATTTTCTCATAAAAAGGGATCCTTTTCTAAAATTAAACCACCATTTTACAGCACACTTTTTTGTATATTTTCTAACCTCAAAACGTCAACTCATTTTGACTTTTGACAATGACAGTTTTGAGACATTAAAAGTTTTCAAAGACAGCTAACTAAATGGTTCTAACATAATCTGCCCACCAAGGACAAAGCTTGTCCTTCAAAAACAAACAACAATAGATACATTAGGTACTGGCGTTATGACAATTTTGAAACATTCAATTTATGAAACACACATAAACTAGAAAACTAAACCAACATAAACTAGATATATGTTAGACTCTCTGGATGATATCTCGCTATATATTAACTTTAGACTAAATAATATGTATTACATATTAGAATTATATACTATCGGTGTGAACTTATTCAACTTAATTAACAAATTAAATGAAAACCTTTCTACCAAAATAGCTGAATTTATGAAAACAACAATCAAAACAAAAATACATCTCAACCTACTACACTACTACTTGAAATGGAACTCTAATCAGTATATGTATTAACAAACCTAAAAAGCAATTCTTTTGCTCAGCAGATAAAAGAAAAACTTAAAACAATAGCTTCTCGTAGTGATAACAAACAAAAATGTAACAATTCTTACAATTTTTACTTAAATCTATAAGGAAACTACAATCCGCCCACCATGATGGATCGCTTTTAACTAGTTCTTAATCTAGATAACTTAAATTATTTTGTAAGTACACAGATTTTACTGACAGGTCGTTTTAATACCCCATTTTTAGTTTGTACAGTTACAACTCTTGTTAAATTGTCTTGACCGGGGTGTTTTGCAATAATTTTACCTAATAACCATTTAGACGGTGGAATATTATCTTCTCTAATAACAACAACATCATTTACATTAGGTTCATCAAGTTTTTGGTTCCATTTATATCTTTGATTTAGATTAACAAGATATTCTTTTGACCACCTCTTCCAAAAACTGCCTACCATTTTCTGACAAATTCTCCACCTATCTAATCCTACGCTTTTATTACAATAATCTTCATCTGATACGTTAATTAAAGGTTCGCCAACCAAAAAATGACCCGGCGTGAGGGGGAGAGGGTCAGACGGATCATCACTCAAAACCGATATAGGGCGCGAGTTTAAACAAGCCTCAATTTGCGTTAATACTGTGGTCATCTCCTCATACGTTAGAGTACTGTCAGCAATTACTTTCTTCAAGTGATTCTTCACGCTGCGCACTCCAGCCTCCCACAATCCACCAAAGTTAGGGGAATGTGGGGGGATGAAGTGCCATGTGGTTGACTCAAGGGTCAGAAGTTGAATAACTTCGTTAGGCCATGCTGACTTAGCATTGTTAAGCATTTCAAACAGTTCTTTATCAGATCTAACAAAATTGGTCCCATTATCGCTGTACAGATCCTGACAGTGACCTCGCCTGGACGTGAATCTCCTAAATGCTGCAATAAAACCTTTAGCAGTAAGGTCAGAGACCGCTTCTAAATGTATAGCCCTAGTAACCATGCATACAAAGAGGCATATATAGCCCTTGAACGCCTTAGAGCCTCTACCAGGTGAGAACCTAATATTGATAGGGCCTGCATAATCAACACCTGTTGATTTGAATGGTTTACTTGGCTTTAGTCTTGCTTCTGGAATCTGCCCCATAAGTTGCGTCCGGTTTGCATTTGAATATCTACGACATGTTACACAACTTCTATAGTATTTCTTTACTTGAATTCTTGCCCGAATTATGTAATATTTACTTCTCAGATGATTCATCATAATTTGTGGACCCCCGTGTAGGGTTTTGAAATGGGCATCTGCGACAATTAACTTGGTAAGATGGCTCTTATCAGGTAGTATCACTGGATGCTTACGATCATAACTCGTCTCAGCTCTATCTAAACGACCACCAACTCTTAGAATTCCATTAGAATCCAATAGAGGACAAAGAGTATGCAGTGAGCTCTTTTTCAAAACACTTCCACGGGTTCTAATATCCTTTAACTCATCTTGAAAATGCTCAGATTGAACTATGCTGATAAGTTTTTGTAATGTGTCGTCCATCTCTTTAACCGTTGGAAACTCTGGCATGTTTTGTCGTTCATCTTGTGGTACTTTAAGATTCAAAAATCTCCTGCAGTATGATGCAATTTTAAGCATTTTTGTTAGTGATGAAAACCGTGATATAAACTCTTCAGACTTAACTTCTTCTGTAATAATTGTTGATAAACATGCCATCTCACTCTTCTTTTCTTCCAATGTAGTCTTTTTGAAATCTCCTTTAGTATACTTCACCTCTTTCTCGCTTAACCATCTTGGACCCTTCTTCCACAGCTCCAGCTCCACTAACTCTTCAGCCTTGATGCCTCGTGAGGCACAATCTGCTGGGTTATCTCCGGACCGGACATGCGACCATTGACTGTTATCCATTATGGTTAATATTTCAGAAACTCTGTTTCCCACAAACGTTTTCCACTTGCTGGGATGTGTACTCAACCATGAGAGGACAACCGATGAATCTGTCCACGCATGCACATTCTCCTTGGCTACCTCCAATACTCTTGATACGTCCAATAAAAGCCTTGCAAGTAACACAGCGCCACACAGCTCCAAGCGCGGGATGGATACCTGTTTGACAGGCGCAACCTTCGTTTTAGAAGTCACGAGATTGACATGCACGTCCCCTTGCTCATCTATGACACGCATGTATACTACGGCTGCGTATGCAATGCTAGAGGCATCACAAAATCCCTGTATCTCGAGACATTTGTCATTCTTACAGCTTCCAGTCCATCTTGGAATGGAGAAATTGGAAAGTGCATGCAGTTGGTCGCGATACATGATCCAATCCTTCAAAAGAGGTTCTGGTAGCTCTTGATCCCATTCTATTCCAGACAGCCAAAGTTTCTGGATGAAGGCTTTTGCTGTTGTGATTGTAGGAGCTACCAACCCTAGAGGGTCGAATAGTCGCGCAATATCTGATATGACATTGCGTTTTGTCACTGGTATTACCAAAGGAGGCAGCTTGATTACATATTCGAAAGTGTCCTCGGCTCTGTTCCATGTAAGTCCTAAGATTTTAACTGTCTTATCCAGTTTGATGAGCACTGACTCATCCTCTCTCTTTTTGTCTTGTCCAATGTATTCTAACAAAGCATTTGAATTGCTACTCCACTTTTGAAATTGGAAGCCGCCCAACTTCATGAGTTTATTTAACTCCTCAAAGATATGAATTGCTTCAGATTTATTCTCACATCCAGTCATTAAATCGTCCATGTACAGATCATTTTTAGTGATCTGCGCTGCAACTGGACATTGCAGTTTCTCTTCCTCGGCTAGTTTGTGTAGTGCCTTTACAGCCAAATATGGTGCACAAGCCGTACCAAATGTCAATGTCAATAACTGGTAATGCTCAATTGATTGTTCCGGACTAGATCTCCACAGGATTCTCTGGTAGTCGATATCCTTCTCATCAACACGGACTTGTCGGTACATCTTCACTAGGTCGGCTATGATGCAGATTCTGTGAATGCGCCATCTCAGCAGTAAATGGTACAAGTCTTGCTGCAGCTTAGGCCCTACCATTAGGTTGTCGTTAAGTGACACATCATTAACTCCTTTACATGAAGCGTCAAACACCACGCGAAGCTTTGTTGTGTCTTTATCTTCACGTACCACTGCGTGGTGGGGGAGGTAAACAGCCTTAGGATTGTTGATGTCATCTTTAGGGACAGGTTTCATGTGGTCCAGGACCTTGTACTCCTGTATGACCTTTGCGTATTCCTCATGCAGTTTTGAATTTTTGGCTAATTTCCTCTCTAAATACATGAGTCTGGTTTTCGCAATTTGCGCTGTCTGACCGTATTGGCACTCTGGGTCGTCCGAGTTGAATGGCAATCTTACCACAAATCTACCGTCCTCACTTCTGGTTGTTGTTGAATCAAAGATCTCCTCGCACCTCATCTCCTCATGTGTTAATATCTTCTGATTCATGTCTGGTTCTTTCTCCAACTCCCAAAATTGTTTTAATAAATCTTCTTCACGTACTTGTGTGTGCATACTTATAACTCTCTCTGCTGAAGTTGAATCTGGTGACACCTTCCCTGAAATAATCCACCCAAAAACTGTATTTTGAGCAATCAAATTCTTTGATGGATTTTTGATTACGCCACTCTTCAAGATCTCTCCGTAAACCTCAGCTCCAAGCAGAACATCGATTTTGCTTGGTGATGTATAATCTGGGTCAGCCAAGGGCAACTTGACTAACTTGCGCCAATCGGGTGAGCGAACTACTTTAGAAGGAAGCATTGATGTGAGGGAACTTAATACATAGGGATTTACTAAGATTGTCTTACCTGGGTGATGGCGTGATTGGATATTCAAAGATACCCTGTACTTAACTCTAGTATGACCATCTCCCACTCCGGAAACGAAACCATTGATTGGTTGGCGTTGTAGTCTTAATATTTGCACAGTTTCTTCCGTTATAAAAGAAGCTTGTGACCCTTGATCTATTAATGCTCTGATTTGATATGAAGGTCCGTTCACTGATTTAGCCCTAACCACTGCAGTCGCTAACAAAACGTCACAGGGTGAAAAGTCTCTAGAAAAGTTTGATACAATTGCTGTCTTCTGTCCAGATTGTGTGTGTGGTTGTGAATCTTCTGTCTCCTCTCTGCTGGATCCCTGAATCTCCTCCTTCTCTTTCTCCCTCTCTAAATGTAGTAGTGAGTGATGACGTCGTCCGCATCTTCTGCAGCTAGTCGATAAGTGGCATCTCTTTACCCCATGATTCGGTGCAAGGCAATTAAAACACAGACCTTTGTTTTTAACATACTCTGATCTCTCCTTCGGTGTATTTTTTACAAATTGCTTGCATTGGTAAAGAGCGTGTTGACCACTGCACATTGTGCAAGATATATTATTTTTTTTCTCCTCGACAGATGAATGGAATGATTTTGTTTGATTTTTTGTTGTTGGCTTGACTCCTTCTAACATTTCCATAGTCCTGAATCTGATCTCCAAAAACTTCTTTAATTGTTCCCAAGATGGTAAGTCATCTGAATCAGCCTGGTTAATCTGAAGTTCCCATTGTTTGCGGGATTCTTGATCCATTTTTGATATTACCAGATGATTGATGATGGCATCCCATGAAGTCGTGTCAATGTTCAAATTTGCTAATGATTTTAAACATGCAGATGTGGTATCCAACAGCTGTTTGATAGCATTCGATGACTCTGAGTTAATTATCTTTTGTGAAAAAAGCCGCTTTAGCACTTCATTAGTATTGAACCTCTTGTTATTATAACGTCTAGTCAGTTGTAGCCAAGCTTCGTTATAATTGGTCTCCGTTGTAGAGAGGTTCTTCAATACATACTCTGCTTCTCCATGTAGACAGCTCTTAAGATAATGTAACTTTTGAACTGCACTCAAACTCGAATTATTATGGATTAATGACAGGAACATATCATGGAATGACTGCCACTCTTCATAACCACCAGAAAATCGAGGCAAGTTTATCTGTGGCAATCTCACTTCACAATGTGATGCTGACCCTGACTCTGTTTGTGGAGTTGCACATGAAAATGTTGAAGTCGAACAACTCTTCAAATCATCCTTCATTTTTGATTTATAATCTATGTAGATTTCCTCAAATTGCTCATATCTATCTTCAGTGAAATAAGATAAATCTGCTTGTTTATCTTTATCCGTGATACTCACTATTTTGTCGTGATTATCTTTAAACTTCGCACATAATGATTCGAGCGCTTCGATTCGTGTATCCACATATGAAAATGTCTTTCTTATTTTTGGCGATTTCACATAATTTTGATGAGCCTTGATAAGGAGCTTCAATAGCTCGTCTTGTTTTAAATATAATGACTTTGTTTCTGCCGAAGACATCTTGATCCGAACTGTACAAGTTCCACGCCGCCGCCGGCGTCAACGCCGTTTCTCTTTACGAAGTTAATTGCGTAATTACGTATTTGTTTTTGTTTATTTTGTTTGTCACTCACTAATATTGTTTGTAACGAGTTATTTAACCGTTCCCCGAGTTTCGGCACCATGTATTTTCTCATAAAAAGGGATCCTTTTCTAAAATTAAACCACCATTTTACAGCACACTTTTTTGTATATTTTCTAACCTCAAAACGTCAACTCATTTTGACTTTTGACAATGACAGTTTTGAGACATTAAAAGTTTTCAAAGACAGCTAACTAAATGGTTCTAACAGTATATATACTATGTGTGATTTTCTTTTCACTCCTTGACATTGTAGTTTTAGGCAGGTATCCTCATCATCATCAGCTCGTGTATTTGCACTGCTAGCTATGGACCATCATTATCATCATTGCCCTTTATGTCTTACAGACCTTTCAAACAGTATCGTGTATGATTTATACTCTTATAATCAAATAGTTACGTATTACCTCATCATCATCAGCCGGAAGAAGTCCACTGCTGAACATTGGCCTCCCCCTTTGAACGCCACCATGAACGGCCTATTAGAGAGAGAGACAGAGAGAGAGAGAGAGAGAGAGAGAGTCGTCGGTCCACCTAGTGGGACGCCTACCTACAGAGCGTCTTCCGGTTCGTGGTCGCCACTCGAGAACGTTTCTTCCCCATCGGTTATCGGTTCAACAAGTGATGTGGCCTGCCCATTGCCACTTCCTATTACCTATTACTATCCTATTACCAAAAGTGTACGAAAAAGTTAACCAATTTTGAATATGAATCGAAAAACCACACATAAAACACTGATCTGATTTTACAAACCTTATAGGCAGAAAAGTGACTTAAAGAACATAACAAGGTGTTAAAATGCGTTTCCGTAGGATGCAGCCAATGGCAGATTAGTAGACCTATGATAAGGAAATACTTATAAATGAAAATACACAATTAAGAAAAATAATATACGGGTGTTTTCACAAAATTACACTTCTCACAAAATTGTTATTATTATGTAAATCAAATATGTCCGCTTCTGACAGTTTAATTTTTTCAAAAAAAAGTTAGCTGGAAAAAAATAACAAAATTTAGTTGGATATTCCGGAATAATATTTTCAGCAATTTTTAGGAACTTACAAGGGTCCATATCAATTTTAGATTATGTTAGAGTAATAAATGTTAGTTCATTTGACTCAAAGGTCATATCGCTTAAATTGAAGAAATTTCCTAGCAGTGGTTTCATTCAGCGAAATTTTTTGCTATTGCATTGTGAGAACTTCAGTGCTTCGGTGCTTCCATTTATCTAATTAAAATTATTTTGACGTCCTACATAGAATATTATAAATGTGTAAGTTTGTATGGATGGATGGATGTTTGTGACTCTTTCACGCAAAAACTACTGAACGGATCTGAATGAAATTTGGAATGGAGATAGCTTATACCCTGGAAAAATGTTTCTGAAGACGCAGGTGAAACCGCGGGGCGCAATAAGTATAACAATAATACTACGAGTATATCGTTTTAGTTAGATTCATTATTGTAATTGATTTGGAGCCTGTCCTGACTAGACTTCTAGTCCTCTACTAGATAACTTCCCCCCTGATTTAAAGCTGGATCCACCCTTTCATGAGGATACCTAACAAAAAAAAAAAACTACAATGTCAAGGAATGAAAAGAAAAACACATAGTGTACCATTTATATATTATTTATCATTTATATTTATTTGTTTAAAATCACTGACAAACATTATACGTTATAGAAAAAACCTCAATTTTTTGTCATCGGTTATTAATAAAATCAAGTTTTCCAATACTTGTCTGCTACCTTTATCACCGACAAGTCTATACGCAACAAAACATCCTGAACATACTTTTTTCCATAATTCGATGGTCACTCAGCTCACTTTTCGATTTATAAAATGTTTACCGATTTTTTATTTATGGGTGTTCACTGACTTCTGTAATATTACGACGTTTATTAAATTTTGTCTCAATGGGGAAACAGCGAATTTTGTGAAAATTTTTGTAAAGCGGATTTGTAAAAGTGGACACGTGTAGCGACTTATGTCGCTGACTGTACAAGGTGGGCCAAAAGAAGTCGTCCGATGTTGTTTGGCTCTCTTTCTCTTCTAAATGAAAAACTTCGATTCTGGCCGATATAATCTTTTCGACTTGACCGATAAAATTCTAAAGGTTCAAATAAACACAATCAAAAAAACAGAATCGAAGTTTTTCATTCAGAAAAAAAGAGAGCCAAACAACATCGGACGACTTCTTTTGTCCCACATGACTTCTGTTGGTTCACCCAGCATTTGTATATGATATGACGGTGGTGCAGATCGTGTGCAACCTGCTGACGTACGCGCGCAACACGCAGCCGGGGGCGGCGGGCGAGGAGGCGGCGCCGCTGCGCGCCTGCCTGGCGCTGCTGGCGCGGCTGGCGCACGCGGCGCACAAGCACGACAAGCTGCTCGCCACCGCCGCCCACCGCCTGCACGCGCTGCCCACCATGACGCTCGACGGTCCGTAGTACCCCTTCAAAACTGAACTTGTCTACTCTGTTAATCGAAGGTTCAATACTCGGACCTTTTCTGTTTTTAGTTTATATCAATGATTTGCCCAGCCTTGTTAGTGACAATCACGAGATAGTATTGTTTGCCGATGATACGTCGCTTTTATTTAAGTTAAAGCGACAACATAACATTTCTGACGACGTGAACAATGCTCTTTCCAAAGTTACAGACTGGTTTGATGCAAACAATTTGATGTTAAATGAAAAGAAGACCAAATGTTTGAGATTTGTGCTACCCAATGTTAAAGAAGTACAAACAAATTTAAAGATTAAGAACGAAAAATTGGACCTTGTAGAGACTACAGTATTCCTAGGTATAACTTTAGATCACAAATTGCAATGGGGTCCACATATTGTCAGTCTATCGAGCAGACTTAGTTCTGCAGCATATGCTGTAAAGAAGATCCGTCACCTTACTGATGTTGATACAGCCAGACTAGTCTACTTCAGCTATTTTCACAGCATTATGTCCTATGGAATATTGCTGTGGGGAAACGCTGCTGATATAAACACCATATTTGTTTTGCAGAAGAGAGCTGTTCGTGCGATTTACAAGGTGGGCCCCAGAGAATCTTTAAGGACTAAGTTTAAAGAAATTAAAATAATGACAGTTGTTTGTCAATACATTTATGAAAATTTAATGTACATAAGGAAAAATTTAAATAGCTTCAAAAAGAGAAGTGATTATCACAATTTTAATACTAGAAACAAAGATAAAATTGCTGTACCCACTACTAGGCTCCATAAAGTTAGCAACTCGTTCAAAGGTCAATGTGTACGCTTTTTCAACAAAATCCCAAGTGAAATTCAAGACTTATCGATAGCAAAATTTCAAGTCCGTATAAAGAGAAATCTTATTAGTAAAGCTTATTATAAAATATCGGACTATTTAGATGACAAACAAGCTTGGGATTGTAGTTAATCTATCTATCTTTCTTTCTATCTACCTATTCTCCCTATTTCCCCTATTCTAATCATTTCCGGTAAACAGCCAAAACAGTCATACTCACGAAAGTGACTTTGCTTGCGGCGGCGTCGTGTGTCGGGTCGCCCTCTTCCCTCTCATATGGTCGAGGAGAGCGATGGCTGGCACATGCGTCAACTCGTGAACGGGTGCTGCTTGTGGGGTCTGGTCTGCTTTGGTTGTGATCCCGCAACTCATTAATATTCATGTTCCCATATCCCAATGTGTACAACCAAACAAGAGAAATCTTATTAGTAAAGCTAATTAAAAAATATCGGACCATTAGATGACAAAAAAAGCTTGGGATTTTAGTGAACTTGCTCCAATTCAATCAATTAGTAATAAGAATAAAATTGTCAATGTGATCGCGCCAAAAAAATTACCTGCCGGGCGTTTCTTGCCTGTTCTTTTGCCGGCGTAAGGAGGTTGGAACAGGCGTAGCTAGTTTTAAGTTTGACGTTTTAAAGTGATCACAATGTATCCTATTGAATAAATAAATAAATTGAAATTGAAATTGAAATTGAAGCTGTTGCTTTTCTACAATGTTTAAAGAACATTTTTCAAACGGACCTGAGGTTGTAAAAAAACGAGCTATATATGAAAAAAATGATAATTTTTTGCTTACTAAGATTATAAACGATAAAAACGATAAACGATATTTTAGGGAAACTGTCGAAAAAAAATCGGTTTTTTGGAAGACCGACTAAGATCGGACAATCCAAACCCTAACCTAGCTTTTGCTACGCTTCGATACATATTCTATCAATTTTGTTGTACTTATTTTTCATTTTCCTGAACCTAACGTTAATCTCGCACCCCAAAAACTGTTATAGGCCGGTCGTATAACTTCAATGAGCTATTCGTAATTTTTGTACAAAACATTTTGCGGTCAGGTCCAGGGTGGTATGAAAAGTGGCCAAATGTTCTTTGCAGATATAAAGAAGCTGGTGGGTCCGGAGGCGGGCGAGCAGTCGCCGCTGGAGGCGAGGGCGGCGGGTGCAGCGCTGCTGCGAAGCGCAGTTGACGCGCGCCGCCTGCAGCTGCAGCGCTGCACGCTGGCGCTGGAGGCCGACCTGTGCCTGCTGTGGGCGCACCTGCGGCGCCACCTGCAGGCGCACGCGAGCCCGGCGGCAGGTGAGCGGGCGGGGGCGGGGGTGGGGACGGGGGAGAACAGTAAACTCCTAAGTAGCTAGTGACAATCTTCGGCCCATTTCGATGATCGATGTGGCGCAATGGGCGACCAGCCGACTGCGTAGCGCCAGGTCGCGGATTTCCTTTCCCGCTATAGGACATACATTTGTGCTTGGAAAAAAAAGCGCACGTATTTGTTCTGTGTCTGATACCCTAGATACAGGAAATCCTAGTTCGGGGTCAGAACTATCTATGTGATTGTGTGGGCGTTATTATTATCATTTCTCTATGCAAGCAATCACTTCATGAAACATAGCTTTGTACGTTTGTAACTGGGTGTAATGTTGTTGCAGTTAAAGCGCTGACCCTGCCGGGCGAGGCGGGCGCCGAGCTGCCCGAGCTGCGGAAGGAGCTCATCGCGCTCTTCAACGATCGATTCACGGAGGAGCTGCTCGACACGGCCAAGGTGGGTGCCGCAGCACGTCACTGCGGAAACTTGCCCTTTATGTCTTAACACACTAGGAACATGAGAGATAGTGTTTTTTCTCGTAGTTCCGACTTAACACCTAATTTCTCAAGGTGATGAGTGACGTTCAGGATTTTAAACGTTACAGTTCCAAATTCTGGATGGCGCCCTTACCCTTCAATCGAACTACTTGCCAACGTCATCATGAATTGCTAATTTAGCCATTTGCATCCATCGGCTCCTCACAACTCTTGCAATGTCGTCGATTTGGTTGTAAAGTCGTGTTGTTTTATTTCAGAACCAACCTCCGGCGCAGCGCGGCTACCTCGAAGTGTTAGTGAAAGACATTAAAAGCATGATACAATTCTCACCCTTGTGATGTACAATAAATTAAGATCATATAAGTATACCGTCGACGCCGTTTGTATGTTGAGTAAATAAATATTTTCGGAAATCTATGCTGTTGTGCCTAATAGCAAATTTTTCGTAACCTTTTTATTTTAACTTTATTTCAGAGAATTTAATGTTTGCTTCGTGGTAGGGGCATTCTTTAGCTCCTACTCCCCTGAAGTGATGAATACGTTTCCAAGCACTTATTGGTGTGTTCCGGCAGCATATAGCGATGATGGCTCAGTGGTAGTGACGTCGGCTTGCGATCCGTAGGACGTGGGTTCGTATCCTGCAATGAGCTTGAGCTTTCGGTGAAGGAAAACATTGTGATGAAACCATAGCTTGGTGGTAGGGTATTTTCTAGTACTCGCCTGGCTAGCTACCACCCTCTCGTTAAGAATCTGTCGCCAAACACCTATCGGTGTGTTCCGGCAGCCTCACTTGAGAGCCAGTTCCCAGTCCAGGTGTAGCGTGACGCCATCTTCGACCGCATCGTCACTTAATATCAGGCGACTTGTGGTCAAACGCTACCCTGTAAATAGTAAAAAAAAAAGCCTCAGCCGCCAGTTGTGAAACCAGACGTTGCGTTGGGCACCATTTTCGAGACCACATCGATGTATTTCGAACGACCCCCATGTGGGGGCAGACAGTATGTAAAGGTAGGTACTGACCGGCTTTACGGGGCGTAATGTAAAACTGAAATGAGCATTCACTCGATGTGAGCACGTTACAAGTCGAACATTCGGCATGTCAGTACATTGAAAACAATATTCGACTTGTAACGTGCTCACATCGAGTGAATGCTCACGTCAGTCCCCACCTTAACGTGCTACACAGCGAGCCCAGTTTGCACGGAGAAACAAGGCACTCTACCTTGTTTCCTCGTACTGACTGCACGAACGTTCGCTGTGTACTCGCTACATAATACATTACGTCCCGTAACTCCGGTCAGTACCCACCTTTACACTTATGGTTCTGAGCTCTCACGTAAAAAACTGCGACTTTTGTCGTACATTACTACTGTCTACCGTTTGCCTATCATCATCATCATCAACCTGTATCAGTCCACTGCTGGACATCGGCCTCTCCTAAGGTACGCCACTGAGCGCGGTCTTCGGCTCTTCTCATCCAACTACTGCCAGCCACTCGGCGCAAGTTACGGTCTATAATAGCCCTCCAATATCGCCTATAGCACAGTAAATCTAAAACGTTAGGAAATAAACCTAAATATTGTTATGTCCGTTGTCATGGGCGGGTTCAGGATTTATTTCTAGGGTGGACTCGTGCCCCAGTGCCTGTGCCTCCTAGATCCGCCCTGTCCGTTATTGTGCATCCAAATTACACATGTTATGCAGTTTTTGCCGAGAAAGTTGGTCTCAGCAGTAATCTAAGTTTTTTTGACGTGACAACGTCTTATAATTCGATAGAGCCGGCTGCACGCACGAAAAAACATGACTCATGCGTCGTTACCTCGCTCTGCGTCGTTACCTCGCTCTGCGTCGTTACCTCGCTCTGAGGCGTTCCATGTAAGGCTTGAAGTGCAAGCGAGAGCGCAGAACGAGCGACAAAAAAGCACAATCGGCCAATCGACGTTGTCGCGTTCAACTATCGTCAGTAAACCGACTTTACAGACAACCAATTTTTTTTACGGAATACTAGATGATCCAGTATACGTTGTACTACCTTCCAAAAAAACAATTGGTAATTTCCATACAAAATTACCAATTGTTCTTATGAATTTTACTGTTGTTCTTTAAACCGCTCCTTTATTCAAGAAAACACACGCATCGCACAAACGCATCGGCAACTCCCCTGGTGTTGCAGATGTCCGTAGGCGACGGTGACCGCTTTCCATTAGGCGGGCCGTCAGCTTGTTTGCTAATCTATTACATAAAAAAAAAACCAATAAAAATGAATTGTTTCAGCCGTTTTACGGCCGTTCCCAATAACCGATCTATCCACGGTTTGCCCTACTAGAGATAGACATTTGACATTACTTCTATGAGCAAACTGTGGATAGATAGGTTATTGAAACTGGCCGTTAATTTGTCGCCGAGCACCTATCGGTGAGTTCCGGCAGCCCAACCTGAAAACCAGTTTCAGTCAGACTTGTGGTCAAACACTATCCTATAACAAGTATATAAGTATGGTTTTAGGCTGGCACATCTGTTTAAGTTGTGTTTTGTATGTGATGTTTTTTTTTCAAGATCAAAATTCGCTTCATAGCTTGTGGCTTTTTATTATCTTTGACCGACTTCAAAAAAGGAGTTCACAATACGTTATTTTTATTTTTTTTGTTGTTACCTCAGAAATTTCGACTGGGTGAACCGATTTTGATGATTCTTTTTTATTTCAAAGCTTTCCGTGTGATCCCATTTCAATTTCGTCCAGTTCTAATAGTGGCATCTATGAGAAAACCTTTCAAAACGGTTTCCTTTTTTTTGTAAATTTTTTTTGTTTGTTTTGGTTTGAATTTCTGCGGCAAACATTTTGATGCAGCCGCTATCGGTGTGTTCCGGCAGCCTCATTTGAGAGCCAGTTCCCAATCCAGGTGTAGCATGACGCCATCTTCGACCACATCGTCTCTTAACATCAGGTGACTTGTGGTGCTACCCTGTAAGAAATAATAAAAAATAAAATATATATATATATGTACGTGTTTTTATCTAATCCTAAGCTTCTTAGATTGTCTGGGAAATAATGCTAATCAGCGATAAGACCGCCGGTTATTATTATTTAGTGTGTTTTTTTTGTAACGTTTTCGCCAAACGTGGCGTCCATGCTTTGTATATAGTTACATTAACAATTGTTTCTTCTAAAGATACTTGAACTCTACTAAATGCTTTTATTGGTTGTATTAGCGTGTATTTAGTTTCGAGAATGCTTACCAGTATCGGCACCATGGGGACTTATGCTGTCTTGTTCTCCGCTTGCCAAACGTTAGACGAACTCGATCGCTCGGCAAGCGCTATTGGGATTTGAGCTTTAGCTGCGTGGTACTAAGCTTGAGGTAATTTGTGGTAGTAGTAGGTGTGTTCACCGCAGAAGATGGATGGCGAATGAGAAACTGTTTTTCCGATCTCTCCCTTTATTGCAATTCGTCCTGCTTATATACTAAATCTTAGGCGGTAATAATAATAATAATGACATCCTGAGCTACCTCGCTCCCTTACCGTATAGAGACAAAAATGAGTCATCGGTCACGAGGTGCAGTTGTGTATAAGCTAACCTTTATCTTTACCTTATGGAGACATAAATGAGTCATCAGACGTGTGGTTCATGTGTCGCTAACATTACCTCAATCTTTACCGTAAAGAGAGCACTTACTGAATAAACAATACATTTCTATTATTCTTAATTCCTAATATTACATTAATTTTATACTTTGTCCGACCTACCTATCTTACTTAACTGTCGGTTAAATAAAATAAAATAAATAAAAATAAAATAGCCTTTATTGCTGCTTTTTCTTACAATTAGTATAATATACATGCCTACTTACTAAACACTTAATTAATTTAATCTATTCTATTATTTTAACTATCAGCAACTGGATGTTTGTGTAGAACAGCTTGTCTGTCGACAAAGGCCTCCTCTAAAGATTTCCACATATTCCTGTCTCTTGCTAAACGGGTCCATACCGGACCAGCCACTTTCTTGATGTCATCTTCCCATCTTTTGCTTTGTCTGCCTCTATTTCTTTTGCCATCTCTTGGGTACCATTCTGTTATTAACTTAGTCCATTTTTCTTTACTTTCTCGTAACATATGTCCCGTCCAACGCCATTTAAGTTGTCTGTATGCAGTGTGTGCATTTTTGAATTTTGTTTTCGTTTTTATTTCTTGTAATTTTATTTTATCAATTCTTTTTATACCTAAAATACTCCTTTCCATTCCATTTTGGCAGACTTTTAATTTATTTTCTTGTAGATCTGTTAGCGCCCATGTCTGGCATCCATATAGTAAACATGGCATAATGCACATTTCAAATACTTTCTTTTTTCCTTTCATTGGCATTTCTTTATTCTTCATTACTTCTCTAAGAGACCAAAACCGTTTCCAAGTATTCGTTATTCTTCTTTCTATTTCTTTATTCATGCAATTATCTGTAGATATAAGTTGGCCCAAATATATATATTCACTTACATATTCTATTTGTTCGTTATTTACTGTTATTTGTTTGTTAGTTACTGTTTGTTGGGAATTAGTCATAATTTTGGTTTTAGTTAGGTTCATTGTCAGACCGGCCTTAACGCTTTCATCGGATAGCTGCTGCAACATTAGTCCTAGAGTTCCTGCGTCCTCTGAGAACAAAATCAAATCATCGGCGAAACGTAGATGGTTGAGGTTTTCGCCATTTATATTGAGCCCTTTTTTGGTCCAATTTAAATTTCTGAAGATCATCTCCAGTACTGCTGAGAATAATTTAGGTGATATAGGATCTCCTTGGCGTACACCTCTTTTAATAGGAAATTCGTTACCCATAGATTCCAGTTTAATTTGTGCTGTGCTCGCTGTGTATACATTTTTAATTATTCGTATGTATTTTGCTTGGACCCCTTGTTTTTTTAAAGCATCCCATATATACTCATGTTCCAATGTATCGAACGCTTTGTTGTAGTCAACGAACCCTATGTAATATGTTTTATTATATTCTTTATATTTCTGTATAATTTGTCTTAGGGTGTGTATATGGTCAATAGTTGAGAAATTGCTTCGGAAACCAGCTTGTTCCTTAGGTTGGTTTTCCTCTAGTGTGTTGGAAATTCTGTTTAATATGATTTTTGAAAATACTTTATAAATATTGGACATTAAACTGATCGGCCTGTAGTTTCTTATATCGCCCTTATCTCCTTTTTTATGCAGCAGTATGATTGACGATTTGGTCCAGTCTTCCGGGATGATTTCGTTTTCGATGATTTCATTAAACAGATCTGTAAGTATTGGTGCTATCACTGGTAACGTAGTTTTTAGTAGTTCATTTGTGACTAAATCGGATCCAGGTGCTTTATCTAGTTTTTGTGTTTCGATAGATTTTATTGTTTCTTCCTTTAAAATTGGTTTAATCTCCTCTTCATTTTCTGAATAAATTTCCTCAATTACTTGTTTTCCTTTATGACTTTGGTATAAATTATGATAGTATTCCGTAGCTATTCCTAGTATTTCTGGTCTTATACTGGTCTTTCCACTACCTTTATTCTCCATGTTTGGAATCCAGTCCTTTTTATAATTCATTTCTTTTAACGCCTTCTTTATTCCTCCAGTTTTTTCGATATGTTTTCTTAATGTTGATAACCTTTTTGTTTTTCGTTCTTTTCTGAGTTGTTCGCTAATCCTTTTGCTTATTTCTGCTATTTTTTGTCTATTATTTTCATTGTGTTTTCCTTGTTTTATAAGTTCTTTCCGTTCTTGTAATAATTGCTTACTTTTTAATGTTATTGCTGTCTTACTAATCATGTTCACTTTATTAGTTTCTGTTTTTAATTGTTTAAGCAATCCGTTGTATTTATCTTGAGTAGATATACATTCTTTTCCTCCGTCTTGCAAGGATATTTCGAGGTTTTTCAGAAGTAAGTCAGTGTTACCGGTGCATTCAATGGCTTTCATACTGTTGTGAAATAGTCGTGCTCTTTTGACACGTGTCCCTGATAGTTTAGCCCTCACCATTCTATGATCTGAGTTAAAATTAAAATTGTTTAAGACAGACAAATCTTTAATTTTTTTAATATTGTTGGACATAATAAAGTCGATCTCGTTCTTATGCCGGCCATTAGGAGAAATCCATGTCCATTTCTTTGATGGTTTCTTTCTGAAAAAACTGTTTAAGATGCTTAATTTATTTTCGATAGCAAAGGATACTAGTCGTGAGCCGTTTTTACTTCTGTTGCCAAATCCATGCTTCCCTATGATATTTTCTTCTCCAATTTTTTGTTTACCGATCTGTCCATTAAAGTCGCCCATAACTATTATGTTTTTGGATGCGTTTGCAATAGTGGATTGTAGATCTTCGTAGAATTTTTCGATTTTTACTATGTCTTCTTTTGTATTTGATTCTGTAGGCGAATACGCCTGGATTATTGACCATACTTGGTCTTCTTCACCATCTACAGGTAATTGAATGTTGAGAAGTGCAATCCGTTCTGAAATTCCTCTTAGTTCTTGTATGTTTTTGGCAAGGTTCCTTTTAACCATGAATCCGACTCCATACAATCCGGGCGTCTCCCCAATATGGTGTAATATGTATTTTCCATGGTCTTCTATTCTTTCCCCAATTCTTCTTACTTCGCTAATTCCAGTTATGTCCCATTTTATTTCATCTAATGCTAGTTCTAGTTCTTCTAGTTTTTCTGTGGTTCCTAGTGATCGACAGTTTATAGTTGCTATATGGATATCATTATATTTATGTTTCTTGTTATTTTTTATCTTAAGAGGGTCATGGTCATTTTCCCCCACGAGGACCAGTCGGCTTGGGGGAGGTTGGTGGTTTCCAATTATTTGATTGTTTACATTTTTGTGTTGTTGCGTTTTCCGGTTGCCGATAGCTAATTGTTATTGCCTATTATCCGCTGTAGAGGAAAAAGAAGAGGAAGAGAGAGAGTTGGATCTACCTCTCATGACATCGAAAGCGTTACGCCTATTATTTTGCGATAGCGTCCAGACTTGTTGTTTTTTTGCTTGTATATTATCTCGTGGTGATGAAGATATTTCTCTCTTTCTTTTATCATTGGTTGTATTATTTTCTTTTACTACAAGCTTGTCGTATTTAAGATATGCGAAATTTCCTTTCAATCTTTCTTCTTTCAATTTAGTTTGTAACATTTTTCTCTTCTCCAAAACTTCCTTAGAATAATCCTCTGTGATATATATATCTTTGAGATTTTTCCGGACTTTCATTACCTCATTTTTCTTCCATAAATTGACAAAGGAAAGTAAAACAGGTCTCGCTTTTCCTTCTAGGCTTTTCTTTCCAATGCGATAAATGTTGTTTATTTCATAATCCCCAGTATTTATATTTAAGTCTTTACTAAATATCTTTTTCACCTCTTGTATTAGTCCTGTGGTAGATTCTTCTTCTTCTTTTAATCCAAAAATAATAATGTTGTTATGCTTCTTATCTCTTTTCAAATATTCTACCTCTCTCTCAAGGTTTTCCAGTTTTATCTTCAAGTCTTTGTTTTCAGCTACAATAGGCTTTAATTTTTCATCCATTTTCTCCATGATTGAATTAGTTATAGACTCTTTCAATTCAACCGTCTGTTTCTGCATTTCGATTTTCATTTTGTCAAACAGAATTTGAAATTGATTGTCCATGTTTTTTCAAGTTTTAACTTCTTTGCGTAAAATGGAACGTAATGATAAATGGTAATTTTGTGTTGGCAACACCGATGCAATGAATGAATGTCTCTGTCACTGTCAGCTTGTCAGTGACAGTGAGTGACACAATGACGCTTCTTTAGAGGCTCTGCTCTATGACGATTACTAACCTCAATTCGGTAGTTTTTTGTTATTTAGTTGTAATCTGTTTTATTTTCACGATTGTTGCACGATAGTTGAAAATTCCATAAATTCACAGCACTTATGATTGTGTTCTTTACTATTCACCGTGTTCAACAGCCCGTAAATATTTTTAATTACAATAAGTTTGAGGACTGCACTACAACGATGTTGACACTTTGAGCACCGGAACCGGTCGGTTAAATAAATGTACACAATTAAATTTATTAATATAACTAATTACATAATATATAAAATTACTAAATAAAACAATGCGTGGGCGTGTCACTACATCACCCCCCTTCAAGTGAAACGTACGGTGCGTCGAACTGTTCTTCCGCTTCTTGTGACGTACGGCTGCTGCGTTTGCTCTGCTGGTGCTGTGCGCGTGGTGCTCCCGCCTGGTGTCGTCGCTGTCGTACTGTGACTCGTAGTTGTCGTAGCGGTCGCAGTCGGAGTGTCTGGAAGCTTTTCTTCGCTTTCGTCATCGCATAAATACGCTGGTTTCAACCGGTCCACTGATATTACAGATGTACGAGTGGGCAGTTGTACCTTGAAGTACTTTTCTTGTTTCTGTAGTACTAAGTATGGGCCTTCGTACGGTGGTGTCAGTGGCTTCTTTACATAGTCTACTCGCACAAAGACATGTGTGCAGGTTGACAAGTCTCGGTGTACATACGAAGTGCGTTGATGTTGAGGCTTCTGTGTTTCTTTAGCGAATGACGTCATAGTTTCTGTTATCTTCCTTACGAACTCTGCTGGTTCATCTTTTGCATTTCTTTTCTTGCTGGTACAAAAAAATCTGCTGGTAGGCGTAATGTCGTACCATAGGTACACGATGCTGGACTTAAATTCGATGTTTTATGTAGTGATGCGCGTAGTCCCAGTAAGACTGTTGCTATCTCTTTCGTCCAGGTCGTGCTCGCTCCACGTGCTATCAGTGCGGTCTTCAGTGTTCTGTGCCAGCGTTCTATTTGTCCGTTTGCTTGTGGGTGATACGCTGTAGTGCGTAGACGTGTGACTCCAAGCTTCTTCATCAGTGCGTGGAACAGATGAGACTGGAACTGCTGTCCTTGGTCGGTGGTGATGCGAAGTGGACATCCAAATCTACATATCCAGTTCTCGTAAACGGCTCTGGCTATTGTTTCAGCGGTGATGTTGCGAACTGGAACTGCTTCTGGCCACTTGGTGCAGCGGTCTATCATGGTTACTACGTAGGTATACTCTTCGGACGGTTGTAATGGACCGACCACGTCCACGTGGATGTGCTCGAACCGGCCCGCGTCTTGAAACTGTCCAAGAGGTGAGACAGTATGTCGTTGTATCTTGCTCTTCTGACAACTTATGCACGTTCTTGTCCATCTTGTTATGTCAGCATTCATGCCAGGCCAGAAATATCGTTCGGCCATCTGTTTCCTTGTATTGCGAATTCCTGGATGACTCAACTCGTGAAGTGCTTTGAAGGCGACTTCTCGAAATGAAGTAGGCAGGTACGGTCTTGGATTTGATGTAGTCATTTCGCAGGTGATTGATTTTGTAACGCCTGGCAGAGTTATGTGGGCAAACTTTAAATTCTTTTTAGTTTGCAGTTCTTTCAGTTCTTCGTCTTGTTCTTGGTCTGTAGCGAGTTGAGTGTAGTCTAGTACTGAAGTACATGTGATCTCTTCTAGTCTTGAAAACGCGTCGGCGACTGTGTTTTCTTCACCCTTGATGTACTCGATAGTTGTACAAAATTGACTGATGAATTGTAGCTGTCTCTCTCTTCTAGGTGTGTCGCTGTTGCTCGGTGCTTTGGATAAGGCGTAGGTCAACGGTCGGTGGTCTGTGTGAATAACCACTTCTAGGCCTTCTATGTATCGTCGAAAGTGCTTGACAGCCGTGTACATCGCTAGTAACTCGCGGTCGTACACGCTGTACTTTCTCTGTGCGTCGCTGAGAGTCTTCGAAAAGAAAGCTATTGGTCGCCACGCCTTGTTCTGTCGTTGCTGTAATACTGCACCGATACTTTTATCTGATGCGTCTGTCATGATGTGCATTTTCTCGCCGGTGATTGGATGTGACAATGTCGCCGCTTGTTTGATGCTGTCACGACATTGTTCAAATGCTTCCTCTCTTTCTGGCGTCCATTCAATTGGCGTCTTGTCTTTCTTCTTGGCGTTGTGCAACAGCTTGTTGAGTTCTAGCTGATTCTCGGCTTGGTGAGGCAAAGCGTCTCTATAAAAGTTAATCATTCCCATGAATCTTCGTAATTCTTCGATTGTCTTTGGCTTCGGGAATGAAGATATAGCTTCTGTCTTCTCTTTAGGTGGTTGGATGCCGGCTGCTGATACTTGGTAGCCCAGAAAGGTTAGTGTTTCCTTTCCAAACTCGCATTTCTCTGTGTTGATACTGAGTCCATATTCGTTCAAGCGCTTGAAGACTTCGTGTAGACGGCGCTTGTGACTTTCTTCATTCGGTGAATATATCAGTAAATCGTCCACGTAACTGAATGTGAACTCATCCAGACCACGTAGAACTTGATGCATGAACCGTTGGAAGGTCTGGGCGGCGTTACGTAATCCAAATGTCATCGATGTGAACTCAAACAAGCCAAACGGTGTTGTTATGGCTGTTTTCTGTGAATCTTCGTTACTGGCCATTGGTATCCAGTAGTATGCCTTCTTGATGTCAATTTTTGAATATACCTTCATGCCCTGGAGTCTGAATGTGAAGTCTTGAATTCTTGGTATTGGGTATCTGTCTGGAGTTGTCATAGCGTTGAGGCGTCGATAATCTCCACAGATGCGTAGCTGTCCGTTCTTCTTCTTCACGATATGTAGTGGGTTTGCCCATGCGCTGTTGGATGGACGACAAATCCCCATTTCTATCAAACGATTGAATTCTTCCTTTGCTTCTATATATTTGTCAGGCGCTAATGGTCGAGGGCGCACGTAGACAGGAGGTCCAGTTGTTTCTAGGTGGTGCGTGACGTCGTGAGGTGGAGGCTTCTTTAGTGACATCGGTCTCTGGATGTCAGGATACTGCGAGAGTACGTCGCTGTACGGGTGACTCTCGTTGATGACGTGTATGGATGAGTCATCACTGTTGATTGACAGTGTTTTAATTGATAGCTTGGTCAGCCCATCAATTAATCTCTGCCCTTTCAAGTCCACCAGGATATTGTGGTGACGAAGGAAATCAGCTCCGATGATTGATCTTCTGACGTCTGCTATTACAAACGTCCAGGCGTAGTTGCGTCGTAAGCCCAAGTTTAGCTGAAGTGTTTTCTCGCCAAATGTTCTTATCGTGCTTCCATTGGCTGCGTACAACTTGAATTCACTCGGAGTGCATTGTCTTTTCGTCTTTACGGCAAGTACTGATATGTCGGCGCCAGTATCGATCAAGAAACGTTCACCACTTTGTCGGTCGGTAACGCTTAGGCGGTTGTTCATAATGGCTTCGACACCGATTTCCGCCGCTTTCGGTGCCTCTTCTAGTTTTCCGACTTCTGTTGTAGCTTCTTCCACGAGCATGGTGCTTCGCATCTTCTTGCTTCGTTACGGAATCTGTAGTGGTAACGGCATAATCCGTCTAAATCCCCGGGCTTCCTTGACTTGGAGTTGGTCGACTTCGATCTCGAGCGGTTACGTGTAAAAGCAGGACGGCGATAGCTTTGTCTTCCTCGTAGCTCTGCGATTTCCAACGTGAGTTTCTCCATTTGTTTTGACAAAAGTAAGATCCACTTGCTTGCTTCGCTTGCTTCATCTTCCATCTTTGCTGCGTGCGTCGGGGTCACCATTGTGGTTGTAGTAGGTGTGTTCACCGCAGAAGATGGATGGCGAATGAGAAACTGTTTTTCCGATCTCTCCCTTTATTGCAATTCGTCCTGCTTATATACTAAATCTTAGGCGGTAATAATAATAATAATGACATCCTGAGCTACCTCGCTCCCTTACCGTATAGAGACAAAAATGAGTCATCGGTCACGACTACTCGGATTCTTCCATCACCTATTGTGGTGGTGGTGGGTGGTGGCCTCGAGCTTCAGCTCTTTACCACAGATGGGCGCCGGGGGCAACTACCCCCGGGGAACGGTGGCGCGAGTGGCCCTTGGGCCTCTCAGCGGCTTTGTAGGTGGTGGTTGGTGGTCTTGGGTGGTCCTATCCGACTCCTCCCCCTTCGTCATCACCCTGCGGTGGGGCGATGTCGCGTGGGAGCGCGCGCCAATTTGTGGCGTCGGGAGGACGTGCGTGATGGGGGGCAATGTTGCGGAGGTGGGGGTGCGGCCCGTTGTCGGCGCGGTCATACATACCGCGCGCCAACCGGACCATCGGTCACGAGGTGCAGTTGTGTATAAGCTAACCTTTATCTTTACCTTATGGAGACATAAATGAGTCATCAGACGTGTGGTTCATGTGTCGCTAACATTACCTCAATCTTTACCGTAAAGAGAGCACTTACTGAATAAACAATACATTTCTATTATTCTTAATTCCTAATATTACATTAATTTTATACTTTGTCCGACCTACCTATCTTACTTAACTGTCGGTTAAATAAATGTACACAATTAAATTTATTAATATAACTAATTACATAATATATAAAATTACTAAATAAAACAATGCGTGGGCGTGTCACTACATCACCTTTTTTTTTTTTTTTTTTTTTTTTTTAAAGATAGGGTACAAAGGTCCTATATACTGGGTCCTAATTCCTAGATGTTGCACCAACGGTTCTCATATGTGTTATGGAGGAGAGCCCTCTTCAGTGTCTACGGTGCTTGCGGCTTGTTCTCCTGGATGTGGATGCCTCCTCTTCATTGTCGCTCTCGGATGCACTTTCCTCCTCTGTGTCTGTCTCTGAGGCGGCCCTCCTCCTCTTCGTTCCTTTTGTGCCTTGAAGGGCCTTCCGTATGTCTTCTGGTTTGGTGGCGCATCCAACTGTGGCCAGCCACTTCAGGTCCTCTTGTGAGGGCTCAGGGATCTTTTGGGAGCTCTTAATGGAGAGAAGTTGTTTGGCCATCTCTAGGTCCAGGGACCTGTCTGTTATTGCTTTGCTAC
Organism: Opisthograptis luteolata; assembly: GCA_931315375.2. Classification (NCBI taxonomy): domain Eukaryota; kingdom Metazoa; phylum Arthropoda; class Insecta; order Lepidoptera; family Geometridae; genus Opisthograptis; species Opisthograptis luteolata. The sequence goes on from OV928036.1 coordinate 974,173, forward strand.
CAAGGTAATTCTTCTGCACCCTCTTCGTTTTTCTTGCCCACTGCAGGGTCACTGTGTACAGATCTGGATAGTTGGTGTGGTTTAGTTCAGGGTGTTTTGTGTTGTCAAGTAGGCGACACAGATTAAATGCTGTGCCCTCTTGCTCCTGGACTGCCTTAATCGCTATCAGAAATTTCTGTGCTTCTTTCATGACGTGTGGAAGAATGAGTGCCTGGTTTCCTGATAGAATGAAATCGTGCATGCATACAACAGATTTCAGATATGCCAAGTCATACACCAACATCAGCTGACCGTATACAGCCTTCATTGTTGGTGGAAACTGGTCTAAGTTGCCCCTTGTCTCAAGGAATCGGGTCAGCAAGATGGCCCGTTTGTCGGCATGACTATATATGTGAGCCTTTATACTTAGTATGTGCTCCCAGATGGCACCCTTCACGCTTTCTTCTACCATATCAGTCAGGTTGTGGGATGCAAGGCCGGCCTTCCACCTCTTCAACGCGGCCTCTCGGTTCTCCCTAGTGAGCTCTTTAACGTAGCCCATCATCACACACAGGGAAATGAAGGATGTCGTTTGACGGCCCACCGCAGTTAGTTTGTCGCCCTCACCTAGTGTAGCTGTTATATAATCAACTGATGGGTCATTCAGTAGACCTGTAAGCCAGTATGCTGTGCTCAACATCTCGTTTTCCTGGATAATTCCTATAATCCCTCTGGATACGGCTACTGACACCACATCTGCTATGTTTAAGGAGATCTTAACCTTCTTATCCGCCGTGGGTTCTGCCCATCCACTGAATTGATACGTCATTGTTCGTTGCTGGAATAGGAGTGGGTTCTGGTTGCGTGAAAGTGTGATGGTTGGCCTTGCATCCCACAACCTGACTGATATGGTAGAAGAAAGCGTGAAGGGTGCCATCTGGGAGCATCTGGTATTAAATAAATGTACACAATTAAATTTATTAATATAACTAATTACATAATATATAAAATTACTAAATAAAACAATGCGTGGGCGTGTCACTACAAATTAATGTCAGGAGGACAATAAATAACACCCCTACACAGATCAGGATGTAACACTCCAATCAGCCACAAAAATATTTTCTCTACACTATACCAATACAATCGATCGACCGTCTCAATTATTTCCCGCCAAAAATTGATGGAAAAAATATAAAGTTGCCATCCACAATAATCCACATAAAATCAAAATGTGTGCTATCGTAGACATTCTGCCACATGAGTATAATTGCAATATTTAAGTCACGGCCAGTAAACCGATCTATCCACGGTTTGACAGAAATTTGGCATTACTTCTATGGAGCTTGTGTAAAATTTGTATGTATGCGTTGTTGTTTAGAGGAACTTTTCTTCGACACGTCTGTTTTTGTACATATTTGGGAAACGTTCCTGTAAGATATGTAGAGCTGGTACACAACAAAGATATAGCTATTACAGGATATAAAAAATGGCTATTGTTGTGTTTTTTCTCGTCTATTATGAAATCGTTCTTAGACTAAAAATAAACTATGGAAAACAAAAAATATCGAGAGCTCTCGGGCCACACGCAACAAATCTGCAATATTTAGTTATTTATTCTTAAACACCCTTTGGGTATAGAATCCTTATTATGTAGATATTTTTAAGCCAATAAAACCAACCTTTCTTAAAGTTACTTTATCATCAGTTCTTTATTGTACATAGCAGAGTACGTCCTGGTTCTAAGTACACGCAGAGTATAGGAATGAATAATGGGATAAATTATAATTAATATAGTTATTGGTATTAAGAAATAAAACAAGTAGGTACTTATACCAAAAAGTTTAAATTTTTCTGTGTAGCTTATGTATGACATTAAAAACAATTTATTTAGCGGTATCATGTACAAAGGTAAACTTATCTCTCTCTTTATAGGATCTTTTTTAGTTATTCTAAAATATGAAAGTCGGAAGTTTAGTTTAACGAATGACTTCGGTTAAATCTAAACTTGATGCGGCTTTGTGGCAAAAAACAGTTACAATTTGTATATATTAATTAGTTCGTGTATTTATATTTTTAATTACTTTTATGTTTGTGTAAGTTTATGTATTATTTCTTCCTAACACTTGTTTTTTTGCCACAAATAAAATTATTGTCTATTGTTTTCGATTGCTATTAGTGATAAGTGTCGGAGTCGAGCTTGGCCTATAGTATTCCTAAAATATTTTTTATAATTTTTAATTTGCTAACGGACAGTTTCAATAACCGATCTATCTACGGTTTGCCCTACTAGAGATAGAAATGTGACATTACTTCTATGGAGCTTGTGTCAAATTTCTATCTTTACTAGTGCAAACCGTGGATAGACTATTAGTAAAGCTAAATAAAAAATATCGATTAGATGACAAAAAAAAAAAGCTTGGGATTTTAGTGAACTTGCTCCAATTCAATCAATTAGTAATAAGAATAAAATTGTCAATGTGATCGCGCCAAAAAAATTACCTGCCGGGCGTTTCTTGCCTGTTCTTTTGCCGGCGTAAGGAGGTTGGAACAGGCGTAGCTAGTTTTAAGTTGACGTTTTAAAGTGATCACAATGTATCCTGGTTATGCCGTTGTTCATGAAAACTGACGGAAACGCCATCTAGGGTACAGAGCACGAACCGCTTGACGTTAGCCTGTCACCCGAAATGGTTGCATACGTCATGCAGCGGCGCCCGCGCCGCACCAACCGCATCGCAGTATAGTCGACATCTAGCGTCCGTACTGGCCTCCGCACATCTACCGTTACCGTTCAAATCTTGAACCACCGCTGGTCTCCAACCGACGCGCTGTCTTGGAGCACCGTATACCGCTTCTCATCATCAGAACTGTAGTTGACATCCCGCGCCGCGACGTCACGGAGTGATACAGTGATTCGCTTATTCCCGCGCTTCTTGACGTTCATCACCAGCACCATCACCTATCATCACCGCCTGCTGCTGCTGTGCATACCACTAGGAGGACGACTTGGCTGGCTTAACGGTAAGTGCTTTTGCCCTTCATCTGTTTCCGTTAGTGGTGTGAACACAGCATCTTCTCTCTACTTCTTTTTCTCCCCGCATCCGCATCCTGACTCTGAGCTTCAGAGAAGGGACCACCCTCTTTGGGTTTTACCGCATCCGCATCATCATATCCTATTAAATAAAAAAGTTTTTGATTTTGATTTTGATTTGACAGCCAACACCAGCGCAGCGTTGTGGGAGACAGTGCGGTAGAACTTGTAGATCTTTTGTGCGAAGCCTCTTTGCAGGGTGTTGAATTGCATCTGCATAGATTAAGTAGACTATATACTACGTATAGATGGAAATCACCCATAGAACGACACAATCGTTAGAGAAGTGAACGAAATGACCTGCGCCAGATGAAGGTTACTATGGAGTATTCTGTGACGATAGTGCTTGAAACGTCAGGCGGCAAATATCGATATCGATCTGTAGTGATGGGACATTTAAACCCAACCCACTATCGATAACCCATTCCATTTCCTATTTTATGTTTTCAATAGCTTAAGGTTTTTAAATAATGAAACTCAGTTTTAATATTTAAATTTATATTCAGATAAATAATACTACCACTTCGATTCGGAACTTTACAATTTCTTCAATCAAATCAAATTAAGTTGGGGGTTTATACAAAATTTTAATTGTTTGATATATATAATCCAAATCCAAGAAATTAGAATGGGCAAGTGCCTTTATTGTACTAGCTACTTACAACTATTACAGCAATCAAATTAATATTAGGTACTATACAAAATTGAATTAACAATTTGATTATAATACAAATCTAAAGAAATTATACACAGAATGGCCATGTACCTATATTAAATAAGCTACTTATTAATTATACATCAATCAAATTAAGATTAGGTATGTACCATACAAGATTTAATTAACTGTCTGATAAATATATGTAATACAAATCCAAGAAAATTACACATAGAATAGGCACATGCCATCATACAAATTTGTACTTACAACAGCTATACATCAATCAAATTAGGTACTATACAATATTGAACAATCTGATATACAGTGCAAATCCTAAGAAATTATATTATTATACACAGTATGGGCATGTACCTATATTAAACAAGCTACATAGAATTATACATTGATTCATCGTTATAAACCGAATATAGCTAATACATAATAATATAATTGACTATCGGGTTGGGTGTAGTAACTGGGACCAGGCATTTCAAGATTTTGTGAATATGGAGGGTAAAATATGCTGCAGTACAAAAAAATTAAAAAAATACCAAACCCGATACCAGCTGGATACATATTGGCCACATTGACATTCATGTTAGGCTCTATATCTATGTTCAATACAAAATCTCTGTTTTTATTTTTCTATTTCTATAAATGATAGGTATTACTTACTCAAGAGTCCTGGTTTCAATTTCATTTGGTCAAAATAGGGTTGGGTGACTCACAAGCAGTCTTCTCCTCTTCCTAAGATATTTTTCCTCGAATTGATGGCCACATAATTATTGTTGGAGCATTTACATCAGCTATATATTGACTATGTGGCTGTACCAAGTCCAACTAAATTTTCCTCTGGTCTCGAGAGCCAAAAAAGCACGAGTTGATTGTTCAGCTACAATCAGCAATGCAGCGCGAGCGAGACTGCGAGAAGACATTAATAATCTAAAACAAACATAACCTAAATGTAATAAATTATTCTGTAACCTAACAAGATGCTATTTCATGTAATTTAAGTCGGCACAGGCTTAGCTCTACTTACGTTTTTGTCTGTTAGCAGTTAGTTGTTGATTGATGATACAGGTTTTTAACCTTGTGATCCTTGTCATTATAGAAATGATACGTAAGATAAAATTTAATGTAATTCTAAAGGGCAACGGTTTTAATTTCAAGTACCTAGTTTTTGTTTCTTCGTTAATCGCTTCGCAACTTTCGCAAGCAATCAAAGTGAAAAAGAGAAATTGACGAAACTGTGCGGGACCGGGAAAATATGGCGGGCGTTATTTCACAAAGAGTAAAAAAACACAAACAAAACTTCGTCTGATAGATTATAAATAATGAATACTGAATGAAATTGAATGAAAGAAGCCTGTTCAAAGTGTTCATGTTCACCAATCTCATCTGGCGCAGGTCACTTCTAAGAGCATAAACGATGTTCTGTGATTACCTGCCGTGTGCATCTGCACAATGATTAGGATTAGGTGTGCCTAAGCGACATAAGACAAAAGTTTTTTTTTTGTTATGGCTTCACACGATTAGTGTATTTGCCAGTGTCAAGTACATATAAAATATTTCAAACTCAGAGAGTTGAATCAAGTTTGATGATGATGATGCGATGAGGATAGTGTTTAAGTAGTGGTGATTTACTTAAACTTTACGCACGGACTTTTTTGGAGCAACTGGAAAAGTCACTTTCACAGCTTTATTGAAATTTCCCACACTCGTACACATTAACGAACACATACCTAATGGTTAATCCACCAATATCACCCGAAGAAACACAAGTTTTGGAAATAAAAACAAAATTTTCACGTTAACAATTCGATTGCCGCCAAATGTCAACAAAAGTTTTTTTTTTATGTTGCTTTTCTAAGTGGCCGGCGCATTCTTGAGTTTGTCTATGTAGATTGTAGATTGTAGGTATGTTATAATAAAATAATGTGGCAATGCACGTAGAAGTGAACACTACATGCATATATATGAAAAATTACTAAGAAGGGTACACCACGTACTAGGTAGGTATACTAAAATGAAGTTGACGCTAAATTACAATATTTTTGATTATGCCTGGCTAGTACTAAAACATTACAAATTTTGTTGTAAGACGAAAACATTCGATACAGTGGCGAGTGTTGACAATAATACATATTTATAGGAAAGGCTGAAAGTTTTTCTATTGACAAGACGACTGCTCGGACATGGAATTAAATTTGCAAGTTACATTTCTTTCGCTAACAAATCAGGATTATCAATTTTACCCGTGATAATCTTGTGCAAAAAATATTCCGGAAAATATTCCTATGTACTAAAAGTCAGGTACAGCCTGGGCAATTTGTCAAAAAGTACCTACTCAAAAAAGTGATGTCAACGTATATACTAAATCAAAAACAAACAAAAAAAATTGTTTTTTTTATTCTTTCTTATTTTTTTTTGGTTGGTCCGATCATAAATTCCTATATTCTACTTAGTCCTAATATTTATGTTAGATCAATTTATTAAATGGATGAGTGGTACGAATTCGCTACTATTGGCGCCTTACGCACTTCGCATTTCATCTCTGGCCTTTGGGCTAGACTTTTGCTTCTACTTGTAGAAATCCTTGTGTCTTAGTACCTACCTACCAAATCTTTATTTGGACAAAATCTAATTCTGAGTAATTCTTACGGCAGTGACCAGTTTTGTACTTACATCAATTTAAATATTCCTTGTACTATTGGGTTTAACCACAATCTTTTTCTACGACGCTGACGGCGATAATACCAGTATATTATGGCAAGACTGTTCACGACCATCGCTTCCAAATCAACGTGAGGAACTGTGCGCGCTCTTGCTAATAAAAGCCGGATGGTGTGTTCACACGAGATCCCGATACGAGGCCGTCGGATACGGCCATGCAAGATGTGCTGTGTGAATACAACATTCGGTTTTTCCAGATCCGATGAAAATAAGATTCGGCAAAACGTGGCTTCGTGTGAACGTACTCTGACAATGGTGTCGATTCGGGTTTGCATTCTCTATAAACTACGTTTAATAGGTCTTATCGTATTGCTGTCTCTTTCAAACCACTGAAGTAAAAACAGGACAACATTTCTTTTAGACCTGTCAAACTTAGTTTAGTTTTAGAGAATGCAAAACCGAATCGACACCAAAAAAGATAAAAGGGCACAATTTTTATATTGCGCTGCGCAATTATCTAGCCATTTTTATTTAAAAAAAACTGCTAATTGGTTTGTTTGAGTATACAAAACTAGATGTAAAAAAAATAATTGCAAAACAATTTAAACTTCAGAGATGCCTACGCCTTTTATGTTTATTTATTTACTAATAGGAAGAACAACAGCTTATAAGTAAGTACATGTTTGAAATATAACTAGTAACCAGAGAGCCAATTATATAGGTCCTCACGAATAGCTATAAATATAAAAATAACAAAGTGAACATCGTGGTAAACCTTTTTTAAGTACATAGGAAAACTTAGAACGAAACTTTTTATGTAATACGTACCTACCTAAGCCGTAAACGGTGGTGGTGAAATTATTTATTTATTCCAGGGAAAACAAACAGCATGTAAGAAAAAATAACATAAAAACAAATAGGCCTAACAGTTTTCACAAATAGAAGAAGTTTAAACATTCCAGTAAATAATTCTAGAACATATATTTTTAAATTTTTTTTTGTTTTGTTATGGCGTCTCACGATTAGTGTAGGTATTTGCCAGTGTCAAGTTTAAAATATTCCAAACTCGGAGAGTTGAATCAAGTTTAAATGACGATGATGATGATGATGATGATGATGAGATGAAGGGGAAAGTGTTTAAGTAGTGGCGCTTTACTTAAACTTTACACGGACTTTTTTGGAACAACTCGAAAAGTCACTTTCACAACTTTATTTCAATTTCCCATACTTGTACACATTAACGAACACATAATGGTTAATAATCCACCAATATTACACATTATCACTCGAAGAAACACAAGTTTTGGAAATAAAAACAAAATTTTCACGTTGACAAATCGATTGCCGCCAAAAATGTCCAACACAAAATATTAAATCTAATAATGAAAAAGAAAAAAAAAATAAGGAAGACGATAAAACACATTTTAACATAGAATATAAGTAGACGAAGAAAAAAAAAAGAGAAAAGAGTACCTAAACCATATCAATCTGTCATTGTTTAGAATATAGCGAAAGATAACCCAATTTTTCTTTATTTGTTGTTCTTTGTTAATGTTGGCAGTATGTACCTATGACCACATTAATTGGGTCTCGTTACACATGCTAATGCAGGAAGTGGCGTTTCCGCTCTGAGGTATAGAGGCTTTCTTAGCAGACATTATATTTTTTATCATGTTGTTTATTTTACTTTCTCTTCATCGCCGATTCTGCGTCGATTTAGATTTAGAGGCTCTTCATAAAATGTACTGGTTTCTTATGCTGCTACCTACTGGGTTTTCCGTAACACGAGGTCTATATTTTTTATGCGGGGAGAAATTTTCAAATAGCATTGACCGTTATATTTCTTGATTTGTATTTCAAGTCAATACCAAGATAACCTAGTCTGTAGTCTCTGTAGCACCGTAGTCCGTAATAGGCTCGTATCTCACGGCGCCCTCAGCGGCCACTCTAAAAACAACTATCAATTTAATTGGAGATCCGCGGGCAGCCTCTTTACCCCGCTTAACTTTTCGATTTACATTCAAAACGATCTTTTTAAAAAACCAACTCAATAACTAAGAGTGTAAACCCCCCGTTTCAACCCGCACTTAGGAGTCATTCCGCTGTAAAACTTCATGGCCCTGCCGCGATTGGCGGAGTGTACAGGGGCGGGCGCGGCTAGGCCCCGCCCGGCGCCCGCTGCGCATGCTAAACGTGATTTAAACCCCGTTTAAGCGGTATTTTGGCCCAAAACCGCAAGAAAATGTATGTAACATCGGTTAGGGGTAGGGCGTAGCTAAATGAAAAGATTTTCTCGATTGAGCGACGAGTTTTCGAACATGGCGGGCAGTCATCGCGAATGCGCGGGAATGTGCAGGCTCTCGCGATCCTCACGTACATATCCAGTTTAATTGCTGTTTTAACATTTATTTTTAATGTATTAAATTGAACAGCTATTTGAACGATAGTGTATTCAAAACATCCGAAACAACTATATTGGAAATAAAATTGGTTTCAGTTATTTAATTCCTATAAAACCGTTTTTTCAAAATCTTTACCTACTTGGTGAAGTAGTTATTTTATTTTAACACTAAATAGATAAAATTTAAAGTTCGACACAAATCATTATGTGAACAATAAAGTTAAGGCGACCACATAAAAGTTGGTGGAAGGTGGACAGCGCTGGATGCGAGGATGCAGGACAGCCACAAGTCGTTCCTGATCAAGGACCTGCTGGGCGACGTGCTGCGGCCGGGCGCAGCGCCTGCTCTAGGTAGGTCAGGCCATCTTAGGCCATGCTGGGCCCTAAGACACCTATTTTGGAGCCCTATTAGATAGGAAACAAGTATGAAAATCATGAGAATATACTTCATTCAATTCAATTCAAGTCATTTATTTCAGATTTTTCTTACAATCCATAGTATTTTAATTAAATCTAATAATATACAAAAAAAACAACAATTTCATTTAACTACATAACATTTATTTATTTTATTTTACTCTTCAGGAAAACAAACAGCCAACAGAGTTAGAATACTTAAATTGAGTACAGTTTGCCTTTATCAGTTTCCACATCTATGCTAAATGTCCAAAGACAATAGAAAACTTTTACAAAGGAAGTAGGTAGGTAACAATACAATAAATAAAAAATAATACAATGCAAATAATACAGCCTTATGTCAACAACAAACACAATGTAATAAAATATTAGCATAGGTAGGTAGAAGTCTGAAGTTGACATCCAATTGTTCGTCCAGAGGAAGTAGTTTTTGCTAAGCAATTCCTGGTTACCTTGACTCTGTCGGCAAAAACTGACCATCTCTGTCGACGTCGCTGCCTTTAAAATAAAATCAACCTACTTTATCTTTATTAGGTCGCCATGTTTTGTAGATTTACATTTTTTCCTGATTAAAAAGAGTTTGCAAATATTCAATCTATTTAAGTACTTATTGAGCTTAAATTATCGTTCTCATATATTAATTACGTTTTATTTTGTTGTTCGCTTCTGATTTCATTAAATGGTCTGAAATAGACCACGAGACTGTAATGTTGTATTAAAAACTCATCCAATCGTATACTTTCGTTTTTAGTGTCAATATATATTGTTTTGATATTTATTTTGAAGAATTTTTTTTTTTCAACTGGTTTTTGTCTTGTGGCCTACCCGCTATCTCGCTTTTTTTTAGCAAAATATTTACTCATAATATTATTATGAGTAAAATATTATGAGTAAATATTTTGCTAAAGAAAGCAAGAATATTACCCCCTATGGACAATTTTCGCAATAGGTATGCTTTTCAAAGTGTAATTTTTAGCGGGCAAGCATTATTCATCTTTTGGTTCGTGCCTTGGGATATTTTAATCCGTTTCAATAATGCTATCATATTTGATGAGTGGATGTAGGTACCTATCTTGTACATGACATGATTTCTTAGCTCTCCAAAGCTTCCTGCCAACGAGAGAATGCCCATTTCTCTTTTTAATTTAATTTTATTGCTTGCTTCTGTTTTCATTAAATGGTTTGAAATATTTAGTGAGACTGTAATGTTGTATTAAAAACTCGTCCAATCGTAGGTATACGTGCGTTTTTAGTGTCAAAATACATTATTTTAATCTCGACCAAAAGCGGATTCAGCGAGTTTGGATCGCTCACACTCAGCAGACCAGTCCTGGAGTCACTGAGAATGTTCGCATCCCATGTTCTTCGTTTGGTCATCCACTCTAGTGCTCCCAGGATGGCCGCGAGCTCCGCCTGAAATACGCTGCAAAAGCTCTCGAGCCGAAATCCGGACTTGGTCACCTCGGTCCCGTTCCTCCAGCAGGAGAATCCCGCATCGACTTTCCCCTCTATCTTGCTCCCATTCGTGAAGATGTTGGTCCACGAATCTGGCAGAGAGTCCCAAGGTCGTCTTCGCAGTTGATGTGCTGGAACTCTACCAGCTCTCTGTGGGCAGGACGAAGAGGCTCGCGCGGGTCTGTAAGCTGTGGCCCGGCAGTGAAGGCAGGGGTTTGCCGCGCTTGGTCTCGTAGAACTGCAGGTCTTCAGAGGCTCGGTGGTCCAGAGGCAGGATACGGGCGAGTGTGACGCCTGATGTGAATGAGACCGTTCGGTGAGCCTTGGCTATCTTGATAGCGAACAGATTGTTTATCTTTTGGAGCCGGCTCTTGGCGTATGTTCTGTTCGCTATCTTGCCCCATGCTCCAGCCGCGTACAAAATAGTAGGCTCTACCACCGCTAAGTAAATGATCCTTATGATCTCGGAGTTGAGGCCCCACTGAGCCCGGGCAAGTCGCGATATGGACTTGTACAATCCGACCGCTTTCCCACAGACCTCATCAATGTGGTTTTTGAAGTTCACGGTGCGGTCGATGCACATGCCCAGTATCTTGACTCACTCGACTAAGTTAACTGCACTACCATTCAGGGTAAGTTTCGGGACTTCATATTTGAGTTTTCTTATGCTGAGGATGGCTTGGGTCTTCTGTGCAAAACTTCATCGTGTGTTGTTTGTTCCACTGGGCGACGATCTCTAGCGCCGAGTTCACCTTCTCCTCCAGTTCCTGAGCCGTGTTTCCCTGCGCCACGAGCAGGTCGGCGAATGCCTGTAGGTGAACGTCCATCCCGTCCACCTTCTGTAACAGAGGCCAGAGGGTCCAACTGCACGTTTCATAGTATTGGGCCGCATGTGGAGCCCTGAATACATCCATCGCCTTGCTGACTTTTGTTCAGCGTAACGCATGGTGACCGCTCTACCACTCAAGTAGCTGTGGATCAGCCGTAGAATTTAGCGATCTACGGCCTTCTCCTCCAGTTGCTGCAAGACGCGTTGTCGAACGCGCCCTCGAGGTCCACCGCAGTTTGGTGTAGTCCTCCTTGGCCGGCTTTGGGATAACCTTGATGACCGCCACCTTCCAGTCCGCCAGAATATGTCCCACTCTGAGGCACTGATTGAGCAGCGCCAGGAGGAGACTTGGATTTGCCATATAGGCTCTTTGGCAGATGTCCGATGTTAGTCCGTCTCCCCCTGGGGCTTTCTTGGGGCTCATCTTCCGAAAGACCGCGCTGATCTCTGTGTCGGTGAAGGGGATGAGGGGGGTGCGTCTGGTCCGCTCTTAAGGTGGTAGTGAGACTCCTCCGCACAGCTTCTTTGGTCTCTGCCTGCTCCGGGTTATCGCTTCCCAGGTCGTCGTCCGGGCAAAAAGTGTCGGCAACATGGCCGACTCCCTACTCCCGAGCGTGCTCCCGTAACAAACATGCACACCACTGACGAACTTTCATAAGTATACCTACTTTACACTCGCTCTCGCTTGCTTTTTGGCCTTACCCCAGGCCCTTAGCTTTCATAAAGTTATACCTGTATCCTGTATGTTCTCGTCCCCTAATCAAAATGCATAACTGAACAAAGTACACCTAATCCAACGTTGAAAACAGCACGGAACATGAAAAATTCATGAGCACAGGTACTAATCAAGCAGTCAAGATTCAGAATTAGGTCCTAATGTATGCACCTACATGGTAAGGGTGCGCGCACACTTGCAAATTACCAGCTTATTACCAGACAGGCGCGGCGCGCACTTGAACACGTATCCCGAGTAATATCGCGATTGTTTCATGCTACACTAATACTTGAAACTTGTACCTACGTTTTAATATTCATGTGTCGGGTGCTTTATTTGCATATTATATGGAAAATTACATTGGTGTACTATATGTGATTGTTTTGAGAAAAACAGCAAAACAGTCAGTTGTGTCAAATTTTCCTGTAAAAAATTCGATTATCCCCAAGTGAAAAAACGGGGTTTTTAACTCACTGCTTCTTTATTGGTTCTATGACAATTTGTTGCACTGTTTTACTCACCTATTCTATTTTTAAATCTTGGCCCAGTTTAGACTGGGAACCGTTGACAGAAGAGATACCTATGACATTAATTTGTGTCAATACCAAACATTGATTTTTCTGCTCTAATTTTGAAACGTAATATTCTGGAACAATCTAGCACAAACGAGGCACAGCAACACAGCTTTCAAAATTCAGATTCATCGCAAGTGTAGGGCTAAATTCACGCACTCTAACTCAACGCGTCTAAAAAAGTCCCTTGACAGATAGACAGACAGACAGACAACAAAGTGATCCTATAAGGGTTCCGTTTTTCCTTTTGAGGTACAGAATCAAAAAAAAAAGAAAGATAACTCACGTTTTAAGTTTTTTTTGCTTCACCACTCCCTTCAACTTGTGTAGTCCTGCGTTTCTCCGGCTCCCAACAAAAGTTACGAAGAACTAACAAGCACTCACGGCCACGCTGACCACTCCACACGAGCGGTTTGTTATTTTATTTTATTACTCTCATGGGATTTAAGTATTTCTTTCTTTGGTAAGCAAAGGTTTGGTTTTGATTCATTTGTTGGCCATAATAACAATTTTTTTTTGTTTTGTTATGGCGTCACACGATTAGTGTATTTGCCAATGTTAAGTATAAAATATTTCAAACTCAGAGAGTTGAATCAAGTTTAAATGATGATGGTGATGATGATGATGAGATGATGGGATGAGGATAGTGTCTAAAGAAGTAAAGTAGTGACGCTTTACTTAAACTTTACAAGGACTTTTTTGGAGCAACTAGAAAAGTCACTTTCACAACTTTATTTCAATTTCCCACACTCGTACACATTAACGAACACATAATGGTTAATAATCCACCAATATTACACATTATCACTCGAAAAAACACAAGTTTTGGAAATAATAACAAAATTTTCACGTTGACAATTCGATTGCCGCCAAAAAAGTCCATATTAACAATTGTTGTCAATTTCACAATTCAATTTTTTTTGTCGACATCACAGGAGACCGAAGAGCTTGCAGCTACCTCGGACAAAGAATTAGTCTAGCCATCCAAAGGGGAAACGCTGCCAGTATCTTCGGAACCTTGCCTAAAGGGACTCCTTTTAATAATATATTGTAGTTATTAGTTTAGGGTTTTTTTTAGTTAATTGTTATAATTATGTAGTATATATTTCACAACAACATTAGAATTAATCGTTAATGGTTATGCCGTTGTTCACTAAAACTGACGGAAGCGCCATCTAGGGTACAGAGCACGAACCGCTTGACGTTAGCCTAACTGTCACCCGAAATGGTTGCACACGTCATGCAGCGGCGCCCGCGCCGCACCAACCGCATCGCAGTATAGTCGACATCTAGCGTCCGTACTGGCCTCCGCACATCTACCGTTACCGTTCAAATCTTGAACCACCGCTGATCTCCAACCGACGCGCTGTCTTGGAGCATCGTACATCGCTTTTCATCATCAGAACTGTAACTGACATCCCGCGCCGCGACGTCACGGAGTGATATAGTGTTTCGTTTTTTACCGCGCTTCTTGACGTTCATCCGCCTTCACCATCACCATCACCTATCATCACCGCCTGCTGCTGCTGTGCATACCACTAGGAGGACGACTTGGCTGGCTTAACGGTAAGTGCTTTTGCCCTTCATCTGTTTTCGTTAGTGGTGTGAACACGGCATCTTCTCTTTACTTCTTTTTCTCCCCGCATCCGCATCCTGACTCTGAGCTTCAGAGAAGGGACCACCCTCTTTGGGTTTTACCGCATCCGCATCATCATAATTTTGGTCCTTCGAGCCGGATAAAACCAGCGCTCACCGCTATCGTTGGATCTTATTTATTTATTTTATACATTTATTTGTATCTTATTATATATATTATAATAGTACATTTAACGCATATTTATTCATATTCATATCTATTCTATTCTCGCATTTATAACTGCAATCAAATTGAAAAAACGGTTATTATTACGCATACCTACATAACGTGACCTGTCGCATTCCTTTCTTATTGTCGCTTATTTATACCTTTTTTGTGCTTCCTATCGTTGTATAAGTGTTTTTAAACTCGTATTTATTCAATAACGCCTAATTGTCGCATTTAAAATCATTTATTTTGTAATTATTGTGCGCTTCATACCCTCATTTTACGCACTTCGCATTTATAAATTGCAAAATGTCGTACGACGCAAAACTAAAAATTGTTATTGCTAAGAAAGAGGCAATATTCGCGCATATGAATTCTTTATATCACACTGCGAAGAAAGTAGCTTCGTCAGATGTCGATAGTACTAGAAGTAAACAGGAGTTTCTAGCCGCTTCGTCTAATCTTGAAAAACTGTACAATAGCTTTAACGATTTATGTGATCAACATAACGTACTGCTATTAGAAGATGACCCTGATCATCAACTTAGCTTTAGTAATTGGAGTGCATTCGAAACATTGTTCTCGTACGTTCAGAACGCACGCGCGGGTCTACTAGAATCTCGTCGTGCCGTTACTGCTGATAAGCCTAGCGCAGATACCTACTCCTGTCGTCTCCCGCCTTTGGAGCTTGTCGGCTTTTCTGGACAGCCAGAATCGTGGCCACTTTTCTACCAGAGCTTCAAAACAAATGTTCACGATAATAGTAGGTTAACTGATGCTCAACGCGTACAGTACTTAGTAGGTAAATTAAGTGGAAGCGCTCTTAATATATTCGCAGGTATCATACCTAACGAGTCTAACTACGCTACGATATGGGACTCTTTAGTGGCAAAATACCAAGACAAAAGGTTACTTGGTTCCATGTACCTAAACAACATATTAGATATAAAACCTAGCTCCGATTCACCCGCTCAACTAAATAGCTTCATCGAAAGAGTTCACTCTTCAATGTCCGCTTTAAAACAATTAGACATTAACGACTCAACAGATTTTATTTTAACGCATCTCGCTCTTAAAAAACTGGACTCTAAATTAGTTCAAAGTTTTGAACTGTCAGTTCGCGATAAGGACATTCCGTCTAGTTCCGATCTCGTAAGCTATATACGGCATCACGTCAAAGTTCTCGAACGGACTGGCTCGGTTCGGCAAATTACGTCGAACTACAATAATAATCAGGGGTCCGATTCTCAAGTTCGATCGCCTCGATCCGCACCGAAAGTTTCGCATACTTTCGCTATTACAGAAAATGATACGAACACACAAACCTGCCTTTTTTGTAAAACCTCGCATCATATTCATTTATATGAATGTTCCGCATTTAAAAAGTTGCCCGTGAATGATCGTTTCGCTTACATTAAAGACAATAAGTTGTGCATAAATTGTTTTAGCACAAGGCATACTACACTTAATTGTGGTTCACGCAACACATGTAAACAGTGTCATAGGAAACATCACTCGCTATTACATTTTGAGAATAATCCGCAGCCGTCGTCTCAACAGGTAGGGTTTGAGAATAGCCACCCTGCGCCCGCGCTTATCGCAAACACTGCCGACCGCTCGGGCTCGGCTTCTACGCTGTGTATGCATACCCACACTGCAGATGTGACTCGCTTCCCCGTTCCACGAGTTTCTAACTCAGCTGTTGATGACTGCACGGACTCGCTCGCTATGAACTCGCTCGTTATGCACTCGCGCAATAAAACAACTTGTAGTAGGCATTTAGAGAAGACGATTGTTTTGCCTACTGCGCAAGTTCTCGTTCCTAATAACGGGAAACATGTTGTTTTACGATGTCTAGTAGATAGTGCTTCACAAAATAATATTATTACGCTTTCTTGTTGCAACAAATTGAATTTAGACATTCAGCCGCTTGTAAATTCGTCTTTAAAAACAGTGGGGTCAGCTTCGGCTCCTATTAAGGGTTATGTTACGCTGACAATACAATCGCGCGTTTCTGACGCTCAATATACTTTAACGCTTTTAGTGGTAGATCATATCACTGATCTACTGCCTACTCGTGTGATCCACTCATCAGTGATGGATCACTTTAAAAACTTACCGCTCGCAGACGATAGCTGGTACCTACCTGGGGAAATAGACGTGATCCTTGGTACCCAGATGTTCGCGTTTATTATACTCGGTAAATAAGGTGGTACCGCCGCCTCTCGTTCAACCTGCTAGCTCTTCGGACACCGCTCGCTCCGTACCTCACGCTCTTGAGACAACTCTTGGCTACATTGTCATGGGTGAAATACCTGCTGTCAACCCTGAAGGTGTAGTCTGGTCCTTCGGTCCCTTAGTGATTGAACTAAATAACAACGTAGTTAAATCCCGCGAACGCGAAGAGGTGCCTTCCGCCAATATAACAAGTCCGGAGAATTATGAGGGTGAACATCCGTACACATCAGTTGTACCACGGCGTCCCTGTAGCCGGTATACTGCCTCCCTGCCTTTCAAGGGCAACCCTACAGCTTTAGGGAACTCCTTCGCGCACGCTCAACACCGTCCGACCGCATTAGAGCGCAACTTTAACGCGCTTCCCGCACTAAGTCAGGCGTATTATGACGTCATCTCTGACGGCATAAATAAAAATTATTTGCCAGACATATTTTACTCTTTCACCGCTTTATCTGACGGCTATTTAATACCGAATCACGCTGTTGTTCGACCTGACAAGTCGACCGCTAAAACGAGGGTTGTACCTGATGCTCGCTCCCTCAACTATCCTGAAACATTAAACCGCTTTAATGACTTTGAATCATCACGCGTCGAAGGTGATATACCTGTGATAAAATCCTCCGCTTCGCTTACCGTTGTATCCAATGTGGATTCATCGCCGCTTCACAACCTCGCAGTCCGGGTCTCACCCTGGAAAATATTGTTACGCATTGCTGTTTACATTCGACGCTTTGTAAACAAGCTACCTCGCTCGCCTTCAATTCAAGCTTATCGTCCGCTGTGCTTGCTGACCGATCAGCCTCACACTACTCTGTCACCCGCTCATTTCTTAAATACGACACCGTTGCAATCGTTACCTACGTACGAGAGCAATGATTCTGTATGCCTCCATATACTCTTAAACAGCTTAGTACAGAGCTATTGGAAACGATGGCACAGGGACTACTTACACACGCTTCAAACGCGACATAAATGGAACACTCTTGAGGTTCCAACTTTACCAGGAACACTTGTTCTCATCCATCAGGATGATACCCCGCCGCTGCGCTGGCCGACAGGCATTGTTGAGCAAGCATTCCCTAGGAGGGACCGGCTCACGCGTGTCGCTTTAGCGCGTACTAGTACTGGAACGTACAAGCGTCCAGGCGTAAGATTACGCCCCCTTCCGTCGCAATAACACGTTTTAGTTTTTTGAAATATAATTTAATTATAGTTATAATCGCATATATATTTTGTATTCATTATTTAATTTGCATATTTCCCGCCTTATTAGTATTTCTCCCGCACATATTATACTTATCGCATTTAATAATATTTATCGCATTCTTTTTTATTTTTTTTCCCCCGCTTCAACCTTTTGCTCCCCCGCATTTCTTTTGAAAATCTCAAAGATTCTCAAGCCGGGGAGGAAATGGTTATGCCGTTGTTCACTAAAACTGACGGAAGCGCCATCTAGGGTACAGAGCACGAACCGCTTGACGTTAGCCTAACTGTCACCCGAAATGGTTGCACACGTCATGCAGCGGCGCCCGCGCCGCACCAACCGCATCGCAGTATAGTCGACATCTAGCGTCCGTACTGGCCTCCGCACATCTACCGTTACCGTTCAAATCTTGAACCACCGCTGATCTCCAACCGACGCGCTGTCTTGGAGCATCGTACATCGCTTTTCATCATCAGAACTGTAACTGACATCCCGCGCCGCGACGTCACGGAGTGATATAGTGTTTCGTTTTTTACCGCGCTTCTTGACGTTCATCCGCCTTCACCATCACCATCACCTATCATCACCGCCTGCTGCTGCTGTGCATACCACTAGGAGGACGACTTGGCTGGCTTAACGGTAAGTGCTTTTGCCCTTCATCTGTTTTCGTTAGTGGTGTGAACACGGCATCTTCTCTTTACTTCTTTTTCTCCCCGCATCCGCATCCTGACTCTGAGCTTCAGAGAAGGGACCACCCTCTTTGGGTTTTACCGCATCCGCATCATCAGTTAAGTTGTTCTAGAAAATTGAAATGCACATTAATTAACCTCTAGCATACAATGAAATAAGTTAAAGATAAAGATAAATTTAATTTGTATGAAACATGATTGGTTAGTACAGACAAATGATGTAGGTACAATGATCTTATGGTAATAAAGAAGCGTCGTGTTTTGCCGTTATTGGCGTACAAAATCAAGAGATGCTGAGATACTGTCACCATGAAATAAAATATGTAGGTACATAAAAATTAAATACAATTAAATTAAACGAACATTAGGTGAACATTAGAAATAGAAAATACAAATAATAAAATAATAAATAATTTATTAGATATAATATAACAAAACAACATAATACATACAATTGGATAAAAAATTAAACTAAATACTAGAGCTAAACTATCTATATAAAACTAAACATCTACAAATAAAATAATTGGTTAATTACATACTAAAGTTAGATACATATTTGAAGGTAAGGTAGTTAAAAACTACTAATTGGTTCTCATACAAAAATGATCTTTCACTTAAATCACTTACGGCCGTTCTCAATAACCGATCTATCTACGGTTTGCCCAACTAGAGATAGAAATATGACATTACTTCTATGGAGCTTATGTCATATTTCTGTCTCCAGTACGGCAAACTGTAGATAGATCGGTTATTGAGAACGGCCGTTAATCGGATGATGATAAAAAAGGATCCATTTAAAAAAAGACTAGTATGGTAGTCACGATGGGAAGTGGGGTGTGTAATAAACAAAAGGTAGATCATGACGTTGTTATAGTTTTTGTGACCTGGATTTCGGTAACCTCACCCTCAGGCGACACGAGGGGAGCGTATCTGAGACTTCTGGGTCTGAGAGTAACGAAACTTCTTCCTTCCCAAGACCCATTATTTGGGGTCGGGTCTCCACACTCTTATTTGCGCCTGGTTGTTCTATCCTGGGCTGTAGGTTCTGGCAATTGAGCTTTTTTTTTTTTGATGGGTCTATTGCTGTTGGTCAAGTTAACCTTGACAACTCCACCGGGCTGCAGGCAATTGAGCTTTCTTGAGGTCTCTATTTTTTATGTTCGAGCACCAGGTCGATGGCGGGCGGCCTCTACCTCTCTTATGTTCTGGTAGTCTTAGTCTTAGCTGTTTATACCACATGGTCTTCTCTTTCACTTTAACATGGCCATACCATCTGTGGCAGTTTTCAGTTATTTTATCTGCAATTGGTGCAACTTTAAAGCTACCTCGTATGTAACGAACTTTATCGATTCGAGTTACACCTAAGCATCTTCATTTTATTGGTATGTAAAAGGTACAGGAACCTTTTGTTCCTTAAAAAAGCTAAAAATAATCCAGTTACTATTATTGTTTTTTTTTTAATTGGTTCACAGAAGTGGTCTTATACACTAATTTATACATAGTAATTTTGAACAACCTAGACATATATGGCTTCCACAGGTGCGTACAACCTTCTAGGTGTGAACACGGCATGCACAAAAAAGGTTATGTATACTTATAAAGAATTTTAAAATATACAAGAAAGAAAGAAAGAAAGAAAGAAAGAAAGTGTTATTAGTTTCCTTAATTTAAATCTAAGCAAATGCCCTGACGGTTACACTTTCAAGTGGGACCTGCCATCCATTCAGAAGAAAGCATAGCCAAGACGTTATTTTTAAACTTGTTTAATTTTTGGTCCTAAATGATTTTCATTACAGTGTTTGGATAGACGATCTTAGTATTGGCGACACATTCAGACGATGGAGGTTATAAAATTACCTCTAGGTACGTAATTGACTTTTAATTCGTAATGTTCGAATGCAGAAGGCGTGATCTTGATTTTATGTTAAGTTTTCTAAAGAGTAAGGAACAATGGGAAGGTGAGGTTTTACGTCGAACATTAAGAGATAGTAAATTAAAATATAATAAAAGCTTTTCATTGATTCAGTATGATCGCAGTTCACGTTTCATGTCTGTAGCGTACAATTTTGAGATATTTCTTTTGCACATTTTCTATGCGGTCAGAGTGAAAAGCATAATATTATATGAGAGGAAACCAAACAGTGAAATAAGGATTTTTAATTTTGTGGTTGTTCTTGACAAAAAGCCTATAAGTTGATCACTTCTATTTATCATGCTGTTGCAATGGTCTCGAAACGTTAGTTTACTGTCGAGCAATACCTACTCCTTACACCAGTGTTATTAAATCGTCAAATTTCACATTGCTACTTGCATATTAATGGTGAATTCACAGAACTGAACTGAACTGAGAACAGTGTGGTGCGATAAATTAACTTATATCTATTAATGTTGTTCGAAGCAATTACCTACCTTTTACTGGGGGTTCATCCCCGGATGAGAAGCTCGGATATCATGAGGTGGTGATGGTCCTTCTCTTTGATCTGCTGCGCTCATGCTTCGGATTTTGTGGTTTTTGCCTGTTTCGGTTTGAACTTGTAGTTTAGGTACTATTGATGATTTCATTCACATCATTCTCTATATTGTGAAGTAGTATTTGAAGCATTGATCAGCAATCAGCATAACAAGCATACAACAGCGCATATGCTCTCCAACGCAGCGAGGCGCCACTCGTGCGCGCACGCGCCCGCCACGCGCCACACCCGACCACCGATTGACTTTTAACTTTGAATAAATACCAGTTTTGTTTTTGAATAACAACTTTTTAATAACGTAGACGTAGAGAAAGAAATGATCACGAAAAGTTAAAAATTGTTATTTGGTTTTTAATTTTCTATGACTTAAGTCGAACTCTTTGGCTTTTGAGCCTATTTTATTTTATGGTTCTTAAATCAAGGCGTAGTATATTATTTTTCAAGTTTAAACCGTACATCCAGCAATAAAAAGTAATGTCCAATATAATTTTATAATTTTTTGTCTCCGTTAATTGCAAGGTGCGGTGTCAACCAAAATTTTTTTAAAAATGTTTTTGAGAGAACAAAGTAGAACAAAATTATAATCTTTAATTGTTTGCCACTCATTGTTAGGGTTGATTCATTCCCCCTCCTTTACGGGGAGATTATCTTGATATTTTCAACAAACTGAATAGTATGACCAAATGGTTAAAATATTTTTTTATGTTTTAAAGGGTGGCCTTTGACCACAGGTTACGAAATGTAGTCGAAGGTGGCGCCGTCACTTCAGGTGATATCTGTCAAGAATTCGGTCTGCGATACATATTAGTTGTATAGCATATCGTCTTATTTTGCCGCCTTTACTTAGTATGAACCCTAAGAAAGTACGTGTACACTGTACACTTGCTTACCTAGTTACTCGTCTACAAGCTAGCCTCGTCTCGTACCAGGCGTTCCCTCGGCCCTCGACGAATGATGCGGATTGTGATGCTAAAGAGCACAGCGGGAGGTCGCGAATGCTCCGCGCGTGATGTTTGCGATATTGAGACTCACTCTTATGGACTATTATTCCTCATTAGATGTGAATGTGTAGCTGAGAATAAAAATGTTTTTATGTTCTCCATACAAAATAGGCATATAGATGGTAATCGTAGCATTGTAACATAGCAGAGTAAACCTGCTTTGTGAGACTGGTTGTTGGAGTTCATCACAAAAATACACACATTGATACAAAATACAAAATACTTATTTTACTGCAGTAAATGTGGTATCCATTCGTCCGGGTACATGTATATCTCTCCGGAGTAGATGGAGTCTGGCAAAATGTCAAGGGATTTGATCTGGTGTTACCTCCGTCCCCGACCAGCACCTGGGATCTGTTCCAAAGCAAGTCCGTCAATAATGCATGCGCGGGTCCGTTTATGCCGTAGCGTTTGAGCATGAGAATTCATAATGCTTTACAATACAAAGAAGATAGGTACCAACTTAATATACAATACGAAAATATGATACGAAAATAAGTTTTGTATAATTCTTTCCTTGACATCTACAACCATAAACAGGGTGGAGATAACAAGTTGCTAACGATGTTTTTACTGGAGATAATCCGTGCGTAAACATTAAGATCCGCCTCTCGTTGTCACTCGACCGAAAACTGTACGCTAAAACATATTTATGCGAAATTATAACGAGACACTCAAGTCCCGCCTCTTCATGGCTCCCCGCGAAATAACAAGTAATCGCGATACCTCCGCCATTACCGCGCCCGCATACAAAACTTTAGCGAAGGAAAACCCTGAAAAGCGACCGCAAGCCTGAATGCTGAATGCCCACTCCTCACCATTTTCACGCAAATTAAAAGACACAAACGTAACCATAGACGGGAAATTCCAGCGCGCGGTAAAACACACCATTCACAGAGGTCGTATTCAATTGCTCGAGAGCGAAATGGAACGCCCCGAGGCATTAATTAGAGCAGAAACCCCGTGTCTATGGCCGTTCCTTTTTAAAACTGAGGTCTTTATACGAGCTTCCGCCTTTGTGCGAGATCCGTTTGTGCTCACGGGTAAGTGTCGGGCTGTAGTGTCAAGATGCTTTAAACTTCTTTGTTGGAGATTGTTACGATTTACTAAGAGCATGTTTGTTTTGTACACAGAAACACTTCAGAGCGAGGAAGACCAAAATGTGGCGAGACACAGTTCCACCGCAACCAGCCCTCATTTGGAGACTTCTGACGTGGAAGATGATATTTCCGTCGGCGATAACTGCAGCGAGACTTCCACCAAAAATACTTTATTCTACGAGAACTCGGACAAGTGTGAAAAGAAACTTGATTCTGAAAAATCCGAGAGGTTGTCTCCTTTGGAGTATAATTTGACTAGTCGAATACCGAGCAACTATAATTCGCCGTTTAAGGAGGATGAGAACAACGAGTATGAGAGTCGAGCTGACGACCGGATGAAGATGTACGAGGGTGGAATGTTCCAGCTGTACCGAGGCGAGCGCGAGGAGCCCAAGGGCGACGGCCCCGAGGGCGGCGCGGGGTTCGAACGTGTGGCCGGCCCGCTCGCGGACACCATGTACGGACGCTCCATGGACTTGACAAAGAACGCGTTCCAGTCTCAGTTACTAGCTGGTTTTGCCTGCGTTATGGCTGGGAATTCGCAAAGAAACTCACAGGATACTTCAGGTATTTTTGGTTCAGCTACAGACTTGCTCTTGCTGCGCTCTAACTCATTTTGGGTTGATGTACCCAAACAAAAAGTATTTTTCGTTTATTCCATGATCTAACTGTTCTGACTGTTTTCATATATATTCCAATGTGGATTCAAATTATTTTCTCTCTAATAGTCTAATAGTCTACCAATTCGACTTCGATTTCTTCACATAAACTTCTTTTAATATTTTGCCTAATATATGTAGATACTGTTTCTGATGTTAACCAATGCGATCTACGAGTGTTAGCATAGAATCTCTTTTCATAACTACTTAGATTCAGCGTTTAACAACTATCTGAACATTCTTTCTGATGGAAAGTGAGTACCATGATCGCCTTTTAAAATTGACTCCAGTGATGATAAACATGTTACATAATTGGTACAGGTAGGGAGCAGGCTCGGTCGGCGTCGAGTCAGAGCTCATCCCGCAAGCCGCGGCGGCGCCGCACCGCATTCACGCACGCGCAGCTGGCGTACCTGGAGCGCAAGTTCCGCTGCCAGAAGTACCTGAGCGTGGCGGACCGCGGGGACGTGGCCGACGCGCTCAGCCTCAGCGAGACCCAGGTCAAGACCTGGTACCAGAACCGACGGTGAGCAGAATGTACGGTCAGCAACCAACAGTCGCTGACGAACTGTCCTAACCATCTAGTACATCAAACAAGTTTCTGGTAGGTACGCATTTGGAAGATGGCAAGAAACTACTATGGTTGTTGACTGTACTTGTATCTACTTTTTTGTTATTAGGTTCTACTAGCCGTCGTTACACATACGATGTACCTTGCGAATATAGCGAATGCGAATATGTAATAGTTATTTGTTATGCAAGGCTGCAAAGTTGTATTTTGGCGCGAGTACCTACTTGTATTGAAACTTGAGCAAGCGAAGGATTCTAAGATTGAACCATGAGCGAAGTGAGTGGTTCAAATATAGAATCCTAAGCATATAGAGGGTTTTAAAGGTACGAGACTCAGAATAACTTTGCAGCCGAGCGAAACGCAACTTTTCACTTCACTACAGAGAGGAAATTGCTAGATGCAAGAAAAATAGATAAAATAGATTTGTTTTTCATGCAATAGTCATGCTGGCCAGTGCAAAAAAAAAGAGACCAAAAAGAGGTTGGCACTCTGACATGAAATAAGTATTGTTGCATTTTAAGTGGACTGGCGGTATGGAAAATTATTGAATAGAAAGTTTCGAATTTTAAAAATACTTACTTTCCACGCTAGCGCGCAAAATGCACTTTTGCACTCAGATTTCGAATAACAAGAGAAAATATAATTGACACGGCGACTACATTTTGAAGCGAACACAACACAACATTCCTACATCAAAATAGTTCAGTTTTAAACTACCATGGTCAATAACAGTATTAGGTTTTGAAACGGGTTAATTACAATGTACTGTAAAACCTAATTCTAATGTTAATATTATATCAAAATTTTCGAAAAGGTATTGAAAATGTGTCTTTTGTCTTTTCGTCTTTAATTTATGCTTGGTAATGTGACGGACATTCCAGTATTTTAAACAGTGATATTAGTTCTTAGAAACAGTAATAGACAATTCAGTCAACCAACGAAAGGTTCATAAGATCGAAGCCCATCAATGGAATTCAAATCAAAGTCCTGTCTGACTGATATCAAAGCTCAGCCAAAACCGCTGGTCGTAGAAACTTGAAATTTGGAGGGAATGTTTGTCTTAATGGATAGGGGTGTACTAAGAAAGGATTTTTTTGAAATTCAACCCCTAAGGCGGTAAAAATGGGAAACTGTAGGCCACGCGGGTGAAACCGCGGGGAACGGCTAATGTCAAAATAAAGCGCAAACCCGTTCCTATTTAAGTTACATAATCGCCTTTTTTGGAATTCTATTGGAAGCTCTTTCCCACTGGAGATGTGACTGAGGGAATAAAATCCAAATAATCGATTTTTATCTCTTTCAAATAAATCCATTTATAAAAAATCGATTATTTAAATAAAAAATGATCGATTTTTTATATAATAATTTTTCTAACTATTCGAAAAGTTGTATTTTTTTGTACATTATAATAAAATTACTTAGAGTAACTTATAACTGCAAAATTCGATTTAAACGTGTAGTTTGGCTACACATTGGTTTAATCTCCAACAATACAAACAATGTCTTATCTTTTATTAGTACTTATTAGTAAGAGAGTAGGTAAAAATCGATTTATTTTTAGAGAGTAAGTAAAAGAATCGATTTATCAATAGTCGATTTTTCATATTAAGATAATCGATTATTAAAAATCGATTAAAAGAAAAAAATTATCGATTAATATAAAAATCTATTATTTTTCACGTCCCTATTTCCTACTGTAGTACCAAATGGAAGCGGCAGAACCAACTGCGGTTGGAGCAGCTGCGCGCGCAGGCGGCGAGCGGCGAGCGGGAGCTGTCGCACGCGCTGCCGCTGGCGTGCGCACTACTGCCGCCCTACCCCGCCTACATGCACTGCCACCTGTGAGCCGGGCGCTCGCATCCACGCAGCTACCACACTACACACTCTTGATGACATCTTCCATTTGTAGGCTTCCGAACAGCAATGAAAAAAAACCGGCGAAATGCGAGTTGGACTCATGACCTTGCTTTATTTATTGTTGTATTTATCTTCTAAATATTATCTTTCTTATCTTATATATAAAAATGAATCCCTATTTCCCTTGGTCACGGCATTACGCGTAAACGGCTTATGAAAGAAAAAAAGTATTGCGATAAACTGCAGTCCACGCAGGTGAAACCGCGGGGTGCAGCTAGAGGTTAATAATCCACCAATATTACACATTATCACTCGAAGAAACACAAGTTTTGGAAATAATAATTCAATTGTTCAATTGCCGCCAAAAAAGTCCTCGCAGATAATTGTCAGGGGCATACAATTTAATATTAGCCAGGATAGCCGGGTTGTTAAATGGCTCTTTATGTCAAATTCAACGGGAAGTACCCTATAAGTTTTGATTTGACTTTTTTGGCGGCAATTGAGTTGTCAACGTGAAAATTTTGTTTTTATTTCCAAAACTTGTGTTTCTTCGAGTGATAATGTGTAATATTGGTGGATTATTAACCATTATGTGTTCGTTAATGTGTACGAGTGTGGGAAATTGAAATAAAGTTGTGAAAGTGACTTTTCAAGTTAATCCAAAAAAGTCCGTGTAAAGTTTATGTAAAGCGCCACTACTTTACTTAAACGCCATCCTCATCCCATCATCTCATCATCATCATCACCAACATCATTTTAACTTGATTCAACTCTCTGAGTTTGAAATCTTTTACACTTGACACTGGCAAATACACTAATCGTGTGACGCCGTAACAAAACAAAAAAAAAAAAAAAAAACTTTTGATTACCTTGCGAAATTGCAAAATATGCGACATAAACTGTCATATCTTTTGATCGCGTTGACTTACAAGTTTGATTTCTTTACAGCTGAAAGATACTGTAAAGTCGAGTATGCGATATAAATTTCAACTTGAAACCTCAACGCGTTCTTGAGAAAAAGTGTCACAGAGTAATCCTATAAGGAGTCAGTTTTTTCTTTTAGAGTTACGGAACCCTTATACGCTCCTTGTCTCTAAAATTACGTAGCCTGAAATGTTGAAATAAATACCTATTTATTATGTGTTAAAACAATTAAGAAGAAAAACTGGTTCCCTCGAATTAAAATTAACCTACTTGTTCAACTTTTGTTTCGTTATTTGTTTATGTACAGTTTTGTTGTTTCTAGTTATGTTTGTCGATTCTTCTGTTGTTCTGTCGGTTGCCTCTAATTTAAATGTTGTTCAGCAAAGTGTTCACCAATCACCAGACGACCATCTCAATTAAAATAAATCTAAAAAAAGCATTCATCTTTTATATAAAATATCGGTAACGTATTTAGTAAACGATATTATTAATGCTATTTTAGTACTATTATAAATAAAAATAGCAATAGTAACATACCAAAAATCATCTAGCAGCTAAAATTACAACAACTGTACCTACTACAAAAGTTATATGTACCTAACAATATTTTGTTAAAAATAATAAAAATAGTGATGAATCAGATAATTTGTTAAATCTAAATTAAGTTAACGGCCAATTTCAATAACATAACCTATATATCCACAGTTTGCCCCCCTACTGGAGAATGGAGATAGAAATGTGACACAAGTTTCTTATAAGTAATGTCAAAGAACAATGGCCGAAACGGACCCAAGGTCGTATGAAAACGATTTTTATACGATAAAATTTTTAATTTTTTGCCGATTAAGATTATACAAACGATATTTTAAAGAAAGTGTAGAAAAAAAAGATATCGATTTTTTGACTTCGGAGTTTCTTTGGACATTTTTTAACTTACACAATGCTTGGATGTTTTGAACGCACTCCGTATTTTCTTTTTAATTCCGTTTCACGCTTTGGAAGTCCGCCCTGCTTATATTAAGTCATTAAAATCAACATAATTTATCAAATATGAACAAAAACTAAGTGACATTGACAGAAACGAAAATTTTCATACAAAATATATTGCGTTTAGGTCCAAGGCAGTACGAAAAGTGGCCAATTTTCTTTATATCTCTAGTAGGACAAACCGTGGATAGAGATGGGTTATTGAAACAGGCCGTTAGCAGACAAGACAAGTGATCGCAATCTGTAATTTTACTTTAATTAGTCATTAGTTCAAAAATCTGTGTACTTGTATAAAGTTCAGTAGAGTAAAGATAGAATAAAATAGACAAATTAATATCAGTGACAATTTGTAAATATTTGTTAGGTAAGTGTTGTTTCTGACGTAATTAGTTAATCAAGAACAAGTACTATGTGTACTTCAAATTATGCCAAAGATAAAACTCTTTATGTACATACTTTAAATTGGTAAGTCTAATTTTCTCAAACATGCTTGGAAATAAGAGCATTATTTTGACAACCTTCTTCGAGATAAATCGAACTCGCTGCACTGCCCAAATATATGCGAGCGGCGGCCGACAAAAGCTGTATGAAAATCCATATCTGTCGTGTTTAGACTAATTTCTATTATTTTTCTTATAATACGTCAAAATAATATTCTGTATCTACTGTTGTAAATTTTGATAAATCTATCAACCATATTGATCTAAGTAACTTATTTACAAAAAAGATATGTCTTGATATTCCCTAAATGTTGTAGTTAGAACTCGTAATCACTGTAAAGTACCTACCAACAGGAATTAGCAAGTAAATTGATTCAAAACCGTGTTTGCTTTTCAATCATACGCCATTTTGCGACCGTTGAATAGAGCGGGAGTACTCCATTTTCGAAATTATGCAAAGGTCTGGCGCCATTTGGAATCAGTGTTGCCAACCGCTATCAATTTGCATCTGTTAGTGAGTTGTTAACATCGGACTGGAGCTGAAGGCAAGCTGCTGCAGCGCTTTATTTTAGACGACGGATTAAACAAGGTGTTAATAACTAATAATGGGCATGTTTTACAATTACTGTAATCGCGACACTACGCCGTGTTCAGAACGTCTGGTTTTAATATGGTTCATTTTAATAATAACATATTTGTTGTATGCCAAATTCAGAAAATTTAGACATTCTCGTAGACTGTTTTAATCTATTTTAATATAAAATTCTTTGTGCAGAAGTTAATTAATTATTTTTTTTATTAAACTCTCTCTCAGGGAGAAGGCCTGTCTCCCAGCAATGGGACGTAACGTTTTATGTGATAATGATGATTAAACGTGTCAAAAGGATGACTAGATTAGGAATATTGTTCTTTTATCATTGCGTGTAGAAAGTGGCCTACGTTTTAATCTAGGTTGTAAGCCATCTCCATTCGAAGTTTCACTCAATTCCATTTAGCCGTTTCAGCGAAAAGACGTAACGAATATACGTTCACTCAAAAACTCTCATATTTATAACATTAGTGTATTTAGTGTGATGATATAATATGGTAGGAAGATAAATCGAAAAGTTATATCATAAAAATATTTATTTATTTATTTAATTATATACTATTATAACAATAAAATAAAAACAAATAAACCTAAACTATAAACTAAAATACATTATGAAAAGAAGTCCCTTTAGGCATGGTACCGAAGATACTGGCAGCGTTCCCCCTTTGGATGGCTAGACTAATTCTTTGTCCGAGGTAGCTGCCAGCTCTTCGGTCTCCGGTGATGTCGACTAACCTTTTTGTTATTTCCTTAAAAAGACCTAAAGCGCTAGGACCCCACGGACCAAGGGTCTCGACACCGAATGGGACAAAATCATATTCGGAGCCTAGACCCCTGTATTTGCATGCCTTAGCTTTTTCAAATTTTATCGAAAAGTGTGATGCAGTTTTAAGAAATAATTGATTAATATCCGTAACTTTGTATTTATCTACGCAAGCACAATCTCAAGCTACACAGCTCCTGGCTACTGCATGTACCTATTAGTCTTTCTGGTGTAACGTTGCAGCAACTTAAATTGTACCTTTGTTCCTCGGTCACAATTATTTAAATGTCGTCAAGGAAAAACAGCGGCTGCAATCGAGCGCTCGTCGCTTACTTCCGCGCGCCGAGCGGACCGTCAACTTTGACTTGTCTCGGTTTCGCATTATCTGTCAATTTATTCAAACGAGATGCTAATGCCAGGGCTTTTCGTTTTGACTCGTGATTATTTATCGTCTTTATTCGAGAGCAAACGAGAATTATTAAAGGGCGAGCTCGTGCTGGGCGGTAATTGGCCTGTTTTGATCTCGGGCTGCGAGGGTGGCCGGTAATTAGGGTTGCCGCTTCTTCAATTTTTAGCAGATTCGGATTACATCCGTGTCGTCTGCGCTCTTTTACCGACTTTTTTCTGTAATTCTTTGTTTGTTATTATTATCTACGTTTAATGTTTTGGTTTAATTATGAAATTAAAATACCTTATAATCGAATCGATACACATCGATTTAATCGATGCAATTATCTATTTTTTTTGCATTTCTTTGGTGCAACACATCGCAGGTTTCTTACGGCCAGTTTCAATAACCTTCAATAATTTGACATATCTCCAGTAGGGCAAACGGTGGATAGATAGATTATTGACACCGGAGAAGAGAAAAAGTCATAAAAACAATGAAGTGGTGAATGTTCAAAACAATGAACTAACCATTCGAGTTAATACTTTTTTTATCACTAAGTCTACTATATCAAATAACATTAAGTAGGTATTATAAAGAGGTAGAGTATGTTAGAAAGCTACATTATCTCTGAATGTCATAAATAGCTTTGCGTTTTATTAGGAAAAAAGCCTGCGGCGTTTTTCCAAAAGAAAATTCCCTTCTTTCTTACAAAAATCCTTCGCTTTCGAACCGAAAGGCTAGCAAGAAATAAACATACACAAATAGTAGACTTTGGCAAATAGGAGCTACATATACAATTGTTGTTGTTCGGTAGTCGGCGCTTGGTGGCACCCCTAGCCGGGGGGTAATTGAAGTATTTTCCCAGCGTTTGCGGGGTAGTTACTGCGTTGAATGGATTAGTTAGCGCGGTGATAACTATCTGTCAACGATGCCCGTTATAATGAGCTGTTACATTTGCCTCTAAAGTTTGTTAGGCTGTGTTGTTTCCAATTGATAGTAATTTGCTTTGATTGCAGGGATTTAACGACGTCCATGAATGAGTGAGAGAAAATTACCTACGGATAAGTCGCGTGATTGAGGATTGAGATCCGTTTGTGATGCTTCTTATGATACGGTTAGCGAAAAAAGTCGTTGAAAGGAATGGAAAAAAGTCGTTGAAATCTTTTCCTAAATCTATATCAATAATTAAATAGAATTAACTGTCTGTTTTATTGTTAAAAAAGTACCCACTTCATATAGCTTTCGTTTTACACAATGGATTAGCCATACGGGATTGAGGCAATTTTCGGCACCTAATATTCTGTGACCTAAATCCGAAACGAGCCTTGACCCTTTGTCTATGTAATTTGTTTGCCTAAGGAGGTTGGGTTCAGTTATATCTGTCAAATAATTATCATCAATTTGAGATGCTATGTTCATATCATGGTGACGTTCCAAGGGGGAGACTTTTTTTTTTTTTTACTATTTACAGGGTAGCGTTTGACCACAAGTCACCTGATGTTAAGTGATGATGTGGTCGAGGATGGCGCCACGCTACACCTGGACTGGGAACTGGCTCTCAAGACAACTGGGACTGGCTGATGATGATGATGATGAATTTGAGAGGAAGGGTAAGTTCTTGAATGAATGTATTTGTCGCGATGCCTTTAGGCCGGTCAGGCAATACACACAATCCGTATCCTTATCGATTAATATAATAATAACACCCATTTAATCTAACCCATGCAGATTGATGGAAGATAACAGTTGGTGATAATTACTTTCCTGGACAAACCTCACAAGGATTTCCACTACTACACAATTTGCTACAGGAATTTCGTTCACAACTTACAGAACAATTAGGTACTCCTTCGAAGAATCTACCTTCATTCTAATTTTCTGAACACAAAGCAGTAATTAAGTTAGTTTCTTGCAAGCTTCATAGACCAAAACGAAATAGTTAAAATTTAATCAGTTATCGAAACTAGTACGATAACTCGGCCATAGCAATGCACACAACTAAGTCGAAATGTTTCTCGAATTATTAATTTTATTTCTTTTACGAGAAACTTCTTCCAATGATGTTGTGAGTGCTGAAAAGAAAAGTAATATGCAACATGAAACGACGGACAAACATACCGCTAATGCATACACAACATTCAGACGTCAGAATAATGAAGACAAGGCTAACGAAAAAGGGTATGTCCCGACAGGCCTGAAACACAGTGATTTCCCAATAAATGTGTGTCCTGGAGACACATTAGAAGATAAAATCAGAAAATATAGAAAGGCACTGCAAAACGATGGAGCCATAGTCGAATACGTGTCATCTCAAGCTATACCGTTTAAAAAGGAAGATTTATTAAACCTTGAAACGTGTCCAGTCACAAACGTAAACTCGTTGCATGAACAATCTGTTGAATTAGGTAAAAGTAACTCTACTGTAAAGGAAAGTGAAGCAACCGCTGATGTAGTCCATCCAGCCACAGTTGCCAACGAACCTTACACAAGAAAAGGGTTTAAGTTCGCTAATGTGTCTAATGAAGAAAAAGGCGCGCGACGAGCCAGCGAGTATCAATTTAGTTCTATCGAATATTATGACGATGTGCTAGGGTTCGACGAGGAGCTGTGCCCTGACGATGTTGAAGTGATCAATTTGGAGATAGATCAGCTCAGGCAATACGATGTCGAATGTGAAATGATCATAGAGTGGAGGAGTTTAGACAACTAAAAGTTACAAGCCCATTGAGCGCCTCTAGCCAAGAAGCATTCCACAAACGTTTACACTAACAGATAACAAAAAATATGTATGGGAATGACATATTTCAACAGTGGTCAGAACAAATATAATTAATAGCATACGTTACATTAAATTTCAGTTACTTTTTTTAATTTGCTCAATCTCAACATGACTTCAGGTCTTCTTATTTGCAGTGGGTTAAAAATTCTTATAACATTCTGTAGAAACAGTAAGACGTCAGTTTATTAACGTAAACAAAGCGTCCTCTTAATGACGCTACATCCCATACAACATGATAACCAAGATGCATTATGAGATTATGACAAACTCAAATGAAATTTCACAAAGCTTATTGTAGAAAAAGAAACGTTTGCTTCTCAGCTAGGCCCCTTTTATTTTGAAGTGCGATATGGAAGACGTATTGCCATCTATTGTATTTCTGAAACAAACCGAACGCACTGAACGCAGGGTTCGTGAATTGGAACATCAAGCTATTGGGTGAACTGTGTGTATTATAATTATAGTTCGGAAAAGTGACGCTAGATGGCGTTAAATTAAAAAATGTTGCGTAGCTGTCCGCTACGAGACTACTATGCGGTTCTACACAACATTTCTGCAGATGGCGTCTTGTTGATCTTGTCCTAATAAAAGTATAGTTTTAGTAATTATCGTTGAGCGATTGATTTTGCTTGTTCAGTTTTTGTCTTTTGTCCAGTTTTAGAAATCTACTTTTTTGTATGAAATTGCGTACCTTATACGAAAAGGAAACAATGTATGGGCTCTATACCATCATTATGTATCATATAGAACGAAGATGTAGCTTGCTTAGATATTGTCGGCTTACCGCAAGAACTCATAAACCGACTTAAATACAAAACTTTGTGTAATCAATGAATTCGTCAGTCAGATAAAATTCACAGCTCGTATAAGTAAAAATCAACAAATTATAATTCTGTGCAGTATCGTCAATTCTGTATTATTAAAATCACCGTAGTCCTTAATTTTTGTAGACATTATTCAGCAGCTGGTACAGTCAGCGACAAAAGTAGCTCACCATCCATGATTTTCCAAATGCGTTTAAGATCAGTAATGATTGGGTTTTCTTACATTTTACAAGTTAGCGTTTTGACCACAACATAATAGACCTGATTCTAAGTGATGAAGTGGTCAAAGGCTGGTGTTTAAGATGATGACGGCAATCGGAAAATTTGATATTGTTCAGCGACTTTTGTCGTTGACTGTACCATCGACCGCACCATCTCTTTTCATCGGGTGAGGTACAAGTCAAGCTAATAAAAGTGTTTTAAAAAAAGTACTCGTTAAATGTTGAAGAAGTTCTATGTTTTTTTTTACTCCTTGAAGAATTTTTACGGGTGCAAATACATCAGCTAGATTTCACAACAAATTACACACACACAGTTTCACACTTACATATCACATTTCTATAGGTAGTAGTAGTTACTACTAGTCACCGAGCCCCTCTGCACCCCACACACAGATTACGTGTAAGTTTCTATGTAACACCCTCTTGCATACGAGTGTGTTCACAAAGTTCACGTGCATCTCCACCCTACTCATGATGCCCTGGTACGCAGCTAGCGTGTAACACGTGACATCACGTTTCATTAACACATGGAACTGTGTATGTGTGTGTCCTACACAAAGATCGCAAGTAGGTCACCTATTTGTAAATATCGTGGGTAATATTTGATTGATGTGATTGGTTCAGAATTTTAGAGAATTTAATATGTTGCTGAACTAAAAATGTATATTACAGCTGCGTTTTGGCTCGCGCCTTCCCGTTATCCCGCAGGAAACTTTTTCCGGGATAAAAGTGGCCTATGTGTTAATCCAGGATATAAGCTATATCTATTCCAAATTTCACTCCAATCCGTTCAGTTGTTTTTGCGTGAAAGAGTAACAAACATCCATACATCAAACATTCACGTTTATAATATTAGTAGGATAGCATAATTAGCATAGCACTTAATAACTCTCTTCTTTTCATATCTTACTTATAATTTAAAGAGATATAGTTTGTGAGATTGGATATAGGATAATAATTAATCATGTGAACTACTAATCCGATTTCGAAAATTCTTTCACGGTAAAAAAGCCACACTATTTCTGATTAAACTTCCTTTATAAGATCGTCAGTTTGTCACTTTGTAGAACACATTTTGTAGAAACAACTTTTATTTTGCGGTTTGTCAAAAAACTGTGGAACCAAAAGGTAGAATGGTTGATAAATCAATGAAACTCCCAATAATAAAAGGTAATTGCTACGATGTCTGCACATTCATTCCATTGCTACGTAGGCTACACCCTGTTATTATAATGGACGAAATAAAACATCCTACGGTTTCATGTTTGCCTGGTCGTTTTGCTTTTGTCTACCGAAGCTTCCCACTGTTGGTTTCTCCCTAGAAGCCAGCCCTGTCCAACCCCTG
Organism: Opisthograptis luteolata; assembly: GCA_931315375.2. Lineage (NCBI taxonomy): Eukaryota > Metazoa > Arthropoda > Insecta > Lepidoptera > Geometridae > Opisthograptis > Opisthograptis luteolata. The sequence goes on from OV928036.1 coordinate 1,009,826, forward strand.
TTCGTTCACCCCTATTCATTCATTGCGATCGGTAAACGTCACCTCTTACCACATTATGTGCTTGTCGCCGAGTACCTTGGCTACAGGTACACAACGAATATCTGAACTGATTTATACGTCACTAACCGAAATGCACTGCTGTAAAATACTGAATATGTGAAGCTGATATCACCTGGTTCACTGAATCTGATTACTGGTCTGATTGTCGTTTGGGGGGAAACCCCCCAGTGGCCTCCAACCTCCCCTACAGCCACCCCGAGCCTCGCTTAACTGGTCTGAATCTGGTACTGATCTGGTTCTGACTCTGATCTCTGTCCGCAGACAGTCCGATAGCATCGGTTACTGATACACACTGATAAACACTGGTAATGCATGCACTGAGTAATAACAAGCTCACTTACTGATGTTGCTCCTGCGCTGACCGGACCGTCAATGCCGCGTGATGGTTAGCGCGCTCGCTCACACCACCGATCCCCGCCAAGCCGGCGCCGGCGTTACGTCAAACTACTCTTGACATTGACAGTGACAGAGACAGATGCCTACTTTACCTATCGTAGGTAGATTTGACTTCGCATTCGCGACACTCCCCACAAAAGGAAGAAAACACAATATCTGATTCAACTGCTAAACAATTTATTGCTTTCTGAATTATGATTTCAATACAACTAATTAACACTTCTGATTAATTTCTACCGTTCAAACAATCTGATCATTAACTGAGACGTCCACTCCTTAACCCTTTCCCTAGCTCTGACTGCTGATGCCCTAGATGGTCGTTTTGCCAAAGATGTTGGTGTCTGTTCAGGGATATCTGGTAGGCTACTGGTCGCAGGATCGTTAATCTGAAGTCCCTCTGAATCTTGATTGCTAGTGGTTGGCTGATCAATCTGGACTCGTATTGGTGTAATGGTTTGAAGTTCCCCTGAATCGTGACTATCTCTGACTGTGGGATCTGTCTGCTCTGGTAAAGGTACTGTACTCTGTTCCTCGTCTATTTCAAGTGGAAATAAATGGCCTATTGAACGGGTAAACGTTTCTCCTGTTGATAATTTTATTCTGGCAACTCTGACCTGTCCGTCCGAACCCCTGATCAACTCTGCTATTTTGCCAACCTTCCAATGTACTCTGCTACCATCTGATCTTAACTGAACTGTCTCTGCTATAATTGGTGCTCTATTAACTACAACCCTTGGTTGCCGATGTTTGTCACTTCGCTCACGAAGACTAGTCAAATACTGATTATTAAACATCTTGACAAATTCTGACAAAATAATCTGGCCACGCTTCCAACCGTCAATTAGGTTAGTTTTGGTTACTGTAGCTGATTCCAAGAAATCTCGATCTGAGTCTTCAGTGGTGACTGGTCCACCGACGCGTAAAAAATCTACTGGAGTCAATACGTGCTCTAATTCAGCGCCAACTGTCGTCAAGGGCCTGGTGTTTACGACAGCTTCAAGTTCCTTCATAATGGTACACAACTGGTTATGACTTATCAAATGTTTGTCTAACGTTCTCTTCAAACTGTGCTTAACTAGGCCTATCAGGCGCTCGTAAAATCCACCGAACCAAGGTGCTAACTCGGGGATAAATTTCCAACGGATATTGTTCTTTATGCAGTAGTCTGAAGTTAACACATCTGCTGTAAGTTTAAACTGTGTCGCGTTGTCAGATATAATCAATTGAGGTAATCCTCTTACTGCAACGAATCTCCGTATCGCTAGTAAACACTCTTCTGCTGATAAATCTTTGACTACCTCCAAGTGTATTGCTCTAATGGTTAAGCATGTAAATAAGCATACCCAGCGTTTCTCTTTAGTAACTTCATCTACAAATAAAGGACCAAAATAATCTAGACCCGTAAATGCAAAAGGTAAGCTGAGCTTCACTCTCTCTGCTGGTAGGTCAGGCATAGCTGGTAATTTGAATGGCCCTCCACCGTATTTCACACATTGTGAACACTTTTTGATGACCCTTTGAACTGTTGCCCTTCCTTGCGGAACCCAAAACTTCTGCCTCAACAAAGCTAACGTATGCGAAACTCCTACGTGATAGTTTTTCTGGTGTAAATCCGAAATGATTTTGTGTGTAACGTCTGAACTCTTTGGAAGTAGTATGGGCTCTTTCTGATTGTGTGACAAATCCGTATACCTAAATCTACCTCTACACCGAATGACTCCATTCTGATCTTTATATAACTGAAGAGTTCGTGATAAGTCAGTTGCGTTTCCCTCAACCTCTTTGGGAAAATGTAAAGCCTGAATATCTAATATCTTTCGCGTGTCAACGTCAACAGATTGTTGCTGTTCATCTACTATCATTGGTTCCGTCCTATCTAAATCTGATCCAGCTGTATTATCCACCGACACTACATCCGACAGACCTACATCTGGAGGACCCTCCCCGGCCAAAACGGTTTGAGTCTGTTTTATATTTTCACTCGTATCAACGTTCTGAAACCTAGGCCACTGCTCCGCATTCTCTAATAAAAAATCAGGACCCTTAAGCCATCTATCGTAGGAATCTACGCGTTCTGCTCTTGTACCTACATCTGATGGATTGAGTTTAGTTGGTACATATCTGATTTGTAAGGCTTTGTTCTGTTTTATTTCATTGATTCTACGCGAAACAAACGGCGGTAGTAACTTTTCTGATTTGTACCAACTCAAAACAATTTGACTGTCAGTCCACAGGAATTGACCTTTGACCTTCACGCGCAAGAATTTCATTACGTAGTTCAAAAGCCTGCAGCCAATGAGTACACCCAGCAATTCTAATCTTGGAATTTGTAAGTTGTTTTGGTCCTTTAAAGGCACTAATCTAGACTTGCCGATAACGAAACTGACAATATTATTAGTGTCTAAAGAACTGCGCAAATAGACAACCGCCGCGTATGATTCTAAAGAGGCATCAGTGAAAACATGTAATTCATACTGAATATCACTTCTGTCACCGCCTGTACTCAGATTCCGCGCGTAATAACGGTTAACCTGAATTGCCTCTAAATACGGAAACTTTGATGTTATCTGTTGCCATTCAGTAAGTTGATCGTCATTTAACTTATCATCCCACTTAGTCTTTTGTTTCCATAATCTCTGAAAGAATAGCTTTGCTGGGAGCATCACCGGAACTGCAAAGCCGCAAGGATCATAAACTGAAGCAATAGTCTTCAGTACCTCGCGTTTTGATTGGACTGTGTGAAAACTGTTGTTGTTTAAATTGGATTTCAAATACAGATGGTCAGTATTTAAGTCCCATATCAGTCCTAATACCTTCACGCGTCTACGATCCTGTGCTCGGAATCTATCTGGTATTTGAGAAACTAGCTCGTTTGAATTTGAATTCCATTCCCGCAAATTCATGGACAAACAATCGAATGATTGCTTAGATTCTCTGTATAGGTTAAGTGCGTCTGAGTTTGTCTGTGTGCCTGTTACTATATTGTCAACGTAAATGTCATCGGCTATTTGTTTCATAAGAGTGCTATTCAACCTGCTTAGGTGAAACTTAATTGTCGCATTCAGCAAAAACGGACTTGATATAACACCGAACGGAACCCGACAAAAGCGTAAGTGCACAATATTATCTGATCTGACTCCACAATGTATGTCCTTAACCCACAGGAATCGCGTTACATCTTTATCTACATCTTGGAGACCTAACTGTAAAAAGGCCTTCTCCACGTCTGCTACTATACCTATAGGGTGTTCTCTAAATTTAATTAATAACCCAGTAAGATCTCCTAACAACAGGGGGCCACGATATAAGCTTTCGTTCAAACTTCGATTATCTGCTGTTTTCGCTGAAGCGTCATAGACAATACGAAGCTTATTGGGCTTATCCCGACTACGGACACAGTGGTGAGGAAGGTAATGAACCGGATGATTCTGTGAAATAGATGGATCTGGTACTACTTCTATAATCCCGTTTTGCAACTGCTCCTGAATAACTTGATCATAGGATTTGATCTCAGAACTATCTAAACGTTTTAGCAAACTATTCAAGCGACCCCAGGCTAAACCAAGATTATTAGGAAGAGCTGGAGGAAACTCAGTCCATGGCCATTGAACATGATATCTATTGTCTTTGTACTGGACGGTTTCATTAAAGTGTTTTATCGCTTCTTCGTCATGAGTGGATTTTGGGGAATCTGTAATACCTATTGATTCAAGGTCCCATAATCGTTTAACATCATCTAACTTTAACGGCAGGTCAGGTTCATTCAATTTATTATCAAACACTGCACTTGACTGGAAGTAAGTCAATACGGTTAACTGATCGGAACTGTCAACGACCTCACTAACTTGTCCCGACCATACCCAGCCAAAGTCTGAATTAACAAGGAAAAGGTCCTGACTGATCGACATCTTTTGTTGCGACATGAACGAATGATAATAATCATTTCCTATCAGAATGTCTACTCTATCACCACAAGAACCATCATCTGCCATTATAAGACCTCTTAGCTTAATATTATCCCATACAGAGGCTGATTCATTAAACACTGGTGTTCGTACACTGTTTGTGATGTGAGGTACAACGTTTGCGTGAACAAGCCGTTTGACACCAGTTCGAGTCGTGATTTTAAAATTGACTACCGGACTTTCTATCTGATGTGGTGATTTCGCGCCGAAAGTAAATATTGACAGATTCATTTTCTCAGCTATGGGCAAATTAAGCGATTTAGCCATAGACTCTGTTATATACGATCGCTGGCTACCACAATCAAGTAAAATTCTACCCTGCAACTGTCTCGATTCTATGTCGGAATTACTAAGCGTGACTAGGCCGGTTTGCAACAATGTAGTGCTGACTTCAGATCTAATATGTAAGCTATCAGTTTGTATCGACTTTGCTGGCTGTACCAGTTTAGTGGGGCATAATGCTCTATTGTGAGTGCCATATTTACCACAATGCCTACATTTTCGTTTAGCACGGCAATTTTCCGCCCTATGCCCTTCACCGAAACAATTGTAGCAGCGGTTTCCTAATCGAGACTTCCTATCCTGCATAGTTTTATACACTGTACATTCGTCATTAAAGTGATCCTGCCTACAGAATATACACCTACTAAATTTCTTTTTAGGTGGCTCATTAGTTTTGTCCGAGTCACTGGGTCTTTTACGATTGGGCGCTTTTGAGTTATGGAACTGTCTGTTGTCAAATTTAGGTTTATCTTTCCTAAAGTTCGTAAACCTGCGTGGTTGACTGTCCCTATTTTCTTCAGATCTGACGTGTAAGGAACCTAATGTAAAATTATCTGAGTTGTGTTTACTTTCACCGGTTGGTATACTGATCTTTCTACTATCTGCCGTCTCTTTCTTTAATCTGTTTGAAGTCTCTCTAGCTGATATAATATACTCTAAATATTTCCTAATACAATCGATTGATTCGTCTTCACCTGTCATCTTCATTCTCAATTCATAAATAAGGTCCTCTGGAAACTTCTCCATAATCATAACTCTGAGGTGGTTATGGTTAACATCTTCTCCTAATGAACTTAGTACTCTAAGGTGTCTCTCAATTTCATTAAGTACTTGCCTACAATCCTTTACCTGACTGGTTGATGCTGTTTTTATCCTATATAACGCAACATAATGGGCATCAATAATGGCACCAGGTTTTCCATACCTCTCTTTTAATGTGTTGACAGCTATACGGTAGTTTTTGTTTGTTGTGTCCAACCCTTCAATCGCCTGCTTTGCATCGCCTTCAAGAACTGATTGAAGGTACAATAATTTATCGACGTCACTGATATTTCTGTTGTCTACATTTGATGAAAACTGGTCCCAAAATTGGTACCATTTGAGAACGTCACCATCAAATTTAGCAAGCTCCATTCGTGGCAACTTGCTAGCGATGTTAATATTTTCACCGCTGGTGGTAGAAACTGTTGCGCGGTTTCTATCATTTCGCCTAATGTTAACTTCTATTTCAGCTAATAATTCTTCGGCCTGAATTTGTGTTGATGTGTACTGACTGACTTCATCACTGTTAGGTTCTGTTATTACTTTGCAATAATTCTGAATTTCAGAGACAAATCTGTTATTGGCACCTTTCAGTTTAGACCCAAGCAAATCTAATTCGTCATAATTGGCATCATTATCGGCTAATTTTTTAAGTTCACACTGCGCTGAGCTTATGTAAGATAGTACAGAGTCGTAAATCATTTTTAAACGAGTTCGGATGACTTCCTCCATTTTTGAGTACAGTACCTGCCTATACGAGTCACGAGCAAAGACGGGAACCTTCTAACGTCTAGTACGATATGTCCAAGAATCTAAAACAAAGGTAATCGTAAAAGTCACTACTTTAAACTGTAAGAATCGCTGATTAACTTGATTACTTGCATAGGTACATTAATTTTGTAGTAGAACTGTACTAAGTAAAACCAACTAAGCTATTATGTAGTGAACTGTACTTCTGCATTTTATGTGTAGGTAAAACCTCTGCGTAATACTCGTTCTTTAAAAATTACGCAACAGAAAATAAGTAGGGTAAGATGTAACCAACCCGGCAAGATAAATAATGTTGGTAGTTATTGAAATGTGTAAACACGAATTCAAAATATCAAACTCGTCAAACTCACTAAACCTTCATCAAGATATCAAACGTTTCGTCACGCTTAATATGCACATGATTGCTGTTAAAACTACAACTCCAAGTAAAATATGCACTTAACAACTTGCATATAAAGAACTAAATTCTGTAATGTTAAAAATCATGATACCTTTTCACTATTAAACATCGCTACCTTCAGAGTGAACAACACGACCCGCATTTTTCAGAAATATTTCTTAATACCCTCACTATGAGAAAAATAGCTTATACAAAATTTTAATTGCGATAAATATTTGTATGTATTATCCCAGCACCTCCACCATGTCGCCGAGTACCTTGGCTACAGGTACACAACGAATATCTGAACTGATTTATACGTCACTAACCGAAATGCACTGCTGTAAAATACTGAATATGTGAAGCTGATATCACCTGGTTCACTGAATCTGATTACTGGTCTGATTGTCGTTTGGGGGGAAACCCCCCAGTGGCCTCCAACCTCCCCTACAGCCACCCCGAGCCTCGCTTAACTGGTCTGAATCTGGTACTGATCTGGTTCTGACTCTGATCTCTGTCCGCAGACAGTCCGATAGCATCGGTTACTGATACACACTGATAAACACTGGTAATGCATGCACTGAGTAATAACAAGCTCACTTACTGATGTTGCTCCTGCGCTGACCGGACCGTCAATGCCGCGTGATGGTTAGCGCGCTCGCTCACACCACCGATCCCCGCCAAGCCGGCGCCGGCGTTACGTCAAACTACTCTTGACATTGACAGTGACAGAGACAGATGCCTACTTTACCTATCGTAGGTAGATTTGACTTCGCATTCGCGACAGTGCTCCTGGTACTGTATCGTTCTATTTGCCAGACTCCTTGGCTGTCATTTTCCCACACTTGGCTGTTAACTCCCCACACGAATTGTCTGTTTGTACTCGTAATCTACCTGCCGTTCCCAATAACCGACAGTTTGCAGTTTTGCACTAATGGAGAAAGAAATTTGACATAAGCTCCATAAAAGTAATGTCAGTTGTCTATCTCTAGTTGGGCAAACTGTGGATAGATAGAGTATTAGGAACGGTCATTAATGCATATGAAAGTTTATACGGTATTTACTTAAATTAAAAATAAAACAATTTTTAATTTTTTGTTTATTCCGGTTAATCTCTGAAACGGCAGGCAGGACCGATTTTGACGGGACTTTCACTCCCAGATAGCTAATATAACTTATGAGCAGTAACTTAGGGCCTACTTTTAAATAAAATAATGAACTCTGGGGAAGATCATAGGCTACTTTTGTTCGCGATAAATTGTGGTGCACGCGGCTAAAACCGCGGGGAACAGCCAGTTGAAAGTTGAAACTAAGTATTTGATATAAAGGTTGACTTCTTTGTTACAAATCGCTACCAGTATGTAACAATTCAGAGGTAGATAATTATGTGGGCAAAGTTAGTTCAAAGTCGTAAATTCGCTACTTAAAAAGTAAACTTGGTAAAGGCGGTTACATTTTTTAAAATAAAGCTGAAGTTACTGTTATCCGTTAAAAGTTAGCCAGTTCTGCTGATGTTTGGGTTTATGATGGGCACATTGCTGTATATTTTCTTTCCACCTGCTAGATTATGTACGTGTTGCAAGTTGCTAGTATGTATTTTTTTTATGAAAACTAACAAATAGCAGGCACCAACAACGCGGCCTACAAAAAGAACCTGAACTGAAGCTGAAACTCTTACACTACAATAATTATTGATAAAAAGTAGCCTATGTTTTAATCCAGATAAGCTATCTCCATTCCAAATTTTACTCAAATCCGTTCAGTAGTTTTTGCGTAGATAGTACTCCCCAACTTTCATATTTATAATATAAGTTTGGATTATAGGTACATTGTTATCTATGTCCATGCTTATACCTCGATCGTACCGTAGTGCACATGCGCTGTGATTCGCCCCCGGGGGTGAAAAGTTGCTCACTCATCCCTCATTCGGGGGCGCTAAAGAATACCTCCGTCGATTTCTGATTTCCTGGTAGCTATGTTTTGGGTTTTGAGCTTCCTTAATTCGGCCGGTCTTCGTTTGGTGGTTTGTTTTGTCTCAGTTCAAGTTTAAAACACAATTTAAAAAGGTTTGCGATATTTCTACAAAAACTTTGTTATTTAAAACTCGTCTGTTGTCTTAGCAGACATTTTTTAATTTTCTTTTATTTGGTTCACAGAACTGGTTGAAAAAACAGTTAGTATGGCTTGCACAGGTGCACAAAAATGGACACATACATGATAGTGAACTAAATGGAAAATAGTAATTTCTAGTACAAAATAAATAATTTTGTGTTACTAGCTGCGCCTCTAGCTGCGCTTCACGGTTTTCCCGTCATCCCGCAGGAGCCTTTTTCCGGGGTTAAAAGTATCCTATCCAGGGTATCTGCTATCACCATTCCAAGTTTCACTCAGATACTTTGAGCCGCTGTGAAAAAGTAACATACACACACTCACTCACAAACATTAGTCTGATGTGATTTGTTACTTGATGCAGGTTATGCGTCATGAGAGTATAATGTCCAATCATAGCTCTTTGCTCTCACAACACCCCACTGGGACAATCCAGTATCTCTTCTATTTTCTGATATCCTGGTAGCTATGTTTTGTGTTTGCGAGTTTTCAGTGATGGCCGCATAAACCTGTACCTCCGACCCGACCTTATTAACTAAGTAACAATGTAATGCTAAAATTGTAAAAAAAAAATTGACATATTGATCCAAAACCGCGGATAACGGATCAGGATCGATTATTAATTTCGGGCGTTAAAGGATCAAATGTGCGTGAGAAGTTTTTTGAAGCGATGATGCGTCAGTGGTAGTGACGTCGGCTTGCCATCCGTAGCTCATGGGTTTGAATAATACAATGAACTTGAGCTTTCGGTGAAGGAAAACATCGTAATGAAACCATAGCTTTTACATTTTCAAAAAAAAAAGTTAAATTGTTTCCACAGTGCGGTATTCTCTCCAACATCGGCCAACACAAAGAAATACTTTGCACTGACTGCAGATAATAGATACCATTGTCCTTTTTTTTAAGGCTAAGCAACGCGCTCGTTTGTGTTTGCTTGCTTTGGAGCACGTGCGTTCGTCTTCGATTTCCATCTGCTTGTGGAAATGGTCTAAGGTTTTATCCAACCGTGCAGGTGAAACACCGGGTTTACTGCAACGTGGGTTCGACGACGAAACATGGATGTTGCATATTTCTGCAGACAGTACGTGTCGGAATTGCCGATGCGTGAGTTTTTCATTTTCGTTTATTGATGAAAACATGAATACATTTAAAAGCCCTTTGAAGACTTCAATGTACCATTTAATGCTCCGCTTTCTTTCTAAATGATACATAGATAGCATTTGATCTTTTATATCTACCCAGCCCATAAATTTGTGTTAAACCTCCACGACTTAGGGTTTGTTTCATGATGGCTTGTCCAGCTCGTCGGCCTTCTACGAGAGCCGCATTGTGATAAGTAGACACTGTGGTTACCAATTTAACATCCTTCCAAGCGGTAACAGGAACGTCACCACAATGTCTGCTTACTAAATTTCCTCGTGCCATTCTCCGTTCGTCTAAACTTTTTACACCCGTCGGAGTATTGACTCTTTTGCGGTTCAGGGTGCTAACGACATTCGTTTTGTTACATTTCAAAAAACGGCAATGATTACAAAAATTGACCATAAATAGCGTGTACCCTTTTTCAAGGTAGTCCGCTATTAACTGCAGCACAATTTTTGCCGTGCTGCTTCTAAAACCATGGATTGGGGCTGAATCTGTTGTGCTTGTGCTCTTTCCCGTGTAAAAGATTATTTTCAGAACGTAGCCACTTACCGAATCGCCAAGTTTGTAGCTTTTTATGCCGAACCGAGCTGCTTTGATTCGGATGCTCTGCATCCAACTCGGTGTCGACAGTAAGAACAGCGGCCAGCGCTGCACCAAATGTTTCACTGTCGGTCTATTTAAAGGACACAACCCATTAACCATAAGCACATGCACACACCATGCGAACCAATGTGCATTTTGATGGATCCTGAGCATTCACTTGCTATGAAAACATTGACAGCATTATTTGATTGCTCGATTGATATCTTTTAAAGATGTAAGGCGAACATTTAATATCTCCTACAAAGTGATGTTAGCCTAGTATCTATGTTTTGGGTTACAAAATTTCGTAGACGGCCGTGTCGCGTTTGGTGCAGCATCACCATTGCCGCGCGTCGCTGCGCTTCTGTTCCATCGCGATAAGGTAGATGGCGCACATTACAAGGCTAACCTCTTTATAATTTCTGGTGTCTTGGTAACCAGAGACGTCAAAACCGTGACCTGGCAGTAGTTAAAGGCGTGGTATGGTAACCATGACAACAAATGTGTCGTGTATTTGTTGTATAAATATGAGACGCCATAATAAAATTGTTTTCTATAAATGTCCTATTTTTTTTGTTATTTATACATAACATAATTACGTAATATGAAGATGGATAAAAACAAAATAAATAATTGTCTTACTCAAACTCTAACATCGCGCGTTCACATGTTGGGCGCCAATCTCAATCAAAGTTCAATAATGCAACTAAATTAAGCAGTTTTTATAACTTGTCAGTATTTTTCATAACAAGTTTCATGTATTAATTGCCATGGTTTACTGTAATGTCATCTTCTGGTCGATGTTATTTTTAACCGACAAAAAAAATATCGATCGAGCAATTAAATAATGATGTCAATGTTTTCACAATAGTAGGGGAGCCCATGATGCTAAATGTGGATTTACTCGAGCGTCGCGGAAACCTATTAGATTTGGTAGATTAGATGTTAAGAAGAATAAATGTCCTATAATGTTTCCACTTTCAGCGGTGGGGGAAGCTTCCACAGATCTTTATGGTTATAAAAAAAAACTATGACATAACATGGACTCAAGTGTGTAATATACTAATATATTTCATGCTCCAGAATGTCTCTGATATGAAATATAATATAATAATCAGTCGGTTTGTATGGTGTGTGAGTGGCCATCCACGAGGAGGTAAAAAAAATATTGCTCTACAGCGTCAAATTTTCAGAGTGGGGGGTGTTCAGTGAACCCCACAGATGCTCCCATTTCTTAGACTGACGATTTGAAAGCGACACCAGCTCTTAGCGAATCTAAAAGTTTCCCCTGAGCGTACCCACCAATGTTAAGGGCTCATAATGGCTGGAGGTGCTCATCAATATGTAAGGTATCCTCCCATATATTAATCTGACGCGCTCGAGTAAATCCCAAAATCCCCTCTTGGGCTCCCCTACTACAAAGCCAATGCTCAGGTTCCATCATTCATATCTCCTACAGAGTGATGTTAGCCTAGTACCTATGTTTTGGGTTATAAAATTCGACGCCAGACGGTCGTGTCCCGTGAATCACTAGCGCCGCGCGTCGCTTGCCTCTATTCCTGATATTTAAGGTAGATGGCGCACAACACAAGGCTAACCTCTTTATCATTTCTGATGCCTTGGTAACCAGTGACGTCAAAACCGTGACTTGGCAGTTATTCGTTAAGGCGTGGTATGGTAACCATGACAACCAATGTATCGTGTTTTTGTTGTTTATAATGACACGGGACTTTATTGGCGGCAATAATTGTACTGTCTACATGAAAATTTAGTTTTTTTCCAAAACTTGTGTTTTTTTGAGAGATAATGTGTGATATTGGTGGATTATTAACCATTATGTGTTCCTTAATATGTACGAGTGTGGAAAATTGAAATAAAGTTGTCATAGTGACTTTTCTAGTTGCTCCAAAAAAGTTGGTGTACAGTTGGTCACCACCACTTTACTTAAACACTATCGTCTGTGACCTGGCTTGTTGCTGGGTTCCATCATCGTAACATCATCATCATTAATACTTGATTCTACCTCCGAGTTTAAAATATTTAATACTTGACACTGTTAAATACTCTAATCGTGTGACACCAAAACAAAAAAAAATATATGACACGTCCTAATTAAAAGGTTTTCTATAAATTTCCTATTATTATTTTGCTATTTATATACAATACATAAAAATAATATAATGATGGAAAAAACCCAAAAAAAGTCTTTCTCAAACTCACACATCGTTCGTTCACAAGTTGGGCGCCATTCTAAATCAAAGTTCAATGATGCAAGTAAAATAGCAGTTTTTATCACTTGTCAGTATTTATCATAACAAGTTTCATGTGTTAATTGCCTTGGTTTATTGTAATGTCATCTTCAGGTAGATGTTATTTTTAACCGGCGAAAGAAATATTAATCGAGCAATCAAATAATGCCAATGTTTTCACAGAAAGCCAATGCTCAGGTTCCATCATTAATATCTCCTACAAAGTGATGTTAGCCTAGTACTTATGTTTTGGGTTATACAATTTCTTAGACGGCCGTGTCGCGTTTGGTGCATCACAAGTTTAGTGTCCCGCGTCGCTTGCCTCTAGTCCTGATAAGGTAGATGGCGCACAATACAAGGCTAACGTACTGAACTGACCTCTTTATAATTTCTGATGCCTTGGTAATCAGAGACGTCAAAACCTGGCAGTATTCGAAAGGCGTGGTATGGTAACCATGACAACAAATGTGTCGTGTATTTGTTGTATAAATATGACACGTCATACATAGTAAAATTGTTTTCTATAAATGTCCTATTATTTTTTTGTTATTTATACACAATTTAAAGGTACGTAATATTAAGATGGGAAAAAAAATTGTCAAACTCTCACATCGTGCGTTCGCAAGTTGGGCGCCAATCTAAATCAAAGTTCAATAATGCAACTAAATTATGCAGTTTTTATCACATGTCAGTGTTTTTTCATAACAATTTCCATGTATTAATTGGCTTGGTTTACTGTAATGTCATCTTCAGGTGGATGTTATATGACTTATGCTACGATTTAGAAAATTTGACTATTTATTAAAAATGAATGTATTGATTAGTTTTAAAATATTATTAAGTTTTATACACTATTGAATTAGGATATACCTGTAATAATAGCTGTAATTGAATTAAATAAATAAATAAATAAATAAATGTTAATTTTAACAGACGCGACGAAAAAAAATATCAATCGAGCAATCAAATAATGCCAATGTTTTCACAGAAAGCCAATTGCAATTAAAGCCAGGAGGAGAATAAATATCACCCCACACAGATCTGGATGAATCACTCTAACCAGCTACCAAAATATTTTTTCCTACCAAAACTCCCAATACAATCTACTGCCACCATTATTTCCCGCCAAAAAATCTACTCTATCAACAATTATGAAAAGAATATAAAGTTGCCATACACATAAAATGTGTGCAATCGTAGACATTCTGCCACAGATATAATTAATATAATTAAATGGATTAATGAGTATAATGGCAATATTTAAGTAAGAGAATGAAGTTACTATGAATTCTAATTTGTTGTCATGTTTTTAGTTATATTCTGACATAAGACATTGCTTGTTATTGTTAACACAATGCTCAGTTTCCATCGTTAATATCTCCTACAATGTGATGTTAGCCTAGTACCTATGTTTTGAATTACAAAATTTCGTAGACGGCTGTGTCCCGTTTGGTGTATCATCACCATTGCCGCGCGTCGCTGTGCTTCTGTTCTATCGCGATAAGGTAGATGGCGCACAACACAAGGCTAGCCTCTTTATAATTTCTGGTGCCTTGGTAACCAGAGACGTCAAAACCGTGACCTGGCAGTTAAACGCGTGGTATGGTAACCAGGACAACAAATGTGTCGTGTTTTGTTGTAGACACAAAAAAAATGAAAAAAAAATGTTTTCTAAAAATGTCCTATTATTTTTTATATACACAATATATAGGTACGTAATATAAAGATGGATAAAAAAATTGTCTTACTCAAACTCTCACATCGTGCGTTCACAAGTTGGGCGCCATTCTAAATCAATGTTCAATAATGCAACTAAATTATGCAGTTTTTATCACATGTCAGTAATTTTTTCATAAAAAGTTTCATGTGTTAATTGTAATGTCATCTTCTGGTGGATGTTATCTTTAACCGACGAAAAAAGATATCAATCGAGCACAACACAAACTTTCGCTTTTACATTAAGTAGGATATCGCTAGAACTATCTTTATAAAGTATCAGGAACTGTAGAACTAGGTATTGGTAAAACGTGCTACACCTTCGATACTATCGCCCATTTTCCTATCAGCTGAGATCGTGGTGAAACGTTATCGCAGACAGTTGCAAAAAATACAAAATCGTTCGTGTGTGTGTTCGTGTATTGAGCTATTTTAAAATGGACCTTGCAGCTCTGCGATTTAGGTAGACTTTGTCAAAACTATGCGTTGTGTGAGAAAGGGGATGAAACACAGGAAATCTTTTACATGTGCAGTTGAATAACTTACTTATCTTGGACGCGGGAAAGTTGCATTTCCATTGTTCTTGCTTCCGTACAGTAGTGGGAATCTTTCTGGATTGCAATTTAGACTTTGTCTAGCATAACACAAGTTTGAATGTCGCTTGCTGGAAGACATGCAGCGCTCTTTTACGTTTCTGATGCCTTGGTACCGAATGCCCTTTGTCACGTGACGTCACTCCGGGATTCACGCCGTCACGGCGCTTGTTTTTGTTGAGTGTGACAATACTTGTCAACAGGATCCCATTCTGATATCAGAAGATGTTAAAATAATAATGTTATTAATTATACTAAGTATCTTTGTAAAGGCTCTCATTTTATGTTACCTTTGGAACCACTGATCCGATTTTGTAAACTCTCCCAGCTGAAACCGAGGGGTACAGGCTATATGTTAATTATAATTTAATTATTCAGTTGACTGCTATGTATGAACGTGTTTTTTTTTTTATTATTGACAATCGTTGAAACATTTATGCCATCATCATGTCAGAAGGATATTTAAAAAAATAAAAGGGATTGATTGGAATTTAGAATTTTGAGTAATAGAAGGAAATAAAAAAAAACCTTGGCAAAACATAACTCGAAAAAATATACACAAAAGAAGAAGCGGCACGAAATATAAATGAATGATTATAATATACAAGATATACCATATTAAAATTACAGTTTAATGTTATCTACAGTAACAAAAGACGAAATTAAATCAATGGATGAAGCGTTGATACTACATAAAATATTATCTATATGTACAGGGAATGGGAATTTATGGTGAATTAACAATGAGAATGAGCTATGATCGAAGTTGGGGCAGGAAAAAAAAGGTTTAACGTGAAATTTATTAAAAGTCTTACTGATTAATGCCTATGCGGGACTTTTTTGGCGGCAATCGAATTGTCAACGTGAAAATTTTGTTTTTATTTCCAAAACTTGTGTTTCTTCGTGTGATAATGTGTAATATTAGTGGATTATTAACCATTATGTGTTCGTTAACGTGTACGAGTGTAGGAAATTGAAATAAAGTTGTGAAAGTGACTTTTATATTTGCTCCAAAAAAGTCCGTGTAAAGTTTAAGTAAAGCGCCACTACTTTACTTAAACACTATCCTCATCCCATCGTCATCATCATCATCATCTAAACTTGATTCAACTATCTGAGTTTGAAATATTTTATACCTACTTACTTGACACTGGCAAATACACTAATCGTGTGACGCCATAACAAAACAAAAAAAATGCCTATGTGACAATACATAATTATATGACAAAATATAGTATATACAATACTGCCTGCGCCCCACGGTGTCACCTTCGCGTCGCAATATAAAATAGCCTACGACCTATTCTCAGATCTAACCAAGTAAACACAAAAAAAAAACATAAAAATCGGTCAAGCCGTTTCGGAGGAGTTCGATAACAAAGTAACACGAGAATTTAATATACAGTGAGAAAAAAAAACTGCCTTTCCTTCTGAGTCTTTACCTTCCAAGACCGATTCTTTCCTTATTTTATATTAGTCTTCCTTCTGAATCGCAAGTCCTTCCCTTCGTTCTTCGTTCGTTCGTACTTCGTTTCTTTCGTTCGTTCCTTCGTTCGTTCTTCGTTCTTCTGAGTCGTTTTGACTCAGAAGGAAAACGGTATTTCAGAAGGTCTTTTTTCTCCGTGTACCTACATATTCTTCAGGAACGCTGTCGAATTTCTGAAAACAGATATAAATATACCTACCGTAGGTACGAGTTCGTACGTAGGTAATAAGGTAGGTACGTAATACCTACGAATGTTTCTATTATTATAACGATTCTGTTTAGTAATACAAACACACATTTGTACTATAGTGCTGGTATATATATGGGTACGTCAAAATTGAAATAGTCATATAGGCTCAGGGAAAACTGGATTGTCTGTAAATACCAACTTTTGATTTTTGTAAATAAATATTCCGTTTTCCCTTTTTAATTAATAAGTAAAATAAAACATTGACACTGGCAAATGCGCAAGCCGCGCGACGCCACATTAAAGAAGAAAAAAAACTGCATTGTCAGTAATGGCAGTACCGTCGACCACAGCATGTTTGTTATCATTCGCTTTATTTTAATGCACTTAAGTTATTCTATTATTATATTTTTACTATTTACAGGGTAGCGTTTGACCACAAGTCAACTGATGTTAAGTGACGATGTGGTCGAAGATGGCGCCACGCTACACCTGGACTAGGAACTGGCTCTCAAGTGAGGCTGCCGGAACACACCGATAGGTGCGTGTAAATACATGTGTAAAATAACGGTGTTAATTTGTCTAGTTTTTTAAACAAACCACCCCTTATTTTTTTAGTGTCATTGGGTTTATTCCAAAATTTATTGGTCGAAAGTTTTCAATTAACGTTCCAGTGTCAGAATTCGGTTTTATAAGTTTTTTTTTTATAAAGTAAATCCTTGATCTAGTATCACCTGTGCGCGTACGCCTTGTGAATGCGGCTCAGCCATTACGTTTGTAAATCGTAAAACCGCAGATACTCTACGGTCGGATTTAACGAGCCTTTGGTTTGGGCGATATTTACAACCGCTGTTGGTATAGTTTTTCATTTTGGTAATTTTACTGTATGTAGGTAGGTATTTATGTGTCATCAATGCACAAAATTTGTCCTGTAGCGGGAATCGAACCCGCGACCTCACGCTTCACAGTCGGCTATCCGCCCATTGCGCCACATCGGTCGTCGATGTTAAATATTGCCAACGTTTAGTGCTAAATAAACTAAACCCTTTCTAGTTAAGTTAACATAATAAAAGCGAAGCCAGTAAGTGTTAAAACCGAGCAGCACTACACGTACGCCATTTAGGGTCATTACAGCCAAACGCGGCTTCACGCCATTCCTTTATTCCATCCCATAAAGGTAACCAGCGTTTGCTGACTGACACATCAACACACATACTAAATGGACTACAGGTACTAAAGCCCATTGGCATCGTTCCTACCAACCTAAGTGCTTTTTATCGCCTGAGCCTTATTCGGGTATTTTTTTGCCGACGTAGCGCAGAAAGCTCCCATTTCTGTGGCACGACGGAGTAAATGTAGACTGAACAATGAATTTAATCTCTAGTGAGAGGAGGCCAACTTCATACGACGCTGCCGGCAGCCAATTGAAATAAGTTGATCCCCGAGGAGTTGTGGTTGTGGGTCTGAAGCACCATGTAGGGCCGCGCCTACTTTACGAGGCTGAAAACTACATCGTCGCAGGCCCAAGTATAATATGAAAACCGTTAACCGTTGCTGGATGAATACTGGCCATTCTTTGTTTAAATATTTAAAATAAAAGTATTTCTGATTCGCGCAATTATAATATACTAGCTGTTCCCTGCGGTTTCACCCGCGTGGGCTACAGTTTATCGCGATAAAAAGTATCCTATGTCCTTCCCCGGGGCTCAAATTATCTCTATACCAAATTTCATTTAAATCGGTTCAGTAGTTTAGGCGCGAAAGCGTATAATATATTCCGTATACTCCAAACTTATTCCCGCACTTCGGTGCCTCTCACCGCGTTACCTGCTGTATCCATTATCCTGCGCGCGTTTGAACCGCGCGGCTAAAGGTCTTCCTGGTTCGCAAATTGCGACCACAGTTTACCTATTTCATAGAATGTTCTCCCGCCTTCGGTCCCCCCTCACCTCACCGCGTTTCCCGCGGCACTGCGGTGCAGCGGGTTTCTTTTTCTACTACTACTTACATTTTTAAACTCGTGATATCTTTCGAATGGAATGTCCGAATTGAATAATTCAAAAAGTTATATGAAGGGATTGAAGCAGTTTTGAATGAGAAGTAATTTATTTTGATAAGGATTCATACCAAGATACAAATAAAGAGCCTTTTCTAGCGGCGGCATTAAAATTTAATTTTTAAAATAAAAAAAACACTTATTGCTCCATAACTATAATAGTTAGACATATGCTCTCGCGGACTTTTTTGTAGATCTTAATGGGACCTACAAACCCGTGATACATTGTTTTGTTCTAGTGTCAACAGTTTTTGCAGCGCACGCAAAAATAGATTTTCGATTTCACACCTTGGGTTGCAAAATAGCAATTTTCTTACGGATCCCTAATTTTTTTGGAAATAAAATATAGCCTATAGCCTTCCTCGATAAATGGGCTATCCAACACTGAAAGAATTTTTCAAATCGGACCAGCAGTTCCTGAGATTAGCGCGTTCAAACAAACAAACAAACAAACAAACAAACAAACTCTGCAGCTTTATAATATTAGTATAGATATACCTACTTAGCAAGTATATAAAACCCAGATTACCGCTGTAACCAATCTTCAAAATCTATCTGAGCATAGGTTAGTCTAAAAAACAGCGCTCACATTGAGTGAACGCGGCACACGCTGAAGACCTGAAGTTAACCTTGTTGCCGTAGTATAATTAAAATATTTAACAAGTAGGTACTGTAATATGACAATAAGAAATGTATATAACATCCCTACTAATATGATATATATAAATGCGAAAGTATTACTGTCTGTCTGTCTGTCTTTCTCGCTTTCACGCCTAAACTACAGAACCGATTTAAATGAAATTTGGTACGAGATAGTTTGATGAATCCTGAGGAAGGACACAGGTTACTTTTTATTTTAAACTGTAACCCACGCCGGTAAACCCCGGGGAACAGCTAGTTTCAAATACATTTATTTAACGTTTAAAAAGTAAGACACGATATTCACCAAAGGAACAACAACGGAAATAGCACATCCGTAACAACAATAAAAATTAAAACTCCAATCATTACAATTTACAAAATAACAAGAATAGCACTGTTTATATCACGCAGAATTGGTTTAGGGCCAATTATAAATAGCCCGGCCTATGTCCTCTGCACATATGACACGATTCGGTAAAGAAAACCCGATAGAATAGAAAAATACGTGACACGGACGCGCGCTTCCAGTCCGCCATACAACTTTTCCCGGGTTGGTCGACACCTACGCTCTCCTCGACCTCAAATATTAAAAGTTAAAAGACTCCGCACGTCAATGAAAAGTTCCGTGACAGCGACTTCCGACGGAATAGTGTGATGTGCGATACGTACTCAAGTGAATAGTGTCGAAGAACAATGACATTGATGCGTGAACGGTTTCGGCTGACAGGAGTGTCGTTTTGGCGCCAAACGCACGCATGACGGATGAGGCTCCCGCGCTTTTCCTTCAGGTGCGTTCAAGTAACTTACGTTGATAAATGGTTATTTATACTAATGAACAATTCTATAGCTACGGATATATATGTATTTTCGAGTAAGTATCGTTTCATCGCGTCTACTTTTTCATTTCCTTTATCACAGCGCTAAATTCGGTGCAATATTCTTTTTCGTAACCAGACGATGGTATTTCGTAGTAATAATTCAAACGTTAAAAGCCTCGCTGGGTAGTGAATTGTGTCATTTCACGAAATAAACTGCTCCGGCACAGTTTTAAAGACTTATGGTAAATTAAGCGTTGTAGTACGAGTACGTACAGAAGCAGACATCAAAGAATCGGTTTGGTAGTTTCGTTAATTTTATTTGTTTTTAGCCAAATGGGTTCGGTTAGGTTTAAGACTTGTCGGTCGGCCGGCAGTTTTTGAGAGGTGTGTGTACGTCAGATATGATTGGTGAGCCCGATGGAGCGCACGTGGCTTCTGTTATTAGACACAAACAAGTGGCTTCTATTTTAGTTGTCGTGTCGTAACAAATGTCCCTCGGGCCGGTGTTTTGATAAATTGCCGTTTCTGATAAATCCGTTGTCTGCTTGGTGTTGGTGCACGCGACCACCGGGCCGCGCCGCCAACTTTGATGGGTGATTGAAGGGTTGCGATAAATATGCCGGTAAGTTTTTACCATTTGTTGTATCGACGTGGTGTTATATTTTATTTGAATTGAGGAAGTAAGTACTAGATTCTCCAACAGATTGAATACAAAGAAAACTTTGATAATTAAGCATTTGATTTTTTACGATTTGGGTTTTTTGTATGTTAAATTCAGTAGTTTTAGTGGTAATGTAAATTCCCGTAGGAATTTGTAATATATAGATTGCTCCCTATGGAAAATTCCCACAAAATCTTTATCACAGTAAAACAGCCTATTTAGAGATTATGTTCTCTCTTCTAAAAATTGAAAGAATTTTGAAAATCAAATCAGTAGTTTCGGAAAATACCTCCAATATCCAAACTCACAAACTTCAACCCCTTTATAACATTTGTAGAGAAAATAAATGATTTTTTTCTCTAAATTATCTAAACCAAATACTAAGTAGAGAATATAATGAAACAACATTAAACGATGGAAATTGCCATACTAACTCATCTACCCAAAAAGAGCAGGGATGTTATTAAAAAAAAACGTTGCCCAATAAATCTTCCCTAGATTCATATTAATTCAGTAGAATAGTTCGCTAATATTATTCTCTAGCTAATGTTGGAGGCATTTTTAAGTATAATAGATAGAAGTAGGTATAACTTTACATTAATGTCTACTTTAATATTAAACGTGAAAGTTTGTGAGTATGGATGTATGGGATATAAGGATGTTTGTTACTCTTTCACGCAAAAACAATTGAACGGATTTGAGTGAAATTTGGAATGAAGATAGCTTGCTCTGGATTAACACATAGGCTTTTTATCTAGGTTAAAGGTTCCTGCGGGATAACGGGAAGACGCGGGTGAAACCGCGGGGCAGTACTAATTTTAATGTTTGTACGACTTTAAAGATGAATATAGAGAAACTTTAATGATTAAGTGATCGACAAATCTATTTATTTACGGATAAACAATAACGGGATAATTACCATGTATTTGTTTTTGTTTGAGTTCTCGATATTTCGGCACTGTTGCAAGCGTCATGATCACGAGAATACAAAAACAAATACAAATACATGGTAATTATCCCGTTATAAAACCTAATTCTAATGTTTTTGACCATGGTAGTTTAAAACAGTATAATTTTATTCTTATTACTAATTCATTGAATTGGAGCAAGTTCACTTAATTCCCAAGCTTTTTTTTGTCATCTAATGGTCCGATATTTTCTAATTAGCTTTACTAATAAGATTTGTCTTGTTTGGTTTTACACATTGGGATATGGGAAAATGAATATTAATGAGTTGCGGGATCACAACCAAAGCAGACCAGTCCCCACAAGCAGCACCCGTTCACGAGATGACGCATGTGCCAGCCATCGCTCTCCTCGACCATATTAGAGGGAAAAGAAAACTTTCGGTTGTCAAAATCTTTGTCTACGCGAGTGAAGCCCGGGCGAGGTGGGTAGTTCAATATGAGTTGTCAGTGAGCGTAGATAATGTTGAGTCTATGCAAGTAACAGCCATTACTTTTTACAACTGTTGTCCAGTTGGCCACTCGACGCGTAATGGCCCTCGGTTGCTTCGTTCGTGGCAGAGGCGGACTAAGGACTAAATAGATGGGGCTGTTAGTATTCGCACGTGGCAGAGGCGGACCAAGGACTGAGAAGAAGGGGCTGTTGCTTTTTGTTTGTGACGCCGCCACCCATTCTTATTACAACAATAAAGCATATTACCTACTATATAATATATTTTTTATTTATTGATTAGGTTCAATAAACAGTAATACAGTACTTAATAATAAGTAATATTAGATACAAAATACAAATAACTGTCTCACCCACAGCATTATCCACCGTTGATATTCGGCATATAAATTATATTTACACCAATTACGAAATAAGATCTACAGTACAAATACAAAACAAATATATAAAAATGTATTATGTATGAATGAAGCTGATGATGCAGTCTAAACAATAGATAAAACATAGTATAATTACAACAGTCAGTCACCTGACAGAATACACTCAAAATGTTTTTATACCTTGTTTGATATAGCGTCAGATGATAATATAATATATCTTGTAAGTATAATAGGAGAATCCCGACCCGCTCTAATCTCAGCACATCTCAGTAGCCGTACCTAATGGAATGTTCTATGATTTTACGAGCCCCACCCTTGCTTCACCCCTGGCGGGGGCTGCCCGCACTCATTACGGCCCGCGTTAGCTTTATCAGTAGCGGCGGGGGCTGCAAGCGTTTTTATCGATGTTAGAATTTGTTTTAATTAACACTTGGGTCTTCTGCGAGATTGCTAGTTTTATGGGGTTTATGGTATATGTTTTAGCATTGATTTTATATTAACTAAGCGTATTTTGCTTCAGGGTTTCTTTGTTTTGGATAAAGAGTTTACTTTTGACTTTAAATTTAAAAGAAGTTTTTCAAGTAGCCACAACTTTAGTTTGGAACATCTCAAATGGGAGCTCTTTAGTGGAGTCAATTCTGTTGTGCATTTCCTAAAACTAAACTAAGTTTGATAGGTCCAAAAGTATTGCTGTCCTTATTTGACTACGAAAGAACCAAAAGGACAGCCATACTTTTTAGATCTGTCACATTTAGTTTAGTTTTAGAAAATGCACAACAGAATCGACTCCAATGATTGCAACAATGCACATAACAGTTTTTTTGTAACAAAGTCATCTTTGCTAAGAACAAGTCGTTCTCTGTTTCTCGTATTCCGTAGAAACGCGTCTGTAAGCTCCAGGGAGCGTGAGGATGTTACTTTTGGAAGAATTTAAAGGGAACTCAAGCGATTAGCTTGCAAGGGAAATTTATTGGCATCCGAACGTCAGAATATAAAACAAAACTCATAATGTAAGAAACACTTTCTTAATATTTTTTTCACTCTTTTGCTCGAATAACCAAGTCAGGATATTTCGCACAAATATTCCAACCTCCAAGGCTGGCCACATTCGGACCGCTTAAAAAGTCAGCATCGACTGCTTCAAGCGACTGCATAGTGAACTACAGACTTCAACGTACACGTTGATCGAGCAGTTGCAGTAGTTCACTTACAGCAGCTTGTAGCAGTCGATCCTTGAAGGCTTCAAGCGGTCCGTGTAGCCTTAAATGTGCTCGTACATGCTAGACACAGTCAAAATTCCCAAGTCTTTGAAGAAAGGCTTCAAGACACGTAAGGAAGAGCACCTATAATTTCACACACCTTTTTTGCAATAAGAATGCTGTTAGAACCGTGGAAATCCACACTAATCATTCCACGACACTTGATTTATTTGTGAATGTATGCTTTTTACTGCGTGTTACTGCTTTCTCTTGGTTATAATAATACCGCGGGGTTTTCTCATAAAATCAGAATTTGCAATAACCGTCGCGACGTCACGTCTTAAAGGGTATCCTGTACCAGGGCACCAGCACCGTGCAAGAGATTATTCTGAAATGCAGACTACAGACTATCATTCAACCTTCACCTTTCACGTTCATGTAATACACTCCATTTTTCTTTGTCAGCAACACGTATCGAACGCTATGCGAGAACCAATGTTATAATGAGATCATAGTAAATGAAACCCAATAGCTCCAGAGATTTGAACTAGTTTCAATTGAACTTTGCTTGTTTGATGCTGCATCTCCCTTTGAACAATTAAAAAGATGAGCGCGCAGCATTCATTCATCTTTTAGTGATATATACTTACACAAGTATTTCAGCTATTTTGCAAAATGTCGAGTATTGTTGGTGGGATCTCGTTGGATGTTTGAATACTCTAGATACTCTTCTTGTGATTCACACACTATTATATATCTGTTGAGCGAAGTCAAACAGTCATTTAGATGTCTGCTAGTAAAATTTTGTTGCTTACTTTTTAAGAAACATCACTGTTAAGAAATACCACTAATTACACGTCAATTGAGCCCTCTACCGTTTTTTGTGACAAATTAAAATTTAATTGTAACAAACATAAAAATAATAACACACCTAAGGAGATTGTACTTCTTCCAGTAAATGTTAAATTCAGGTTTGCTTTCCATAAAACGCATTAAATTCAGGTTCTCTTTCCAAAAAATGCATTGAATTCAGATTCTCTTTCCAATAAACGCATTAAATTCAGATTCTCTATCCAATAAACGCATTAAATTCAGATCCTCTTTCCAATAAACGCATTAAATTCAGATTCTCTTTCCAATAAATGCATTACGTTTTGATTCTCTTTCTCGTACTTGCATTGGATTCGGATTCATTTCCACTGTATTATTTAACTTGTTATGCCGCCCGTGCGCCGTAGAACAAAAACACCATCACACAAACATTTCCTTCCCACGAAAAAGAACGTAGCTCAGTGGAAAATCTACTACATTTCGACATCCTAAAATAGCTATGTAGGGTTCAATAAAGTCACAGCGGGTCATCTAGATAAGTCTAACGGGATATGATGCTGCTCCGCTGACAAACTGCCTGTTTCCACATGGATTTACTATGCTCACCCACAGGGCCCGGAAGGGGTGGAACGGTACGAACTGTGCACATATCATCCCCAAAATTTTGTGCGTAGTTAAAATATTTTATGCATATGTTTACGAGGAGTATAACGTTGTCGGCCCTTGGTACAGAGTATGTTGCTCCCTACTCGACTTGATGCGAGTTTATTAAACGACTTTAAAACGAGGACGTTATTAAGATGCCTGTTTATTTTTGATTATACTAGCGACCTGGATTAGTCCGCGTGGCTGTTGATTTTTCATACAAGCTTAACATTTGATGCCTTTTCAAAAAACCGTTCCTTAGTGCTACGTCATATAAGTAGTAATTTTAAGTAGTATACGTCATGAGATCACTTTAAAACGTCAAATGTTGAAACTAAACTAGCTACGTCTGTTCGTTCCAACCTCCCTACACCGGCAAAACAGGCAAGAAACGCCCGGAGCGTAACTTTTTGGCCGACAGTTTTGTCCTAACTGATTGAATTGGAGCAAGTTCACTACAATCCCGAGCCTTGTTGTCTGCTGAATAGTGTGATATTTTCTAATGTTTATGTGAATGATTGAAAAATCACGTAATTCTAAACAGTCGGTCTAGATCAGTGTTTCCCAATTAGTGTTACGCGTACCCCCAGGGGTACGTGAAGTTGCATTAAGGGGTACGTGCCGCTATCAGTAAAAACAAGAACAATTTCCAAAATATTATTTTATTACAATCATTATTACGATATTACTTATAGCTGTGCCCCGCGGTGTTACTCGCAGTTTAAGTAGCCTATCTGTTAATCCAGGGTGTCAACTACCTGTGTACCCAATTTCATTAAAATTGGTCCAGGCGTTTGAGCGTGAAGAAGTAACCAACATACACACACACTCACAAACTCGCATTTATAATATTAGTGCGTTTGCTACAATAAGGGGTACGCAGGTTTGAGGTCTTTTTTGAAGTGGTACGCAGCAAAAACTAATTGGGAACCACTGTTCTAGATTATTGTCTAGATGCTTGAAATTTTGCAGCGGTTTAGGCTCTCCATTGTCTGTCAGTCACTGCTAGTATTCCCGCGAGACAGATAAGAACAGTAACAGAATGCTAAGTAGTTGGTAGGTACTGAGTTTACGATGAAACGATACAGCGAATGTCTAACGGCTTTACAAATTAGGCTTTTGGTAAGTTTTAATAAACACGCATGAATTCTGTATTTTGAAATGAGATAAGTACTTTTTAAAATAGTGCATTTTAGACGGCATGTAAGAAAAAAGTATGTAATCTAATTTTTATATTTGAATGCCATATTATAGCAAAATACATGTATAATGGAAAATGTATCTGCTAATTTTATGTTCTCAAATTTCCACCATGTTTTTATGCAAATAAACACTTAAAAACTTACCTTCTTTGAGTTTTATTGGATTTTTATATGAATCTGAATGTGCCTCTACATCGCGCTCATGTTAAACATCGCAGAACTACTACCCTAGTGGGTACTAGTCCCCCCTACTTAATTAATTACCCTTTAATATAAAAGCAAAGCACGCTGTGGTGGCCCACCGGTTGTGATCGTCTATTAATGATAATTAGTGTATATCGAGTGAGTTTTAAACAGCTTCAGGAATTTTGTAGTAAAGAGCGGAGCATGAGTATTGTGCTTTGGCAAATTTAGCCTTATCGTTAAGTAAGTTATGTCAATGCCTTATTCTGAATGACCAAGAGTAATCACCTTTCCATTCCACCCAAGCTTACTTTAGTTATGACAGTGCCCTAATTTTACCGTCTAGTGAGTCTAATAAATCATTGACCTTAGAATAAGACCATGTGATAATCATCGCTTGAATAAAAACAAGTGCGATGTATATTAATAATTTACAGGTTGCCATAGTAAGTGTTGAGCTGGCGTGGGTTAGTGAATTGCCTCTTGTGAGGACTATTTGGGCCCCCCACCGACGAATTCCTGACTCGGACCAATGCCAAGGGATCCCTACCGCGGGGCTCACCGCTCAGCGTAGCTGATTATAGGGGGTAAAGAACCATCCTTTATTTACCCTAACGCTGCGAAGCGTATGTAATGGTTTTTTTTATGACGCTTAAAGCGCCCTTCCCCATGTTCGGTACCATTTGTTGTATAAATTTCGAATGAGTTGTATATTAGCTTGGCCAAGCTATAAAGCAATGGATTGGTTCTGAGAGGACGTGTGTTATGACATTCAGAGTCACTGGAATTCCGACACAGATAGGCACTGACTTTAATATATATATATGTATATATAACATATAGGAAACGAAATAATTCATTGTCCTATAGTTAACCTTATACTCAATTTAATAAGAATGTACTCATCTCATCAGTCACAACAAATCCTGATAGTTGTTTCTATCTAACTCTACTTCCTAAAATCCTATATTCTTATTTCTCATACATAAAACATCATAACCTCTGACTTTACTCCCTCTCGTAAATCCCATTGTTCAATCGTGATGGGAACTCCATCTGTTGGCATCTTGTTCCCTATCTAAGTTCAGGTAGCTACAATGGTTTAGAAACTACTAATGATCTTTCCTCTCTCTCTCTCTCTCTCTCTTTATATAACCAAGATTCGATTCTGTTATTCAATTGTTATTACTGGCTTGTTCCTTCCAAATCAAATGCTATAGCGTTGTTAATTGTAATTATCAATTGAGACTATCTACTTACTAAAGAATAGCGATTTATAGTTTTAGCTATCATCGAGTATCGAGCGTATTATTTCCAGACCAGTAGAGATGTCCTTCGGAATTTTATAATTAATTTAATTAATTTAAAATCAATATAGGTTACTCTGGTAAAACCTTAGGCTTAGTTATCTCTGCTGTTCCTATATCTAGTAAGGGACTTAAAATTAATGAAATGAAAATCGGCACATGGTAGATCATAATTATCGTATTTTATTTCTTTGATCTACATAATTTCAAAATAAGATAATACGAAACTCTTTCATTATTTAGATCGATATCGTTATCTTTCGATATTCGACCAGCCATTCTGTTCCTGCGGCTTCAATTTATGAGGGAAAAACGAACGGCTAAATAAAAAACCTCATTCGCCGGCCTACTATGAAAATATGACCAGAAAATGGTTCAAATACATGTACATTATTATTAATTTAATAACATGCATAGTCTCGTGCGTTTATTTACAAATCCATATTTTACTCTCTAAGTTTATGATATGATTACTCGCATCACATCTTATTATATACATTAGTAATAAAACCCGAACATTGTCGGTTCCTTATTTTATACACAAATCAATCTCGTTCCTTTATATGAGCGGTCTGTCAATTTGGAATGGAATCGAACCTTCCTCATACAATCCCTCACTGAGAATCATTATGCACTGCAAGTACATAACATATAATATAACCCTTCAAATAATATGGTAGGACTAGAACCTCCCTTATATAATTCTCGCTAAACATCACAATTATAATGATTACATTCATTATGTGTTCATATGCTGCTGGCTCTAGTCAAACGTAACATCGGTACATTTCCCAAACATACACCTCCTTAACATCACGATTATAATGATTACATTCATTATATGTACATATGCTGCTAGCTCTAGTCAAACGTAACATCGATACATTTCCCATACACCTCCTTAACATCACGATTATAATGATTACATTCATTATATGTACATATGCTGCTGGCTCTAGTCAAACATAACATCAGCATCTTTACCAAACATAACATCATTATCTTTCCCAAACGTACACCTCCTTAACATCACATTTTATAATGAATACATTCATTATATACCAGAATATATTTATGCAAATGTATACAAACATGGT
Source organism: Opisthograptis luteolata (assembly GCA_931315375.2). Lineage (NCBI taxonomy): Eukaryota > Metazoa > Arthropoda > Insecta > Lepidoptera > Geometridae > Opisthograptis > Opisthograptis luteolata. Next base: position 1,038,946 of record OV928036.1, read on the forward strand.
ACATTACCAAACCTCGATCTCTCGCCCTCACCGTAATCAGCATTCGGTGTCACTTAACTGATCTTACTTTACTTTATAATACATTCTAAATTCAACACAGACTTTAATTTAATTACATAATATATTACTTTCTCTATGAGAGCTAATTATAACTAGGCAACTCGTCGCTTCGAAGGCTCTTCGCTGAGTGTCCGTCACCCCGTCTCACCCCGTCCGATTTCGAAGAAAAGTTCCCTCGCCCCTCTCTCGTCATCTGAAACTTTTAAATGCGCGGGAGTATCTGATAGGTCAAAACTCTTTTGGTAGGGAGAACTGCAGAAAAACAAAAGGATCTGCCCACAATTTCCAAGAACAAGCTAGGTTAATTCCCAAGTTCTCTCCGAAACATAGTTCGACATGTGGCACCTATAAAATTAGTTTATGGGATATTTGTCTTTTGTTTATCTCGGAACTTTCTTAAGAGTTCGCCTTTTTTGCGAGGTTCAAATGCAATCTGAAACGATTCATTCCAAATTTATGGCTTTACAGCACTTAAACAATACGTCTTAACCTTTTTGAATAGTGGCTCTTTTTTCTCATAGTTTTCTAACGTCTACCTATTTAACTAATGGAAACATTTTTTTGACGGTCCGATTTGACAAAAAAACAAGTCACATGTGCTTACCACCTCACGCGCCCCCAAATAGATTTTGAAATGTCGATCTCTAAGCAATTACTTAACCAATCGTCGTTTCAAAATATATTTCAACGTTAAACGTCAAAAAAATTTTCTATCTCAGCTTCACTATATCTCACGCGTTCCTAAATACTGCCATGGTATTTATGGTTGTTCGTACCTCAATACAATTCTTCTAACTATTTTCCGTACTAAGATACTATTATTGTTCTTGGTTATACCTGATTTATATAATAAGCTTTGTGTTTATTTTGCTGTATCTGTTTATGCAATAACGGAAAAATAAGGATGGCATTATAGTTTTATTTATTAGTGCTAAGAACTCTCGTAATTGTTTTACGATTCGTGGCACTGAAAATTCCCATTGTAACATTCTCTCCATCAGATTCCATCTGTATCCCATTAATAGTCACTTTGTGTCTTAACAACTTTACCTCTACACACGTAATTCGACTCCTTTCTACTCTACCTGTCATTTCCGCATTCTTTAATTTACTTAACATCTGATCTAGATGTTCTTAATGCATCGGTAAGTTCCCAATAGTAAACAATGATGTCATCTAGATAATTCATACAAAACTTCCGTACCTCATCTAATATAACGTCCATTGCTCTAGAAAACCCTTATGCGGACGTTTACAATCCTTGTGTCAATACACGATAGATATAAGTTTTCCCCATAAATGAAAACCTTGTATATTTCTTTGACTCCTCATGCAAGGCAATTTTAAAATATGTGTCGTTACAGTCAATCAACTTATATAATTTACTCCATGAAATGATTGAACGTTAGACGTTATTGATGGCGATGCGGCGTCACCTAACATTTTCTTATTGAGTTCCCGCGTTCTAACAAGAGTATTATCGACCCATCTCGTTTCTAATTGTGTAAGTAAGCGGACTGCAAGATGGTGTCGCTTCTTGTTGGATAACTCCCAATCTTTCTAATTCGTCTAATTTCTCTTAAACTTGTTCTCTATGTCCCATGGGTACTGGATAACTACGTTTTACAAACGGTTTTCCATCTATCAATTTTATAACGTGTTCGTATTTATCAGTCAACCCTCGCTTACTGGTGAACACCTTACAATGCTTTTCCAATACAGGCAATAACAACTCTTTCTGTTCGCAACTTAGGTTGATATTGTTAGAATCTATTTTCCAATTGGTTTTGTCTCAGTATTCGGATTGGAATCATCTGTCTGTTATATGTCCAGATCCAATATAGAATTTATAATAGCGGCATCCGACGCGCCCCCTAATTTTTCGATTTTTCAATTTGAATTTATTCTAACGCTTGTTTTAACTTCCGAAATGTTCTATTGTCAATGTCTGTTCATTTTTACAATGTACCGCACCTTTCACCCGTCCTAGCCAATCATACCCTAATATCAACGATCTAGGTAGTCTACGCATAATCAGCATTGGTACTTCGACTAAACCGCTACAGTACTCTGTCTCTCTTCGTATGAAACTCACATACAATACCGCCCTTTTAACATGTTACGCCAGGATCGAACTGACTTTCTAATAAGATCCCTGCACTATCTGCTAATGATCGATAATCACATTCATCGCACACCGTCTCGTCTAAAGGTCGTTTCAAACCGTTCCCGTTAATTCCTAATTTCTCTCCTGCCTTCCATCTCCGTTATATGAGAATCTTATAAGCTATATTTCTCTCAGAATCTTTTCGAATCTCTTTATTCCATCTAGCACAAATAACTAACCAATCTGAACTCGCTTGTGTAGGGGACATTAGTTTTTTTGTTTGTCCGCCCCCACAGGTTTCGACGAAGCAGTCGTCTCAACTTCCTTAACGAAGGTAATAGCGGGTATTTTCAACCTAGGTCTATCTCTCCTCTGTACGTATGGCGCGGTCCTATTATAATTTGACCTATAACCAGCACGCCCCCGATGATGGCCTCTCCCTCTGAATGAATTTCGATTTCTCCTCCATACATCTGCCTATATGGTAGCTGTGATCGGTCGTCTACCTCGTCTATCTTGCTGATTGTTTCTATTTGAACCATTAATAGATGCTATTTGGTGCCTTACAACAATATTTTGCTCTTAACCCCGAAGGAAATTTGCGTCGTTTATAACAGTGCCCTCTTCGGTCCTTGTAAACTATAATTGTTGTATTTCTACTTAATAATGTCGCATTATTGAATTTACGAGGTCTCTCTCACTAAATGCAATTGTTAAAGACTGCATAGGCTCTACTTCTTGAATAAAATGCTCGGACTTAGTTAGCTCCGAGTCACTGGAATATACCTCTTTAATTAATTTATACCTAACAGATTCTTGAATCTGTTCCGTCCAGTAATTTCGTCTAAAATCAGTTTCGAAATCTGCAAACGTGGCCCAATCTTTCGAATATAATTCCATGACTTTAAGTACATGTCCCGTGACACATTCCAAAGCTATATCGACCTCTCTATCGTGCGCGTTTACTGATTTGATGTATTTTTAGTCTTTTCAAAATGTGATCGGGTTAATCTGTGATTTCCCGTCAAAATAGGCTTAGTCACCGTAGGTTGAACCACATATATATTACGAGTCATTGAGGAGACCGCAATATCTTTCTCTGATGCAAAACTAGCCCCAGCTCTATTGCCACTCGCCTCTCCGTTTATTTCGCGTGATGAATCGCTAGTTACCTCTACTCTACTTTCACTACTACCCAAACCTAACAATTCTAATTTCTCATGAAATTCATTCATTCTTTGTAATAGCAACTCTAATATCGTATTTTCGTCGTATCTTCGTCATAGTATGTTCATTCGGTCCACTTTCATTCATCTCATTTAACCCGTGTTTTCTCAAAGTGCGCCTGCCTCTACCTTCAACCATTATTAACAATAACTATTGTTACAACATCTGCACGATGGCTATACCAATAGTGACTAACACCCAACAACCAACCAATGTATTTTAACACATCTAATTTTACAACTCTTCGCAATGTGTTATAATAATAGCCCGTTTTTTAAACAAATGTATTCTAAAGAATTTATTTTGCAATTACTATGAACCCTTAATTTGTTTCCGAGATAAACAGAAGTAAAACTTTCTAATTTTGTTTATGTTTAATCAATTTAGTTATATATATATTATTATTTGCAAATTATGGTAGAAGTGATGACGTTACGCCGTTCTTTCTCGTTGGTATCCTGTGAAATTGACATTTTATGAGTACACATAATTTAACATGGTATTACATATATGTATTTACTAGTCATGCACAACACATAGTCATATTTCATGCACAATAAATCTCCTCTCTGCTCCTTTGGTATCCCTGAAAACACTTATAAAACACTCGATACAGGTGATTTCTACGTTGTGTTTTTTTTTTTATTTTTTTATTTAGGTTCTAATCCAATCGTATCTTATTTGATTACGTAGTTGGAATATTCTGGTCCGCGGCACCTTCTGTGGTGGCCCCCCGGTTGTGATCGTCTATTAATGATAATTAGTGTATATCGAGTGAGTTTTAAACAGCTTCAGGAATTTTGTAGTAAAGAGCGGAGCATGAGTATTGTGCTTTGGCAAATTTAGCCTTATCGTTAAGTAAGTTATGTCAATGCCTTATTCTGAATGACCAAGAGTAATCACCTTTCCATTCCACCCAAGCTTACTTTAGTTATGACAGTGCCCTAATTTTACCGTCTAGTGAGTCTAATAAATCATTGACCTTAGAATAAGACCATGTGATAATCATCGCTTGAATAAAAACAAGTGCGATGTATATTAATAATTTACAGGTTGCCATAGTAAGTGTTGAGCTGGCGTGGGTTAGTGAATTGCCTCTTGTGAGGACTATTTGGGCCCCCCACCGACGAATTCCTGACTCGGACCAATGCCAAGGGATCCCTACCGCGGGGCTCACCGCTCAGCGTAGCTGATTATAGGGGGTAAAGAACCATCCTTTATTTACCCTAACGCTGCGAAGCGTATGTAATGGTTTTTTTTATGACGCTTAAAGCGCCCTTCCCCATGTTCGGTACCATTTGTTGTATAAATTTCGAATGAGTTGTATATTAGCTTGGCCAAGCTATAAAGCAATGGATTGGTTCTGAGAGGACGTGTGTTATGACATTCAGAGTCACTGGAATTCCGACACAGATAGGCACTGACTTTAATATATATATATGTATATATAACATATAGGAAACGAAATAATTCATTGTCCTATAGTTAACCTTATACTCAATTTAATAAGAATGTACTCATCTCATCAGTCACAACAAATCCTGATAGTTGTTTCTATCTAACTCTACTTCCTAAAATCCTATATTCTTATTTCTCATACATAAAACATCATAACCTCTGACTTTACTCCCTCTCGTAAATCCCATTGTTCAATCGTGATGGGAACTCCATCTGTTGGCATCTTGTTCCCTATCTAAGTTCAGGTAGCTACAATGGTTTAGAAACTACTAATGATCTTTCCTCTCTCTCTCTCTCTCTCTCTCTTTATATAACCAAGATTCGATTCTGTTATTCAATTGTTATTACTGGCTTGTTCCTTCCAAATCAAATGCTATAGCGTTGTTAATTGTAATTATCAATTGAGACTATCTACTTACTAAAGAATAGCGATTTATAGTTTTAGCTATCATCGAGTATCGAGCGTATTATTTCCAGACCAGTAGAGATGTCCTTCGGAATTTTATAATTAATTTAATTAATTTAAAATCAATATAGGTTACTCTGGTAAAACCTTAGGCTTAGTTATCTCTGCTGTTCCTATATCTAGTAAGGGACTTAAAATTAATGAAATGAAAATCGGCACATGGTAGATCATAATTATCGTATTTTATTTCTTTGATCTACATAATTTCAAAATAAGATAATACGAAACTCTTTCATTATTTAGATCGATATCGTTATCTTTCGATATTCGACCAGCCATTCTGTTCCTGCGGCTTCAATTTATGAGGGAAAAACGAACGGCTAAATAAAAAACCTCATTCGCCGGCCTACTATGAAAATATGACCAGAAAATGGTTCAAATACATGTACATTATTATTAATTTAATAACATGCATAGTCTCGTGCGTTTATTTACAAATCCATATTTTACTCTCTAAGTTTATGATATGATTACTCGCATCACATCTTATTATATACATTAGTAATAAAACCCGAACATTGTCGGTTCCTTATTTTATACACAAATCAATCTCGTTCCTTTATATGAGCGGTCTGTCAATTTGGAATGGAATCGAACCTTCCTCATACAATCCCTCACTGAGAATCATTATGCACTGCAAGTACATAACATATAATATAACCCTTCAAATAATATGGTAGGACTAGAACCTCCCTTATATAATTCTCGCTAAACATCACAATTATAATGATTACATTCATTATGTGTTCATATGCTGCTGGCTCTAGTCAAACGTAACATCGGTACATTTCCCAAACATACACCTCCTTAACATCACGATTATAATGATTACATTCATTATATGTACATATGCTGCTAGCTCTAGTCAAACGTAACATCGATACATTTCCCATACACCTCCTTAACATCACGATTATAATGATTACATTCATTATATGTACATATGCTGCTGGCTCTAGTCAAACATAACATCAGCATCTTTACCAAACATAACATCATTATCTTTCCCAAACGTACACCTCCTTAACATCACATTTTATAATGAATACATTCATTATATACCAGAATATATTTATGCAAATGTATACAAACATGGTACATTACCAAACCTCGATCTCTCGCCCTCACCGTAATCAGCATTCGGTGTCACTTAACTGATCTTACTTTACTTTATAATACATTCTAAATTCAACACAGACTTTAATTTAATTACATAATATATTACTTTCTCTATGAGAGCTAATTATAACTAGGCAACTCGTCGCTTCGAAGGCTCTTCGCTGAGTGTCCGTCACCCCGTCTCACCCCGTCCGATTTCGAAGAAAAGTTCCCTCGCCCCTCTCTCGTCATCTGAAACTTTTAAATGCGCGGGAGTATCTGATAGGTCAAAACTCTTTTGGTAGGGAGAACTGCAGAAAAACAAAAGGATCTGCCCACAATTTCCAAGAACAAGCTAGGTTAATTCCCAAGTTCTCTCCGAAACATAGTTCGACATGTGGCACCTATAAAATTAGTTTATGGGATATTTGTCTTTTGTTTATCTCGGAACTTTCTTAAGAGTTCGCCTTTTTTGCGAGGTTCAAATGCAATCTGAAACGATTCATTCCAAATTTATGGCTTTACAGCACTTAAACAATACGTCTTAACCTTTTTGAATAGTGGCACTTTTTTCTCATAGTTTTCTAACGTCTACCTACTTAACTAATGGAAACATTTTTTTGACGGTCCGATTTGACAAAAAAACAAGTCACATGTGCTTACCACCTCAACGCATCATTAAAATAAATACTTCCGACTCAGGTAACCGACCGCTTCATGATTCATACACGATACAAGCAATAACCCCGCAACAAAGGTTCGTCTATTCTATACGAACATCCTAATTCAATTAAATTCTTCACGGCTCGCTCTTGAAACCTACTTATTTATGTGATGGGATTACCCAAACCTGCGGCATTAGGCCGCATAGTAAAGCCATACTAATTGTTTGTTAACACCCCTATTAGAGACCCTTGTAGGGTGTTTGGGAAGGGATGATACGGCCACGTATTTAGATGTATCGTGGGTATATTAATATTGAAGGATAGTGACGGAAATGACGAATAACTTTCGACAATTTTAATTAATTTATTTATTGTTTTTCAAATTTTGTTTTGTGACTTAGTTTATCAAAACGAGTAATAAACCAGGGCATAATATAACAAAAGACTTAAAAATTAAAAAATATACAAATACCTACAGCTACAGTAAATTTTTTTTTTCTTTGTCTAGTACCCTTATCACAAGTTTCGAGCTTAATTTGGGGCTAGGTCAATTTGTGTGCAATGGTCCCCCGATATTTAATTATTTATTATTTTTATCGTTTTTATATGTTATCACTCATCACAGTATAAGTAGCACAAAACGGCAGTGCTCATCACCTCAGTCAGCTGTCAGTGTCAATTACCGACTGTGACAGCTGTCATTTTTGTACGTTACTTCTGTACAGATTATGTTGTGGCTGCACCGGGCAGATAACAGTGTTATTTGCCAACAACCTCTAGTCAACCGTATTTGCGAATAGTTACAATAGATCACTCACTATTTTGATTAGTACCTGATATTGGTTTTATGAAATTGATGATAGTTTTTTTGGAACGAAGTTCCTTAATGCGCGTTATGAAAGGGGGCTGGACGGAAATCAGGAACTTCATTCAAGTTTTTTTTTTTAAGACGAAATGAAAATTTCTATGAGAGAGAGACAGACAGAGAAACACGCGCCCGCCGCACGTTACAACTATAGCAAAAAGTATCGTTACAACATTTGGTCTTAATTTTTTCCGTCTAGCCCCCTTTCGTTACGCGCGATATGGAACTTGGTTTCTTTAATTTAGTTTTAAATTCTGACTGTTTATACCCTTCTAAATCAAGTTCTCATCATCGCTTAGGTGTTATTCTAGAATAACAGCCTAAGGGTGAAACCCAACGAGCGTAATTTTGTGAGTCGCGAGTCGCAGAATTTCGGTAGCGTGAATTCTGCTGCATTCGGTTTCATACAAAACGGCAGTTGGTGCCACACGACGACGCAAAATGAGTTGAAAATTCAGTTGAACGTAAAATGAGCGACCGAAAATACGCGACTCACGGCTCACAAAATTAGGCTCGTTTGGTTTCATCCTAAGGGTTCAATAGTCAATAGTACTTCATTCAATAGGATACATTGTGATCACTTTAAAACGTCAAACTTAAAACTAGCTACGCCTGTTCCAACCTCCTTACGCCGGCAAAAGAACAGGCAAGAATCGCCCGGCAGGTAATTTTTTTGGCGCGATCACATTGACAATTTTATTCTTATTACTAATCGATTGAATTGGAGCAAGTTCACTAAATCCCAAGCTTTTTTTTGTCATCTAATGGTCCGATATTTTTTAATTAGCTTTACTAATAAGATTTCTGGTTTTTAGTTTGAGTACGAACCGTAACCTTAAACTTTTACCAAAAAAATAACAGACTTCTCTTTCCCCTCGATTTCTCTGGGATACCATCATCAGATCCTGGTTTCCTTATCATGGTACCACCCTTGGGATATCTCCTTTCCAACAAAAAAAGAATCATCAAAATCGGTTCATAAACGACGAAGTTATCCGCGTACAAACATAAAAAAGCATATATATACGGTCGAATTGAGAAACCTCCGCCTTTCTGTTAATAAAAGTCGATACGTCTGCCTGATTGAAAACGATTCGCCATATTTCTTAACTAGGTGTGCCAGTGGCTTTGCTCCCGTGGGCTGCCGGCCAAGTGCTTGTCGTCGGAGCCGTTGGTCCCGTAGTAAACAGCCGCTGGGTCAGTGTGAATAGAGGCTCCGATAACCGTTATTTCGGATACTTTGCCGGTATACTTTGTTTATGTAAGTACGTACTGTATATCCAGGTATCTAGGATGAGAAATGCTGTATTTTTATACAACGATTTATGGCCGAAAATTTACTTAAGACGAGGAATTGGCAATATTGGCTGCAGGGATCTCCTTTTTTCTCAGCAATTACAAAACATATAGAACTAATATTTATGTACATTAAAGATCATGTTTTTGACATCAAATTGTCAGAAGGATAACACGATTGGTTAACTTTCATAGCAGAGAAACAATGATCGAAAACTGCCCTCTAAAAAAAAAATATTTTCATTTTACAGGCATACAAAACCGATTTAAAAGTTGATTTTTTTTTGTATGGTATATATACACATTCTACAAAGAACTACAGGTTAGTTCTATAAAATTAACGATAGTTTTTATTTTAAACGAAAACAACCTCTTTTTTTGACGCATACGACCTTACGGCATTAGTCAGCTCGCTTGCGTTTTTGTATAGAGATTTCAGATTCATTGTTTATCACGGCGTCCTCATAAACAAGCTATTTTTGGTCACCTTAAAAATGTTGACTCGTACTTTTGTAGAATTAGTAACTTATAATGGTGTCGATTCTGATGTGCATTTTCTTACTATACTACCGTAAGTTGACAGGTTTAACAGTATTGCTGTACTTTTCTGATCACAGAAGTTAAAAAAGGACAGTATTAATATAAGTGCTGTCAAATTTAGTTCAGTTATAGAAATATTTAATACTATCTGCGCCGTGGGCTACAGTTTATCGCGATAAAAAGTATCCTATGTCCTATGTCCTATCCTTCCTCAGGGTTCAAACTATCTATGTACCGAATTTCATTTCAATCAGTTCAGTAGTTTAGGCGTGAGAGCATAACAGACAGATAAACAGAGTTACTTTCGCATTTATATATAAATGTAGGGATAGTCACATAGTTATAAAAGTGTAACAAAAGCTTGTGTTTTCATGATAAAATATCATGTAGGTACGCTACAGCATCTCGTGACTCTATAAGAGAAACATCTCCAAGTTGTTAATTAAAAGATGGGTCGGAAAAAATCGTAGACCCCTGTCGCAGGTGTTGACAATAGGTTAGGAAATGCCTTTATTAGATAGCAGCCATTGTCTCCTTTGTCTCCTATTGTATGGATTAACCGAACTAATGAAACGGACATACAATTGTGTTACTTGAATATCATTGATATTGATTAAATGCCTGAATTTAGCGGGTGGGTATTGATCAAATTGTATTTGAAATTATAGGAAGGTGAAATTTGGCATAGGTATAGTATTATTAACTCATTATTGGTTAATCTGTATACCTACTATACCTAATATTGCAGATAGCTTATACCCTGGATTAACACAGGCTACTTTTTATCCCGGAAAAAGGATCCTGCGGTATAACAGGAAGACGCGGGTGACACCGCGGGACGCAACTAGTAAAAAGTAAAAACGTAAGCTTGATTGCAAGAAGAATAAAAAGAAACTTCCTTACACTTGCAGTCGCGATCACTCGATAGCATTGTTGTACAAACCATTGTCCACTGCAGCGTACCGTGTGGTACATATACCTTCTATAAAAATTGCATTACCTTTCCTCACAATACAGTTTCCTTTGTTATCTTCGTTGTAATATCGTTATGATGAAAATGTGCACCAGACGAACGAACTAATCACGGCACACAGTCCATTTGCGGCGACAGGTCGTATGTCTCTGGTTGACCAATTCGGACAAAGGCGCGCCGCAGCCGCGCCGCAGCCGCCCCGCAGTCGGGCCGCATTGCATCTTATCTCGTTGGAAAAGCGGACAGCTCATGAAAACTGCTTTGTTAAAGTTCGCTGATGTAGCTGTGCTGATTGAGTTCCAAGGATGCGAGTGGGACGAGCTTCGCTTGTGTTGGTTATGTTAAAGTGAATGAGCTGTCTAAATAAGGAATTCAGTAAAGAGAAGTGAAAAAAGCAGTGTCTACTCAAAGAGAACCTTTGTATAAAAAAGAGATACTGATAAGGAAAGGATGTAGAATATACCTTCGTTCAGTTTCAGCTTTATGCTGATTTTTAGACAAATTAGAGGTAATTTTGAATTCTCTTATGTTTAATATTGGTTTTGTATGTTAATGACACTTGAACAAGTTTTCTTAAAATTGTCGTATCAAAAAATGTTAATAAGTAATTTAAACTTTTAGACTTTTCTAGTGGATGTAGAAGGATTTTCTTTAGATTTAGTTCAATGTCTCTCGATTGCTTTACAATATTTATGGTTTGGGTCATCTCTATCAAACTCGGTCACAATTTCTGTTGTGTCAACTAGATAATCTATAATAAGGATGACAAGTAATTCTGTACGTCTTCATTTGTGTCTATACCTACGTACGGTAATTTCTTGAGCCATCGCGAGCAGTTCTCAAATTTCCAGTCATGCAAGCTTTCTATGTAGATAATTCCATAAACAGAGACTAAAGAATGTTGATGGTTTTTTCCTTACATATAAGCCATAAAGGCAGTACGACAAAGCACACTTTCGCAAAGTTTTCCCGAGCACAGGTTGATTTAGGACCCCAACCAATCCACAAATCCAAGCCGAAAAATACTCGACAACAAATTACGCGGTCTTCGCGGGTTTTAAGGGCCCTACCATATTTTCTCCAAATCCCCGCGTCGACTTTTAAGCGCGTCCAAACACAACCTAAAGTATGCTTCTAATTCCGTGATATAAGGTTGGGAATTTTTATCTGGGCCATTCTCCTTAGGCAATTCTGGGTATGGCCTAATCGCCGCCCCAGGGAGTGCGCAGTCAGCAAACATAAATCTGCAGCTTATTTGTTGAGGAAAAATAGCAGGATTACACGGTCGAATATTGAAGCGGAGGTGAGAAGTGACCGAATCGGGTGAGACTTTAATTTATTGCAAATGGTAGTGGTTAAGCCTTTTTCGGTATTGCTTAGTTGCTTTTTAAGGATTTTTTATTACTGGAATAAATTGTACTTATGTTTTTAACTGTCCTATAAAGTCAAATACTTCTTTGTTTTTACTTGAAAGTTGTCTTATAAATCCAGACTAGGTGTTTCCGACTCTTTGCTTGTTCATCAACTCGCTAGACTCTGTCGCCAAGCACCTATCGGTGTGTTCCGGCTGTCCCACTTGTTATTCAGTTCCCAATCCAGGTGTAGCGTGGCGCGACCTTTCACTTAACATCAGCGATTTTTTGTAAAGAACAACAGCTCAAAGTTCAAATATATTTAATTATTTACTTCGTAGGATATATGTTATCACTTTAACATGTCAAACTTAAAACTAACGCCTGTTCTAAGCCCGGCAGGTAAATTTTGGGCGCGATCACTTTGACATTTTTATTCTTTTTATACAAATGACTCAAAATCCTCGTCACCCAAGTTGTAGTACTATGTTTAACGTTTAACGTTGTGTATATGTTTAACGTTGCTTCAGCCACGTTCTCCCACGACTAACCTCCTGTAACCTCCGATAATTACCGCTTATCTCCGTCATATTTCACCTCATTTCGGCATCGACTGGCGCGATCCTCATCACGAGAAGTTAACGCGGTAGAAGGTGATTTAATACCGATCTGCGAGACGTTTGCTTCGCTAAACACGAGAAGATAAGACCGAGATTGTTCGTATTTATTATAAAAAAGACAACAGAAAAAACAAAACCAGATAAGGTTAAGATTTCTAATACTGTAGGTATTGTTTCTCTCGTGATCATGGCGCTTGCAACAGTGCCGAAATATCGAGAACTCAAACAAATACATGGTATAATTACCATGGTTACCCGTTTCAAAACCTAATTTTTTTTTAAATTATAAATAACAAGCGGACCGCCCCGGCTTCGCACGGGTAATAACAAAAATTTCAAATTCTATAATTATAATATACGCATATAAACCCTTCCTCCCGTGCAGTGCAACCCGTGCCCCAGTAGAGCCTACATTGCCGAGCAGAGTGAGCGGCTACCACGCAACTTTTTTTCTAATATCGTGATATCTTTCGAATGGAATGTCCAAATATAATAATTCAAAAAGTTATATAAAGGTATTGAAGCAGTCTTGAATATAAAGTAATGTTTTGATAAGGATTAATACCAAGATACAAATAAAGAGTCTTTTCTAGAAGCGGCATTTAAATTATTTTTTTAAATAAAAAACACTTATTGTGGCATAACTATCTCCATTCCAAATTTCATCAAAATTGGTTTAGTAGTTACGGTGATACCACGTGGTAACAAACATTCACACACACACACACACAAACTTTCGCAATTATAATAGTACATAGTAGAATAGGATATTTCCATTGAATTGTACCAGGACATCACGAATTAGCAGTAGTTCCATATTAATGACCAACTGTAATTCGATCTTTACAGTGTTATAATATTATTATTATAGGGCTTCAAGACTGCTTCAATGCGAGTTAATCGGCTTTATTTTTGGAGGAGAGGGCAAAAACGTATAACGAAGTTGTAAGTCTTAAAACTCTGTTCTACATCATCGGCTTATTGCGTTCCCACTGCTGGGATACAGGCCATTCAATCAAAGAAAGATAGAGAGAGTATGGACCATAATACACCGAGAAAAAAATTCTGACATTCCTTCCGAGTCTTTTCCTTCCAAGATCGATTCCTTCCTTATTTTACCTTAGTTTTCCTTCTGAATCACAAGTCCTTCCCTTTTGACTCAGAAGGAAAACAGTATTTCGGATCTTTTTTCTCCGTGTAACTGTCTGTTAAGTTGTATAGAAATCTTGTGCATTTATATATGTGCATTTATATACAATCTTCTTCCAGTACCCCAACGGAAGACCAGCGCTGGTTAACTACCCAGCATTTTGCTGAGTTGGGGCCGATTTGCGACACTGACATTCTTGTGTACCTTCAATTACTGTTACATTGTTCTATTATTTTTTTCATTTTCCATGTACCATGAGTGTTGTTGCAAATAAACGTAAATTCTATTCTATTCTATTCTATACTGTTTTGAATCCATAATTTGAACCAAACTCAATTGTGCACAAGTTGTTTGTTCCAATCTGGTAGAAATAAGAATTTTCCTCTAGGTAATGAGATGCAGGTTCACCGGCGGTGTCTCCGATACACGATGCAAATGGGTGGCTCGTTCAGAGCTAAATTTGGCTCCTAAACGAACAGAAACTTAAACTAAACTATTTCACTTGAAGATAGTCTGAGAGTTCAGCCATATCCAGTTTTCAGCACCAATAGTCAAAAAATGTTTCATTTCTTTTACAAAATTCACAAATTTTACATTTATTAGGTTTCTTTACTTAGGTACTATGACTTGCACCGTACAACGGATTTAGATCAAGCAGGTTAAGCAACAGTCAGCACGGCCATCACTTGGATGGATGACCGTTTAGTGATGCGGCGCGATGGGAATCAGATCGGAAGTTCTTGTGGTGCATTCGTGCGAGCTCGCAGATATTTGCGATGCGATGTGTATTCGCAGTTTTGTGTGCCCTTTATCAGAGTGCTACCGTGCTTGGGAGAATACATTTGTCGGCTATTGCCCGAAATTAATAATCGATCCGATCCGTTATCCGCGGTTTTGGATCAATATATATGTCATGTCAAGCCCTAGTACTAAAATTATTATGACATGACATATCGATCCTAAACCGCGGAAAGGATCAGGATCGATTATTAATTTCGGGCGTATATCAGTCGTAAAGCTATGTTAGAGGCCTTCGGGGTGTCTGAAAACTCGGACAATCGGACGCATCGGCAAGGCCCCTGATGGTGATGCTAATGTCCATAGGCGACGGTGATCTCTTACCATCAAGCTGGCCGTCTGCTTGTTTGTCACTCTATTACATGAAAAAAACTATAGAGTTGACCTCTAAGGCTTACGAAAGAAGATGAAGCGCAATCATTAGGGCCATAACATAACAGATGATCGTAAATCGCGAATAACATGCGCGCGCGCTTGTTCCGAAACTTGGACCTGAGCCACGGAAATTAGAAAATGTCAGGTAGATAATAAATTGTATACAATTATACGATCGTTTTAGAGAACTAACCGTTAAATTGTTTTATCTCTACCTTCGTACGTAATAATATAGAAACAGTAGCTTGATTAGCCGAATGGCCGTTGGCCGGTCGAACGCAAGATTATATCTATTGTATAATTGGAATCTGTTAAATTGGATTACCTAAATCTTCTCTTATATATAAAAACTAGCTGTTCCCCGCGGTTTCACCCGCGTGGGCTACAGTTTATAGTGAAATCCTTTCTTAGCGGATGCCTACGTCATAACATCTACCTGTATGCCAAATTTCAGCCCGATCCGTCCAGTGGTTTTTTTTTTTTTTTTTTTTTTTAATAATAATGCCCGCACTATCACATACATAGGCTCTGACCCCTAACTAGGTTTCCCTGTATCTAGGGTATCAGAAACTACGCGGATCGGGGATCCACAACACTCAGACACAGAACATATACTTGCGGTTTTTTTTTAATGCACAAATATTTGCCCTGTAGCGGGAATCGAACCCGCGACTTCACGCTTCGCAGTCGGCTATCCGCCCATTGCGCCACATCGGTCGTTTGGGCTGTGCGTTGATAGATCACTATGTCAGTCAGTCAGTCAGTCAGTCACCATTGAGTTATATATATTTAGATTTAAGTATGGAAAATTTGACAAATAGTTTAAATTTACTGAAATTTGGTCTGACGTTTAACTTACGGACGTTTATAAAACCGGCGCTAAGTCACACAGTGACGTCAAATGAGAAAATTAAATTATTTCGTCTCCGGTTTAATGGCTCTGCGTCGATAGTTTCGTCCGTACCTCTGTGTATAGAGCAGGTTAGTACCGATAAATCCACCTTTGTCTCGTAAAAACTTCCGGCGGATAGTGCGCGCGGCCGCAACGCCCACTCGGCCCTACTGTGGCTAACTGGCTGCCGTAGGGCTGCTTCACTCCTGTTACGAGCTTTGATTAACTATATTCGCCACTAGTTGTCCACCGCGTGAACTACAGAGTTTATCGCGATAAAAAGTCTCCTATGATCTTCCCTAGGATTAAAATTTCTAAAATATAAGTAGCATAAGTGTTAAAATAGGTACCTACAGCCGTTTCGGAAATAAGCCGAAACAAAGAATCAAAAAAAAACATATATTAAAAAATTATTTTGTGATGTAAGTAACTACCGTATATTTTTTCATGCAAAAAGCTTTTAGAAATTAAAAACAGAGACTGCAATTTTATTTATTTGTTTGGATTGACTATCGTAAAGTTTTTGTATGAAAATCGGTGCAGCGGTAGAGCCTAGGTGTTTTACTGCCCGCCACTGATGACAGTGTACTTTTTAATTTTTTTTTTTTGTGTCGTTGTCGACTAAAGGAGACGAGGGAATGTTTTAAAAGAGATGCGTCACTGTCCACCAGTGGGGTCTATTGGGAATAATGAATAAGGTTCTTCTACACGGGGACAATAAGAACTTTTAAAATGTGTAACTGTCCACCAGGGGGCAAGCTGGTAATGTACACCGGGAATGTACCGCAGCATTTTATAGCACTGCGGAAAAACTCAAAAACTAAAACGCTAAACGGTAATATGTAAAACTTTCCAGGAGTGTCTAACTTTGAGATATCAATGTCTGAATCTGAATACATCGGAGCGTGGCAGCCCTGGTCGGAATATCAATGCATACCGAAACACGAATACTGTATAGATGCGATTGTATGCTACGATTTGGTGTAGACCTTTCAGCATGGCTATTGTGATGTCCTCGACCCAATCCCGTTGACAATCAGACAATCCGAAATTTTATTTCGGCCACAGAATAGGTAATAGCACTACGTCTAGGCTTTATGGTCAGACGCGGAATTTATGCGAGATCTGTGCGCTTTTTCTAACAAATCTAGTTGGATCAGAAGAACCTAAAACCTATTCAGCGGGCCTCTTGATATATTTTCTTAATTTTCTGATAGGTATTAATTACTTACTTTATTATTTGTCCCGTTTTTCTTTATCCAGGTGTAGCGTGGCGCCATCTTCGACCACATCGTTACTTAACATCAGGTGACTTGTGGTGCAACGCTGACCTGTAAAAAGTAAAAAAAAAGTAACAAGATAATTTGCATCGGTTGTAAGACATTTTGCTTTTGTTTGCCTTATCAAAATGTTGTTTCGAATACTTACATAAAATGTATTTTACATTCATAAGAATGTTAATATCCTTTTTTATATTTATTTATTTAATTCAATTACAGCTACACATTCACATATTACAGCTTTGTATCTCATTTATATAAAAGGCACCTACTAGCTGTGTCTCAGAGCTCATTCCAACAGGAATCGTGTATTTTCCAGAATTAAAAGACCGATCATTTTCTGGTCTATATAAACTATCTCTATATGCGAAAATTCGCATGAATGTATTGCTCCGCGGCGAGGATAAAAGAACAAACCAAGTTGGTTTGTTCTTGGTTTAACCAACCTAAACACTTTTGCGTTTATATAAATGTAAGGACATAATATCCTAAAATCTCAATCTTCTAAATCGTCTCATTGTGCTTTAAGTTCTGGTTCCGACAAAAGCTAGAACAAGCAATATAATCAAAGACAACTTCATAAACGATGGTCAGCAAAGTAACCATCTGCATAATACTATGTTCTGGAATCTTTCTACTCTATCTTATCTATGTTAATACAGCAAATTACTACTAAAGCTTCGCATCTAAACATACACAGCATAATAATCCTCTATTTACATAAATAAATAAATAAAATGTTCGTTGGTTCAAAATCTTATATCTCCGAAAGTTTATCACCAATTTCTTTGATAATTGGCATATATATTTGCTATAGTTTATTGCACTATAATTATGTTCTGTAAGTAAGAAATAAGGCTTTCAGAACGAGACTATTCTCGTTACTTAGTTATATGTAAACCGTAAAATTACTAACTAATTGAGATGGTGCGTAGACCAAAAGTGTGTCTTGGCGGCAGATAAAGATGTCACTTCAGTCTGTCCTGCGCCACCTTCTGCCAGTCTTCCACCTGGAGCTCGCGCAAGTTATTCGTGACTTCGTCTTTCCAGCTATACCTGGGACGGCCGACCGGGCGACGCCCACTTGGCAGTCCCATGTATGCTCGTTTGACTGCATGACCCTCTCCTGTTCATCGAAGTTAGTGGCTTCAATTTCGCCGATGATAAAAACAGAGAAATTTAAAAACTGGTAGCCGAGCGAAATGCCATCGGCGAGAAGCAGCAAAATTAAATATAGGTTTACAATCAGGGTTGTTTATTATTAACAATGCCGAGCCACGTGGCAGGGCAGGTGTCCTTGAAGGCTGGACTCGAGTGCGCGAGGTGGACGTCCAGGAGCTCGGCAGCGGGCAGCAGCCTCGTCGCCAGCGCCTTGAGCATGGACACCACCTGTGGCCCGACCTGCTGCGGCTTCGTGGACAGGACGTCCAGAGCGTTCGAACGGATGGCAAAGTTCACTGTGTTGCGGAGGTGGTACTGTCAGGAACAACACACATTTTCAGTCAGTCTACGGTTAGTCTAGTACCTATGTTCGCGTAAAGAACAGTGAGATAACTGGTATGTCCATAAATCCTAACATGCAAGGGCATGCGACATCTACTAACCTGAACTGGGCTAGCGTGGTAGATACATAGATTATGGGCCCACGCTGTCTTTGAGATCTGTGGTCAGGCTGATGATTATAATGCAAACAGCAGGTCGGGCGAAGTGAGAGTCAGCACAAATGACGCATTTCCAGCTCGCACCTCATAGTACACTCGTACCAAAGGTATCTCCATCAGCCTACTCTGTTCCCACTACAGGGACACAGGCTTTCACTCACAGTAAACATATGGACCACAATCTACCACATCCGCCCAGTGCGTGTTTTCAAACAACAAAAGCATGCTCCATCATCGACCTCGTCTACTCTTACCATCAGATGAGACGGGTCAAATGCGCTGCTGCTTATAAAAATATATATATAGCCCACGAATTTAGACGACATTTTTTATGCCACTTAGTGATGCGATTAGTCAGTCGCTCGTCTGATGATAAGCATCACGCTGGCCCATTACAATTCAGTTCAGATTTCCATAAACCTCGGACAAAGAGCACTGGTGCGATGAGGGCTAAGGGTAAGGTTTAAAAGGTGTGTACAGAAGGCTTCGTTACCTGCACGAGCATTGCGACTGCAAGGTGCACCGGTTTGACCTCCATCATCTTCAGCTTCTTGACGAGCTGCCTCGGCGTCAGGTCGTCGAGCCTTCCAAGCTGCGACAGGATCCTCGGGGCCTGTTCCGCAAAGTGTAAGCAAAATTCGTGACTCAACTAAAGTGCTCAACTCAATTGAGCAGTGGGAGATGATAAATATATGAAGGAAGGTATTCCTATATATCACCGATGGGGAAGAAAGGTTCTCGAGTGACAACGAACCGGAAGACGTACTGTAGGTAGGCCCCCCACTAGGTGGAACGACGATATTGTAAGAGTCGCAGGGAGCCGATGGATACAAATGGCTAATGACCGTTCATGGTGGCGCTCAAAAAGGGAGGCGTATATTCAGCAGTGGACCTCTTCCGGCTGATGAAGGTTATGATTTCCTCTTCGATTCCCGCATTGGGACAAATATTTGAGCATTGAAAAAGCACAGGTTTTGTTCTGTATCTGGGTGTTTTAGATCCTACATTCGATATTTATTGCGCTATTCTAGTATTAGTATTTGTCTAAATGAAAGCTGAGTGGGCAATAAAGGACTATTTAACTAGAAAGTGTTTTAATTGTATTAAAATCTTCAAGATAAGAGTCCTGCTTCAAAACCACTGAATTATCATCACTATTCAGCGTAATTTTTTTCACTGTAATTTTTTTAATATAAGCCATATCGATAACTTGAATTCTCTGTCAGATCACCATTACTTGAAATACGTCTCGAATAGTCGCGATATAAATAGAAAAGTCGTCCTAATAAAAGTGTTTACGAACGTTATATAAAATTGAGGCAATGTTTGAACAGTAACCCTGATAATCATTTACTATCGGCTTACGAACGACGATGGCTCTTTGTAGTAAGAATTTGTGAAGGCGGCGATTTTTAATTTTCATTTCCGTTTCCGCTTCCACCTAAAAAATATCTTCAACATATTTTTTCGTAACATGA
Organism: Opisthograptis luteolata; assembly: GCA_931315375.2. Lineage (NCBI taxonomy): Eukaryota > Metazoa > Arthropoda > Insecta > Lepidoptera > Geometridae > Opisthograptis > Opisthograptis luteolata. The sequence continues at coordinate 1,059,307 of OV928036.1, forward strand.
GTCTTTTGACGTAAGACGTTCCCCCTGATTTTAATTTGTCGGGTAGTCAGTTACATATTTTGAATGACGCTATGATCCCATGGGAGCAAAGCGACAAAAATATTACATAAGAATCCCAGAGAATAAGCATGGGAGCCAAGTGGAAGGAGGTCATTATGTTTGATCCGGGTCTTTGCTCCATCTCAGTTAATTAGTTAAAAGTAATAGTAAGATGTCGAAGCACTTACAGTGTACATGACGTCATACAGCCTGGCGCTAGCGTGGAACACCTGGATGTCTGCCATCTGGTCGTGCATGTCGCGGCTCTCCACCGTCATATAATATTTATGCGCCGTCTCTATCCGATTCGTGGCACTTGTGTTGCGGGGCAAATCCTGTTCGGTACAAAATAGATGTTTTCAAATCCAGATTCAGATTAAACTATGCTCTCAAAAAAGTTCATATTCGTAAATGTAAGGGAATATCACTCCAATCACTGTTTGATTACGACATGTCTGAAATATCATCATCATTGGCCTCCATCTACAAGATTTGATAATAAGTAGCGTCCGAAATACATCTGCGCTCATGGCTAAGTGAACCGATCTAGGAGCCACGGATGCAGCGACATTTCCCACAAACATGTTGTTGCGCCGAGATTGGCAGCTGGTTGGTATCACGAAGGTGACTTATTGCGCGTTTGTGGGCTAACCCTAACACATTAAACCAGGCGTCGCGTCGTCGCGAATGGTTATACCATCCGCAGTTACCTTTACAAGTATTCTTGTACGCACCTTTGCAATGTCAATTAGTTTCATAATTAGTGAAGAATAAATGCGTCGGCTGATTGCGTCTGTTCGTCGAGACCTGTAGTTATCCACCTCTCTGAAAGAAGTAATAACACGTTCCATTTAAGGAACTACTGAAGTACTGATTAAACTCTCAGTAGTAACTTCAAGGAAACTCTCAGTACCCAGTTCCTATCAATGGAAACTATGATTTTTTTGGCTCTGTAGTTGAAGTTGAGTCTTTTCAAAGGAACTGCCGTCACTAATACTAATACAGTCGCTAATACATTTGTCACTTCTATTTTGCACAATGATGATGTGCAGCTGGAAGAAGTCGACTGCTGAACATAAGCTTCCCCCTTTGAACGTCACCATGAACGGCTATTAGCCATTTGTAACCATCGGCTCCCTGCGACTCTAACAATATCGTCGGTCCACCTAGTAAGGGCCTACTTATAGAACGTTTTCCGGTTCGTGGTCGCCACTCGAGAACCTTTCTTCATGATGTAGCATACTAACCGCTTGACTATGTATTTGATGACCAGAGACATGGAACGGTTCAAGAAGATCTGGTTCTCTTTCTTTAGGTCGAAGAGCAACTCCTCGTCAAACTTGGAGTCTTGTAACGCTTCCACTACTGCCTTCGCGATGCCGCGGTTCTCTTGGTAAAACCTCTGGAATTAAATAACTTGTAAGGAACTATACATAACAAACGCGGCATCTATTCTCTGACACACCAAAGCACAACATCACCAATTGGTCAACGAGAGAGACGTGAAATTTTGAGGGTAGCTTCTTTTTAGTAGGTAGGTTCTCCAATAAAGGATTTTTCGAAAATCAGCTACCAAAAGGTGTGATGTGATATTAATAGCAATTAAATAACATAGCTTAGTCACAATAAATTATGTTATTATGTTACACTCCGTCATCATCATCATCATAATCAGTCCATTTCAGTCCACTGCTGGACATAGGCCTCTCCCAAAGCTCGCCACTGAGCCCGATCTTCGGCTCTTCTCATCCAACTGATGCTAGCTAATACTTCAAAAGCCTTGTTAATGAAATAATAAGCATTTGTTTGCCTAAGAAGATGGTCTTCAGTTTTTAGAACACTGTCATTGAAATCCCTAAGATTCATTAATGTCTTGTTAATGATGTTACATTAGAAAAATAAATAACGCATGAGCATCTTCTATTCAGAGCGATGGTGGCCGAACGGTTAAGCGTGTGACTTACAAGACAAGACGCCGACACCGAGTTCGAATCCTCTCGGCCCCGCACCTATGACTCAATAAGTTATGTGCGGATTTGCCATCGCTCAGAACGGTGAAGGAAAACATCGTGAGGAAACCGGCATGCCCAAGAACTGTAACATTCAAGGGCATGCGACATCTACCAACCCGCACTGGGCCAGCGTGGTAGATTACAGCCCATACCTCTCTCTATGAGAGAAGGCCAGAGTCCCAGCAGTGGGAACGTGAAAGGCTGATAATGATGATCTTCTATTCAAAAGTAGATAAGTGTAATCGTTTCCCACATAGTATATTCACGTCACCACTGAAAAAATCCAAACTGAATGAAAAAAAGCGAAAAATGGCATTATCAATTGAAAATTTTTCATCGTACCCTTTGTTCTGAATTCACAAAAATCGCAGTTTTAAACAAACCAACAATAGTGACTATCGCTCTTTTATTCTTTTTTTCTTTTTATTGTGTTCCATTCGTTATTCACTTCCGCTGTTATTTAAATATCCCGTTTTAAGTTAGTGGAACAATGGGAAATAAAGGAGCGTGCTGTTACAAAATAATTACAATCACCTCATCTGCATTCCCTGCAGCCATTCCCACAATGGAAACTAAAAGGAGAGCGCCCAATTCACCCATTTTCGCTGCACTTTTCACTTTAACTGCCTGTACTCATTTTATTTTCAAACGAACGTGTTACTGCACTGCATGGAGAATTTTAAAGCGAATTTTATATGTTACATCGCAAGGCGGCAAATGCGGCGGCTGGCGGGGTTCGGACGTGGTTTCTGTAATTTAACACGATGTTTCGAGAAATGTGTTTGAATTTGTACGTTTTAGATGTCTAACAACTATAGAAATTTTCATTGTCTGTGACACTGGATAGGTAGTTTAACTCATATTCTAGAATACGCTCAAAGCAGTAATCTCTACGATTTGAGTCTTGTCATTTCATACAAATATATCAATCAATCGTTACTTAAGCTATGAGCACACTTGACCGTCATCATAGTAAAGGAGTAGTAGTTCAGCTTCATATAAATCGGCCGTCACCGGTTTGAATGTGTGCGTGAGTAGCGGCACCGTGTACGCACGCACTTTTCACGCACACAATCACATAAACGAAAGGAGGCGGCCGGGGCCGCGGCCATGCACTCAGTACGGAACGCGCCGCCTATGCGTCACCGCAAGAGTAGGCAATTAACTCGTCGAGCGGCCTTAGCTAACCTACTGTTCTTTATATACTGTGCCGTCATTCTAACCAGCCTAAAACTTTTCTGTTTTAACCGTTCTCAATTCGGATGACTGTATTTTTTTTGTATATTATAATATGTTCGGGCATAACGCCGTCAAATATAGACGGTTTTGCAAAACTATTTTTTTTTTGTTGAAAAGAAGATATTTCAAAGGTCCCATGATACGGAAATCAGGGTTTGATGATGCAGACCAGAGAAACCGAAGGGAACCTGAAGTCGGTATTTGTTTTGTTCAAAAAAAATTGTCATTTCTAAACGCCCGGGGGTTATAAATTTAGAGTACAAGAATAATTAATTATAAACCTATTTAATAAAGATTTAAACTGTTTTAAGTAATTAAAATTTAATAAAACTAATCTGGTAAGCAGTTGGGGGAAGGGAGAGTACCAAAAAACAAAAATAAGTACTTAGAACAGTGGTGGATTTAGCAGCAGGCTGAGTAGGCTGGAGCCTAGGGCGGCAGATTTTAGAGGCGGCAAATTTAGTGTCAATTTAAAAAAATGTTTTAATGATATTAAAAGCGTCGTATATATTATATAATTATGTATTTAAATATTATTATGTGCACACAAACAATTAAAAATTGTTCACTACTTGATTTTTCTTAAATTTTTGTCTGATGCATAAAAAAATGACACATTTAAAAAGGAAAGGCAGAGGCCGTAGAGGTTATAGAGGTTGGTAGGGGCGGCAAAATTTGAATACTTAGCCTACTGGCGGCAAGTGTGTAAATCCGCCACTGACTTAGAACATTATTAAAATGTGTGTGTTTCATCAAACAATCAAGAATTGTAGTGAAACTGAGCATTTTTTCTAAACCTTAGTTCAGTGTTGAGACAAATTACAGATTTCTCTACCACTCGGGAGTTAGAATATTTAGAAGTTTCGTACTTTGCACACTTTGTTCTGTACATAAGGAAGGCAGAGTCCCTTGTCAGTTTCAATTTCTCCAGGCGGAGTAATCATTTTCGGCACAGTTTTGAAGGTTTTATACAAACTTTTTCAATGCTTTTTCAAACTTTTTCACAATAAATAATGTTTCTATAACATAATTTTAGCTAAGCTACACGACGAAATACAAACTAAAAGAGATTTTACTGTTTTTTTTTTGATTTTTCTAACAATTTTGTAAAATTAGTAAGGTATAGTTTTACGCCAGAAATAATCGATCTTGATCCGTTATCCGCGGTTTTGGATCGATATGTCATGTCATAATATGTCATTTTAGTACTAGGGCTTGATATATAAAAATAAAAAAAAAAATAAAAAAAAATAACAAAAAAAAAAAAATAAATAAAAAAAAAATAATAATAATAAAAAAATAATAATAAAATAATAAATAAAAAAAAAATAATATTATGTAATATAAAAGAAAGTCGTGTTAGTTTATAACTATTTATAACTCGAGAACGGCTGAACCGATTTGGCTAAAAATTGGTGGGGAGGTAGCTTAGGACCAACATAGAATACTTTTTATCCCGGAAAAGGTTCCTACGGGATGACGGGAAGACGCAGATGAAACCGCGAGGCGCAGCTGGTTACTACTAAAATGACATGTTATGACATGACATATCGATCCAAAACCGCAGATAACGGATCAGGATCGATTATTAATTTCAGGCGTTAGCAGTTGAGGGAATCCAGTATATACCTACCTACAGCATATATTATTATGATACCGGAACTATACCATCAAACCATCCAGATATACGAAAGGCAATCCCACAACCACAGGCTGGTTCAAAAGGGACAATAATCGCAACCATTTGCATAATAAAGCTTAAAATACAATTGCTGTATTTATATATCTGAGGACAATAAAACTCTACGGTATTGTCGCTACTGTTTTTATTCCGGTATCCGAACCGGAAATTTGTGAGGTGTTTACATGTGAATTGATCTGTTGAAGGATTTTAAAATGTTGCCCGTAAGAGTGACTTTGTCGTTGCGTCCGTGATGTGTAAGGGAGTCTTTAGCCTTAGGCCGTTATTCCACGGAGGGATGCAAAATAAACTTCTGTCATGACCTAAAAAATCAATTGATACAAAAAGTTGTACGCCTATTTAGGCAAAAAGTGTTGAAAAAAATGTTAATCATGTTAAACTTCTGCATGTTTATCTTGCGATGTAACAACACACATGTTTACAAATAAAACATCTTTATCATTATCAAATTATATAAAAATCAATTGATAATCTCGCTAAAACTTGAGAACGACTGGACCGATTTGGATAATGTTGATCTTGAAATATTTGGATGTTCAGGGAAGGTTTAAGATGAAGAATTGGCAATATTGGCTGCATGGATCTCTTTTTTTCTCAGCAATAACAAAACATACAGAGCTAATATTTATGTACGTTAAAGATCATGTTTTTGACATCAAATTGTCGGAAGGATAACACGATTGGTTAACTTTCACAGCAGAGAAACAATGATCGAAAACTGCCCTTTAAAATTTTCATTTTACAGGCATACAAAACCGATTTAAGAGTTAAATATTTTTTTTGTATGGTATATACACATTCTTCAAAGAACTACAGGTTTATTTTTATAAAATTAACGATAGTTTTCATTTTAAACGAAAAAAAACCTTTTTTTGGCGCATAGTACGACCTTACGGCATTAGTCAGCTCGCTTGCGTTTTTGTATGGAGCTGATTTCAGATTCATTGTTTATCACGGCGTCCTCATAAAAGGTGACTTTTATTGGCGGTACGAAGTTCGCCGGGTCAGCTAGTGTTTAATAAAAAGACCTAAATTAGCTCCCAATAAAATTAGGTTTTGGCTTGGTTTGAGTCGTGTGTTTTTACTCCTGAGTGTAGTTTCCTTTGACAATGAGAATAGCGTCTCTATAAAAGCCATCTAAAATATATAATAAATAAATAACTAGTAAAACTACACATAATCTCTTACGCGGGAGTTACGAGCTGGTTGCACAAATAAAAATTGCATTCGAAATTCATCCAAATCCGCCGGCGGAATAGCCTTACTTGCGAAATGCAATAAATAAGCACGTTTTATGTTCGGCGTAAAAGTTGTGATTGCGACACTTTGCGCCGATGGCCCGGCCACTTACCGCCTTACCGTGCGCTTCCCTGCACTAGGCACAGTCACCAACAAAAGCAGCTGATCGTACTCGATTTTCTTACTGAGTTTTAGATCAGTAATGTTTGGGTTTTCTTTAGAGCGATGGTGGCCGAACGGTTTGGCGTGCGACTTACAAGACGCCGACACCGAGTTCGAATCCTCTCGGCCCCGCACCTATGACTTAATAAGTTATGTGCGGATTTGCTATCGCTCAAAACGGTGAAGGAAAACATCGTGAGGAAACCGGCATGCGCAAGAACTGCAACATCTACCAACCCGCACTGGGCCCGCGTGGTAGATTATAGCCCATACTCTCTCTCTGAGAGAAGGCCAGAGTCCCAGCAGTGGGAACGTGGAAGGCTGATAATGATGAATGTTTAGGTTTTCTTTATAACTTACAAGGATACCTTTGACCACAACACACCTGAGGTCAAATTCAAAATTCAAAAATATATTTATTCAATAGGATACATTGTGATTACTTTAAAACATCAACTTAAAACTAGCTACGCCTGTTCCAACCTCCTTACGCCGGCAAAAGGACAGGCAAAACGCCCGGCAGGTAATTTTTTTGGCGCGATCATATTGACAATTTTATTCTTATGACTAATTGATTGAATTGGAGCAAGTTCACTGAAAAAGTGTGTACAAGTGATGATACCGTGAACGGTTGGTGTTTATGATGCAGGCAATAGGAAAATGTGCCATTGTTCAGCGAATTTTGTCGTTGACTGTACATACTCTAGGTATGTGCAGTTGTAAATCTAGATCTAGGTCTAGCCAATCTTGTTACCTGCGGCTGATATCTGGAGTAATGCCATTTCGCAGTATTCCTTGAGGAAGCCCAGTTTGTAATGTACTACGCTCATTGTACCGTCGCTCGCAGTGTATGTGTCTTACTATGTCTGGCAGTGAATAAATAAATACATTTTGCATTTAAAATATTGTGAGTGTGAAAATTGTAGAGTTGTAGGGATTTAATTGAAGACTATTTTCAATTAACTTCAAAAAAGGAGCAGGTTCTCAATTCGACTGTTTTAAAAGAATGTTTGTTTTAATAAAGCCCGACTAGCAGCCAATAATACACGTTCACTTTGATAGTTTAATGCACGTAAAACAAAACACCAATAAAGAAAACGGATTACAATATGCGCAATTAACAGTTACATAAACGATAATATAAAGAATTAAACGTATCGCGCGTGACGCCGAACCGCCCTCTTGTTGGCGTCGCGTGCCCGAATCTTACTTAATGCTACCGCACGGCGGCGCTAGTGTGGCAACGCGCAAACGCAGACGCTGCTGGTTGGACCCGCCACCGAAAAGTTAGGCGCGGGAATATTTGAATGGCAGGCGAGTGGATAAACGAGCCGTTGGTACGGCGCGTCACATTGTTACCTCAGAACTTTTGACTGCGGGAACCGATTTGGATGATTCTTTTCTATTTGAAAGCTGGTGCTTCCCGTGTGGTTCCATTTGAATTTGGTCCAGTTCTGAACCGAAAACCGGTCGGTTTCATTTTGTTATATATGTATTTTAAAAAGTTATTTTTTGTTCATTTAAGGACTTAAGGTTCGTTTAGAATTTTGGTGTATGTACGAATCGGTCATTGAAATAAAGGTTAAGCGATGTCAGTAGTCGGATGAAACGAGCCAAAGACCGGACTCAGTGGCGTATCTTGGGATGAGAGAGGCCTATGTCCAGCAGTGGACTGATACAGACTGATTTGATTCATTTGCTACATGCAACAGTATATGTTGATCTTTGGTGCAGCAAATAATCAATATCGGTTCAATCAGCTGCCTATAAATAAAATGCGACATTTTTATGTGTCAATATTGCGTCACACCGAACATCAAACAAAACTACGGTCACAGTCACATCAGTGTAAAAACGTAAATGCGTCAATTTAAATGTGGGACACCGAAATGAGCGCGTAGAGAAAACTGATATCAATTCAATTCAATGTTTTATTTTTCGGATAACAAAAATCCATGGGTTAGTAATAATGCTAAAAAAAAAAAAAAAAAAACTAAAGTATGTTAGTACACTACAAAATACAATAAAAACAACACACTATAAAAAAGAAACACATGAACTCATATCTCATATGAGGATCGGTGTCACGGCGCAATTGCGTAGCAGCCAATCCCTAATACGCCTAATAAACCATGAACCTGCGAGGCACTCCGTGCGCACGATGACCAGAAGAGTCAACAACCCCTATCTCGATATCGTATCGCACGTAAATATAATGAGATGTTCAATAGGTATCGGTTATGGTTAACTTTTTGAACTTTTTAACAAGTCATTCATATAGGTAGGTACTAGTTGCACCCCGCGGTTTCGCCCGCGTCTTGTTATCCCGCAGGAAAAAAATTCCGGGATATAAGTAGACTATGTGTAAATCCAGGGTATAAACTATGTCCATTCCAAATTTCATTCAGATCCGTTCAGTAGTTTTTGCGTGAAATAGTAACAAACATCCATCCATACTCACAAACTTTCACGTTTTTAATATTAGTAGGATTTCTGTCAAATAAAGTTTCGACATATAACATACACATAAGTTGAAATAAAGACGCCGACAAAAGTTTAATAGCCAATGTGTCGATAGCGGCCGCCGCCGTCCCGCACCACTCACCGCGACCACTAAAACTTATCCCGAACAGGAATCTGCTGGAATGAAATTTCATTCAATTTCCGCGACGTTTTCAGCGAACATGTTATATGTAGTTGCGGTATTATGGAACTACGAGATACTGTATGCAGTATAACATATTAACAGGAATACAGTCTTTGGTTCATATTTTTATTTGCTTATAATTTTTCCTAATCGAGAATTTAGAACATCTAAATTTTTATATACCTACTAGTTGCACCCCGCGGTTTCCCCCGCGTCTTCCTGTTATCCCGCAGGAACTCTTTTCTGAGATAAAAAGCCTATGTGTTTAGCCAGTGTATAATCTATCTCCATTCCAAATTTCATCAAAATCTGTTAAGTAGTTACGCTGATACATGGTAACAAACATTCACAAACACACAAACCTTCGCATTTATAATATTTGTAGGATATGAAAAAAACTTAGTGAATAGAGTCAATACACTATTCAAATTGTAGACCTTATGGTACAATAGTAACTCGTGCAATCACAATTCCTGACCTCTACTCAGGATTCCCCATTTGTAAGGAATCAGAAACTAAGCGGTTCGGAGATCCACAATACCAAGACACGGAACATATACTAAGATTAATACTAACACTATTATATTAAAAGCATCTATAATTCTGCAGCTGTATTCGATAGCTTGCACATTTAAAATAGAGTTATTTAGGCGTTGTCTTACTTTTCGAGTTATTTGCGAAATCAAATACGTCTTCTGGAATCGAACATGACAAGGCGCGCGACCGGCGGCAGATGAAAGCACGTAATGAACTGTCAAACCATCTGCATCACACGGATACGTTCTAGTCCATTTGGCTATTTCAGTTTACTTCATTGCTGCATCTGTGTCTTCTGATTTAGGTGCCTTGAGTAAATTGGTCTTATTTTTAGAAAGTCTCTTCGAAATATCTTCGTATTGAAAATCTGGGTAGCTAAACTATGACTATTTTGAAATATGGGATGAAAGAAGGAAAGTATGTTAGAGGAAGTCTAAAAGTAGCACCAGTGACAGAAAAGTTGAAATGGAATCATTTGGCTTGGTATGGACATGTTATGAGGAGGGATGAAGTCATATAACCAAAAAAGTGATGTATATGAATGTTGATAGATGGAAGGGAAGAGAAAGACCAAAAAAAGATTGATGGATTGTGTAAGGATCGATATGAATGAAAGAGTAGTGAATGAAGCTATGGCGGTTGATAGGGAAGAGTGGAAGAAGAGTAGTGAGTAGTAGGATTGTAATTCAATCAATAAGTAATAAGAATAAAATTGTCAATCTGATCTCGCCGAAAAAATTACCTTTCTTGCCTGTTCTTTTGCCATAAGGAGGATGGAACAGGCGTAGGTAATGTTAAGTTAGACGTTTCAATGATGATTGATCACATGTTGTACCTTGTTTAATAAATATATATAGAAATTTGAAGTTTTGAGTTTGAAGTACATGCTGCGCCGACCCCAAACAGAGATGGGACCAGGGCCAGAAGAAGGTATAGTGCTGTGATAGCAGTACAGATAAATATATCGAATACGGCGGACCATGAGACAATAGACAGCTCGCCTCGTCATCTAGTATCCAAAAATATATCTTGAAAATGTTTTCATTTTGTCCGCAGTAGAGGCACGCCGGTCACACCTGACATGCGATCGCTGAATATGTCGCGCTAGGCGCCGCCCGCGCCGACCCGATGGGCAAGACTTCCGGAGGACGGTCAGACGCTCCAGTGCGTTCGCAGAGACTTGCTCATAGAAGGTATTTATTTATCTTATTGCTCTAGAAGTCTAGATTGACCACTCACCCCCATAACAAAGAAAGAAAAGAAAGTTAAGAATCTGTCGCCAAGCATCTATCTGCGTGATCCGGCAGCGTCAGTTGAGAGACAGTTCCCAGTCCAGGCGTAGCGTGACGCCACCTTCAACCACATCGTCACTTATCATCAGGTAACTTGTGGTGTCCACGCTACCCTGTTAACAGTAAAAAAAAGATAACCTTACTCATGTAATGGAGTGACTCATTTCTGAGTTGCTGATTTAACATCGAAAAACACTTTCATTGTTTTATTGCGAGAAGAATGGCTGTGACGATGACATTTATTTATTTTCTCGTGTGACTGAGGTTTTCTTATATAATATAAAATTATGCTATAGTCGGTTAAATCTTAAGTTTTATAAGATATGTTATTTTTTGTGGCATTAGATGATCCAGCTAAATTATGACGTTTGTTTGGCAAAGATAGACGGCACCCATTTGTTATTATTTTATCGCGCTCGTTACATGAATTAAAAAAAAATATATGTCTTTACACTAAAATGTGTGTCGTATACGATAGACGTGTGACCGAGATCCAAATATACTCGATTCACGACGACATACAGACAGACAAAGAGATTTCTAAACACAACACCGCAGTTGTTCCACCGTCAATCTTTATTCTTTGACTCGTGGGCAGCGTTTGACAGCGTTTCCCATCTGTATTTATTTTACATGCTCCTTTAAACACAATAATTCATGGCTTGTTGTCCGCTTCTTAATCTTGATATACTACTTTTTGTCTTTCCAGCAACTTCAATGGTTTTTTTTATGATTCTTCTTTGGAGTGGCCCAAGGTCAAATTTTAGGGCCTGATCTCTATAAAGTTCACGTTAAATGCTTCACATTAATAGATTTTTTGTTTTTAAAGCTTTATTATTAGGTGATAACGGTACAAACGATTCATTTAGTTACCCGCTGGACACGGTTCGGGATTATACGGCCGTTCAGGCGCTCAATACTACATAAGTCACAGACGCGAACAATTTGGAAACATTCCAAAGTTCTTTCATATGGAATTGATAAAGGCAATGAAACTGAAACTGAGCAAGTCTTTTAAATTTCCACCCACCTAATAAGATGATGGATGTAGAAATTATATTTTATTTGGGCCATTAGCATTTATGTTATGTTTTATGACACAATAACGTTGCGAAGTACCAACGTAATGTTTATTTAAATCTATGGGCAAATTACATTTTGTGAAAGGTACTTAATTAAACACCAAAGATGATGTTATTTTGTTTAGACCATCAGAGCTAGCCAGATTCATTATGTACCTTGCTATAGTTTGTACCCTCATCTTGTTGAAAACGAACCTTTGGACCACATTATCACTTAAAATCAGGCGTGATATGTTGTGATCAAAACAATCTTTCTTACATTCCTTTTTCCTCTACCTACATCTTAAGGTTTTTTTTTATTTATTTTATTTTTTATTTATTTATTTATTAGCTCACCAACACAGTGTACACTCATACATTCGCAGATTTATAACAATTCTTAGAAGCTTAGAACCAAATGTCACATCATTGACAGGTGAGGACAGCATGCATTACAATTACAATTTTTTACATTTCTGTTTAGTCTTGGATATTTCCATCTATAATATACTAGCTGCTACCCGCGGTTTCACCCGCGTCTTCCCGTTGGAAGACGTTCTTATCTTTTGTCGTTCTTTGGTTGTGATCCCGCAACTCGTTAATATTCATGTTCCCATATCCCAATGTGTACAACCAAACAAGAGAAATCTTCTTATTAGTAAAGCTAAATAAAAAATATCGATTAGATGACAAAAAAAAGCTTGGGATTTTAGTGAACTTGCTCCAATTCAATCAATTAGTAATAAGAATAAAATTGTCAATGTGATCGCGCCAAAAAAATTACCTGCCGGGCGTTTCTTGCCTGTTCTTTTGCCGGCGTAAGGAGGTTGGAACAGGCGTAGCTAGTTTTAAGTTGACGTTTTAAAGTGATCACAATGTATCCTATTAAATAAAAAAGTTTTGAGTTTGAGTTTTAGTTTGAGTTTATCTTTCCGGGATAAAAAGTATCCTATGTCCGTTTTCTGGTACTAAGCTACCTCCCCACCAATTTTCAGCCAAATCGGTTCAGCCGTTCTTGAGTTATAAGTAGTGTAACTAACACGACTTTCTTTTATAAATGTATAGAGATAAGTATATTTCTCTATATAAGTAGAATGTATCGTGGTCTAGTACCCATTACACAAGTTTTGAGCTTAATTTGAAGCTATGTCAATTTGTGTGCAATGGTCCCCCGATATTTATTTATGATAAAAATAAATGTAATATTATTTTGAACTGGATTATAGTGTGTCTTAGACTAACAAGTAAAGCTTCGCCTAATGACAAAATATTAATTTTAATCATTATGCTGTGTTCTCTCTCTACAAGTGAATTTTTGTTAAATTCTTAGTCCTACAAGAAAGTTCTACTTTGTAATATGTTGGAAAAACCCAACCATCACTGTCATCTAGTAAAAATAACATTGTTAGAGTAATATCAATGATATTGGTCCAGTTTGATCCGTAGAGAGTCCGGTGTGTCGTGGGGCAGGCGCGTGCGCAGCGCGGGCGCGCGTGCTGGCGTGGCCGCTGGCGGCGCCGCGGGGGCGGGCGCGTGGCGGCGGCGGGAGCGCGCCGCGCAGCCGCGCAGGCCCATGGAGATCCTCACCAGCATCTACGCGCTGCTCTCCGGCGGGGTAACTACTGCAAACAGAGTAGGAAAAAAGGGCCAAGTGCGAGTTGGATTCGCACACCGAGGATTCCGTACAAACCTATTTATTTTGTTCCCCGCGGTTTCACCCGCGTGGGCTACCGTTTATCGCAGTAAAAAGTATCCTATGCCCTTCCTCAGGTTTCAAAATATCTGCGGATAAGGATTTAAACTACATATTTACGGTTTTCAGACCTTTTTCCATGCTTCATGCCGAATTTAATGACTAAGTTAACGGGAAGTACCCTATAGGTTTTGATTCCCCTGTGAATTCGCAAAATATGTGACATAAACGGTCATATCTTTAAATCGCGTTGACTTGCAAGTTCGATTTTTTCATAACCGAGACCGAATATTTGATAGAAACTTCACATGATACTTCAACGCGTTCTTGAAGAAAATGGTCTTGACAGACAGACAGACGGACAACAAAGTGATCCTATAAGGGTTCCGTTCCTCAAAAGTAAAAACGGAACCCTAAAAAAAAGACGTAGCTATGTCGGCGCTTTAATGATTTTTATACTCAAGCGTAGGTACACACCTATATTAATCTGCCTTGTTCGAGTAAAACCCAAAATTCCCTCTTGGGCTCCCCTACCAATACGGTTAGGTATATTAAAAAACCTCATTCAGTGTAGAGTGTTAATTTAATCAATATGAATATTGTATAGACTGGTCTAAGAGTATCACATTATTTCATCTAATTTCGCACTCCCTAAGGATATCAGGCGTCATTGTGCATTCATTGTATGCCTGCCCCCGCCGTTTCACTCCCCCTTTTTTATATTACTGAGGCTAACCTCCCGATCCCGACCAACAAATGTAAGGGAACCAGTCACGAAACTTTTCGGCTGATCTGAAATTTGCGTCGGTTTGAAGCGCTGATGGCCCATGTCGTGTGTCGGCATATAGTTCGTGGGTTTCAATTCGAATCTTACAATGTGTAAGGAGGTGTAGCTAGTTTTAAAGCCATCACGTCATGTAAGTATCCTACAAAATAAAAACTTAATTGATATTGACTTATTTGCAAATAAAAAACCCTTGAAATGAAATTATATACATACAAAAAAGGCAATAGCTACAAGGATTTAACATTTATTGATGCATGATAAATTTTATCATGATAACTGATAACCCACATCTTAAAAAAAAATATTTTCATGTTTTCAATTTATTTAGAAATACTTTTTTGGAAGCAAACACAAAAAAAAAACGTTTTTTTGTTATTAAATTAGATATTTACGGGTTTCAGACTTGCCTAAAAATGTTCTTCTGAGTGTGCGAGTACAATATTATTAACTTTTTTTTATTTAGCAGTATTTATTTCCAGATATATTTGTAGTTGTACGGAACCCTAGAAAGTCTAAAGAAATGTGATTTGATGAAACGTCAGCGTCACCAATTATTTTTATTATCATTGGTCCAGTTTAGGAAGATATTTTGTGAATCAGTTTGGTTAAAACTTAAGTATAATTTGGTCTCCAATTTTCATTTATCCAAAAACCGAGCCACGTATGTGTCCGGCAGGATTCCACTTTTACTGCCGAAATATATCTGCAGCGACGGTTCCTAAATAATGTACGGCTCCCGCGGGACCCCACCAAAAGAACCTCTGCCTTTGGGCTCTGCCTGAATTACAGAAATTAGCCGCGAACCACCTTTCTGAATAAGGGATTCACGTTTTGCGGCATTTTTATGTGAAAAACTAAAACAAACATGAATATGGGATGGGAAATAGTGTTTCGAGAGCCAGTTCCCAGTCCAGGCGTAGCGTGGCGCTACCTTCGACCAAACCAAGGGACTTGTGGTCAAACGCTTCTCTGTAAGATGTAAAAAGATGGATACATTTTCATAAATCTATTGAAATTTACCGTAATATTACCTAATAAAATCCGCGTCGACTTGCGACCGTAGCACGATCTCCAGATTCTCCAAGTTGAATCCTGAAAAGAGCTTAGAGCTTTCGTTGAAGGAAAACATCGCGATGAAACCATGTAGCCTTAGGGTCGGTTTTATAAACGTCCGTAAGTTAAATATCATACCACATTTCGGTAAATTTGATTTTCCGTGCTAAAATTTGACAATAAGATTAAAAAATTTATTGTGCTTCTTTGGCTAGTTACCGACTTCAAGTTAAGAATTTATTAGTCTTGTTTGAGAGCCAGTTGTCAATTCAAGTGTATGTAGCGTGACACCACCTTCTATTACCTACATTGTCACTCAACATCAGGTGACTTGTGGTCAAACGCTACCCTGTAAGTTGTAAAAGAAAGTGTTGGAAGCTCTTTAATAAATACAACTCTAGAATTTATACATTTCTTTCCAACATTGTCTCGAAAAAGCCATAGTTTGGGATAAGTATATAATAAGCCATGGTTACTATTAAATCAGCAATGATATTTTATGATACAGCATAGCATGTGTGTGTAATAAAGTTCGATTGTCGTCATAAACCCGGGCACACCGTAATAAATAGTATTTTACTAGGTATTAAAATAACTATGCCATGAAATTCTTGAAAATAACGCTCTATTTGTGACATAGTTTATTTGCAATTTATTCTCTTTTCTTTATAAGTAAACGCTTTTACAAGCGAGCACGGGTGTAGCTATAGCTAATATAGCTATCTTATTGGGGATCCAACAATGCACACAGGCAAACTAGTTTTATGTCCAAGATTTCGACCACTGAGGCTGGTATTATAGAATCAAGCAATGATCAGTACTTACGTCCTTAGGCACAGATTTGAGTCTGTCATTTCATACAAAAATGTCACTTAATCGCTACTCAAGCATTGATCAACACTTGAGCGTCATTCTAAAACAACATCAGGTGACTAAGGCTGGTAACTTTAGTCACCTGATGTTAAGTGACAATTTGGTCGAAAGTGGCCTACGCTACACCTGATGGGATCGGGATCTGCTCTGATAACTTGATAGTGGTAGCTAGCCAGGCAAGTACTAGAAAATACTTTAATTATGGTTTCATCACGAGAACACAAGCTCATTGTAAGATTTGAACCTGTAACGGATGGCAAGTCGACGTTGCTACCACTATGCTATAATGGCTTCAATATGTGCCAAACATACAAATACTTTCAGTATTTTTTCAAAAAGGTTTTTCAATTCGACCGTATATTTTTTATGTGTGTTCGCGGATAACTTGGTCGTTTATGAACCGATTTTGATGATTATTTTTTTGTTGGAAAAGAGATATCCCAAAGCTGGCACCATGATAGGGAAAGCATGATCTGGATTTTGGCATCTCAGAGAAATCGCGGGGAAAAAGAAGTCTGTTTTTTTTGTAAACATTTGTAATGGAAATAAGTTGTTGTTCTGTTGAAACAATAAAGCGTTATTTACCTATCATTTAATCTATATATTCTTGCAAACAGCAGGGAGTGAACCCGAAGATAGACTCGCTTGCATTTCGCCTCCACTGCGGGGCTACAACAGCGGCACTTCTCGCAGCGAGCGCGGCTTTAACTACGCGCCATCTGGTGGGGAACCCCATCGACTGCATACACACGAGGTAACTCGCACTCGGCGCAGTACAACGGTGTTGAACTAGAGGGCGTTGTTATAAATCACGCTCGAAGGGGAGGAAAATAGGGGCGAGGTTCTCGCTGGGGAAGAGTTGCTTCTGTAGATCACTAGATGTTGCCGTGTAGTAACTTGTGTTACGGAAATTGAGTGTTTCAACTGAAAAGAAAACGTATTATTACCAATTTTGAATAGTACCAACGTCTCATAAAAGTCTCAAAACAAAAACAATTCTAGTGTAATCGGAGCCGAGAAAGTGATCAATTTCCTACATCTATCATCATTCCATCTATCACGTTCTCACTACTGGGACTAAGGATGTGACTTGGAGGGGAAAAATAGAATACTAAATAATTTATAATAAACCGATTAACTAAAAAATAACCGATTTTTCGATTCTAACTATTCGAAAATTTGTATTTTTTTGTACAATTTATCGATTTTTAATGTTTAGAGAATCGATACATAAAAATCGATTATACGAAAAAGGAAAAACGAATATAATATAAAAATCGATTATTTTTTCACATTTCTTGCTAGGACTAGGCCTTCAGCGAGAAAGAGAGGGCGAGATTACTTCAATACCTATTTCCTTCTCCAGAGACATCCCCGAAGATGTCCTCAACACGTACTGCTGGATCCACTCGACGTTCACGGTGGCGGGGGAGGCGGGGGCGTACCCGGGGGTGCGGGGCGCGGGGGACTCCCCCCGCCGCTACGGGAAGTACTACCAGTGGGTAGCGTTCACTCTCTTCTTCCAGGTCAGTGGTACATTTTGTATTCTTCTCTCTTCTTTAGGGCAGAAGTTATCAGCCCGCCCGCCCTCGGAAGGATTTGCAGTAGCACGATTTTGTTATGAAGAAAATATGCGCCTCGACTTGAAAACATCCATTAGCGTTTGAAATGAAAAAAAGAAATGAAATTTATTTGCTGGCACATGCGTCAACTCGTGAACGGGTGCTGCTTGTGGGGTCTGGTCTGCTTTGGTTGTGATCCCGTAACCCGTTAATATTCATGTTCCCATATCCCAATGTGTACAACCAAACAAGAGAAATCTTCTTATTAGTAAAGCTAATTAAAAAATATCGGACTATTAGATGACAAAAAAATGCTTGGGATTTTAGTGAACTTGCTCCAATTCAATCAATTAGTAATAAGAATAAAATTGTCAATGTGATCGCGCCAAAAAAATTACCTGCCGGGCGTTTCTTGCCTGTTCTTTTGCCGGCGTAAGGAGGTTGGAACAGGCGTAGCTAGTTTTAAGTTGACGTTTTAAAGTGATCACAATGTATCCTATTAAATAAAAAAGTTTTGAATTTTGAATTTTTGTTTTTTTTTATTTTTGACATACACAATATTGCATAAAACAAGGACAAGGACAAAAGTAACAATCACACAGAAACAGGTACGACATTGCGCGATGTCAGAAAAGGTCCCCGCTCAGCACATAAGTGAGGCATCAGCCTGATTTTCAGCCGGAACCGATTGTATGACATCACGGACAAGTTTTACAGCAAAAAATTAAAATTAAAACAAAACAAGCAAAAAAAAACACAGATTACAAATAAAAGCCAAACCGCACCGTACAGCCAACACTTACAGCTTACATCCAGTAATTTATGCAATTTGCGTTCGATTTCAATGAACGATTCATGTTCCAAATCCAAATCTCATTACTGCCGCTAAAAAGTCTAGTGGAGAAAAGAGCTACTTTGCTCCCGCTTATAGAGGAACAAAACGACACTTTTACAATAGAAGGGATGAAAAATTATTTCTCTGCCAGAGAGCTACACTACCCCTGAGCTTCATAGGCTTTTTTATCGTGATGAAAATCCTGTGGAATCTCCACGCAAGGAACCGGGGGGAATAGCTAGTGTTTATAAAAAATGTATGTTCTTGAGTAGTGTTGTTCGTGGATACAACCGGGACAATCAAACCGGAAGCCTGTCTACTCGCACACAATCCTTTACTTTTATTTCTGTTGAGTGCCCGAAGCACTGGATCTGCAGTGAATTGGATTTGCGACCAAACGATATCTTGATGTTGACATTAATTTTATGTTAATACTAGCGGTTTCACCCGCGTGGGCTACAGCTTTATGCATGCAAAGTCTCAGCCCGATCGGTTTAAAATTGACAAAGTTTCATACAAACTTTCATCCCCTATTTCATCCTTTTGGGGGTAGAATTAATCAAAATCCTTTCTTAGCGGATGCCTACGTTATAACATCTACCTGCATGCCAAATTTCAGCCCGATCCGTCCAGTGGTTTGGGCTGTGCGTTGATAGATCACTATGTCAGTCAGTCAGTCACCTTTGAGTTATATATATTTAGATATTTATGGCCAAAACACAAAAAAAAAAACATTTGTATTAAGAGATGAATATAGAAGAATCCATTCACATTTTTGTTAAAAAAAAATAATCATCGCCTTCGCCTCGGCCCACATTTACACGCTCGTCCATCAAGCCCTCATTTACTCGCCACGGCAGTAATGTACTATTACGTAGATGACTTCGCTACGCCGTAGCTCATTATGTAGCGTTTACATTGGCTACTTTTTATCTCAGAATAAGTTACCTGCGGCATAACTGGAAGACGCGGGCGAAACCACGGGGTGCAGTTAGTGAGTAATAAAAAGGTAGAATGTCATAGTTAAAAATGTAACGTATAGATACAGACCGATTCTCCCCGGAGCATGTACATAAAGGGGATGGCGTGATAGATAATCCGGAGGCCAATCAAGTAAAAGGTGCCGTTTCACGATGACCGCACTATACTGAGCTAACTGCCTTGTTATAGACGAAGCTATTTGCTAAGCGACGCGATTTGCCGGTCATTTCACGCGTTTGATGTATGATCAATTGATCATTGGTCGTTATCTATAAGTAGCTACTTATATTAAAAAGTGATCTATCTAATGTTTGTTTGGAGTTTGTAGCAATCTCCCAAACTACTGATGCGATCATGAATTGAAAGCTACACCATCCCTGAGTGGCTAGGTTAATAATCGATCCTGATCCATTAGAATTAGGTTTTATAACGGGATAATTACCATGTATTTGTTTTTGTTTGAGTTCTCGATATTTCGGCACTGTTGCAAGCGCCATGATCACGAGAATACTAAAAGTCTCTGCGGGTAGGATTGTTGATGTTATAACGGGCAGATGTATCTATCTACCCGCTTCCTCGCACGTTTTTTGCTTACGATGACATTACCATTTTCACACAAGTCACTCGCAACTCGATTCAAATCTCGACACACAAAACTCACGGTATCCCCTCGCGAGCTATGACAGGTGCTTTTTCTGCTGTCACACAACCGTACCACTGGATTCCAGGCACTCGACAGTTGAAACCCGTCCTTAATTCTAATGTTTTTGACCATGTATGCCATTGTCAGAGCTTGACCAAATTGACATGGGACACGGGAAGTTCCAGCTTTCAAATAAAAAACGAATCATCAAAATCGGTTCATCCAGTCGAAAGTGCTGAGGTAACAAACGTAATAACATTGGTTTTTTCAGTTTCCTATTTTCTCAGGTTCTGCCATTTTGAAGATTGTTAGTTCTAATTGTAATGCGGATTACCGTCTAAACGCGTATTTGTGTTAATTATCCATGCAAGCAGTAAGTAAACCGCGTGTCCCGGGTGTCTCCGCCGTTTTGTAATTTATTATCCTCACACACGTGGCGAATATCCGCGAGGTGGCGGTACAACTCATGAGAGATATTATAAAAAATAAATTAAAAAAAAACCCGACGCCTGTGACTGATTTTCATCAAACATAGCTAGGAACACTCCCAGAATAATACACCCTTCACACGAAAAAAAAAAACATAATCTAAATCGGTTGATACGTTTAGCTCGGCATCTATGATTTACTAAAATATGTGCGGATTTGTCATCGCTTAAAAACGGTGAAGGAAAACATCGTGAGGATATCGGCGTGTCCAAAAACTGCAACATTCAAAAGCACACTGGACTAGCGTGGTAGATTGCGGTCCACACTCTCTCTCTCAGAGAGAAGGCCTAAATCCCAGCTGTGGGAACGTAATAGGCTAATGATGATATTGAAGTTCTAGCAGTAGGAAGGTATACTAGTCGATTTTTATCTTTAACTAGCAAACCCGGCGAACTCCGTTTCGCCACCAGATGGCTTCGTTTTATGTATCATTTCGTTTGGTGATTAAAAATAAAAATATATAGTTTAAAAAACTAAAAAAAAACACTTTAAAAACGCACTCAAAAATATAAAATAATAAAATTGACTTGTATTAGTTACGATATAATGGTTAATTCAAAGTGTGGAGCGCTTTTTGGTTGTGTGTACTTTTATTTACCCAGTAAAAGAAGCGCTCCACACTTTTTGAATTAACCATTATATCGTAACTAATACAAGTCAATTTTATTATTTTATATTTTTGAGTGCGTTTTTAAAGTGTTTTTTTTTAGTTTTTTAAACTATATATTTTTATTTTTTTACTTTTTAGTCTTTTGTTACCAAGTTCAATCTATTAGACTCGTCAAGACGAATCAGCCCAAATACGAGGGGATTACTAGTAGCCACTGCAGAGATCCTCTATCCACCTTCCGGTTGCATCATCAGACCCTCGTCACCAAGTCCAATCTATTGTACTCATCAAGACGATTCATATGAGCCCAAACACGAGGGGTTTACTAGTAGCCAGCGAAGAGATGCTCTACCCACCTTCCGGCTGCATCATCAGATCAGGTCGATGATACCAAATTATTGCATTGTCACCGAGATTACATACACATACAAAGTTTCAAGTCGATACGACAATTAGAAGTAGGTGAAAATTGACTTCTAAGATTTGATTACATTGTTAGTTAGTTAGTTAGTTAGTTAGTTAGTTAGTTAGTTAGTTAGTTACAAGTCAAGCTAATAAAAGTGTTTTAAAAAGAAGAAGAAATTATTTTTTTTTGTTTTATATTTGAAAAGGAAAAGTTTTATTTCATTTCACAACATACTGCTTTTCTGTTGAAATTTTTCCTGAATTTTCTTTGCTATAAACCTCACGGAGCCCGAGACCTTTCCAACAAATGCAAAACCGTGGAAATCGGTTAGTGCGTTCTGGAGTTATAGCGTCAGGAAGGAAAACCCGACTTATTTTTATATAGTAGACTAGCTGTTCCATGCGGTTTCACCCGCGTGGGCTACAGTTTATCGCGATAAAAGGTATCTTATGTCCCTTCCCCGGGGCTATAAACCAAATTTCATATAAATCGGTTCAGTAGTTTAGGCGCGAAAGCGTATATATTACGTATACTCCAAAATTATTCCCGCACTTCGGTGCCCCCTCACCGCGTTACCTGCTGTAGGTATCCATTATCATATTTTAATTCTAAGTTAATTTTTCTTGGACCGCACGTTTGAATTGCGCAGCTAGAGGTCTTCCTGGTCCGCGACCGCACTTTACCTATTTCATTCTCCCGGTGCCCCCCCTCACTTCACCGCGTTTCCCGCTGCACTGCGGTGCGGCGGTTTTATTTTTCTACTACTACTTACATTTTTAAACTCGTGATATCTTTCGAATGGAATGTCCGAATTGAATGATTTAAAAAGTTATATAAAGGCATTGAAGCAGTTTTGAATAAGAAGTAATTTATTTTGATAAGGATTAATACCAAGATACAAATAATGAGCCTTTTCTAGCAGTGGCATTAAAAATTAAAATTTTAAAATAAAAGATCACTTATTGTGGCATTACTATAATAGTTAGACATATGCTCTCGCGGACTTTTTTGTAGATCTTAATGAGACCTACAAACCCGTAATACATTACTTTGTTCTAGTGTCAATAGTTTTGGCAGCGCACGCAAAAATAGATTTTCGATTTCACACCTTGGGTTGCAAAATTGCAATTTTCTTACGGATCCCTAATTTTTTTGGAAATAAAATATAGCCTATAGCCTTCCTCGATAAATGGGCTATCTAACACTGAAAGAATTTTTCAAATCGGATCAGTAGTTCCTGAGATTAGCGCGTTCAAACAAACAAACAAACAAACAAACAAACAAACAAACAAACAAACAAACAAACTCTGCAGCTTTATAATATTAGTATAGATTTTTTTATTTTGTTTATTTTCAATACACATTTCATTCAGTCATGGGTTCCGGCTGAAGCCTCAGTTGTATGCTAAGCCGGGACCTATTTCCTATTACCTGTTTATGTGTGATAAATATATTTCATTACACTTCGACGTTGCATTCTCGATATTTATTCACTTTGTAGTATCCTATTTATTGCACAGGGCGTTGCACATAATTTTTAGAGCTGTAAAAATAAAAATCAAATCACAAAAATATAAAGTTCACTGTTTCTGAACGATACCTTCCATGTCATAGGCAGTGCTGTCATCTCCGTCATACTTCATTCCTTTTTTATGTGCGGGCGTCGCAGCTTCGACTTATCGATTAAATCCGTTATTTTATTGGAAATTTTGTGAAAAAGTTAGTTGAAAGCAGTGTTATGGAGAAAAGATCGTCATAAGTCCAAATAATGACGAAAAATAACATGTTGGGAACGCAAGATACGAAACTCGCCAACTAGTTCGGACGATCAAGGTTAGTTCGTGGTCATTAACTGCGTGTTAGTTTTATCTGTAAATTTGCCTTTGTCCCTTCCTTTTTAGGGAAAAGGCGCATACTTTGGAAAATAACTGATATTTTTTCCTCATGATTTTTGCGTAGTTTTTCTTTTGTAACTACCCACATAATTCATGATTTTTTCCATTCTTTTTTCTTGCATGATGCTCGGCTGATAATGAGTTACTCCGGCGGCGTATTGTAACCTTCAACACTGCACACGCTGCTTGCTGAATCATATAGTCTAGAGTCGTACCATGAGTGCGTACCATGACTTTAAATCATACAGTCATAGGATGTAACGTGAGTGCGTACCATGAGTGCGTATCATGACTTTAAATCATACAGTCATAGGACGTAACGTGAGTACGTACCATGAGTGCATACCATGACATACAGTCTAGAGGCGTAACGTGAGTGCGTACAATGACTTTAAATCATACAGTCTAGAGACGCAACGTGAGTGCGTACCATGACTTTAAATCATACAGTCTGGAGGCGTAACGTGAGTGCGTACCATGACTTTAAAAACCTTCAATACTGCACATGCAGTTTATGGAATCATACAGTCTAGAGGAGTAACGCGAGTGTGTACAATGACTTTAAAAACCTTCAATACTGCACATGCAGTTTATGGAATCATACAGTCTAGAGGAGTAACGCGAGTGCGTACAATGACTTTAAAAACCTTCAATACTGCACACGCAGTTTATTGAATCATACAGTCTAAAGGAGTAACGCGAGTGCGTACAATAACTTTAAAAACCTTCAATACTGCACACGCAGCTTGTTGAATCATACAGCCAAGAGGCGTAACGTGAGTATGGACAATGACTTTAAAACCTTCAATACTGCACATGCAGCTGGTTGAATCAAATAGTCTATAGGTGAAGCGTGAATACGTACAAAACCTGATATGGCGCTGGATCTTCTTGACCAGACAAAGCTCGACCATAATCATCCAAGGTCACCGACACCAGACCCGCGACAATGGTCTTCTGATGATGATAACCGGGTTAGATCCCGTACATTCATTCCGACAGGTCTAGTTACAGATACTGCAGATGCAGCTAGCATGTCCCAGCTCAAGCGAAAAGCCAATGTCTGCCGCACCAGAGTTTTTATAGCCAAAATGCATTCATAGATCCAGTACGGAAAGATGAATTATTTGGTGGGCGATTTATGATAAGGTATCTAAACGTTGGGGTAGAATCCTAGTGTAAATGGTAAAGGCAGAAGAAACCACGATAAAGGAAACCCTAATACCTGAAGACCTAGCTTACGGAGGGCACCAAGGTTCAACTTAGAATTTTCTGCAGTCTTATACACGAACTTAAAGAGTCGGGATAAACTCCTTATAAAGGCTAAAACAAGCCAGTCATTTTCTAGACTTATATCTGTGGGACATAAATCATAAACAAAAAACAAGAACACAAAACACTTGTCTTTTATTATATAACAACAAAACAACGAAATATATACAGTTGGATAGAAAATTGAAATAAATGCTAATAACTAAACTTCTTACAAAGAAAACATTTGAGAAGGCTCTGGCCTTCATTCAAAGTTTAGCAAGGCTGGCGTTCTACCTACATCTCTAGACATCAGGTTCATTTTGAATATGAAGGACAATAACAACTGAAGACTTTAAAATGAAGATATTCACACAGCTAATATTTACCAAGTAAGGTTTTTTATATACATTATGTCCACATCAAGGAACCGTAATTTTAAGTTCCTATCCATAATTTAAAACTTCAAGATAACCTATGTATTTCAATGACTTCCTTTGGTTTGTCATTGGCTTCTGTACCAGTTGGTAATTATCTTAGAAACCGAGATCTGTTGTTACTTGTGTGTTATTTTGATGTCTTACTACACATTAATGACCATAATTTAAAATTTGCTTAGAGGGTTCATTAAACTTTCTCAAAAGGTTAAGATTTGTGTTAAAACAAGCAAAAATGTATTTTGATTTGGAACAAAAAACACACACATTTCGGCATTGAAATACTACATATTTACAGAAAAGTCATTATATGTGTTTAAAGTTTACAAAAAAGAAACTTAAAAATACCTGACGAAACAAAATATTTTTCCAGATTAAGCAGATTGACAATCAGGGCCTTTTTACCTTTTTAACCTTTGTACCTTAGGTTACTTTTCTTAGCCTACCCTGCAGTTTTCTTTGTATAGAAAGAAAAATTACAAACTGCATAACATTACGAATGATTTATATGAGAAATGTATCAAACTCGAAGTCAGAGTCGTCTTGGGAAAAATAATGTTTTAACTCAGTGGTAAGTACCTTCTAGAAATCTTCATAGGTGCCTCCCTTATTGGGCGGGGTGTTTTTTTGTAACGTGAGTTTTTTGTTTTGGGACCACACAATCACAACTAGCATACTTTATTATTAGAATTGAAATCAGCTTACATTGGCCTTCAATGCTTTGCTAAGGATTAACAGAATAAATATGGGCAGAGTACCGCTGTTGTCTGCATTAATGAAGATGTCTAATATACTCTCAGAGATATCTTGCACTAGCTTAAGCAAAGATAGCTTAATATACGTACAAAATAATATATATTAATTAATAAAGGACCAAAACATTGAATGGGACCTGGCTCCAGGTGCCTGTGATCTATCATGATCATAATCACGAACTGTTTTTTGGAGTCCCTAAATTGATGTTTATGTACAAGAATATTTGTGCGAAGCATATAATATTAAAAAAAAAAAAAACTTACATCATTAAAAAACTAAGCAAATGATATTTACTTATGCATGTTATACACTTTCTTATAATTCATTAAATTTCAGATTCATTCACAGAACTGGGCACCCATTTAGACCACAATTGTTTTGTATGTGAAGTTGACAACCAAACATACCATCACAATATTGAACTTGTCTCACTTTTTTCACATTTATGTTTTAGATGGTATATTATACATATTATTACGGATAAGAGATCCTTTGGCATAGCCTGACCTTATGGACCCTATGGGCAATGCATTCATTGGATTGGGAAACTCATTTATTTTACGTCTTCCTTCTATTCTAGTTTATCTGTATTTTTAAGAAATATTATTTTGATCAAGCCACTGCACGGGAGTCATGGTCAGCTAATAGGCCTAAGAAGGCCTTTAGTTACTCTTATTATTTTTATTTTTCCAAAGAAGATTGATCCATTTCACCCTCTCTGGTAGCATTATATCCTGGTTTCGAAGGTATTATCAACCAAACATAGTTATATTTCCAAGGGGTATCAAAATTAATTATAATTTAAACTTAGAATAAAAAAAATAATAATAATAATTTCAGAAAAAATAATAATTGGATATCAATAATTTCAATAAGAACTCAGATAATTTTTTAGCATTGTTGTAATAGTACACTTCACCCTTAGCGTGGCCTCTTAGCTTTGGCTACGGCTCCGCCAATGCCTAATAAAGGTCCGGGCAAAGACCCGAGAATAAAGCCACATGGGATAATAATAATAATTCAAAGTATTACCATATTTTTTCCTGTTTTCTCAAATAGGATTCAAATTCTCGTCTCTGAATATCATTCAGGTACAGACTCGCCGTTCGGCTTCTGTTTTAATATCAGGTAAATGTGTTATTTAGATGACCAAATTATAAGATTCACAAAAGA
Source organism: Opisthograptis luteolata (assembly GCA_931315375.2). Lineage (NCBI taxonomy): Eukaryota > Metazoa > Arthropoda > Insecta > Lepidoptera > Geometridae > Opisthograptis > Opisthograptis luteolata. The sequence goes on from OV928036.1 coordinate 1,086,681, forward strand.
AGTTTACGGAATTAAACTTTGCTATTCAAAATACGTATCTACATGAGATCCTAGTACGCAATCACTTGTAGTAATTTTATCCAAACGAGAGTTAAGCTTTTGATTCCATATCCAAAAAGTTTGTGCCTTTCCTCGCGTTGTCAACTATACAACGAGTGCGAAATTAAAGTAAGTCGCACGAATGGAAATCAATATTTGGCTAGAAGCACTTACTAGAAATAGACTAATTACTGATTTCGCCTACAAATACTTTGGTGCCTAATCTAGTAATACTTTTTTACCTCACAGAGAAAACATATATCCAGAGAGAGTATTATCATTTTAGATAGATGCCATGGCACCTAAGAGCTACCTCCATCAAAGAAATTAATTCATACATCTAAGAGATAATCCATTGCTCCTACCACAAGTCACATATACATTAGACATACTTACATTTATAGTTTGGTGCAAATACTGGTATTTGCGGCACATAGTAGCCGTTACACTTCTACCTCGGCTAGTTATAAGGAGTTCTGTCCATGTTATAAAATGAACAACAGGATGGTCAGGAAGCTTATAAGTGTTGCATTCACAAAGGTAATTCATAATATCTTCAAGCAAGAATGCTAATAACGGTAATTGGGCTTACATTATCAATTGACTTATTGGTTTTAGGTTGAACGTAAGGTTCATAATAATGTGGATAATCACTCCACTTTTTTCGTTTATATGTGTTAATGTATCTTTTTATTTTTCTATCTAGAATCCTGCCTGCCTATCTCGTTTGTGTGAAAGCGCTAAACATCTACAAAGTGAATAAATATCGAGAATGCAACGTCGAAGTGTAATTAATGGTTAAACGAACTTACCTAAAGTGATGTTCGACCATAATTATACTAGACGTTGCATTCGAAGATATTTATAGTCCCACCCGAACCCAGCTACTAAAGCCCATACAACTAACAAACGAGATAAGTGTCTCTGAAAGAATGAAGTATGACGGAGATGACAGCACTGCCTATGACATGGAAGGTATCGTTCAGAAACAGTGAACTTTATATTTTTGTGATTTGATTTTTATTTTTACAGCTCTAAAAATTATGTGCAACGCCCTGTGCAATAAATAGGATACTACAAAGTGAATAAATATCTTCGAATGCAACGTCTAGTATAATTATGGTCGAACATCACTTTAGGTAAGTTCGTTTAACCATTAATTTCATTGTGCATTATGACAAATATGGACGCAGTTCGAAGAGGGATTGTGCATGGTTCACTAGCTGCTTACATCTTGTACCACGTGTACATTGCAGTTAAACGGTTACGACGCACCTTGCATATGGGTCGACACGGCGCGTCTACTGTGACATTATGTCGAAACTACTTATCTATACTAATATTATAAAGCTGCAGAGTTTGTTTGTTTGTTTGTTTGTTTGTTTGTTTGTTTGAACGCGCTAATCTCAGGAACTACTGATCCAATTTGAAAAATTCTTTCAGTGTTAGATAGCCCATTTATCGAGGAAGGCTATAGGCTATATTTTATTTCCAAAAAAATTAGGGATCCGTAAGAAAATTGCTATTTTGCAACCCAAGGTGTGAAATCGAAAACCTATTTTTGCGTGCGCTGCAAAAACTATTGACACTAGAACAAAATAATGTATTACGGGTTTGTAGGTCCCATTAGGATCTACAAAAAAGTCCGCGAGAGCATATGTCTAACTATTATAGTTATGCTACAATAAGTGATCTTTTATTTTAAAAAAATAATTTTTAATGCCGCTGCTAGGAAAGGCTCTTTATTTGTATCTTGGTATTAATCCTTATCAAAATAAACTACTTCTTATTCAAAACTGCTTCAATGCCTTTATATGACTTTTTGAATCATTCAATTCGGACATTCCATTCGAAAGATATCACGAGTTTAAAAATGTAAGTAGTAGTAGAAAAATAAAACCGCCGCACCGCAGCGCAGCGGGAAACGCGGTGAAGTGGGGCACCGGGAGAATCTATGAAATAGGTAAAGTGCGGTCGCGGACCAGGAGTTCAAACGTGCGGTCCAAAAAAATTAACTTAGAATTAAAATAAGATAATGGGTACCTACAGCAGGTAACTCGGTGAGGGGGCACCGAAGTGCGGGAATAATTTTGGAGTATACGGAATATATACGCTTTCGCGCCTAAACTACTGAACCGATTTAAATGAAATTTGGTATAGAGATAATTTGAGCCCCGGGGAAGGGATATAAGATACTTTTCATCGCGATAAACTGTAGCCCACGCGGGTGAAACCGCATGGAACAGCTAGTTCATGTATACATAGCGTTATTTTGTACATTATAACCTGGAGCTAACTTTAACATCTTGTATATTGTTATTGGAAGTAAATTTGTAAGAAAATATCCGCAGTTCTTTATAAATCAATCACGACGTTACGCTACTTGGTACAAGGATAAATTAGAATTGCAATCGTTAAGATTAAAATGCTTCCGAATCAAACATAATAATAATATAATATAATACTTATTATACTTGTAAATGCGAAAGTAACTCTGTCTGTCTGTCTGTTACTCTTTCACGCCTAAACTACTGAACCAATTTAAATGAGACTTGGTACGGAGATAGTTTGAAACCTGTAGCCTACGCGGTGTAACTAACCCACCCTGACGCACGAGACCCCCTCACCGCGAAAACCTACCTAACGCGAGGACCACCGTAAACCAGAATGCAGAATAACGAAACTTAAACTAAATTGGCCAGAAGATCGTCAGAACCCATACGTTGTGTAAATAAGTAACCCGGAACTTTTAGAGTTATGAACTATTTAGTGGAAATTTATGTTTAAATAAATTAAATATTTTACAATAATAAAAGCTATTTCTTAAGGAAGAAACAAATACAATCTAAAGACATAAAAATTAGACAAATTAATAAAGTAGAATAATGAAACTGCTTGTGACCGTAGATCTGAAAGAAACAGGATATTTTGACGTGTGTTTTCAATAGAAAATCACACACCAAGAGATTAGTAGGATTATGTTCAGGATAAAGGAAGGATAGTTTCGGAGCAAACCCCGAATACATAAAATTTTTAGGGGCTTGCCCCAGTGGCCTCCAACCTCCCCTACAGCCACCCCATGCCCAGCATGCCGCACTCGCGACATCGGAGGGGGTAGGAAGGGATTGATGACAAGGTCTGCAGCTAGTTCACGCGACCATTCAATCCAACATAGTTGGTTAACTCATAAAATGAAGTTAAATTATATCAATTGATAAATTCGGACTTTGCCGTAATAATCTGGAGTATGCCAGTACATTGTAAACTGGAGTATGCCAGTACATTATAAGCTGGAGTATGCCAGTACATTATAAGCTGGAGTATGCCAGTACATTGTAAAACTGGAGTATGCCAGTGCATTATAATAGGGACTATGTCCTCTAGATAAAAGTTAAAGTAATGCTCAAACTGGTTGCTACCAGTATATTGTTTGTTGCAAATACTTCTGACATTTATTTTGTCAGTGCATAGTAAAAGCTGGAGTATGCCAGTTCATCATAATTGGACCAGTGTCCCTTCAATGAAGATTAGAGCTTTGCTCAACCTGGTTGCTACCAGTATATTTATTGTTGCAGATATTTCTTACTTAGTGATTCCGTATAGCGATGTTAGGTTAGGATCCTGATCAGTCTCAAGTGCCGGTAGAGCCAGAAGGTACGCGGAGGGGTCCCAATGCATGAACGACATTTTTATGCCTATCCATACATGATATTCCACCAGCGCTGGATACCAAACACAGGAGAGGTCAGGTCCTCCCATATTTTCACTTTTAGAAATCAGGAAGTTCGAAATAATTAATAAACTATTACTACTCAACAATTATTTATGTATTTAGACTTTAAGTGGATATTAATCCACAATGTTAACCAACGATGCAGGGACTGAACCAGTTTCCCGATATTAACTATTTTATTACCGCGGAAGGGATGAGAATTGGGAAGGAGAAATGACAGAGAAAGGATGGCCCTACCCTCGGTGACGCTACCGCGAAACTAGTCTAACGATAATTGAATATTTAGTGTCGTGGGTTGAGTTATCAAGGTAATGAATCACCGGCCAAGTGAAACACTCCCTTTCAAACTCTTTGTAGAGTGTGCGTAAATTTGTCAGCTGCGTGTATAGTAAATATGCTTGCAGTGGAAAATTCACAGGTTTAATGTCAGGACCTTGCTTCATTGAAAAAGGTCGTGAGTCTTTTCCAATCACAAATGTTCCTGACACCCATGAAAACCCACAGGAAAACAAAAGTGTATCAATTACTGTCGGACTAGACTATTGTGTTTATAAAAACACTTCAACGATAACAAAAAGAGAGACCTTAACTAAAGTAAAACACCAGAAGATTGCCATAAGCGAGCACGAGTTACGCTACCTTAGCTCCCTTATCTATGTAAGATGCCCGGGATGTGCTATAGTAGAGCAAACTTTGCTACACCCATAACTTAACTTAACAACTAAAGTAAAACACAGAAGAGTTGTCATAAATAAGCAAGAGTAGTCCACCTCAGCCCCTAATCTATGCAAGATAGTTGGGTTGTGCTTTGGTAGGATCCACTTTGCCTACTCATAACTTACCAGAAAACCACCATTACCTTTACCTTTCAAAACCAGGATTACCGGGATAAGAAATAAATCAACTACCTATAAAACAAACATCTTTATAACCTGTCGACGTATGTCTAATGAAACAATAAAGGCGTCCTGAAAAGGACGGTGTAGTATTCGTTTGATTCTAGTTGATGATGTCAGTCAAAGAAACAAGGGGAAGCAAACCGCAATAAATGTAAAAGCGTTTGCATGAGATAAGGTCATGTCCTAAATATAATTATGCCTATAAAAAAGTCTAATGAAACTAAACTACCTAATTTAATTTACTGCCGGATTCGAACCAGCAGGCTACTACGAAATCGTATTCACTATTCAGTAGAATCTATTTACTTATACTACCTTAATAACATATTAAAAGAATCCAGATATATGGTTGGTTTCTCCTGCTAAAAATATTAAATCCTAAATAAATGTAGGAATCGAACCTACGGACACCAACAATTGTATTCAGTAAATACCATTGGTTAGACCACCTAAATAAAATATGAAAAGGAATCCCGGAGAGATTTTAACCAAATATCAAAATCCTAATTTACCTCATCCTAATTTGTAGGATTCGAACCCACGGCCAACTAAGTCAGCTGATAAGCACATCAGTAGGTCATACATCTTATCTAGATAAAATATTAAGAAAAGTTCTAGAATAAATGTTTCCGATGAGTAATATAATACAATCCTAATTTACTGTCGGAGTCGAACCGCCAGGAATTAACAACTATGTACGCATGTCAGTTGATACTGAATGAAAAAGAATCCCGGAGAGATTTTAACCAAATATCAAAATCCTAATTTACCTTATCCTAATTTGTAGGATTCGAACCCACAAGCAACTAAGTAAGCTGGTAAACACATCAGTAGGTAGTTCATACATTTTACCTAGATAAAATATTGAGAAAAGTTCTAGAATAAATGTTTCCGATGAGTAATATAATACAATCCTAATTTACTGTCGGAGTCGAACCGCCAGGAATTAACAACTATATACGCAAGAAAGTAGATACTGGCTCATTTACACTACCTGAATCAAACATTAGTGGCCATTAATAAATAATCTAATTTTAAATTATAAGAAACAAAATACAAAGTTTAATATTGTAAAATAAGTTCACAAAGGAATAGTACGAGCAAACTAATCAATAGGTTTGTAATGTAAGTCGGTTCGGTGTTTCTCTTCTCTATTTACATAATTGGAATATCTACTTAATTTGTGAGGTCATTAGAAACTTTATATGCAAACTTAACATTGAAATATTAGATTACAAGAAAAGATGGATCCCTCCATACCATTTAGTAAAGTTGACAAAACAGGATTCGAACCCAAAAGTCATTTCCTAGCCTTTTACAAGAGTACCACATATCACAGCCCGCTCTCAGTCGACTGATAAAATATATTTAAGTTTCCTGATTAAACATTGTAACAATGATGTTAATTTATACTTTATTTGCAAGGAAATTGAATTATAGATTGTGCCTCAATCTTATATGAGTGCATATCAACTATCAGTCCATTCACATTAAACAAAATATGGAAGCTCGCGATTTCACTTTTTACGGAGAGAACGATGAAAAATAACTAAAATGTTAAATCATACTAATTTTGTTAATGGACATTGAGCTATAGCTTATCCTTTAATTCTATACATGTTTCTTTTAGTATCAATCCATTCCTACTAAGAAAAATAAAGAAATTGAAGTTTCCTGTTATTATAAAAATATTTCTTCGCAGTACATACAAAAATCAAATATTTCGAACTTTGTACCATTATGTCACTTTAATTAACTACTCAATCATAAAACCACATTCAAAAGGTAGTAGAGCGTTCATAAAACCTATTTTGAGGAAAAACTGGATGAAATTTGGACAATCCTCATCAATTTAGTAAAGTTTGTGTGTATCAAAATATGCAAGTAGGTAAGTTTAATGCAAAGTGAAACTAATGTTTTGTTGTTTTAAGGACCTCCGAATAGGTACTCTAGGCGACTCTAGCTATGCTCTAATTATGTTTGATCACTTGTGTGATAGAAAACAAGAAAGGAAACCATCGAAGGTTTCTAGTTGTGTATTCCATTCCTACGCCATGTATTAGGTATGATCATTTGTGTACGCAATAGGATATTAAATCAATAAATTCTCACGGACTTTCAGCCTGATTCTCCTTGCGCTCTTCAGATTCTTTTCACCAACACTTTTAAACCATTTTTCTTTCACCACTTTCACAATAAAACATTCAAACTTTAAACGGCACGATAGGTTGTTAAAAATATCTAGATTCTAAAATATCACAAGCTAGATTTGACTAGGACTCTAATAACTCCCCGCGAAATGTATTCTAATCCTTTTTTTTCTAAAATTCCAGATTTTAATTCGAACTATCAACCGCCTCCATCTTGTGTTTTTTTCTTTCTCCCGAGACGCCGCCCGCGTCGCGCGTTTTCGACCCCTTTCGTCCATTTCCGTCTCCGAAGCCTGCTTTATGTATTAGATATTTAAAATTATCGGTACTAATCTCCTAAGCTAGGGATGTACGCTAAGCTCTTTGTTTTAGAATTCATGTTTGAATAACTTTTTATTATTTCTGTCCGTTGGCTCAACCTTGATTTTGTTTTACTTGTATGTTGCCATAATACGACGTGTTAATAATATATATTTTTCTACGATGGGGATGGCGTTAGGTACATTCACCCCCCAAAATTTTTAAAAGGTTTATCCGGTTAAAATTTTCAAAACTAAAGGAGAGTAGAAAAATATGTAACCAAATCATCTACCTTATTAAGCGACCCGTCCGAGATTCTGTCTACAACTCTAATACCCCCCAAAATTTACAACTCTTACATCCCCCCAAGTCTACAACTCTAACACCCCCCAAAGTCTACAATTCTAACACCCCCCCAAGTCTACAACACTAACACCCCCCAAAATCTACAATTCTAACACCCCCCAAAGTCTACATCTATAACACCCCCCAAAATCTACAACTCTAACACCCGACAAAGTCTACAACTCTAACACCCCCCCAAAGTCTACAACTCTAACACCCCCCAAAGTCTACAACTCTAACACCCATTGTCTATTGTGCTAAACTTTATCACATTCCTAAACATGAACATATTTGCATCAAATCACCTAATTTTCCCATGAACGTCAACTTTGTTACCTTACATGTACTATATTTTTTTTCATAACGACTTATTTTGTTGGTTGTGTATTGTACCTATTACGATTTAAATTCAAATGACGCGAAACGTTATAAAAAAAAATTATAAATTTCCAAAAACAGTATCAACTCTTTCCATTTTCACGAACACCAAATTGTAGGCCATAAGGCCTACGTTACTAAGACTAAATCATTAAACTGCATCCTGGTCACGGCACCAAATTGTAACTAACCCACCCTGACGCACGAGACCCCCTCACCGCGAAAACCTACCTAACGCGAGGACCACCGTAAACCAGAATGCAGAATAACGAAACTTAAACTAAATTGGCCAGAAGATCGTCAGAACCCATACGTTGTGTAAATAAGTAACCCGGAACTTTTAGAGTTATGAACTATTTAGTGGAAATTTATGTTTAAATAAATTAAATATTTTACAATAATAAAAGCTATTTCTTAAGGAAGAAACAAATACAATCTAAAGACATAAAAATTAGACAAATTAATAAAGTAGAATAATGAAACTGCTTGTGACCGTAGATCTGAAAGAAACAGGATATTTTGACGTGTGTTTTCAATAGAAAATCACACACCAAGAGATTAGTAGGATTATGTTCAGGATAAAGGAAGGATAGTTTCGGAGCAAACCCCGAATACATAAAATTTTTAGGGGCTTGCCCCAGTGGCCTCCAACCTCCCCTACAGCCACCCCATGCCCAGCATGCCGCACTCGCGACATCGGAGGGGGTAGGAAGGGATTGATGACAAGGTCTGCAGCTAGTTCACGCGACCATTCAATCCAACATAGTTGGTTAACTCATAAAATGAAGTTAAATTATATCAATTGATAAATTCGGACTTTGCCGTAATAATCTGGAGTATGCCAGTACATTGTAAACTGGAGTATGCCAGTACATTATAAGCTGGAGTATGCCAGTACATTATAAGCTGGAGTATGCCAGTACATTGTAAAACTGGAGTATGCCAGTGCATTATAATAGGGACTATGTCCTCTAGATAAAAGTTAAAGTAATGCTCAAACTGGTTGCTACCAGTATATTGTTTGTTGCAAATACTTCTGACATTTATTTTGTCAGTGCATAGTAAAAGCTGGAGTATGCCAGTTCATCATAATTGGACCAGTGTCCCTTCAATGAAGATTAGAGCTTTGCTCAACCTGGTTGCTACCAGTATATTTATTGTTGCAGATATTTCTTACTTAGTGATTCCGTATAGCGATGTTAGGTTAGGATCCTGATCAGTCTCAAGTGCCGGTAGAGCCAGAAGGTACGCGGAGGGGTCCCAATGCATGAACGACATTTTTATGCCTATCCATACATGATATTCCACCAGCGCTGGATACCAAACACAGGAGAGGTCAGGTCCTCCCATATTTTCACTTTTAGAAATCAGGAAGTTCGAAATAATTAATAAACTATTACTACTCAACAATTATTTATGTATTTAGACTTTAAGTGGATATTAATCCACAATGTTAACCAACGATGCAGGGACTGAACCAGTTTCCCGATATTAACTATTTTATTACCGCGGAAGGGATGAGAATTGGGAAGGAGAAATGACAGAGAAAGGATGGCCCTACCCTCGGTGACGCTACCGCGAAACTAGTCTAACGATAATTGAATATTTAGTGTCGTGGGTTGAGTTATCAAGGTAATGAATCACCGGCCAAGTGAAACACTCCCTTTCAAACTCTTTGTAGAGTGTGCGTAAATTTGTCAGCTGCGTGTATAGTAAATATGCTTGCAGTGGAAAATTCACAGGTTTAATGTCAGGACCTTGCTTCATTGAAAAAGGTCGTGAGTCTTTTCCAATCACAAATGTTCCTGACACCCATGAAAACCCACAGGAAAACAAAAGTGTATCAATTACTGTCGGACTAGACTATTGTGTTTATAAAAACACTTCAACGATAACAAAAAGAGAGACCTTAACTAAAGTAAAACACCAGAAGATTGCCATAAGCGAGCACGAGTTACGCTACCTTAGCTCCCTTATCTATGTAAGATGCCCGGGATGTGCTATAGTAGAGCAAACTTTGCTACACCCATAACTTAACTTAACAACTAAAGTAAAACACAGAAGAGTTGTCATAAATAAGCAAGAGTAGTCCACCTCAGCCCCTAATCTATGCAAGATAGTTGGGTTGTGCTTTGGTAGGATCCACTTTGCCTACTCATAACTTACCAGAAAACCACCATTACCTTTACCTTTCAAAACCAGGATTACCGGGATAAGAAATAAATCAACTACCTATAAAACAAACATCTTTATAACCTGTCGACGTATGTCTAATGAAACAATAAAGGCGTCCTGAAAAGGACGGTGTAGTATTCGTTTGATTCTAGTTGATGATGTCAGTCAAAGAAACAAGGGGAAGCAAACCGCAATAAATGTAAAAGCGTTTGCATGAGATAAGGTCATGTCCTAAATATAATTATGCCTATAAAAAAGTCTAATGAAACTAAACTACCTAATTTAATTTACTGCCGGATTCGAACCAGCAGGCTACTACGAAATCGTATTCACTATTCAGTAGAATCTATTTACTTATACTACCTTAATAACATATTAAAAGAATCCAGATATATGGTTGGTTTCTCCTGCTAAAAATATTAAATCCTAAATAAATGTAGGAATCGAACCTACGGACACCAACAATTGTATTCAGTAAATACCATTGGTTAGACCACCTAAATAAAATATGAAAAGGAATCCCGGAGAGATTTTAACCAAATATCAAAATCCTAATTTACCTCATCCTAATTTGTAGGATTCGAACCCACGGCCAACTAAGTCAGCTGATAAGCACATCAGTAGGTCATACATCTTATCTAGATAAAATATTAAGAAAAGTTCTAGAATAAATGTTTCCGATGAGTAATATAATACAATCCTAATTTACTGTCGGAGTCGAACCGCCAGGAATTAACAACTATGTACGCATGTCAGTTGATACTGAATGAAAAAGAATCCCGGAGAGATTTTAACCAAATATCAAAATCCTAATTTACCTTATCCTAATTTGTAGGATTCGAACCCACAAGCAACTAAGTAAGCTGGTAAACACATCAGTAGGTAGTTCATACATTTTACCTAGATAAAATATTGAGAAAAGTTCTAGAATAAATGTTTCCGATGAGTAATATAATACAATCCTAATTTACTGTCGGAGTCGAACCGCCAGGAATTAACAACTATATACGCAAGAAAGTAGATACTGGCTCATTTACACTACCTGAATCAAACATTAGTGGCCATTAATAAATAATCTAATTTTAAATTATAAGAAACAAAATACAAAGTTTAATATTGTAAAATAAGTTCACAAAGGAATAGTACGAGCAAACTAATCAATAGGTTTGTAATGTAAGTCGGTTCGGTGTTTCTCTTCTCTATTTACATAATTGGAATATCTACTTAATTTGTGAGGTCATTAGAAACTTTATATGCAAACTTAACATTGAAATATTAGATTACAAGAAAAGATGGATCCCTCCATACCATTTAGTAAAGTTGACAAAACAGGATTCGAACCCAAAAGTCATTTCCTAGCCTTTTACAAGAGTACCACATATCACAGCCCGCTCTCAGTCGACTGATAAAATATATTTAAGTTTCCTGATTAAACATTGTAACAATGATGTTAATTTATACTTTATTTGCAAGGAAATTGAATTATAGATTGTGCCTCAATCTTATATGAGTGCATATCAACTATCAGTCCATTCACATTAAACAAAATATGGAAGCTCGCGATTTCACTTTTTACGGAGAGAACGATGAAAAATAACTAAAATGTTAAATCATACTAATTTTGTTAATGGACATTGAGCTATAGCTTATCCTTTAATTCTATACATGTTTCTTTTAGTATCAATCCATTCCTACTAAGAAAAATAAAGAAATTGAAGTTTCCTGTTATTATAAAAATATTTCTTCGCAGTACATACAAAAATCAAATATTTCGAACTTTGTACCATTATGTCACTTTAATTAACTACTCAATCATAAAACCACATTCAAAAGGTAGTAGAGCGTTCATAAAACCTATTTTGAGGAAAAACTGGATGAAATTTGGACAATCCTCATCAATTTAGTAAAGTTTGTGTGTATCAAAATATGCAAGTAGGTAAGTTTAATGCAAAGTGAAACTAATGTTTTGTTGTTTTAAGGACCTCCGAATAGGTACTCTAGGCGACTCTAGCTATGCTCTAATTATGTTTGATCACTTGTGTGATAGAAAACAAGAAAGGAAACCATCGAAGGTTTCTAGTTGTGTATTCCATTCCTACGCCATGTATTAGGTATGATCATTTGTGTACGCAATAGGATATTAAATCAATAAATTCTCACGGACTTTCAGCCTGATTCTCCTTGCGCTCTTCAGATTCTTTTCACCAACACTTTTAAACCATTTTTCTTTCACCACTTTCACAATAAAACATTCAAACTTTAAACGGCACGATAGGTTGTTAAAAATATCTAGATTCTAAAATATCACAAGCTAGATTTGACTAGGACTCTAATAACTCCCCGCGAAATGTATTCTAATCCTTTTTTTTCTAAAATTCCAGATTTTAATTCGAACTATCAACCGCCTCCATCTTGTGTTTTTTTCTTTCTCCCGAGACGCCGCCCGCGTCGCGCGTTTTCGACCCCTTTCGTCCATTTCCGTCTCCGAAGCCTGCTTTATGTATTAGATATTTAAAATTATCGGTACTAATCTCCTAAGCTAGGGATGTACGCTAAGCTCTTTGTTTTAGAATTCATGTTTGAATAACTTTTTATTATTTCTGTCCGTTGGCTCAACCTTGATTTTGTTTTACTTGTATGTTGCCATAATACGACGTGTTAATAATATATATTTTTCTACGATGGGGATGGCGTTAGGTACAGCGGGTGAAACCGCGGGGAACAGCTAGTATATAACAAACTACTTTTGAAACCTGAAGACAAAAGATTCATGTATGTATTTCTAAATTACTTGAATACTTTTTAATCGACATCACTTCCTCAATGAGCCATCGTCGCTTCAGTACTTTGAGTACTTTTGCTTAGTACATATTATATGTACCTATAGATAAACGCCAAAGTATTCGTCTACAAAACCACTCTAGTTTTGCCTACATCTCTCTATTTTAAATGATTCCATAATTTATTATTATCGTTATTTGGTTATGAGTGTCATCACAATATTAGTTTATACGTCCACCTGTGCCAACTTTTTTGCCGTGATCATTACGTGCTAACAGAAATATGAATTGTTACCTCGTATTTTTGACATGTTTAAAGTTTTATACTCTATGTAAGTATGGAAAATTATTGAATAGAAAGCTTCAAATTTTAAAAATACTTTCCACGCTAGCGCGCAAAATGCGCTTTTGCACTCAGATTTTTAATAATAAACGGACTCTTTCCGAGCTTGTGAGGTGAAAATTGTAGTATTGAACCTATAAATTAATTAATTACCGCAGAATTTGCGTAAAGCCGTAGAATCTACTACGGTCACAGGGTTGCAGCCATAGGCCGTAGATTTTGTGATTTTTAGCCGTAGAACGAAGTCACGATGGATTTGCGCGAGCTCCAGGTGGAGGACTGGCAGGAGGTGGCGCAGGACAGACCGAAGTAGCGTCTTTTGTTATCGGAGGCCAAGACTCACTTTGGGTCGTTGCGCCATCTCAGTTAGTTAGTTTTTTTTTAGCCGTAGAACACGGTAACTGCCGTAGCATTGGCAACACTGTGGGAAACTTATATAGATTGTAAACTGGAATCGCGTCAGTTTACATAGCGGAAACGCTTCTGTTTTCACCGGATGTAACGGGATATAGCCGGTAAAGCTTCTGACACGGGCGTCCTCCGGTCGCGCCGCCGGACGGTCTCGGCCCCTGAAAATGAAAAAAAAATATTTAAAGTCCGTTTGTTGCCCCTCGTACTTTTTTTTCGCGAAAGCGTAACAAACATACATACATACGACGTTAGACGACCGATATGGCGCAATAGGCGGATAGCCGACTGTGAAGCGTGAAGTCGCGGGTTCGATTCCCGCTACAGGACAAATATTTGTGCATTGAAAAAAAAGTGCAGGTATTTGTTCTGTATCTGAGTGTTGTGGATCCCCGATCCTCGTAGTTTCTGATACCCTAGATACAGGGAAACCTAGTTAGGGGTCAGAGCCTATGTATGTGATTGTGCGGGCATTATACTCACAAACTTTAGAGTTTATAATATTAGTAGGATCCATCTTCTGATAGCCAATTCTACTCATTCTTATCAGCTATGCTAATTACAATTCATGTCTAATCTATTGCTACGCAACTATACATGTATCTTATTTAAATCATGTTTTCTTTTAAATAAACGAGTAAGCACAGTGTACTATTTTTTATTATAATACCACCTAACGTGAGCGTACTAAGGATTTGGCCTAAAGGGGGGAGGTATAGTTTGGTAGTAGGTAACAGTTGTTTCAAAGACAGATGCGAGCGGAGCGTGTACCAAAGTTTCAGTGTACTATCTATATATAATAAACTAGCTGTTCCCCGCGGTTTCACCCGCGTGGGCTACAGTTTATCGCGAAATCCTTTTTTTAGCGGATGCCTACCCCATAACATCTACCTGCATGCAAATTTCAGCCCGATCCGTCCAGTGGTTTGGGCTGTGCGTTGATAGATCACTATGTCAGTCAGTCATCAGTCAGTCACCTTGAGTTATTTATACATATATTATGTAGATAAAATGGAAAAATAATCATACTACAATTAGCTATTAGTGTACAAGGAATAAGGATTTGAACTATATTTTTTACTATACTGAATAGCATAAGGAAGGATAACGAATCTAGTTGAAAGTATTTTAATTTCATTATTATGATAAGAAAACGCAAGCGTGACAGTCCAGGGGGCCATGCGCCCCTCTATCCCTCCCTCTGGTTACGCCTCTGCAACTAAAACATTTATGTAAATGAAGTATGCCACGATATCATTCGCGTATAATTTAGTTATTATAGACGAGGTCATGTTTATGTCTATACTAATTTTACCAGATTTACTAAATCGCTCCATGTGGATGGGCTCAGTGTTTAACATTTGAGTATTGTTTGTTTTATTTCGTAATTTTGTTCTGTAAATGTTATAAGATCTGTCAGTCGAGACAACAATGTATATCGTATTCGTCAGCTGCGTGTCGTTGTCTGTCAGTGGTCGACAGTGGCTGGCGGCCGACACGTCGTGTCGACACGTCGCCACGCGGAGTGACGTGCTTGCAAACACAACCAACCTTCAACAAACTTTTCACTTACCACTCCAAACACAAACCATTTTCTTTTACGATGAACGATTATAAATCTAAATTATCGATCACAATATTTATAACCGCTTTTATAGCTTGCACTGTAACTGAAGATGTTGTTTTAGTAAATAAAATAAAATTTAAAACGCATCAAGCGGTTCGAGAGCGCGTCAAACCCGATTCTCACGATCATCATAAAACGTAACATATCTGTATTATTGTTGGAGCCCTTCCAATGTTGTAACTATTATGGCTACTTATAACCGGACCTGTTCAATATTTGTACAACTAGATCTCGTACATCGTCGTCTTGTTTTAAGGGCGTCGATCGACGACCGCCCGCGGGCGTGCGACCAGCAAACGGTGCAGGCGCGGATGCCGCAACACGTTTCATCAGCCGACCTAATAACTTCAAATATTATGATGTTAATGCTGTAGGTAGCGGCCGGTGCACGCGCGTGCCACACTCCCAACTTACTTTATAAATAGAATGCACATCGCCCTGTATGTATTTAACGCAAGGAGCTTTTTCAGCGAGGCCGGCCAGCGGGCCAGTCGACGCGAACGTTTCGGCGCGCCGCCCGCGCCCGCCCTGCGTCACTCCCGCCGCGAGCCAACTCAACTTTGTAGCGCGAACTTTCTTTTGAATCAAGTTTAGAGAGCAGTGCCGGGAGTGACACCGCCGGTGCCGCCGTCGTGTGTGCCGCAACCTGCCGCTCAGTGAGTGCGGACAGACGGCGAGGCGTGCGTCGGGACGTGCTAAAAGTTCCGCCGCTAATCACCGCGCCGCGTAACCGTGTTTCAAAAATAAAACGTTGCCGATTCGAAACCGGAGCACCCCGAAGGTTAATGACAAAATAAAAAGCATGCATTAAATTGTGTGTCTGAAAAGTGTGAGCGGCCGCCGCAACCTGGATTCTTAGCCATTGTTCTATATCCACGTGAGTCTACTGTCGCGGACGCAGATATATTTAGAGATTTTCTCATCAATGAAAGCAGTCTTTTGAGCACAAGTCGATTTTGTGAGCGTTCTTCTATTTGTGTCAAGTTGTCTAATGTTCAGTAGTTGGTAATGAAAGAGAAGTACAATTTAAGGCGGTGGGAACATTTCGTTGCCATTTATCTAATGGGTGGCTCCATTAGGGTCATCATTCCGTAGTTAATAGCAGATATAATTTGTGTTTACATTTCGAGCAGCCAGTCTGCCGCGCGCTACGCACCTAATTAACATTTCAATACTAAACTAAACCGGGAAATGTTTCACCTAGTTTTTTAATGAAGTTCAATTCAAACTATTGCAGTAATAAGGTTAATTTAAGAAAATGTTTACATACATACCATAGATCATCATACCTCATCATATTTAGGTATATCGAAATCTCAATACTAAATGTATGTTGACATATAAATTGGCTAGCATAATGTTTTTTTTATTGCTGTAAAGTAACAGTACCTTAATTTTTTTTAAAAACGTGACAATCTGATTATTGAATTATTATTTATTTATTTATTTTATTTATTTATTTATTTATTCAATTCAATTAATACGGCTAAGCCAATTACATTAATTCATCATTATTATGAATCAGTTGTAATATTTTTATTTATTTATCAGTGTTAAGGGTATATATTACAAAAGAAATAAACATAAACAAAACCAGCAAGTATCGAAACATAAAACCAAAAAAAAAAAACAATAACTTTACCTTATTATTAGAAATTTTTGAAGAAATAATTTTGCTAAAATAGAAACGTTAGACCAAGATTTTTTGGCCTTCAAATACTACCTAAGTACCTACGTTTATGTAAATGTCAAATTTAACAAACTTTTACGCGACCTACATTGTAAACATTTCCAAGAAGGCATAATCACCAAATCTGTTTACCATTTCCGGAATTCGGTTATTTTAAGACAATCCTTACGCATTATGTACTCGTATGTAGACCGCGCCGTCCAAGCTAACCTGAAAGCACACGACAATCCGAAAGATTCGCCGGTTATTTATTATCGCACATTCAAAATTCAAACAACCAGTGTAATATCCCCGAGGTAGGGATATTCACTGAACATCGATAAACGATTTTATTCGATGTTTTCCATACGATATATCGGATTGATTCGATGTTTTGACAACAATTTATTGTATTCGATATATCGAATGTTTGCTTACAATTTAGGTATAACTTATCTCAGTTATGACACTACTATCTTAGTAGTAGAATTATATTCAAGTAACACTCATAGAAAATCATTATTATTTCTCTACAAGTTTAGCTATGTTACTCTGGTCTTTGATTCTACAATGACACAAACAAAATCACGGACCACATACTTTGCGCGTTTCACTGGAAAAAGGTAACATGTATTACAATAGACAATAATTATATCTATTTGTGGCAAAAAAACAACAGGTACGTTCACTTCACAAAATAAAATCAATAAACATAAACTAATGCACTTAGTTAAACTAAAATAATTACAGGTATTATTAAACTTTTGTGGAAAGTATTTGATAGTGAACATAATAGTGAACATGTTTTCTAGCGATAAACATCGATGCTGGGATCCGATGTTTTACATCGAGTATAAATATCGATATATTTTTTGAGTGTACACCCCTACCTCGAGGTGATTTACGTGTGGTTGTGGTGGCGATAATGTTCATAGTTCATCGTACGAAGCGTTTGGACAATGTTGACCCAGTATCGGGGAAATGGGCGCTGATTACGGCTACTACACACGGCGGAATTTGTTTTTATAAGTACATCTTATACGCCCGAAATTAATAATCGATCCTGATCCGTTATCCGCGGTTTTGGATCGATATGTCATGTCATAATATCGTTGGCTAGCTAACAAAACAGCGCAAGTCAAATTTTGAATGAATCATCAGCCTGAAGAAGTCCACTACTGAACATAGGCATCCCCTTTTAAGCGCCATCATTAACGGCTATTAGCTATTTGCATCCATCTCCCTGCAACTTACAATGTCGTCGGTCCACCTAGTTGGGGAACGTCTTCCGGTTCGTGGTCGTCACTCGAGAGGTTTTTTTGCCCATCGCTTATCACTTAGTAAACAAGGTGTACGGATTGCAGTACAGTTTCATTGAACAGAGTTGATGTTTGGATCTCTACTACGAAGTCCATATAGATCCCCGATTCTAGCTCTAGGGTTACGTGTTTACTATCTTCAACATTTTGTTAGGGCCGGTTTTATAAAATTTTAGTATGGAAAATTCGACAATAATGTCAAAGTCACCGAAATTTGGTACGACATTTAACTTACGAACGATTATAAAATCGGCCCTTAGTGTAACAAACAATGTGTCAAATAAGCAGGCGGCATCTGATTGTAAACGCTCACCATCGCCTATGGATATTATTTACGCTAATAATCACGTCAGACGTATATATAAACCATAGCAACCATAACCATAGCTTGGTGGTAGGGCATTTTCTAGTGCTCGCCTGTCTGGCTACCATCAAGAAGAATCTGTCGCCAAGCACCTATCGGTGTGTTCCGGCAGCCTCACTTGAGAGGCAGGTCCCAATCCACCAGTGGCGTGGCGCCGTCTTCGACCAAATCGTCACTTAACATCAGGTGACTTGTGGTCAAACGCTACCCTGTAAGTAGTTAATAACAAACATATATAAGATATATGATATTATAACATGGGCATGTTTATTACTTCAAACTAAAAATAATTAACAATGAAATAAAAAAAATAATAATAATAAACTAAAACCTAAACTAATAACTAAAATACATTATTAAAAGAAGTCCATTTAGACAAAGTACCGAATATACTGGCAGCGTTCCCCCTTTGGATGGCTAGACTAATTCTTTGGCCGAGGTAGCTGCCAGCTCTTCGGTCTCCGGTGATGTCGACTAACCTTTTTGTTATTTCCTTAAAAAGGCTTAAAGCACTAGGACCCCACGGACCAAGGGTCTCGACACCGAATGGGACAAAATCATATTCGGAGCCTAGACCCCTGTATTTGCATGCCTTCGCTTTTTCAGCCGCTTCACACGCCGCACCAGCTCTGATGTATACATATATTATATAATTATAGCAATGATATTGAGAACATCTTGTTTACAAATAGACAACGAAGTTATTTATTTGCGCCCCGCGCCGCGCGTCTTCAATGTTTGCCATAATGACGACATTATCGGGACGACCCTTCGCCGTTTCGCGATTTCTTATTTGCGCTAATTTTCGTTTCACATTGGAACAAAATGTATTTTCAATTCAATATTTGTTTTTGGCGGCAATCGAATTGTCAACGTGAAAAATTTGTTTTTATTTCCAAAACCTGTGTTTCTTCGAGTGATAATGTGTAATATTGGTGGATTATTAACCAGTAACCAGTTAATGTGTACGAGTGTGGGAAATTGAAATGAAGTTGTGAAAGTGACTTTTCTAGTTGCTCCAAAAAGTCCGTGTAAAGTTTAAGTAAAGCGCCACTACTTTACTTAAACACTATCCTCATCCCATCATCTCATCATCATCATCATCATCATCATTTAAACTTGATTTAACTCCCTGAGTTTGAAATATTTTATACATGACACTGGCAAATACACCAATCGTGTGACGCCATAACAAAATAAAAAAAACACAGTAAACGTCAGTTGACTTCGTCTAGTTAAAAATACGATCTATAGTAGAACTTGGATTTGCACAAACAAATGTTTATTGCAGCGTTAGTTTAGTTCCTACTATTATAGAAAATCAATCGCACATAATTTTACAAGAATACACGTAAATACTTAATACCTAACACGAATGTATCGACCTGAAAACGTAAGACATTAAAAGGAGTTTAACGTCGAACGCTGCAGCTGAAATAAAATTTAACAGCACCTGAAGCGGCTCCTAGCTGTTCTTGGATAAATAATATATTAACAGGATCAGCGTAGCGGCATCAAGAGAGGCAGGTGACTAAACATTGTGTTAGGAGCAGAAAAAACATGTTACACACCCATTTACTTATTTACCTATATATCTAAAGCATAACAGTTGAAAACTTGGAAAAATTTACTGATTTAGAGAAAGAAGAGAGAAAGTAAGACAACTTAAGATTAAGACAAAATCTTAAGATTCAGCACCATGAACTGTTATATTAGAGGAAGAATGAAAGTAGCACCAGTGACCGATAAGTTCAAAGGGAATCGTTTGGCTTGGTATGGACATGTTATGAGGAGTGATGATAGTCATATTACAAAAAAGTGATGGATATGAATGTTGGTGGATGGAAGGGAAGAGGAAGACCAAAGAAAAGATGGATGGATTGTGTGAGGGTTGATATGAATGAAAGGGGAGTGAATGAAGCGATGACGGCTGATAGGGGAGAGTGGAAGAAGAATACATGCTGCGCCGACTTCAAATAAATGGGACCAGGGCAAGAAGAA
The DNA here is from genome assembly GCA_931315375.2 of Opisthograptis luteolata. Lineage (NCBI taxonomy): Eukaryota > Metazoa > Arthropoda > Insecta > Lepidoptera > Geometridae > Opisthograptis > Opisthograptis luteolata. The sequence continues at coordinate 1,107,211 of OV928036.1, forward strand.
GAAGACAGGTAATAAGTACCTAATTATTTTATACCTTAGGAGAAACATGCATGGGCATACATGGGACGGCCGAGTGGCCGTCGCCCGGTCGGCCGTCCCAGTCCCAGATACCGCTGGAAAGACGAAGTCACGAAGGGTTTGCGCGAGCTCCAGGTGGAGGACTGGCAGGAGGTGGCGCAGGACAGACCGAAGTGGCGTCTTTTGTTATCGGAGGCCGAGACTCACTTTGGGTCGTTGCGCCATCTCAGTTAGTTAGTTATGACTAGTTTTTTACAATGATTTTACAAAATCAACAAAACAAAATTACTATAAAAAAGTGTTTTAAAACTAAATCTAGTGCCGCCGGCAGCTGGTCAGGACCCAAACTATACCGGTGGCAGTGAAGGACCTCCTGACATTTCGTGCCTTGTCAAGGAGTACCATCTGACCCTTGATCCAAAGACGTTAGTATTCATGTATGGTGGCTTCACAAGTATTATCCTCAACACCAATGGAGCACGAGCTGGGAAAGTTTGACCAATCAGATTGCTTCATTTCTCTATCACGTCATAATCAAGCGATTTTACTGGCGCGTCTTTTCCCCGCTATATCAACTGCTCACAAATAAAAAACGTTACGATTATGACCACGGAAGTGAATCTGTTGAAACGATTCGCGTCCAAACTGCAGTAATGTGAAAGGCGGTCTCAATTGATGGCGGTGTGACGGGCTGTCGATGGACACAAAACGATGGCGGGGAACCATGATGAGACCTTTTCGGACTAAAATAGTCATAAAACGGTCCCGCTCCGAGATAAAAACCACAAATCCCCCATAAAAATGCTGTTACATCATTCTTCCCTTGTAAATATGCATCGAATTATTGAGCGCGGTCTTTTGGACTTATTTAGATGTCTGTACATTATTAAACGTATTATTAGAGCAACCCAAGGCCTCTCCAATGTAGTTGTAAAGAATCGAGATCGTTCTCACTTTGTTCTTGTTTTCGTTTTGGTTTAGATTACAGCTGTAATTAGTCAATTTTCTCGACGCAAATCTATCAGAGCATATTTTTTGTGTAGTTTTAATTTTACGATATTAATTTACATTTGTTATTATTATGTATTGCTGTATTAATTAAAGTAATCCCACTCATATTATAAATGCGAAAGTTTGTGTGTGTATGTGTGAATGTTTGTTACCACGTATCACCGTAACTACTGAACCGATGTTTATAAAATTCGGAATGGAGATCCGTAATAGGCTGGATTAACACATAATGGGAAGACGCGGGTAAAACCGCGGCGTGCAACTAGTAATATATAATTCACACTGTAACATGCATTTTATCTATGTTATAAGATTTTCCAATAAAAATATTTTTGACGCCACGGGTGACCAAAGGGCTGGCGCTTACCTCGGTCAACGAATCAGCCTAGCCATTCAAAGAGGTAATGTCGCCAGTCTCTTGGGCACTCTACCAGCAGGCAGCGACCTAAATCAGGTATTTTATTTGTAGATGTTTAGTTTTATATAGATAGTTTAGCTTTAGTATTTAGTTTAATTTTTTATCCAATTGTATATATTTGATTTGTTGTATATAATAAATAGTTATAAATAAAAAAAAAAAATTTAATCATTTTTATTTTATACAGTAAAGATAAATCACTTGTTGATGTTTTTTCTTTCACAAAATATACGTCTATCTGAAGGTACATACAAATTCGTAGGTTGTTTCGAAACGAAGCTTGTCGTCTCATGAACTCTGATGACCTACCTTCCGACGTTAATTCAATTTACTTCAAAATGCTTCGTTCTGATAATTCCTCAACGGAAAGTGTTACTGCAACGTTACTCAATGAAAACAAAGGGGTTACTTACTTGTTTATTCGCACCTTCGGATAATGTACGCAATGTACACCTGCGTAGATCAAAAAAGAGTTGAGGTGTTATATTATTGCACGTGAAAACATCAGCAATGAAACCTTAACTAGGTTAAGGCCCTGCTATCCGCAGCCTCCCCCCGCGGCGACAGAGGGGTACCTAATGTCGATCTGAGAGTAATGAAAACGTTAAAAATAATATAACTAACTGAGATGGCGCAACGACCCAAAGTGAGTCCTCCGATAACAAAAGACGCCTCTTCGGTCTGTCCTGCGCCGCCTCCTGCCAGTCCTCCACCTGGAGCTCGCGCAAATCCTTCGTGACTTCGTCTTTCCAGCGATATCTGGGACGGCCGACCGGGCGATGGCTACCCAGCTGTCCCATATATGCTCGTATGACCGCACGGTCCTCTCCCATAAAAAATAATAAGTTAGACAATTTTTTTTTAAATAGCTTCATGGTCTTCTGGTCATGCATGGCCATACTCTCTCTTTGTGAAAAGGCCAGTATTCCAGCTATGGGACGAAGTTGGCTGTATAATATATTCGCAACAACATTGCAACAACACTTAAAACGGGTTTTGCATGACCGATTATTTTATTACTGTGTTAAAGTTTCTACTCCATAAACCATCAATCCTCAGTTAGACTTTCTAGTTCAGTGTATGTGAATAATATTAGCTACATCGATACATACAAAAAAAAGCAATTTCCTATCCATAGCTGCTAATCATTACGAAAAAGGCTACAAAACGCATCGATATGATGGAAATAAAACGAGATAATAGCATTGTTTCTTCGAGGACGGAAGGGAAGCGCTGATAACGACTGGACTGTGGCCTCATCCCTCATCGACAGTCAATATTGACCCTTATTTGTTTGCAATTGTTTTTGTGACATTTCATACTTGATGTACTGTCGCTAATAAAATAAAATAGCATAAAAGGAGAAGAAAGAGTTAAAGAGTCCTTAAGGGTCGGCAGCGCATCGGCAACTCCCCTGGTGTTGCAAATGTCCATAGGCGACGGTGACCGCTTTCCATCAGGCGGGCCGTCTGCTTGTTTGCCAATCTATTACATAAAAAAAAGCTACGTAAACACGTTTTTTTAATTCTGTGAAACCACAAAGTATTCGAATTCATACATACATATTTATTTCTCAGAGAGAAAGTATTGGCCAGAATCTACAACCATAGTAAAGGAGTAGTAGTTCAGCTTCATACAAATCGGCCGTCGCCGGTTTGAATATGTGCGTAAGTAGCGGCACCGTGTACGCACGCACTTTTCACGCACACATTCACATAAACGAAAGGAGGCGGCCGGGGCCGCGGCCATGCACTCAGTACGGAACGCGCCGCCTATGCATCACCGCAAGAGTAGGCAATTAACTCGTCGAGCGGCCTTAGCTAACCTACTGTTCTTACTTTACCGTGCTACAACGGTGGCCGAGTGCGGGTTGATCAGACAGATATCACATGCCCTTCAATGTTGTGGTTCTTCATGCCGATTTCTTTACGGTGTTTTAATTTATCCTTTTGAGCAAATCCGCATATAACTTATTAGAAGCCGAGATAGGGCCGAGTGACGCATCAGCTAGATAAAATTCCTAGACGTTTCAATTTACCGTAGACAATGTTTATGGGTTTATTCCCAGTATAAAATGGACTAAGGGCACAAAAATAGATCTCACAGATTAACTTTACTGCTTGGCATTTTAAGCCGCAATCGTAAGTTTTAGACAATTGCTTTATTACGAGTTACAAGTTAATTTCTAAAGGTTTTTAGTTGTTTACAAAGCTTAAAAGGGAAAATGTTAAAGTTTTATTTCGTCTGCCTTTTAGAATTCTTCGTATTTGATCACAAGACAAGTGACAAGTGGGTGTTACCTAATTAATCCGTAAAACGATTTTATTGGATGGACTTTGGATTCACACTCCGGTACTAACTTTAATTGGTTTACTTTCATATTTAGGGCTCCGCACCGATCGGACCTAGCAAAATATGTCAAAGCCACACTAAACAAGTTGCACAGGTTATTGCACTTCAGTGGAACACAGTGAAAACACACGCAGTGATCCGTATGGATCGTGAAATCTAGTCATCGTCATCAGCATCAGAGAAAGAAAGTATCAGCCATAACCTACCACGCTGGCCCTGGTTGGCAATCTAGTACGAAGATCATACTATAGATCGCTTGTAAACATCAAACATCGAAAAAAAAAAAGCTTGCACGCAGTACTGGAGAATCGATGGATTGTATAGGCTTGATGAGAGGCGATATCTTGTGAAGTGGTCATCCTCGCTCCAAGTAGCACGCGCCGTGTCCCCGCGAGCCTACAACCAATTCAGGACTATATTAGGACATTGGAGAGTTAAGGCCCAATCTTTTCCTCCGACTCACCCCGCTGGAGGCAGGGAGGGTCGGAGAAGAAAACCCGACCGAAAAACGTTAAAAAAATCGCAAAAAGTAATCAAGGCAGTAGAAAAAAATAGCCTTTAGGTATATTCTGTGCTAAAGGTCTTCTGTGTATTGTTTTTTTTAATATGCTGATGGTATTAACAAGTCTTCGCTATTTATAAATCAGGAGAGAAATGGAGAATTTTTAGATCTGCCCCACGGTTTTCCCATTATCCTGCAGGAACTAGAATAAAAAGTAGCCTATTTGTGAAACCAGGGTAAATACTATATCCATTCCAAATTTCGCTCAAATCCATTCAGTAGTTTTTGCGTGAAAGAGTAACAAACATCCATACATCCTCACGCAAACTTTCAATTAGTAGGATTTTATGCCTATCTTTCCTATTGATAAAATGCAGATTAACATATTTCTTCATCAGATTTTTAATTATCATTGTTATAAAGAAAAAAAAAATACTAATTAGCCCCAATTTTCAGCTCAACCTCAGAGTCAGCCTCTTAAGAAATCGATTACTGATCCTTTTTTGTTTGACACGATTATGGGGCAACCCTGACCTTTTACAAACAGGAAACACTCTTTAGAAGATGCCACAGATACCTACAGACATTGGCTTTGTTATAGCACATTGAGAAATATCCGATACCGTGACACAATTATTATGTCATGTAATATATTATGTCCCTAGAATAAATAAATCCGATGACAACTTCATTCGCGTGTAAAACCCATTGTAAATCAAAGCAATCAAATCAAAATTTATTTATTTATTAGGATACAACATGTTATCGCCTTAAACCGTCAAACTTAAACTAGCTACACCTTTTTTTTTTTTTTTTTTTTACTACACCAGCTACACCTATTCCAACCTCCTTGCGCCGGCAAAAGAACAGGCATATCTTCTACACTGTATAGTTGTATTGTCCGGCCCTATTCGCAGTTTACTGCTCCAACTAAGATGTGGGTTTGAGACTAAGTTAACTCACGATAACAACTTCGTTACCTTTAAAATTATCATAATTTTCACTCCTTATACCTCAGGAATTAGATAGATTACTTTTTATTTTATTTTAGATCAAAATTAAAACTCTTAGCTAAAACTTAAAATGTAAAATAAAACTACCTATCAAACTAAACAAACTACTTAATCTAAGGAATTAATATTTTGAGATAGAAATATCCTTAAAATGTTAATCCATAGTTCAACCTTCTGGACATCGAGCTGTTTGAAAAATAAACGCCACGTTCAAACTGTTTCTAATCCTAATCATCATCATCATTATCATTAACTCATCGGCAGTCCTTCAATCCGTATGGAGCATAGTTCACGCCGGAGCGGTCGGGTTGCCCGCACTCGGCCCACGTCACTTGTAGTAGAGCGCTGGTTAGGATCACAACTCGACCATTAAACATTAAACAAAACGGCAGTTAACTCTCGTATCAGACAATATTTCCGACGCAAGGCCGTCGTAATCATACATATGTTATGTACTATATAGATATTGCACAATCCATACTCCATACTACAGTATTATAAAATTAAATGCGAAAGTAAACCCCTCCGCGCACGGCGTCGTAGCGTAAGGGCCTATTCAGTGCGACGCGGATGACCTACGCGGACGTCCGCGACGGACGGTAAAATGTATGAAACCATACAGCGCGTTCAGAGCGACGCGGAGCTGTCCGTGTCGCGGAGAGCTCCGCGCGCGGTCGAAATCACTCCGCGCCGCTCCTCCGGGCCGCGGATGTCCGCGGGCGGACGGTGCTTGGTTCTAATGCATTTGTTCAGTGCTCGGCAGACAGTCGCGCGGAGCGGATGTAAAGTACTGCCGTTGTCATGGCGGCTGCGTCAAATGTGCAAACTGAGAGGGTACACTGTACCACTCTCGATCACAATCCGCATCGCACTGAACGACAAATTCATCCGCGACGGACGCAAAACCTAGTCCGCGTGCGGATGGTCCGCGTCGCACTGAATAGGGCCTTAGGCCCGGTGCTTGGTTCTAATGTATCTAATGTATTAGTGTTGCTTACGACGCGCGTAGTACCTACGAGCAGGTTGGATTTAGGTACGTTGAAAATGATAGTACAAAAAGTTGAAAAGGATAGTATATGTGAAAAAATTATAGTACATTTTTAAATTATTATTTTAAAAATTTTTAAGAGTTATTTATTTAAAACCAACATGTTTATCTAAAATTTTAGTTTAAATTTTGATCGAATGGCGAAATAAGATTTCGGCGTACCACCCTACCACCACCAATCATTTATCTGAATACTATACTAAGAATTACAAATTGCTATTATTTGAACGCATTCGTTCTGCGGGCGTGCCAACTTATTTAAAATTTGAAAATGGAACTTTCCTTTTGAAAATGAAAATGAATCGAGCCTTTTCAAAACTGCTTAGTGTTAATTTAAGATAACTTAAAATGACAGCGTCAAGTCACGCAAAAGAAATTACGTCAACATTTACCGTCAGTTTTCTGTGAGAGGGTTCTATGGTGGCTAACAATCCCGGTTCGCGACTCTACCATCAACAATAACAACGAAAAATCGTTCAGATTTAGACCTAACATTGTTTACAAGACTTCGACCAGGTTCGATTCCCGGTTATGTATGAGAGTTTTAAAAAAAATTTGAATGCCATTATTATTAAATCTAAAATCGAAAATCGCCATGGTTCTTAAGAACGGATTTCGCTATCTCTCATTTTGGATTGATCACCCGGTATAGTACGAAGCATGAAATTATAGTATAAATAATATAATTATAGTACGAAAGCCAACACTGCCTACGAAACTACGATTGCATCGATTTGTTTACATAATGTTTTACATCATCAACGTTTCGTTGTCAATTATTGAAATCGTTCACGCGAAACTCTAAACGTCTCTAATATAAGCTTAAAACATCGACTGTTTCGAAACTTTTAAAACAAACTGCGCTAAATAAATAATCGCGGTAAACACTATAAAGTCGGACAACCTTGAAACGTTGAAATATACCTGTTACGTAGATTACATTATTTACAATCGTAAATCGGATCAACAAATGAATTGTTTATTTTTATATTTTCGTTTTAAGGTTAGATTCACTGAAGCGAATCTCGTAACGTATCATAAAAATACTAGGTACAGTGAACGACAAAAGTCGCTAAACAATACAACATTTCTGATTACCTTCTTAGTCTTGAACACCAACCTGTTACCGTATCGTCACTTAGCATCAGGTGTATTGTGTTGTGGTCAAACGCGACCATGTACGTTGTAAAAAAAAACAAACATTACTGATGTAAAACACATTTAGAAAATCGAGTATGTTCAGATACGTTTGTAGCTGACTGTACCTTATCGATAGTCTCGACTTGATTCGTAACGACACGTACTACTCACTTGTATAATTTAACTATTACTGATATAAATGCATCACTATCTCATAGTTTACTACAAGAAATTCTAGAAACTGAAATACAATTAGGCACCTATTTTAATTTCTAGATCGTTTTCATGACGTATTGTTGAAGTATTTTTCTAATGATATTTATACTTAATATCCCTACTTCCTATTCTACTAATATTATAAATGCGAAAGTTTGTGTGTGTGAATGTTTGTTACCACGTTGTTTTCAACAAAATCGGTTTTGTAGTTACGGTGTTACCGTAATTACAAAACCGATTTTGATGAAATTTTGAATTGAGATAGCTTATACCCTGGTTTAACACATAGGCTACTTTTTATCCCGGAAAAAGGTTTCAGCTGGATAACGGGAAGACACGGGTGAAAGGCGCAACTGGTGATCAACTGAATTTATCTTATTTTTCAACACACTTTTTTAATCTTTCCCGCCCGCTACAGAGTTCTTCCAAGCCTCTACATGAACAGTCAAGTACCTATAGTCCTACATAAATCAAAGCTAGCCGATCCCTAGCTACCCTCTCGCCAGACAGTCTATTTCAGTGCTCAGGAAGTTTATAAGTATTTACACAAATCGATGTCGGATTTACTTTACACGCGGCTTACTCCGGCAAGATGTATGAAATTATATTTGTTTGTTTGGTAGTGTACCGCCAGCACGCTTGATTAGTGTTCGCTTTGACCCAATTTCAACTCGCCTTTTATTGTTTCTTATGGTTTCTCGAAAAACAGATGTAACGGACTAAAATAAGTGTTTTATGGAATCACGTATGTGTTCGCGCTCCGGTGAATATTATTTATGTAGTGTTTTGGTATTATAATTATTCGGAATTAACGCTCTTTTCGATGCGAAAGCGATGGTGACCGAACGGTTAGGCGTGCGACACATAACTCTCAAAATTAATAATCGATCCTGATCCGTTATCTACGGTTTTGGATCGATATGTTATGTCATAATATGCCATTTTAGTAGTAATAGAGCGATGTTGGCCGAATGGTTAGGCGTGCGACTTACAAGACGCCGACACCGAGTTCGAATCCTCTCGGCCCCGCACCTATGACTTAATAAGTTATGTGCGGATTTGCCATCGCTCAAAACGGTGAAGGAAAACATCGTAAGGAAACCGGCATGCCCAAGAACTGCAACATTCAAGGGCATGCGACATTCTACCAGACATTCTACCCGCACTGGGCCAGCTTGGTAGATTACAGCCCATACTCTCTCTCTCTGAGAGAAGGCCGGAGTCCCAGCAGTGGGAACGTGAAAGGCTGATAATGATGAACGCTCTTTTTGAAGAGCGATCGAGGCTGAATGGTAACGCGTGCGCCTCACAAGGCGCTGACACCGAGTTCGAACCCTGTCAGTCCCGCATCTATGACTTAAATGAGCTGTGAAACATACGCAAATATATTTCATATTTTCAAAAATAAAAGTGATAAAAATAAAGTACATCCATAGAGGTAAACCGAAAAAAAGACAGTCAGACTATTTAGCAGACCAAAAAAGCTTTAGATTGTAGTGAACATGCTCCAATTCAATCAAAAAAAGAAAAAAAATGTGATTGAGATCGCGCCCAAAGAGAGTATATATAAAAACGTATTCTCTTGTAGAAACGTATTCAACAACAACCCATATAGATACTTACCTACTGCTACACCATTCATAAACAATTTATTAACTTCCTAATCTTCCAAGTGACAGATGTAGTGATGCGCCCACAACTGTCAAACCATCCAAATATATTCTTCCCACCTCCATTCATCCGACGATTAGAATTCGTTCCATTTTCAAAATAGCTGTGTTGCCAGCGTCGGGAAACTATAATCCCCGTTGAATAAATGTGTGAATGTATTTATAGCTGGCAATGCTGGCATTTTGTCTCATCTAATGAATGGAGCCCAATTTAACTTGGGGACGTTAGTTGCATATGCCGGTTTTGATGCAACATTCTTTGGTATAATGGCTGCCATTTGTTAAACGGTTTACGGTGCGTTTTCAAATCATGTGGTTCTTTTTCTGTGATATTTTAATTAACGTTTCCACCGCTCAATGTTGTTGTAATAAAATCTATACCAAATATAATAATATTTAAAAAAAGATAAAGTTTGTTTGTTTGTTTGGATGTGGAAGGAAGATTATCTCCTAAACTACCAATTTGATTCCAAAAATTATTTCACGAATACAATCTATATTATCCCTGACTTTCACAAACTACGTTTATATACGGTATTTGTAGAACAAGTCAGATATAAATGAGTCAACGGACTGCTTTATCAGCTAACGCACTAGCTATATGGTTTAATATCAGCAGGTCTACAAATCTGCGACATTAAATATAGCTTTTGTATTATATTCATAAACAATAGACAAATTCTGGTTGTCAAACTCATCATAAAATAATACTCATTTATAGTAATACTAGTTGCTCCCCGCGGTTTTACCCGCATCTTCCCGTTATCCCGCAGGAACCTTTTTCCAGGATATAAAGTAACCTATGTGTTGTAGCTATCTTCATTCCAAATTTCATTCAGATCCGTTCTGTAGTTTTTGCGTGAAAGGATAACAAACATCCATGCATCCATCCATCCATACTTACAAACTTTCACGTTTATAATATTAGTAGAATTTTTGTAATCTGCAGAACCAACATACTCTTCCGTGAAACCAATGCAGAACATTACATATTACATAGTAAACAATATTATGGTAACAAGCCAGGGCAAGAATGCGTAATTACAACGTATAATTAATGATGTTACGTACATTTGATTGCGGGCCGTGGAGTGTTAGGCGACTAATGAATGTAGAGTAGCCAAAACAATCGTATTACAATGATACGTGATCAAAATAAGCAGTTAGCGTAATACTGGCAACATTGTGTTGTAAACTTTTCTGACAGCAATTAAAAAATTGTTCTTCGGACTTTTTTGGCGGCAATCGAATTGTCAACGTGAAAATTTTGTTTTCATTTCCAAAACTTGTGTTTCTTCGAGTGATAATGTGTAATATCGGTGGGTTATTAACCATTATGTGTTCGTTAATGTGTACGAGTGTGGGAAATTGAAATAAAGTTGTGAAAGTGACTTTTCGAGTTACTCCAAAAAAGTCCGAGTAAAGTTTAAGTAAAGCGCCACTACTTTACTTAAACACTATCCTCATCCCTTCACCTCATTATCATCATCATCATCATTTAAACTTGATCCAACTCTCCGAGTTTGAAATATTTTTTACTTGACACTGGCAAATACACTAATCGTGTGATGTTTAGCAAAAATGTATCAGCAAGAAACACGAAGTGACAGTTGGTTGACAAATGACGGGGCTGGCAGACAAATATTTTCTTTCCTGAGTTTGCCGATTGCTTTTTTTTCAATAAGAGGGATGCTTTTAAATTGGAAGAACCTTGTCTCATGAGCGCCATCTATTCATGGTTTTGGAACTACGTTTTTTGAGCTGTCAGAAAACTTCTCATTGTAGATAGTTTCTATAAACCGACTCGTTCCGTTCGTAAAAAAATATTTTTATTATTATGTACCATAAAACTACATGCTATAAAAACCAAAGAGATTGGATACCTACTCCAATCTCTATATAAGAAATTTTACTTCTTCATAACATACGCTTGTACTCATGAGTGTCAAGAAATGACCTGTAAGGATAGTGTAGCATCACTTAACATCAGGTGACTCCATGGTCGGATTTACCCTGTCAGGGGCCCCTTTGAAATACTATTCTTGGGCCCCCATTTCTCTACCCCTATATTGCCATCTTTTTAAAATACGTTTTAAATTACAATGCAATGATGAATAATTGCTATTTCTTTTTGGTGCGTGCTACCTAGCTGTTTAATTAGCTGTTCTCAGCGGTTTCAGCTGAGTGGATTTCAGTTTATCGCGTTAAAAAGCATATTTCATGGGTACAAACTATCTCCATAGTACTAAATTTCATCAATATCGGTTCAGCGGTTTAGGTGTGAATATATAATAATATTATATGAAGTATGGAAGCATAAGTGTAGATTGCAGCAACTAAGGAGTTTATCTGATATAAAGATATATATATATCGTTAGCCCTGACTAGGTAACCAATTTGATAAGGTGGGCACTGACATGAGCATTCACTCGATGGGGGCACGCTACAAGTCGAATATTCGGCATATTTTCGCTGCGAATGCTGGCAACCCTGCGGACCGTACGTCAAACGGCCGAGTTGGATTAAATAAATGATAAATATAAATAACTCGGGTAAATAAATAGTCGTTGCAAGCGTGAAGTTTACTCGCAGAAAGAAATATATGTTCTGAACTTGGCATTTAATTTCGTAAGTGGGATAAGGTTAGCCCTTCAGTGTTAGCCGCAACGTGTTTAAAAGTAGGCGAATACCTAAATATTTAATGGAGTTGAATAAACATTGATGTTGTATCTCTTTTTGATTGTGCACATGTGAAGCAAACCCGTTTATTGAGTGTGGATACTGGATAAATTAGAACTGTTATCGGTTCTGTGCTCTGGATATTATAGTCTGGCGAGCGCTCTGTTTAGTTCGCAGCACCTCAGTGAGCTAGCTCGCTCTTTTAATTCGTCCGCTCCCGTCTCTAACCAGTTACCGGAGCAAGGCAGACAGACACGCATTCTTTTTTTTGTTAAAGTAATTCTTTAGCCTTTATTTTTTTACTTAACATAATTGTATTATATTGTACACGTAGTGTGAAAATGATATTTTCTGTTTATGAGTTCAATTTTGAAATATTACTTCATTACAGTTATTTATTCTAAGTGTGTAATAGTAGTAGCGTGGCATCACCTTCGACCACATCGTCATTCAATATCAGGTGACTTGTGATCAAACGCTACCCAGTAAGAAGTAAAAGAGAAAAAAATTATTACATAATTTAGTCATCATCATCATCAACAGCCGGAAGAAGTCCACTGCTGAACATAGGCCTCCCCCCTTGAACGCCACCATGAACGGCTATTAGCCATTTGCATCCATCGGCTCCCTGCGACTCTTAATTTCATAATTTATTAATTTTCATAATTTATTAATTTTCATAATTTAGTAAATAATTAAAAATACCCTTTTAAATGGAAAATATCGACTCGCTCTCGCTACCTCTATCTATTATAGCCGGTCGTATTGAACGAACTAAGGAGCGAGCGGTCTGGGCATTAGTTCGCGTATGGGGGCACTCTTACTACCTAGTCCGTTCGCGAACTATATAAGACTAAGATATAACACAATCCCAAGTCGCTACTCCGCTGATTGGCTGGCTGGCACCCGCTCAGTTTCAGGAAGTAGGTGTTATCGGCAGCACTAATACGAGTTGTTTCAGTGGCTATGATGAAGTACCTGATCGACTGTAGCATTTATTTGTATGTATGTAATAAATCCTTCGGAATTGTAGAGTTTAACACTGACTACTGAGCTTTATAAATAACTGCTCATCAATGCGCGTAGCATGTGGGGCCGCACTAGCGCAACACACTTGGCGCCAGTGACACCAACATAGCCCTTTAGGGCTAGATCTAGCCATTTTTGTAGTTGTGACATGGGTGGATTCAGGGACAGGATACTGGGGCACCTTCCTCCCTCCCCATAGACTGTTAAAATATAACAACAAGCTCAGACTTTGAGAGATGAATAGCTAATAATGTGACAGGGTAATATTATGTTAATTAATTTTGTAATGAGTCTTTTATACTTGCAATAAATGATAAATTCATTATTTGGTTAGACATAAGGTCATTGTAGCCATGGTACTTAACAAGTAAATTTAAAAATATCACAATTAACATCGATAGAAAAAACGCGAGAGTAACTTCTTGTCTGTTTCTGCCAATCCGACTTGTGTGCGATACAATGAAGTGTTGAATGATTTTTTGTATGTCATTGATAAAGAATGCATCCCAAAGATATAGTGAATAGGAGAGAGACTCTTGTCTTGTCCCGCCCCTAGAAATAAATTCTGAATCCGCCCCTAGTTGTGAAGTGTGAAGATATAATAAACTCACGATGGAGGTGCATATCAAATACATTCACCGCGTGGTAGGGTTCAGCATACTTGCTAGTGTATGGTGTAAACATAGACGCCGCCTGACATTTAGCGTGGTAATAAGTGGTCTTTACGTGTTTCATGACTCATGATCATACACATTTCATACATTATCTGTTTATCTTAACATAAATCCTGACAATAGTGCCAATGCTTAGAATTAAATTATCTTTACTACCTTCATAATGCTCTTCATGCGATGTTATTACAACTAGAATATTTAACTAATAAAGAAAGTCTTGCCTGTTCTTTTGCCTATGTAAGGAGTTTGGAAGTTGAAACAGTTGACGTTTTAAAGTGATCGATAACGTGGTTATGAATAACCCGTCTATTCACGGGTTTCCCTGCTAAATATCGAAATTTGACACAAGCTCCATAGAAGTAATGTCAAAAATCTATCTTTAGTAGGGCAAACTGTGGATATAGATAGATTATTAATTTCCAGCGTAAATAAACGCATGTTTAGAATTTGAACTATATTACAATGTAACTTAGGATCTTTCTTGAATAGAAAAAGTAAACACATGTAAGATTAAAGTACATATATCTAGGGTTAGGAGAGATGATAGAATTTCATTATTCACATACCTTTTTCAGCGAGAGTCGGGCGGTCGCGCTGCTCAGAAATACGGTGACCTATGTATGTTTTTTTCTCTTAGTTACAAACTGGTCGTGAGGTCGGTGAGGTCGAAATTTAGAGATTTCAATTTCATCAATTTCAGCGAGCGATGGTGGCCGAACGGTTAGGCGTGCGACTTACAAGACGCCGACACCGAGTTCGAATCCTCTCGGCCGCACCTATGACTTAATAAGTTATGTGCGGATTTGCCATCGCTCAAAACGGTGAAGGAAAACATCGTGAAGAAACCGGCATGCCCAAGAACTGCAACATTCAAGGGCATGCGATATCTACCAACCCGCACTGGGCCAGCGTGGTAGATTACAGCCCACTCTCTCTCTGAGAGAAGGCCAGAGTCCCAGCGGTGGGAACGTGAAAGGCTGATAATGATGATGATGAATAGAGTAAAAAAACTGATTTATATAATTTCAGGTCACTGGTGTGGTGCCAGTGGCCCGAGGTTGTGGAGATCGAGATATCTGGAAAGAAATGGGGGAAATCTTTGCCCAGCAATGGGACAGTATAGGTTAAAAAAAAATTCTCCATCATCATCATCAGCCTGTGTCAATTCCACTGCTGGACATAGGCCTCTCCCAAGGTAAACCACTGAACCAGGTGTCAGGCTCTTCTCATCCAACTACCAATAATAATTATCTTAGATCATTTAACTTTTAGTAGGTGTATAATTTTTTTATTGGTTTTTGATAGTTGAACCCTCTTTTTTTGTTGATATTGAGACCTATTGGTTTTCCATAAATAAATAAATAACACATTTACAACTATTCGTTCTCTAACACATAGGCTACTTTTTATTCTGGAATAGGTTCATCATCATCTTTTCAAGTTCCCACTGCTGGGACTCTGGCCTTCTCTCAGAGAGAGAGTATGGAATAGGGTTACTGCGGAATTACTTGAAAACGGTGGGTATAACCGCTGGGCGCCGCCAATCCTACTAATGTTATAAACGTGAAAGTTTGTGAGTATGGATGGATGTTTGTTACTCTTTCACGCAAAAACGACTGAACGGATCTGAATGAAATTTGGAATGTAGATAGTTTATATTCTGGATTAACAAATAGGCTACTTTTTATCCCGGAAAAAGTTTCCTGCGGGATAACGGGAAGACGCGAGTGAAACCGCTGGGCGTAGCCAATTATTCATAAATGTTTCACTTCAACTATTCTTTGACTACAACTGTGTTTACGCTACAGTTTCACACTATTTACTCCATAAATCTTCGACACACATAAAAGTGTATTTTTCGTGTGATCCTAGCTTGATTGCCGGAAACGCGAGCAAAACTTTGCGTTTGAGAAGGCGTTAAAGCATTTTGCTACACATCAATTATTATGGCCATTAAATTAGATATCACAGGTTCTGTTGAAACTGTTGAAAGCTCGAATGCTGGCAACACATAAAAGGGGTGAGTCGGGATTTAAAACGGTATTTGCTTTGCCTACGCACTGTACACAAATCGTGCCGCTTTTGAGACGGGCTAGCAATATTCACATTTTAATCTTCCAACGTAGGTATACACATGCATACCCTGTGATCTACATTTTTATTTATTTATAGCCTTAAATAACAAGCAATTCTTAATTATCTACAGTAATAAATGTTCACATACATGTAGCTGTTTTAATAGTAACTTTTCTAGACACCAGTAACTGTGGTAAGCTTGTCTTGCGTTTCCGCAAAGGCCTCCCCAAGAGCTTGCCACTCTCTCCGATGCTGGGCCATCCTCCTCCATGTGACCCCAGCAACCCTTCGAATATCGTCCTCTCATCTAAGACGCTGCCTTCCTTTCCTTCTTTTATTTTCTCTTGGACACCATTCGGTTACATCCTTAGCCCATTTATCTTTGCTACTCCTCATCATATGGCCTGCCCACCTCCATTTTAGTTTTCTATTTTAGTGATCTACATTACGTTACATAAATGAAATTGAAAAACCTTCGACTGCCTTATTGAAACTAAAACTGCAACATCTACAAAAATTTTACCATGGCATGAGCACTGCTTGAAAGAAAATTTAGAAAAAAAGTATTTCTTTTAGCTAACTGATTGAACAGAAATTTAGCTATCGACAAACAAGAGGTCAAGAGATCTTCAGTGTTGGCAACGCATCGGCAACTCCCCTGGTGTTTCAAATGTCCATAGGGGACGGTGACCGCTTTCCATCAAAATTCAAAATTCAAATAATGTTTATTCAATAGGATACATTGTGATCACTTTAAAACGTCAACTCAAAACTAGCTACGCCTGTTCCAACCTCCTTACGCCGGCAAAAGAACAGGCAAGAAACGCCCGGCAGGTAATTTTTTTGGCGCGATCACATTGACAATTTTATTCTTATTACTAATGGATTGAATTGGAGCAAGTTCACTAAAATCCCAAGCTTTTTTTTGTCGTCTAATAGTCCGATATTTCCGATCATCAAAAAATGCAGCGGTTTTATCTTTGTTATTCACTTTTCTTTTTGAAGCTATTAACATGTTTGCACCTATACGATCCGGTCTGATAACTGAATGTGGTACTATGATCAGTTAACCAAGTCTTTCCTCCTTGTTCATCCATTCACAGCAAGGCCCGTTACCCGTTCGTTAACACGGACGTTACTCGACATTTCTGTCCATCGTCTGCTGTACAAAAATCGGCTGCTGGTGCGGGTATTAACCCAGTTGCGAGCTATTTCTGCGCGGTGCGCGTACGCAGCGGGCGATCACCGGCGATCCCGCCGCGTCACAGTATCTTCGACGGGTGAGGGTTGCCGTCTATATTCGCCGTGCCTTTTAAAGGTTCCGTACCCAAAAGGTAAAACGGGACCCTATTACTAACTGCCGGTTTTAATAACTCTACGTGACGTGACTGCATGAACTGCACTGCAATCTGCACACCTTGTTAAGTGTATGTACACTGCCGCCTTAAGATTTCCCGTTTCCCACGGCAATTTTGTATTTCTCCGTAAAAAAGTAGTTTATAATGGTCTCTATTACATAATACACATCACATATGTACATTATATTTGCCTAGGTACATTTTGAACAAAATCAGTCCAACCGTTATACCGCGTGAAAAAAACAAACATAACTTTTTACTTTTAGTGGGATGTTATTAGCAGATAAACTGCATTATACCACCCACACGCACACACACTTAGACACACATATACACATTACGCTTCAAGCACGTTTAGAAGTAACTTTCAGATGCACACAACAATATAAAGAGTTCAAGATATTTATATGCACTTACTATCTACCTGACCTGTGGGGCACGTCATGTTTATTCGACTGAAACAAAGGTATTTTTACACTAGGTGCATCGATTTCTGGCTCAATGTCTATTTTGGTATGCACAATGCACATGTATGCACGAGCCTCGGACCTTCTTTTATTCTTTTACGTTTGAACCGCTAGAATCGAATTTAAAGTCCGACTACAGTTTCAAGAGAGGTCCGAATGATTAAAATTTGTTTGGGAAAGCCCCGTTTTATCTACATCTTGCAGGCTCAAAATTCGACGACGCGTTGCGTCCGAAAATCGAAATCCTCAAAGTCAGTCAAAGACATAGGGGAGGATTTGGATCTTCGGACAAGCTGACAATGGACAACGCGTTATAGAATTTTAGGCCTACAAGATGGACAAAGCGGGGCTCTCCCAAACACATTTTAATCATTCGGACCAAGGCTTGCCAGACCGCCGGGAAATCCAGGATTGCCCCGGAATTTTGCCTCTTGTCCCGTGACCAGTAATTAGCGCTTATTGTCCCGGATTCTAAAAACTTACTATTTTTTTTAACATAATAAACTAGAAACGAATAACACGGCTGCTGGTGAGCGAGTGCGGGAGGCGCGCGGGTGGGGAGTGCGTGCAATAGTTTGTAGGTATTTGAAAATAAATGGCAATATTCTTTTCAAATACAATTATGAATCCTTAGAAAATAAAAAATAAATGATATTTTCTACTATGGCCACGACCCGACATTGTTTTTCTAGAATTGTCCCGGACCCTATTCGGACCCCACTTGAATCTTATGTCGGACTTTTAATTTGGTTCTATCACTTATTAAAAAATAAAATATATGTAACTTCAAACTAGTTACGCCTGTTCTAGCCTCCTTACGCCGGCAAAAGAGCACGTAAAAAACTGGAGGTAAGCCATTTTTTGGTCGCAATCACATTAAAACTAACTAATTTTGCAAATTCACTACAATCCCAAGCTTCTTGACATTAAATTGTGAATATTGAAACTTTTCGCATCATAATTCGCAGTGTAGTATAGTATAACTGATCTAGAGCCATATTAATAACGTTATGTTTCTATCCAATATGTATTGTGTGTCAATCAAATAACATTCAAAATCACACATTTTTTAAATGCAGTGCATTTGAAGATTACCTCTATCCAGCATAGAAACCATCAGATTTCACAATCGGCAGCGAGCGGGGAGCGGATCTGGCTGCGCCGATGATCGACGCGGCTCATCGATTTGGCAACCGATCATACGATTGTATCGATACAGCGCCGTATATCAACGGATCTTGACGCCCGACATCGATGCATGAAACTTGGGAGGGTGCAATGAACTCGATTCTATATGCTGGTCCGATTTCAAATAGAATGAATGATCAATCGTTCGGATGATGCATTTTGGAAATACATCGTTTCAAAGAGATATTTTATGATGGTCGATACATTTTCAGCTTTTGCTAAGTTATCAATATGAAGTGAGGGTAGTACCTACTCGTATGCTCATTTCATGTTGGTTTATCGGAAATGTTCTAGAGTTTGCTTGAAAGATCCTTTAAAAGAGCAAAAGGGAGGTACTACCATTTCTCTTTTTAACATTTAGCGCTACGCCTGGACTGGGAACTTCTTTTGCCGGCGTAAGGAGGTTGGAACAGGCGTAGCTAGTTTTAAGTTTAACGTTTTAAAGTGATCACAATGTATCCTATTAAATAAAAACTTGAATTTTAATTTTTTTTGGACTGGCTCTCAAGTGAGGCTGCCGGAACACAATACGGAACGATAGGTGCTTGTCGACAGATTCTTGAGTGTGGTAGGTATAGCCTGCCCGGCAAACTTTAGATAACGCCCAGACCATAAGTGTCAAAAAAAAAGCCGAAGCTGTCAAAAATAAAATGGTTATCGTTTGCTCGCATTGACATATTGCGTCAAAAAGTCGACACAAACCGGAATTTTGCTAATCATTTCAAAAGTTTGCATCATTTGCAATATACTAAACTTGTAAATTTGTGCACATTGGCCCGCATAAGCTGTACACTTATAAATAATTAACATTTTCCGTCACATCATATGTACAGGAGTAGTAAAAACAAACCCGTTTAAAAAATGCAACACAGCGCAGAGATTTTTGACGTGACAACGTCTTATAATTCGATAGAGCCGGCTGCACGCACGAAAAAACATGACTCATGCGGCGTTACCTCGCTCTGAGGCGTTTCATGTAAGGCTTGAAGTGCAAGCGAGAGCGCGGAACGAGCGACAAAGAAGCACAATCGGCCAATCGACGTTGTCACGTTCAACTATCGTCAGTAAACCGACTTTACAGACAACCAATTTTTTAAACATAATAAGTGAGGTATTTGTGACAATAATGGACGAAACTGCCCATTCAATGGGCCATCTGCCAGTTCGACACTTATCATAAAACAAGAACAAAGAGATCGCGGATAAATCTCGCTCTTTTTAAAACACTTTTATTTTCACTTCGTTAAAAGTTGGACAGTAAAGATTAGTGGCTGCCATATGCGAGGGGATTATATAGTTGTGTTTAAATTCGTCCCAACACTGGATGTATTTCCGTGTGGCCTTCACCGTTGAACCTTAACTGTAAATCAAAGTGTCGTTAGATAGATACGTGATGAAGTTTAATAAAAAAAATTAACAAAACAAAAACCGACTTCAGGTTCCCTTCAGTTTCTCTGGTCTGGCATCATCAAACTCTGATTTCCTTATGATGGGATCACCTTTGAATATCTTCTTTCCAACAAATAAATAATTTTGCTAAACCGTCTATATTTGACGGAGTTATGCCCGAACATATTATATCTACATAAAAAGAAATACAAACATCCAGATTGAGAACTTCCTCCTTTTTAGAAGTCGGTTAAAAAATGTTTAATGACGCCCACACAATCATATACATACCTAAAATACATACCTAAAATACATACATACCATGTATAGCTCTGACCCCCTAACTACACTGAGAAAAAAATTCGACTTTCCTTCTGAGTCTTACCTTCCAAGACCGATTCCTTCCATTTTTACCTTAGATTTCCTTCCGAATAACAAATCCATCTCTTTTGACTCAGAAGGAAAACGGTATTTCGGAAGGTCTTTTTTCTCCGTGTACAGATAATTTATACAATTGTGCCGTTTCCAAGGGTCTGTGGATGAATCTTACTTACATTGTACCACATTCTAAAATCGATTATTCTTAGATAAAAATAGATAGGTACCAAAATAGTACATTGTACGGATAAAGGATGTGAACCATTTTAACGTTTAAAATTTAATATCTGGATGACAGAGCTTTGCTCGATTTTTTTCTTTGGTAAATCGTGTTTTTAGAAAATTGGTTTTAGTGTTGCTGGACAACGCCATCTATTGTCAAGAACCAAAACAAAATTGTATTTCTACTCACCAATAGATGTCAGGAAGAGTCATAATTTTTCAGTTTATGTTTAAGTTGACTATAGATATACGACGTTTTCTAAAAATGAAACCTAGCTAGATCGATTTTTCGCCCTCGAAACCCCTTGCATACTAAGTTTAAGGGTATTAGATTCGAATAACCAAAATACATCCGTATCGTTCGTATTGCAATAACGCTCTCAATCCATTTAAACGAAATGGCGCCAGCATCCGGTGTCATCGACTCCACACAAAGAAAATCAAATTACAATAACCCACCGCACAGGACGTTAAAAAAACAAAAGTTTTAAATTTAAAACTTTTTAACAATATATTTTATATAATGGCAACCCGCTTCATTATACCTTCAGGTCAAAATAATGGAAGATACGTGCTCAGCACCGATGGGGAAGAAAGGTTCTCGAGTTGCGATCACGAACCGGAAGACGTTCTGTAGGTAGGCCCCCTCTAGGTGCACCGACGACACTGTAAGAGTCGCAGAAGAAACGGCTAATAGCCGTTGACGGTGACGTTCAAAGGGGGAGGCCTATGTTCAGCAGTGGACTTCTTCCGGCTGATGATGATGATGATGATGACGTGTTCACCAAGGTCTTTTGTATCTGATTTTTTTAAAATTTTCCAAGGTAGCGTTTGACCACATGTCACCTGATGTTATGTGACGATGTGATCGAAGATGGCGACACCATCTTACTGCTACGCCTATTTTTATGTTGATAGTTTGAATTAAATGAAGTGAAAGAACGATACTAATGATGTAAATGCGAAAGTAACTCTCCTTGTTCCTTCTGTTTATTACCTTATCTCCAAGATAGCTAAATCCCTGGGTTAACAAGATAAACTGTGAACCACGCGGGTGAAACCAAAAGAACATCAGCTAGTCAAAAAATATGCGTTTGACTGTTCAAAAGAGAAAGATAAATACATTTATCATTAAAAATGAAAATGAAAATATTGATTTACCCAAATAGTACTACAAACTTCGCTGGCTCGGCCACGTTGAAAGAATGGGGGAGGATCGTGCGGTCAAACGAGCATACAGTGGACGGCCGAGTGGCCGTCGCCCTGTCGGCCGTCCCAGATATCGCTGGAAAGACGAAGTCACGAAGGATTTGCGCTCACTCCAGGTGGAGGACTGGCAGGAGGTGGCGCAGGACAGACCGAAGTGGCGTCTTTTGTTATCGGAGGCCAAGACTCACTTTGGGTCGTTGCGCCATCTCAGTTAGTTAGTTTAGTTTTTAAATAGTACTACGTTAGACAAGTTTAAGAAGATTGGACTATTATTAATATACAATAACATATACGAATAGACAGCGAGTCCCAAACTAAGCAAAAGCCTGTGTCTTGGGTGTGTGTGTGTCTGTGTCATAATCATCAGAATTTTACATTCCCACTGCTGGGACAGTGGCCTTCTCTCAGACTAAATACACTCATCATCAGCCGGAAGATGTCCACTGCTGAACTAAATACACAAATATCATAATTAGTATTCGCATCAAAATAACTGAAACACGTGACAGATGTTGATGCAACAATCTCTTACATCCGTCATCATCTTAATAAAAAAATTAATGAATTAGGAAACATAATTTTTTAGAGGATTTACATCCTGCCGCGGACCCGGTCAGCGTGTCTTTAAATTTTTATCTCTTCCTATTTTCTTCAGTCATTTTGATGAACAATGTGGTGCGATGGAATAGTTGACTGCGAAACATGCTATCACCGGTTTCGTTTCCGCTACGGAACAAATATTTGGAATTAGTGAAACGCAAGTAGTGCTCTTTTATATGTGTGCGAAAATACATTTTTAGTTTAATAGACATAAATTATAACACAGGTCACAGACAGATGTATACAAAATTATTTTAGAAAAGCATACTAATGCTGGTGTTCGCTTACCTTTACGCCAGTTGGTTGATTGTTATAATTTGCATTTTGAAGCTTTAGATATTTTTGCCCTCTCTGGGCCTAGGTTTAGAAGGGCTTTGACAGATACCCTGAGCTCATAATGTAAAGCTGTAGGTTTTTGTTTTTATTTTTATTTTTGTTATGTCTGTTAATGTTTCATTCTAAAGTCTTCTCCTACTTTTCTTTATATAAATAAATACGTAATGTTCCTTAATTTTTTTTGTTAATCGCCCAGCAAAGATTGTATTTTATTATAGTAAACGGTGGATAATGCTGTGGGTGATGCAGTTATCTCGATTATGTATCTAATATTACTTATTATTACTGTAGTACTGTATTACTGTTTATTGTCCCTAATAAATAAAATAAAATAAAAATAAAATATTGCAAAGCGAAAGCGTATTTGTTGCGTCTTTGCGTGATTTGGATTCCCGATCCAGAAAGTATCTGATATCCCTAGTGACGTAAAAAAATCCTGACTAGAAAACTTTTAAGCTATTAGTTTTAGATGTAGGCGTGATTATTGCCCCACGGTTTTAGCCAGGTGGACTTCAGTTCATCGCGATTAAGGGTTTCATAATACTATGTCCTTCGCCAGGGTTTAGACTATCTCCATAACAAATTTCATCAAAATCAAATCAATCGAAAATCGAAATCGAAATCAATCGGATGAGCGGTTAAGGCGTGAGAATGTAACAAACAAGCAAACAAACTGAGTAACTTTTTTTTTTTACTATTTACAGGGTAGCGTTTGACTACACTTACTGACGTTGATACAGCCAGACTAGTCTATTTCAGCTATTTTCACAGCATTATGTCCTATGGAATATTGCTGTGGGGAAACGCTGCTGATATTAACACCATATTTGTATTGCAGAAGAGAGCTGTTCGTGCGATTTATAACATGGGCCCCAGAGAATCTTTAAGAATTAAGTTTAAAGAAACCAAAATAATGACAGTTATTTGTCAATATATTTATGAAAATGTAATGTACATACGGAAAAATTTAAATAGCTTCAAAAAGAGAAGTGATTATCACAATTTTAATACTAGAAACAAAGATAAAATTGCTGTACCCACCACTAGGCTCCATAAAGTTAGCAACTCGTTCAAAGGTCAATGTGTACGCTTTTTCAACAAAATCCCAAGTGAAATTCAAGACTTGTCTATAACAAAATTTCAAATTCGTATAAAGAGAAATCTCATTAGTAAAGCTTATTATAAAATATCGGACTATCTAGATGACAAACAAGCTTGGGATTGTAGTTAATCTATCTATCTTTCTTTCTATCTATCTATTCTCCCTATTTCCCCTATTCTAACCATTCTCGGTAAACAGCCAAAACAGTCATGCTCACGAAAGTGACTTTGCTTGCAGCGGCGTCATGTGTCGGGTCGCCCTCTTCCCTCTCATATGGTCGAGGAGAGCGATGGCTGGCACATGCGTCAACTCGTGAACGGGTGCTGCTTGTGGGGTCTGGTCTGCTTTGGTTGTGATCCCGCAACTCGTTAATATTCATGTTCCCATATCCCAATGTGTACAACCAAACAAGAGAAATCTTCTTATTAGTAAAGCTAAATAAAAAATATCGGACTATTAGATGACAAAAAAAAAGCTTGGGATTTTAGTGAACTTGCTCCAATTCAATCAATTAGTAATAAGAATAAAATTGTCAATGTGATCGCGCCAAAAAAATTACCTGCCGGGCGTTTCTTGCCTGTTCTTTTGCCGGCGTAAGGAGGTTGGAACAGGCGTAGCTAGTTTTAAGTTGACGTTTTAAAGTGATCACAATGTATCCTATTGAATAAACATTATTGAATTTTGAATTTTTGAATTTTTACAAGTCACCAGTCAGTCATCAAGTCAGTCAACTTTCGCATTTATAGTTTTACTAGCGACCCGCCCCTGTTTTACACAAGTGCAATGTTAATACTAATATGGAGCAGTACCTACTTTATAAATCTTTGAATTTTCCGACTTTTCTGTTCTACAATACGAGTATGTGTGTATTCATCATCATCATTATCAGCCTTTCACTTTCACTTCACTCCACTTTCACGTTCCCACTGCTGGGACTCTGGCCTTCTCTCTGAGAGAGAGAGAGAGTATGGGCTGTAATCTACCACGCTGGCCCAGTGCGGGTTGGTAGATGTCGCATGCCCTTGAATGTTGCAGTTCTTGGGCATGCCGGTTTCCTCACGATGTTTTCCTTCACCGTTTTGAGCGATGGCAAATCCGCACATAACTTATTAAGTCATAGGTGCGGGGCCGAGAGGATTCGAACTCGGTGTCGGCGTCTTATAAGTCGCACGCTTAACCTTTCGGCCACCATCGCTCACATACATATAAAATTTCCTCTTGAATCACTCTACATAATGCTGAAAACTGCATTAAAATCCGTTGAATAGTTTAAAAGATCTAAGCGAACATAATTTTATACCATATACAGATTAGTATAGGATTATTTTGTGGCAATATTTATAACTCGCATATAGCTAATACAAACATTTAGGAGGAAACACGTTACGGTGCTTCATTCGTTTTTTATTATTATTATGACCGATAAAAGTAAAGACTCGGCAATTTTATCCGAAAATAAATTTCGTATATTTGGTGCCGTCATAAATTTGTCCATCAAATCAAATGATCGGAGGGTAATGGACACGCGCATCAATCGGTCAATATATAAATATTTAGAATACTGCTTGATATTGCCGCACATGTTGCACTACAGAACAATATCAGTAATGCAACAAATTTAAAACAAAACAAGAAACAAACAAAACAAATTACTACTAGAGTGTTTTTTTAGTTGGTGCCAGATAGACTTGCCAGATCGGACAGGCTTACCTGCATCCTAGGTCCCGCTGTATACAACCGCCTACCGGGGCATATAACAGAGGCACCTAGTTTCATGTCATTTAAATTTAAAATAAAAGCATGTCTCGTGGAGAAGGCGTTTACGATTTAAATGAATATTTACCCAAAATTGTGTGACTATTTTTATCGTAATTTTGTAACGTATGTTTGAATAATTATGATATCAGTAGAATTTATTATTATTTTTCAATTATTAATGCAATTATTTTAAAATATCGGTGTGTTCCACCAACTTGACTTTAGAGATAGTTTCCGTTCAGTCGAACGTGATGTCACTTTTGTCCACAGCGTCACTTAGCATCAGATCACTTGTGGTCAAAGTAAAACAAAGTTTGAAAACCCTTACTGCTATCATACGTAGTGCGTACGAATTGCAATACACTCTGGAGATGGAATTTTGACATTAGCTCCATAGAAGTAATGTCAAATTTCTGTAGATCGGTTATTGAAACCGGCCGTTATTGAAAGTTCGTATAAACAGGCAGTAGTGTGGTGAGCCACACTCGGTGCAGAGCCTGTCAAACCCAGACGCGTCCTGCGGTCAGCATTCTTTCCTTTATTCGTAAGAATTCTGCATTGTTTGGTATTTCTGAATTTTAAATTAAAAGCTATTTCTGCAACGCTAAAGAATGCTTGAAATTGGTCTGGTTAAGTTTTTATTTTATTTAAGACCTCATCATCATCATCATCAGCCGGAAGAAGTCAACTTGTGTAGGGAGCTCTTTGGATATTTTGCAAGCATTTGGGTGAAAAGAGCATAAATCGATTGTAAAAGGAGAATGTGTTGTGTTTTTTATACAATTTACTAGCTGTTCGCCGCGGTTTCACCCGCGTGGACTAGTTTATCGTGATAAAAAGTGTCCTATGTCCATACCATGAACATCAGCCATTTTTCATACTGCCTTGGACCTGCCCGCAATAGAATAGAATAGAAATATTTACTGGCCATATAACTTTGGCTGTTACACAAAGCAGGTCAAAACGGTACATATTTAATTAAAATTAACAACATTGATTAAATTATGGATCACGTTCAGGACAGGACATACAAATAGTAAAATTAAAATAAAAAAATATCAATCCTCCTTAGAACTAAACGAGAATTCTGTCAGACGCAATATATTTGGTATAAAAATTGCGAGCTTATTGAAGTTGTACGACAGACTTGTAACGGTTATTGGTGTGTGAGATTAACGTTATCTTCAGAAAAATGAAAAAGAAGTACAACAAAATTGGTAGAATATGTTTCTTCCGTTCAAAACATCCAAGCATCGTGTAAGTTAAAAAATTCATTAAAAGCTACGAAAAAAAAAGTAATATTATTTTTTTCTACAGTTTCCGTAAAATATCGTTTGTATAATCATAATAGGCAAAAAAATACAATTTTTTTCATGTATAACTCGTTTTCATACAACCTCGGGTCCGTTTTGGGTATTGTTCTTTCATATAAATCGGTTCAGTAGTTTAGGAGTGAAAGCGAGACAGACAGACAGAGCTAGTTACCTTCGCATTTATAATATTATGGTAGGGATTGTGCAGTTGTTGTTGTTGAGTTGTTGTGTTTTACAGGTAGATAAATAAGTGAGTCAGTACGGGCGTCGATCCACTGTAGTACATCCAGAATGTCTGAGTAACTGACTATTCATTAGACGAGTAATTCGACAGCGTTTCGTCCGGTCGCTGAATCACTGCATCAGTTTAGCCGTTCTCGGAACTCTCTCACTTTAATTATTGAGAAATTGGCATTGATAAGCATGTGTCAGTGGGGTTAAAAGTCTGCTATTTTGTCTTGATTGAGTAATTTTTAATTACATCTTACTGTCTAAGGATTGAACACAATGCGCGATGTGGTCGAAGGTGGCGCGATGATTGGGAACTGGGAAACAATGATTTTATTTGTCCCAGAGCCTCCACATAAGTAATATCCAGAGGTCCATATTTTTACTTCCTCTCATTTCTATTTCTTTATATTATGTACATAAATAAAAAAAAAAAAACTTAACATATTGCTTAGCTGAAAACTTGAGAAAGGCCGAATCAATTCCGCTATTTTCTGTTTCAAATATTCGTTGACGTCCGTGGAAGGTTCTTATGAAGAGAAGAATTGGAAAGTTGCTTAGAAATACTGAAATACTGAACATGCTTTTCATATGAAATTTTTGTAGGTGCGATAAACTGCAGTTCACACGGAGAAGAAAGACCTTTCGAAATACCGTTTTCCTTCTGAGTCAAAAGAGAAGAACTTGTGATTCAGAAGAAGAAGAGAAACTAAGGTAAAAAAGGAAGGAATCGGTCTTGGAAGGTAAGACTCCGAAGGAAAGTCAGAATTTTTTTCTCTGTGCATGTGGATAAAACCACGGGACACAGCTAATTCTAATGTAAGTATGGTACAATGTTTTGTTTACCACCAAGTTGACCATACCGTCTTGGTGGGTTTAGAGCCGTCCATCTTACCATCGTCATTAGCTACAGCAATGATGGCTGATTCACATGATTATTTGCATCTTCCGAGATGCCACAGCTTCCGTTTGTGATGACTAAAGTATGAAATCGACACCGGAACTGTTTTCTTAGTGTTTTCGGATGTGCGTAGTCGAAAATAAATTGTAGGTAACCAACATAGGGTTGCCAACTACAAAAAGAAGCCAGATTTGTGGAAAATGGAAAAGAAAAATGGCAATTATAAGTTACTATTTAAAGAATAGTAGTAGGTACTGCAAATACTCTGTTTGCTACAGCACTAGGTCCAGCTTGATTATTAAATGTACCTAATTAAACAAATTTTTTTAATGTTTTTATTAGTACTTCACAAAACAAGCGTCCGTAGAGTCTTCACTTAATATCAACTCTATGTACGCCATGTTGTACAAAAAATATACTGTCAATAGATTTGTTCGGTATTGCAACCGAACACCTTATTCTGCAACATCCGCGTGACGCAATTACCTCATGACGGTCAATTACATTGACCGTCAGTGCACCTTTGATCACCGCGTCATTCGGATGCATTCACAACATTCAACATTCATAACATCTAACATTTAACATAAACATTCAAATAAGATAGTAATTATAACAATAAATTAGTGAAGTGAAGAAACAATCTTTTAATCTAAACAAATCACTGCAATTCTAGATCCGTGCCCCTACATATTGGTCCTTCGAGCCGGATGTGAACCAGCGACCTATGGATTGCTGTCAAATAATAATATGCTTTTTTTTACTATTTACACGGTAGCACAAGATGCTAAATGACGATGTGGTCGAAGATGGCTCCACGCTACACCTGGACTGGGCTCTCAAGTGAGGCTGCCGGAACACACCGATAGGTGCTTGGCGACAGATTCTATTCTATAATAATATGTAAAAACAAAAAGGTAACAATCTTGTAAGTTGTAATTGATATTTCAATAACGCGATCATCGAGTCTTGCCGGAGCTCGTACGGCTTCCTCGGAGGAGCATTACACGGGTACGGCGGGAAAACACGTTCTTAGGATTAAGTACCTACCTTGTCTACGACAAGTCTTGGGATTGAGTGAAGCTTTTTTTTTTAATTTCTTTCATAAAAAATACATAAACAAACTTTGCCAAGCTTAGACACTAAAAACTGCTGATCTGGTAACACCTAGAGGTTTAGATCAAGAAATTTCGGAAATGAAGGCTTTTTGGCGGTTTTTCTTTACTTTTTATGTGCGAATGAGTGATTAAGTGTTATAAATATATTTTGTTATAAAATATCGTGTTCAGGAAATTTGGGTCTTTTAAAATCTTTTGAGGAACTTTACACATAATGTGTTGTTTACCGCGCTTTTCTTCTTTCGATTATTTGTCGCGTTACTGTACCGATATAGAACGAACACGCGACGCGAACGTGCATCTAAAATATCATCACAATAAATGTTAAGAATCTTGCTTAATTAGGGATATTGTCGGGTAATTTTAGTTTTCAATCTGTAAACCCTGCAGGCCACTAACTCATATAACTGGAGCAATTCATTTTTTAAATGTCAGGAATTCACTTATTATTCAGGGATATTTATTTATTTATATTTAAAGAAAGAAAGAAATAATATATGTTTAATTTTACACTTTCGTAAATCAAACAGAATAAATAAGAATCAATCGACCTTCTTTGATATTGTCAGGGCACTTTCTTTTTGGACCTGGTAACTCTGCAGGTCGTTACTCTACCTGACGCAAGCGGGAACGGCCATTTTGAACCCATTCGTCTCCCGCGACAGTACTTTCAATATAAATTAGTCGGTAACACCACCGACTCCCACTCGCGAGTATTTATCATGAGCATTGTTATCTTGTTAACATAATACGATTGCGAGCTAGTTGCCAACAGCAATGAACCATTGCAATTGCCGATGAGACAGCAATGAGTGTTTATAAAGCCAGTTTATAAGCATGAAGCTGTGTTTGGTTGGTTTTTTCTGATTTTTTCGCACTCGCGACTCTGTACGTGCCAACTGTAGTATTTTCTATTCTGACTAACCAATTTCAGGCTTATTTTGTTTCATGGATAAAAAAGAAAATACGCTTAGCACAAGACTAGCAACACCAATGAAACCAAAAAGAATACAATACTATTCTAGAATACAATATTATTTGTATTGTGTATTTTCTTTTATCCGCTAAGGAGTGGAACTCCTTGCCGGAGTCTGTGTTTCCCGGTCGCTACAATTTGGGGATCTTGAATGCAAGAGTGAACAGGTACCTTCTAGGTATGCTGGCTACACCATCGACCGCATCTACGCTTGGCAACAGGCGGGAGGGCGGTCAAAGGCATGCCTATTTGCAGTAAAAAAACCTCAGATTATCTAAACTAAATACATACTAATATTATTAAGAGAAAGAGAGAGAGAGAGAGAGAGTTTAGCTGTGTTAGAATATTGTGCAATATGAGAGTTTGAAGCGATGATGACTCAGTGTTAGTGACGTCGGCTTGTCGTACAATGAGCTTGAGCTATCGATGAAGGAAAACATCGTGATGAAACCATAGCTTGGCGGTAGGGCATTTTCTCGCCTGGCTGCTCGCCTGGCTAGCTATCAACCTCAAGAATCTGTCGCCAAGCACCTATCGGTGTGTTCCGGCAGCCACACTTGAGAGCCAGTTCCCAGTCCAGGTGTAGCGTGGCGCCATCTTCGACCACATCGTCACTTAACATCAGGTGACTCGTGATCAAACGCTACCCAGTAAGAAGTAAAAAAAATTAACAAAAATAAAAAACAGATTTGACTTTTTGTTGGTATAGGTACATTTTTCATTTGACTGGATATAAACTCAAATAAAAATTAACCAATTAATAAAAAATCTTTTGCCTGTACAAAGCGTGTAACATAGGCTGTTTTTTAACAGAGATCCCTTTTAATTTTGTAACCCAAAGTTTCAAAAATTGCCCTATGACCACAAATAAATAACACAAAAAATTACATTATCAAATTCCGCTGATATGCGTAACAAAGTTATAATTAAAAGAACCATAACCACTGCAAACTAAATAGACTGGTGACTTTCTTAAAATGTGCGTCGGCAGTTAAAACTAAATTCTAAGCCGTGACGCGGCCACCTACATAAAATAACGTTATTATTATGACAATAATAATTATAAAGTGTCACCGCAGAGGGCAGATGGTCGCTCAATTAGCCTGGATCTGATTTAAAATTGTGTTCACTGTTCCCAAAGGACGTACAAACACGTTTGTAGAAATGAAAAAAGTCAAAAGTCAATTTTTATTTATTCAATAGGATACATTGTGATCACTTTAAAACGTCAAACTTAAAACTAGCTACGCCTGTTCCAACCTCCTTACGCCGGCAAAAGAACAGGCAAGAAACACCCGGTAATTTTTTTGGCGCAATCACATTGACAATTTTATTCTTATTACTAATTGATTGAATTGGAGCAAGTTCACTAAAATCCCAAGCTTTTTTTGTCATCTAATGGTCCGATATTTTTTAATTAGCTTTACAAATAAGATTTCTCTTGTTTGGTTGTACACATTGGGATATGGGAACATAATGGGAATTAATGAGTAGCGGGATCACAACCAAAGCAGACGAGATGTCATAGGTGATGTCGCGTGAACATTTCATTTAATCCTTGTGCCTTTGTCTACTAAACAGCGATTGTGGCCGAACGGTAACATGCTTACAAGGCGCCGACACCGAGTTCAATCCTCTCAGCCCGCACATATGACTTGCGCCTGAAATTAATAATCGATCCTGATCCGTTATCCGCAGTTTTGGATCGTTAAACTGTAGCCCACGCGGGGAACAGATAGAAAATAAAATAATAATAACGTCACATCGCCGCAATCACATAACTTAGTTCTGACCTGTAAATAGGATTCCCTGTTTATCAGAAACTCCGCAGTTTGGAGATTTAAATTACCCAAACACGGAAAAAAGTACCTGCGGATTTTCAAACAAAAAAAAAATGTTATAATAAGCAGTTTTGTTTAAAAAGTATTTGTTCTGGTCCTCCTCATAGTTTTATAAACCCTACGAAAAACCTAGTTAGAGGATGTATGTGATTGTGTGGGCGTTATTATTATTGCTAATATTCCCGTAGCGACAGGTACCGTACAAAAAGCAGTAAACAATTTCGTAATAGTGACGTGAATCTCTCTATATATAACATTACGTGCGTAAGTTTAAAAAATGAGGAAGCATTTCCTAATTCCGTCAAAGTTGAAATGAATCATGCAGTTTAGACCAACTAAATATGTATTACGCAAACACCCACACGTTCAAACGACACAAAATTCAAACACGGAACGCCCTTGACCCAAAAGCAGATTAACGCAAAATTAACGGTGCACTATAAAATATGACAGCGGGGAAATTAAAAAATATAAATTTTCTTAAAGAGGTTTTCCTTTGAAGAGCCGGCCATAAATTCTGCGCGCCGTTCACTATGAACGCATGATTTCCGACGCCCTTTGCCACCGTTCGACCACTTAATTTTGACAAATGACGATCTCCCGCCAATTTTATTTATGACAGCTAATATCTTTTTTACGGCCGACGGATTAGCAATCGATAAATAAAGTTTATTGACGTAAGGAATACTAATAAATTTATGTGATTCGGTGGCCATGTGATTGATTTTAATTACTGGGTAAATAATTTGGTGTAGTGCTTCCTATCGTTTATCATTCATCACCAGCCGGCGGAAGACATCTATTGGTATCATAGAGCGACAACGAACAGTTGCTTTCCGTGCCCGACTCTTTTTAAAACTCTTTTTAAAGCTTGGAATCATTGTCCTTTCAGTCATGTACCACATTGTTGCTAGGGTTGCCAGTTTGTGTCTGTCGCCACTGAAGACAGAGTTTTCCCTCGACAGTTGTCGTACAGTCAGCGACAAAAGTAGCCGATCATAGTCGAATTTCCAAACGCGTAGTAGATCGTAATGTTTGTTTTTTTCCTTACAACTTACAATGGTGCGTTGGACCATAACACAATACACGTGATGTTAAGTGATGATTCGGTCGAAAGTTGGTGTTAATATGATAAAGAGAATCGGAAAATTTGTTTTAGTATAGCGACTTTTGTCGTTGACTGTACACTGATAATCACTACATTAAAAAAGTAAGCGTTGATGTGGTTCTTTTCCATTTTCTATCTTCTTTTTTCTTATGATAGTAGAGAGTGGCGATCAATATGATCGATACTATCGATAGCCTAAAACGAGCAATATAGTATTGTTGCTCGCGAAGTCTATAGAAGAAGAAAAAGTGAAGTGTAGTTTTTATTTACGAGCAACCATACTATCGATAGTATCGATAGTATCGATAGTTTTTACATTGCGAGCAACGATACTATCCATAGTATCGATAATATTGCACTTATTCCATAGTATTGCCGCGATTTAAGCTATCAGATGAAAACTATCGACAACACTAGGCTTAATGACTCGTCCATAGCACTGTAACGCTCAGCTGAAAACTTCACTAAACGGCCACACCTCAAGTGGTGGCCGAGCTGAGTGTGACACTAAACACTATCATTACAAGAATGCAGTTCGATGGGTAATCTTTACCAGCTAAAACAGCAAGTACGCACTGTGACAGATCATAGTTTTTCTCTGAAACCAATACATTACCAATGCCTAGCTCTTAGACTCCTTTGATGTTTCACAAGAAGCTTTTAGGAGTCCTCTTTGTTCTTTCGTCGGAATCAATCACATGTGTTTGTATATATCATCTATGATATAACTAAACTGCCAGTCATTGCCGTAAGACGACTCTTTTTATTCAACGGTAACTTCAAAATAGAATGAATGGATGAGAATCATTTATTTACAAAAATCTATTTAAAATATACTTGCTAACCGACATATGAATGAATGAGAATCATTTATTTACAACAATATATTTAAAGAATATTTGCTTACCGACATAACTCTCCGGATTTGCAAGTTGAAGTGGCAATGGGCAAGCCACGTAGCTCGGCGAACCGATAACAGATGGGGAAGAAAGGTTCTCGAGTGGCGACCACGAACCGGAAGACGTTCTGTAGGTGGACCGACGACATTGTAAGAGTCTCAGGGAGCCTCTTTCTGTTACTCTTTCGTGCAAAGACTACTGAATGGATTTGAGTGAAATTTGGAATGGAGATAGCTTATACTCTGGATTAACACATAGGCTACTTTTTTATCCCGGAAAAATGTTTCTGCGGGTTAATGTGAAGACGCGGGTGAAACCAGACGCGGGACGCTGGTAGTAGGTATGTATGAACCTACTACCAGCGTCCCGCGTCTGGTTTCATGTACGAGATGTACCTATAAAAGATTTAATCTAACACTAATTATTGTACCCCAAATCATTTCCCGATTACGCAGGCGAAACGAATTAACAAGTTGGCGACTGTGGCGGAAAGAACCGTTCAACAATATGCTAGCACATTTTATAATTGCTAAATACAATCGTAAATCGCAACACACATACAATAATACTACGTTATTTTATCGAGCCAACAGGTAGGTAACGTAATCTATTCTCACATAAAACAAATTAAAAATATATATGAGACATAATGGATATTTAGCATTCTACTGAAAAAAACAAGGCCGTTCCTTATTTCACGTCATTAGAATTGAGTATATTTTTGTTGAAAAAACTGGCTAAGGGCAAGTTGTAGCTTCAACATTCAGGGTTCAGTACGCATTTTTTTTTCATAAAGTTCGTAAGCTTTGCTCTGCGTGGGAATTCCCACAGGAACCGTACATTTCTCCGAAATAAAAGTCGGCCTTTAAGTTTTTTAAGTAAGTAGGAGACTAACAGGTTAGCGTTTGACCACAAGTCACCTGCGCCTCTAGCCAAGATGCATTCTGCAATCGTTGACGCTAATAGAAAACAAGAAAAAAGTATTGATTTGACATATTTCTGACCACGTGACTTAGCGATGAAATATGTCAAACCAATACTTTTTTTTTTGTTTTCTACTAGCGTCAACGATTGCAGAATGCATCTTGGCTAGGGGCCCTGATGTTAAGTGACGATGTGGTCAAACATGGCGTCACGCTTTACCTGGGAACTGGCTCTTAAGTGAAGCTGCCGGAACACACATGTCCCTCTCCAAACTATAAAAAGTATTTCTTTGCAAAATATTATGTAGCTCGATCCATATTGTAGCATCGACGGAACCCCAAAAATCTAATAGACATGTCTCGTGTTGTTGAACAAGCTTTCATCATTCTGTAAAAGATTTTACGTCATGAGTTTTTTATCGTTTCCTCTTCCTGTAGTTTTGACCGATATGCTAAACAATAAAGAATGTGGAACAGGAGCTAATATCGTAAAACAGGATAGATTTGCAAACCTCGCGTCTTTAGTAATTTTGCGACAGACCTATTTATTTATTCATTTATTTATTTGAGCATCAACACAATGTATGTTAATGTGAATTAAAAAGTAAAAATCATGGATGTATCAAGATAAATGCCATTGCAGTTATAAATGCAGACTGCTTGCATGTACAATATGGCGGCGAATAACATATAACTGAATCAAAAGATATAAGCATATAGAAAAAAAAAAAAAAATATAATTTAAAAAAAATAAAATTTCCAATAAAAAATTTTTTTATTAAAATTCAATTTTTTTTTTTTTTAATGATAATATTCATTAAATTATTTGTTTTTTCTATAATTCTCTACACTTTTTTACATCGGCTGCTTCGTTCGGCTAGATAGAGAAATTACAAGCAACAAAACACACACACACACACCCAGGTGCATCTGTCATTTATTTAATGTACGAAATAGATGTAGAAATGCGCAAAAAAATGACAAAGACATTTTTTTTTTGTTTGTTATGGCGTCATACGATTAGTGTATTTGCCAGTGTCATGTATAAAATATTTCAAACTCAGGGAGTTGAATCAAGTTTAAATGATGATGATGATGAGATGATGGGATGAGGATAGTGTTTAAGTAAAGTAGTGGCGCTTTACTTAAACTTTACACGGACTTTTTTGGAGCAACTAGAAAAGTCACTTTCACAACTTTATTTCAATTTTCCACACTCGTATACATTAACGAACACATAATGGTTAATAATCCACCAATATTACACATTATTACTCGAAGAAACACAAGTTTTGGAAATAAAAACAAAATTTTCACGTTGACAATTCGATTGCCGCTAAAAAAGTCCTGAAATAGACATATTTTTACAGTATTTTTCGCTTCTACTTCAGCTTTGACACTTCTTGTCATCGCTAATTCTTACCATAGAGTCCGAGCAGTCCAAGAGCATTTATTTCTCTAAGCACACGACGTTTTCATTTACTTTGGTGAACCATAAATGAAAGAACTAGGTACTTACTCTGTGTTACTCCTATCGTAGGGCATTGCATCTAATTTAAGCTGCTTTTTTATCTCTCGCTAAACACAATATACATTATTGTGACAACGTAAGATGTTCAGTAGAAATTGTTTACAGTTTCCAAAGAGCTTCTTGGAAGATTTTTTTCTGGTTTCATTGTTCCCGCGAGTGAATCATCACTATCAGCCAAGGTTCCGTAATATTCTACGGTAGTGAAGAGTGACATGACGAGGCCTTCAGCGCTGAACGGAACAACGAACGCTGAGCTTGTCTTTTTGGCGGCTATTGATCTGTCAACGTGAAAAAAAAATCGATACCTTTTGTTTTTTAGGCCCATTTGCACCATCGATAGGTATAATATAATGTATATCAATTTAACTAAAACCACCTGTCAAATCGTATGGAAATTTTAGTTAAATCCAGGACTTTTTTGGCGGCAATCGAATTGTCAACGTGAAAATTTTGTTTTTATTTCCAAAACTTGTGTTTCTTCGAGTGATAATGTGTAATATTGGTGGATTATTAATCATTATGTGTTCGTTAATGTGTACGAGTGTGGGGAATTGAAATAAAGTTGTGAAAGTGACTTTTCGAGTTGCTCCAAAAAAGTCCGTGTAAAGTTTAAGTAAAGCGCCACTACTTTACTTAAACACTATCCTCATCCCTTCATCTCATCATCATCATCACCATTTAAACTTGATTTAACTCTCTGAGTTTGAAATATTTTATACTTGACACTGGCAAATAAACTAATCGTGTGACGCCAAAACAAAAAGTTAAATCCAGATTTAAACAAGTTAACAAGTTTTTTTTCTCTCTCATTTTAATTTTTGACACTGGCTAAACCACACAAACCGTGTAAAGCCATAAACGAAACAAAAAACTAATGAATAAAAATCACTGGTAGAAAATGGCTCGGAGACTTAGAATAAGAAATCACTGATGGAAACTGTTTGGAGAGTTTGATTCGTCATCTGATAAACAACATTTCTAAATGCACGTGACGCGTAAAAAATGTGCGGTGAAATAGATGTGTTTTCATTTGAGTATGTACCTACTTCGGCTATTTTAAGTTTACATTTCGCGTGATGAGTCAAATCACAGCAATCTGATTAATTAATCTCGTAGTGTCTAAATCATTTTAATTTTTTACTTGAGTGCGTACGGATTTGCGATCTAGTGTTTAAATCATTTTAATTTCTTACCCAAGTGCGTTCTGATTTGCACTCTAGTGTCTAAAACATTGAATTTTTTTACACGAAGGTGTTCAGATTTAGCAACGTGAGCGTTTTCAAAAAACTGAAATTTGTATAACTTACCGACCATTAACAATTACATTAGAATACAATTAACATGAATATGCTCATTTATAAATTAACAATGAACAAATTTTCAAGAGTCCACGTAATAGCCTAAAGAAATGCATTGCAGCTTCACACAAAGTGGTTCTCAAATTGGAATGTGTCTTTATTTCAAGGTTTAAGGGATGGTACTGTAGGTACCTAGTACCAATGAATAAGTCTAACCTGAAGTGGTCACATTGGCGGAATAGTAAACAGTGGTTGTTCCATATTGCCCATATCATCCTTCTTCCGGTTGATATGTTGATATTAAAGCTTCGCAACCGAAGCTCCCAAAAGCCGGTAACAATAAGCTTATTATAATTGGACATTGTTTACGAAATGATGATAGGTTGGTTACGTTTATTGCTGCAATGGTAAAGTACAATGTTCGAACGAGCATGTTTTGAAAACTCGCAACTCTTGAACGAATAACACGCACGGGACAATAAACTAAAGACCGCGTGAAATATTATTAACGAGCTTAAAAGCTTTGGCAATTAATAGAATAATAATTCAGTCAATGAGAGTTATTATCGTAACATCCTCCCACGGCGGCGGCCCAGCAGTACTAATTTCATAACTCGGAATATTTTTCACAAGCTTTAGAGCAACCTTCAGTAGCGCGGTGCTCGCCTCGGGAAGTGCTCCGGCGCGCACGCAGCGGACGGTACGCGCGCGCTCATAAATCCCTCGAGGACATCTGACCTGATAATCCAGTTTACATTATTTCTCAGAAGATTAATTAAAAACAGCGTGCTAACGTCATGCCCAAACGGCAGTAGACTCGATGACCGACGCGACAACCGCGCAACCCCACGATGAAAACAGCATAACATGAAACGAAGAAAACATGCCACAAACAATATCGCTACTAAAATTCATAAAAATACCAAAAAAGCTACACCAACTTGAGATGTGAGACCGCCAAGTGAACGTCGCGACACTGCCACACAACAGAGTGCCTTAACCACTGCGAACTGTTTAGTGAAAAGTTATAACATTGGTGCTTTATGTGACAAATAAAATAATGTTAGTGAAAAACTCGAACTCGAAGGACAATAAGTTGAAACGTTTAAGATGTTAGACGTTTTTCGCGGATTAAAAAATCTTATTAAAGTAAACTATGTTCATATCGACTCGCCTGTGTTCCGGTTGCACTATTCAATAACGGTGATCTTGCTGATATCATTCAGTCTGATTGTGACGACGCGGCAGTACGTGGGGAACCCTATCGACTGCATCCACACGAAGGACATACCTGAGGACGTGCTGAATACGTACTGCTGGATCCACTCCACGTACACCCTGAAGAGCTTCTTCAAGAAGAAGGTGGGCGTGGAGGTGCCCTACCCGGGCATCGGCAACAGCCGCGAGAAGGGCAAGGAGGATATGAGCGACAGGAAGATCTACAAATATTACCAATGGGTGTGCTTTTGCCTATTTTTTCAGGTGAGTTCTAGTTTTAAGGCTCTCCTCTGGAGAGCAGAGCAGAGCAGAGCAGCTGTCGCCTGCGGGTTCGCTGTCCACAGCGCACAGAAGGGGAAAATACATCATGCCATGACCAACAAACATGTTAAAAAAACGCTAAAAAATATAGACAGTATTTTAAAAAATAGACTAAAGGCCCTTTGGGTCTTCCTTAATTTGTTGATGGTACTAATAAGTCTATGTTAGTAATATATTTGGTCGTAACTTTGAAAAGGGGGACAGTTTGCACATTGTTTTTGAATATTCTAAATACATTTTTTGTCTAAAAGGTTCTGATTTGCATCATGTAGATTAACATATATTTCTTGATTTAGATTTTTACTATCAGTATTACAGTTACAATTAGTCCCAATTTTTATTTTAACCTCGGAGTTGCCCTTTTGTTTAAATCAAACCCATTTGGAAACACTTTATCGTTATTTTGCCTTTACAATTCGACTCGATTTTTTTCGACTAACGAATGTACAATACAACTAGGAGAACCGAGTGTCTCGTAGAAAGAAACAAAGAAGAAAGAAAAGATAGGGACATGTTTCTAATACCAGAATTCGTGCTAGAGTGATAAAAACCTGGATGACGCTTCTGTCATTGTGTTTCAGTCGCGCAAAAGTTCCCTTGACACCATTCAGTTTTCTTTCCCAACTGCCCCATGGTGATTAAACCAAACCAAACTGTAAATCCTGGGATAAAACATCAAAAAACAAAAATCGATCTAGCTCCAAAGCAAACAAGTGAAAATGTAAACTTGCGCGATGTATGTCGTAAGAATAAAGTGCGCCCGCGCACACTGGACAAGGCAAGCGGAACAACGGGGTATTAATAGTGCAAAGGTGATGTGCGACCCGTTTCACTGCACTCTTTATTATTTTTGCCGTTTTAACGGGCAGTTAATCTAGCGTTAAAGTCGGTCGTTAATCAACAATCCGGTATTTGGGGTAATCAAAATATTTTGGATGGAATAACGACGCGTTAAGACTGTGAGTCGCCAATATAATAACGTCAGTTAAGTTGTAACAGTGTGAAAGTAATTTTTTTACTGTTTGGAGATATATGTCATTAAAAGCAAATTAACAAAAAAAACTACCCATATCTTACCTAGTTTAGTGTCTTAATAAGTAAAATTAAATAGTATGTTCATGAAGAACATTGGCCACGCTTACTGCCTTGGACCTGACCGCAATATATTTTGTATGTAAGATTTAGTCAGGTTCAGAAAAAGAAAAAGGAGTACAAACAAAAATACGTAGTAGAATAGTATTGTAGCAAACAAAGGTTAGGGTTAGGGTTGCCTGATCTGAACCGATCTTCCAGATGATCAATATCGAAAAAATCAATTTCATTTTTTTCGGACTGGCCTTGAAATATCGTTTGTATAATCTTATTAGGACTAAAATTACAATTTTTTTCATACATAGCTCGTTTACATACAAGCTCGGGTCCGTTTTGGCCATTGTTCTTTATTGTTACCAGCACAGATTTTATTCGGTTTTTTGTCTTTCCTCTAAAGTAGCTAATTTTGACTTTCGCACTGTTATAACTTCTTCGACGAATTAAGGCGTTGTTAACATGAAGGAACTAGACTCGTGCAATCCAAAAATCCATGAATAAATGATACACGAAAAAGATATACATCTGAAACGAAGACGAAGATAGATTGAACCAGTAAATCACTTGTACTAAAAATAAATCTTTATATCAGCATTAAAATACATTTGGTTTGGGTACGATGTTTTGTTGCAGACAAAGATGGGAAGGGAAATTAATTGATAGATTTTAGTAGAGAGTAAAAAGAGAGAAGCGGGCACTCTTTTCTTATAAGTGCAAGTTGGAGTAGGAAATGTCCGAAGTATCGGCCGATACACCGGATTTGCCAAGTTGAGTAGACAGACGCCCTGATTTTAAGTGATGATGTGGTCAAAGGGTGGTGTTTTAAGTTATAAATCAGGGGGGGACCATTGCACACAATTTGAGCCCCAAATTAAGCTCGAAACTTGTGTGATGTGTACTAGACAACGATATACATACTTATATAAAGAAATAAATACTTATATAAATAAAAACATCCAAGACTCAGAAACAGAAACAAATATTCGTGCTCATCACACATATATATTTGCCCTTACCGGGATTCGGACCCGGGACTAGATGATGACGAAAATCGGAAAATGTGTTTGTTATTGACTTTTGCCGTTGACTGTACGCTGTGCCCTGCCAATACATGCGTATTGTCCGCGTGTACTACCGTTAAGTGAGCTAAGAATAGCCTAGACCAGTGGTTCCCAATTAGTTTTTGCTGCGTACCACTTCAAAAAAGAACCCCTTATTGTAGCAATCACACTAATA
The DNA here is from genome assembly GCA_931315375.2 of Opisthograptis luteolata. Taxonomy (NCBI): domain Eukaryota; kingdom Metazoa; phylum Arthropoda; class Insecta; order Lepidoptera; family Geometridae; genus Opisthograptis; species Opisthograptis luteolata. The sequence goes on from OV928036.1 coordinate 1,149,064, forward strand.
TTATAAATGCGAAAGTTTTTGAGTGTGTGTGTGTATGTTTGTTACTTCTTCACGCTCAAACGCCTGGACCAATTTTGATGAAATTTGGTATACAGGTAGTTGACACCCTGGATTAATAGATAGGCTACTTCAGCCGCGGGTAACACCGCGGGGCACAGCTAGTGATAAATAAAAAATAAGTCAGATGCAATCCTTCAAGATAGGTTTAAAAAGAGTTCTTAAAGGTCGGCAACGCATCGGCAACTCCCCTGGTGTTGCAGATGTCCATAGGCGACGGTGACCGCTTTCCATCAGGCGGGCCGTCAGCTTGTTTGCTAATCTATTACATAAAAAAAGTCAGTTTCAATAACATTTATTATCTTCAAATTACAGTATTATGGAAATTGTTCTTGTTATTACTGATAGCCGCACGTACCCCTTGATGCAACTTCACGTACCCCTGGGGGTACGCGTTCCACTAATTGGGAAACACTGTTCTAGAACATTACGTAGGCCATAAGTTGGGGAAGCAAGCACTTCATCAACGTGTTGTAAAATACACCTACTTACCTGTCCGCGTATGTTTTATTACAATAACAACTGAATCTCGACATTGGCGTCGATTCGGCTTTGCATTCTCTAAAACTAAACTAAATTTGACAGGTCTAATAGTGTTGCTGTCTTTTTCTAACCACTGAAGTGGAAAAAGGACAGCATTACTCTTAGACCTGTCAAACTTACTTTAGTTTTAGAGAATGCAAAACCGAATCGACACCAATGTGCGATATTGGTGAATTATTAACCGTTATGTGTTCGTTAATGTGTACGAGTGAAGGAAATTGAAATCCACTGCTGGAACTCTGGCCTTCTCTCAGAGAGAGAGAGAGAGAGTATGGGCTGTAATCTACCACGCTGGCCCAGTGTGGGTTGAATTGTCGCATGCCCTTGAATGTTGCGGTTCTTGTACATGTCGGTTTCTTCACGATGTTTTTCTTCACCGTTATGAGCAATGGTAAATCCACACCGATTGTCGAAGCTAACTTGTATCTGGTTTAAAATGTAACCTCAAAACAGTTCAGCGCTTACATCAGTTCCACGGATCATTAGGATCGTTAGACACTCCCGAATCTCTTTAGTTAGCTCATTATCACCGCCAGCTAAAGGCATGGCCCCTCTACGCACACAGTTTTAGGCCCGTATTCTTGAATGACGCTCAAGCGATAATCAACCAGTATTTGAGCACAGATTTGACGCTGTCAGTTCATACAAGTATGTCATTTAATCGCTACTCAAACATATAATTATCAAAACTTGAGAGCCATTCTCTAATACGGGCCTTAATGAGTCAGTTCTCAATCGTATCAGCGTAAACATTCCCGCTAGATAGTGCACTGCCAAGTGAGGTCGCGGGTTCGATTCCCGCTACAGGACAAATATTTGTGCAATGAAAAAACAAGCGCAAGTATTTGTTCTGTGTCTGGGTGTTGTGGGTCTCGATCCTCGTAGTTTCTGATACCCTAGATACAGGGAAACCTAGTTGGGGGTCAGAGCCTGTGTATGTGATTGTGCGGGCATTATTATTATTATAAGTGATGCTAAGAAATTCCAAGTAATCTGGGATCATCATGCATCAGCCTTTCACGTTCCTACTGCTTGGACTTTGGCCTTCTCTCAGAGAGTGTATGGGCTGTAATCTACCACGCTGGCCCAGTGCGGGTTGGTAGATGTCGCATGCCCTTGAATGTTGCAGTTCTTGGGTAGTTCCGGTTTCCTCACGATGTTTTCCTTCACCGTTTTGAGCGATGGCAAATCCGCACATAACTTATTAAGTCATAGGTGCGAAACCGAGTTCGAATCGCACGCGTTACCGTTCGGCTACCATCGCTCAACTAATCTGGGATAATAAGTAGAATATGTGTTAATCTATGGTATAAGTTATCTTCATTAGTTTAAGTTATTTTCATTTAAGTTATTTTCTAAAAAAAAACTGCAAGTATTTGTTCTGTGTCTGGGTGTTGTGGATCCCCGATCCTCGTAGTTTCTGATACCCTAGATACAGGGAAACCTAGTTAGGGGTCAGAGCCTATGTATGTGATTGTGCGGGCATTATTATATTATTATTATTATTCCAAATTTCATCAAAATCGGTTAAGTAGTTACGGTGATACTTGGTAACAAACATTCACACACACACACGCAAACTTTTGCGTCTACAATATTAGTCAGAAATAAGATATTACAATGAAACCGTGCTAGTGAGGCCAATCCCTAAACGTGTGAGAACTATCGTAATCAGGTTATATTTGCCAAAGAGCGAGCGCTAAAAGTGACCGCCCGGTGGAGTGAGTCAAAGGATTAGAGGATTTAGTTCTTATGAGATATAACCGCAGAACAAACACACCTACTGGCAAAGTGGATCATAATGATAAACTTTCTTTTATGGAGCATCGAGATGAGCGTATAAACTTTAAAGTGAGAAATTCGAGTTTACAACGTCACGATTTCTGTTAAGGCGCTGATTCCCAAGCTATGCTGAAAAACGGGGTTAATTAAACTATCTCTCTGTGTAATTCTGGTGTAAAAAAATCTAATAAGAATATATGTTAATCTACTTGATATATAGCAGAACACCTTTAGGCCGAAAAATGCAAAAATTATATTTATATATTGAAAAAAAATGTGCAAAGTGCCCCTTTTTCGAAAAGTTTAATACTACTTTACTCCTAAACTATATATGCAACAAAGACTTGTTAATACCATCAACGTATTAAGAAATATAGTACCCAAAACACCTTTAGGCTATTTTTTGAAAATACTGCTATAATTATTTTTTGCAAAGTTTTTACGTATTTCATACTCGCAAATCGGCACGTACAGTCGTACAGTGTATACCCCAGTCAGTCGCCAATAAAGTCAGTGCGGCATGCTTTCACCTGATCAAGCAAGGTCAACGGCGTATGGCAGGGCCTTAATTTTTGGTAGTTACTAGTTGTGTCCACCGGTTTCACGCACACGGGGATTCTCACAGGAACTGTATACATTTTTCTTATATCAATATTTTATCTGTTTTTTTCATTCCAGCAGATGAAAGATTTTTAGGAGCAAGAAACAATTCTTTTTCTTTTGTAAAAAAAATTACAAACGATTAGGTATCAAGCAAGATGTCACCCGTTTCCTTGCCGAATATTCGACTATCGATCCAGCGAGCGATTAATCAAAATCGACTTATCCATCGTCACGTTTTAACGATCGAGTCTCCAAATTTGGTTTGATTTCGATCGTAAAAAGGACGCTTGTGGCCTTTATTAAAAAAGACAAGAAGTAAATTCAGAATTGTTAAATTTGCTCGTTATTTTGAGAAATTTTCAGCGTGCGTCTAAAAATTCGCGCAGGATTTCTGTGTGGCACTGAACTGTATTTTTTGACTCAGAAGGAAAACGGTATTTCGGAAGGTCTTTTTTCTCCGTGTGAGTTTAAATATGCGGGGGCCCCTTTCCCGCGGGGCCCGTAGCAATTGCTCTACTCTTGCTACGTGGTTAATCCGCCACTGACTGTCATATTTGTACGGTTCTTCATCTGAATCAGTAGTTCTGTAACCGCTTTTATATTATTGTGAGAGATCCCGCAACTCGTTAATATTCATGTTCCCATATCCCAATGTGTACAACCAAACAAGAGAAATCTTATTAGTAAAGCTAATTAAAAAATATCGGACTATTAGATGACAAAAAAAGCTTGGGATTTTAGTGAACTTGCTCCAATTCAATCAATTAGTAATAAGAATAAAATTGTCAATGTGATCGCGCCAAAAAAATTACCTGCCGGGCGTTTCTTGCCTGTTCTTTTGCCGGCGTAAGGAGGTTGGAACAGGCGTAGCTAGTTTTAAGTTGACGTTTTAAAGTGATCACAATGTATCCTATTGAATAAAAATTATTGAATTTTGAATTTTGTGTAATGAAGGTTTCTTTTCCTTAAGGAAGAATACTTTGAAAATTTTCGCGCTCGCTCCGCTCGCGTTTTAGTGACGATTATTGCCATTATAGAATGGAGGTCGGCAAAGGAGAAAAGTTATTTTGTACTATATCAGAATCATTACATTAATTATTGTAAACCCTCCACCCCTTCAACAATTAAAGCTGAATCATCCTTATCCCAGGGCGCAAATTTTTAAATACACAGACAGCCCCCGTGCATGCATCAAAAAGAAAATAAAGTAACTTAGAGGTAGAGGAAAGGGGCCCCGAGAATTACATTGCCTAAGGGCCCTGACAGGGTTAATCTGGCCCTGGCTGTTCCCCGCGGTTTCACCCGCGTGGGCCACAGTGTATAGCGATAAACAGTAGCCTATGTCCTTTCTTAGGCTCTAGACTATCTTTGTACAGTCAGCGACAAAAGTAGCTGATCATTCTCGATTTTCCAAATGTATTTCAAATCAGTAATTATTATTGTTTTCTTTACATTTTACATGGTATCATTTTGATCACAACATAACACACCTGATTTTAGGTGATGATGAGGTCAAAAATTGGTGTCTAAGATCGTCGTCATCGTCCTCGTCAGGATAATAGAAAAAAGAGTGATTGTTCAGCGACTTTTGTCGTTGACTGTACCAAATTTAATTTAAATCGGTTCAATAGTTTAGGCGTGAAAGCGATACAGACAGAGAATACTTCCAAATTTATAAAATTACTAGCTGTTCCCTGCGGTTTCACCCGCGTGGGCTACAGTTTATCGGGATAAAAAGTATCCTATGTCCTTCCCCGGGGCTCAAATTATCTCTATACCAAATTTCATTTCAATCGGTTCAGTAGTTTAGGCGCGAAAGCGTATATATTCCGTATACTCCAAAATTATTCCCGCACTTCGGTGCCCCTCACCGCGTTACCTGCTCTATCCATTATCCTATTTTAATTCTAATATTTTTTGACCGCGCGTTTGAACCGCGCAGCTAAAGGTCTTCCTGGTTCGCAAATTGCGACCGCAGTTTACCTATTTCATAGAATATTCTCCCGCCTTCGGTCCCCCCTCACCTCACCGCGTTTCCCGCGGCATTGCGGTGCAGCGGGTTTATTTTTCTACTACTACTTACATTTTTAAACTCGTGATATCTTTCGAATGGAATGTCCGAATTGAATAATTCAAAAAGTTATATGAAGGGATTGAAGCAGTTTTGAATGAAAAGTAATTTATTTTGATAAGGATTAATACCAAGATACAAATAAAGAGCCTTTTCTTGCGGCGACCTTAAAAATTAAATTTTTAAAATAAAAGATCACTTATTGCGGCATAACTATAATAGTTAGACATATGCTCTCGCGGATTTTTTTGTAGATCTTGATGGAACCTACAAACCCGTAATACATTGTTTTGTTCTAGTGTCCATAGTTTTTGCAGCGCACGCAAAAATTGATTTTCGATTTCACACCTTGGGTTGCAAAATAGCAATTTACTTACGGATCCCTAATTTTTTGGAAATAAAATATAGCCTATAGCCTTCCTCGATAAATGGACTATCCAACACTGAAAGAATTTTTCAAATCGGACCAGTAGTTAGTATAGATAGTATAGATTTACAAAAATTTAAATAAAAATAGAAGTTATAGATTAGAAATTGTATAAAAACCTCATTGCTTCATAACTTGGCTCATTATCCATCCTAAATTAAAGCTCTCAGCGTCTTCCAAATTAAAAAAGCAGCGATATCCTTTAAAGAACGTTCGTACACAAGTAGCGAGCGTCGTGGATGCTAATTCTGGCAACAACCATTGTCTTTATGGAGGGCGCGTCGGAAGTTCTTAATCTATGCAAATAACCGAGTAAGAGACAAATATTAGGTGCGATGCCGCTGCACCGAATCTTTTTATTATTGCGAATAAAATATAGGTTACAAATTCACTGTTTTGTTTTGTTAACTCGGCACTTTGGTACAGAGTTGATATAACTAACTGAGATGGCGCAACGAACCAAAGTGAGCCTTGGCTTCCCATAATTAAAACCCGGCCCAGTGCGAGTCGGACTCGCGCACGAAGGGTTCCGTACCGTTATCTATAAAAACGGCAAAAAATCACGAAGCCCCCTTATATATTTTAATTATTCTGTTTTTTAGTATTTGTTGTTATAGCGGCAACAGAAATATATGTGACCTTCAATTGTGGAAATTTCAACTGTCTAACTATCACGGTTCATAAGATACAGCCTGGTGACGGACAGACGAACAGCAAAGTCTTAGTAATAGGGCGAAAGTAACTCTGTCTGTCTGTCTCGCCTTAACCACTGAACTAATTTAAATGAAATTTGGTACGCAGATAGTTTGAACCTTGAGGAAGGATATAGGATACTTTTTCATCGCGAATCGCGATAAACTAAGCCCGCGCGGGTGAAGCAGCGGGGAACAGCTACTCCACTATACTGCACTATAATGACGACCGATTGGCGCAATGGGCGGATAGCCGACTGTGAAGCGAGAGGTCGCGGGTTCGATTCCCGCTACAGAACAAATATTTGTGCATTGAAAAAAAAAGTGGCAAGTATTTGTTCTGTGTCTGGGTGTTGTGGATCCCCGATCCTCGTAGTTTCTGATACCCTAGATACAGGGAAACCTAGTTAGGGGTCAGAGCCTATGTATGTGATTGTGCAGGCGTTATTATTTATTATTGTTAATTATTAAACCCGCGCGGTGACATGTTCTGATGAGCAATTCTGAAACATACCTTTCGTAGAACAAAAGCTCACTGTAAGCAGACTGAATTCGCAGCACCCGACTTGAACCGCCCCTTAAACTGATGATCAGAATAAAAATGTACACAAATGAAACGGCTTGGATGTCTTTAGTGTCTCTAATATCGGCGATTAGCATCCGAGGATCGAGGGTCGCCGCCGTGGCCGACCTCGTTCGCAGCTCATTTAGCTCAGAATGCTAGTCAAACATTTTTAAGAGTTTTTTTTTTTACTATTTACAGGTCACTCAGGCCAGATTTCAAGTTTAAAATACTTTCTTTAATAAGAAACATAATATGATACTAGCTACACCTGTTCCAACCTCCTTACGCCGGCAAAAGAACAGGCAAGAAATGCCCGGTAGGAATACATAAGTGATGATCTGGTTGAAGATGGCGTCACGCTACACCTGGACTGGGAACTGGCTCTCAAGTGAGGCTGCCGGAACTCACCGATAGGTGCTTGGCGACAAATTCATAACATGACGGTGGTAGCTAGCCAGGCGAGCACTAGAAAAGCCCTACCACCAAGCTATGCTTTCATCACGATGTTTTCCTTCACCGAAAGCTCATTGTTGAATTCGAACCCACGACCTACGGGTCGCAAGGAGACATCACCAACAATGAGCCAAAATCATCACCAAAAAAAAATTTTTTTTAGAAAAATTAGGAAGTTGTTTAAATAAAATACAAATGACACAGTGATGATAAACACAAGTTTAAGACAAAAAAAAATGACTAGCAACACCATGAATCACGCCAGTTACCACGTCTCGGTGATGTGAAATATTGTCGGTGCGCAATTAGCTTCATCAACACGTGAACGTTACCGAAGAAACTGTATTTGTTCTAATTAGTAAGGTGTTGGGGAGCTGCGGGAAGCAAGAATTTGGTGGTTATTCCATTTTGCCCTGCTATATTAAAGTCTATGAAAGATTTTAAAATTTCTGTACCCACTACTAAGGTATTTTTTAACTATCGATTTGTGCATGAAAGTGACTGTACAGCCAAGACCAACTTCAACGATAAGATTTATTCGAAATTTCTATTAAACCTTTAGCCATTTTTCACCACACTTCAGATTCAGCTATAGGTTCGTACTCTTGATCCTTTGTGGAAAACTTTCGGAAGAGCTTTCCAAACGAGGAAGCTTTTTGGCACCTTTTAAAACCGCTTGAAAAATAATATGTGCCATACAGAATAATAGATACTCGTATCTACTCAATATTAAGTAGGTATCTGTCAAGCACCTAACGGCGTGTTCCGGCAGCCTTACTTGAAAGCCAGATCCTAAACCAATCTAAGCTTAGCATGACGCCACTTTCGACCACATCATCAGATGATTTGTGTGGTCAAACGCTATACACCCTGTAAGATAAACTACTACTACATAGCTTCTATAATTGCAATGGAAGTGGCAACTAGTACTTAAATAAAAATAATTTTGATGGAGCGAAGCGTGTTAAGCATAAATATATAGTTTAAAAAATTAAAAAAAACACTTTAAAAACGCACTCAAAAATATAAAATAATTAAATTGACTTGTATTAGTTACGATATAATGGTTAATTCAAAAAATGTGGAGCGCTTTTTGGTTGTATGTACTTTTATTTACCCAGTAAAAGAAGCGCTCCACACTTTTTGAATTAACCATTATATCGTAACTAATACAAGTCAATTTAATTATTTTATATTTTTGAGTGCGTTTTTAAAGTGTTTTTTTTAGTTTTTTAAACTATATATTTTTATTTTTTTACTTTTTAGTCTTTTGTTACCAAGTCCAATCTATCGGACTCATCAAAAGGAATCATATGAGCCCAAACACGAGGGGTTTACTAGTAACCACTGCAGAGATCCCCTACCAACCTTCCGGTTGCATCATCAAACCCTCGTCACCAAGTCCAATCCATTGTACTCATCAAGACGATTCATATGAGCCCAAACACGAGGGGTTTACTAGTAGCCAGCGAAGAGATGCCCTACCCACCTTCCGGCTGCATCATCAGATCAGGTTGATGATACCAAATTATTGCATTGTCACCGAGATTACATACACATACAAAGTTTCAAGTCGATACGACAATTAGAAGTAGGTAAAAATTGACTTCTAAGATTTGATTACATTGTTAGTTAGTTAGTTAGTTAGTTAGTTACAAGTCAAGCTAATAAAAGTGTTTTAAAAAGAATCGATAAAGTTCCAAACACCACAATTCGCTCCAAAACGGGCATCGCAGATGTAGGGCAAAAGACTGCTAGACTAAAGTGGGATTGGGCGGGACACGTAAGCCGGATGCACCCGGATCGCTGGGCAAGGATCATCACGCAGTGGGTACCTGAGGACGGGCGACGTCGCCGAGGCAGGCCCCGAAATAGATGGCGTGATGACCTTGACTCATTTGAGGAGCGGTGGCCTGAGGTTGCGGGGGATAGAGATATCTGCGCCCCTAGCCAAGATGCATTCTGCAATCGTTGACGCTAGTAGAAAACAAGAAAAAAGTATTGGTTTGACATATTTCAACGCTAAGTCACGTGGTCAGAAATATGTCAAACCAATACTTTTTTCTTGTTTTCTATTAGCGTCAACGATTGCAGAATGCATCTTGGCTCTCTAGCCAGTCAGGTCTCCCCCATTTCCTTCCCTGCGCTGCGCTGGAAGGAAATGGGGGGAGACCTTTGCCCAGCAGTGGGACAGTATAGGTTAAAAAAAAAGTCGTTATTATTATTATTTATAACTTTTACAGCAAATGTCACGGTTTTAAAACTATCATATAAGTAGGAGGTACATATTATTATTTACTTGTTTACCTAATAATAATAATCTACGCTTACAAAAACTGATCCCTAACTAAGATCCCCCTGTATAGGGTATCAGAAACTAAGAGGATCAGGGATCAACGACATAGAGTATATTCATGCACTTTTTTCAATTTACAAATATTTAAGGCATATACTGTGACTAAGAGCATAGAGGCGACGTGCTCGCACATAATTAAATTACCCACTTTACCAAGCAAGGGCCATAGTAAACTACGAGAAGCATCTTAGGGCTCTCTTTGCATAAAAAAATAAGACTTTTCGTAATTTGTTAGTAAAAAATCAAGCTACAGATTTTTTTTCTGTTTGCTTTTGTAAACTAGCTATAAATAATCAACAACTGATTCAATATCCACAATACAACCATTTATTATCCAAGACCAAACCGTTCGTCCACCCACCATCCTTGGCCAACCCGATCTGCCAGCCACGCCTGCTGGCCACGGACCCCTTCCCCGTCCACAGAGTATCATAAGCTATCCGCTCTCCTCACCTCACTAGTCTATGCCCGCTCTTGCGAAGTGCCTCTTTTCACAAATATAACTATAATATAATCGCGATCACATAAAACCTTACACTTTATCGTATTTTTCAGAACTAGTGTAGGATACTATGTACTTCACTACTTACAGGGTAGCATTTGACCACCAGTCATCTGATGTCAAGCGACGGTGTGGTCGAAGGTGGCGGTACTCTATACCTGGACCGGGGCCCCGCGGTTTCACCCACGTCTCGTTATCCCTCAGGAACGTTTATCCAGGATACAAAGTAGCCTATGTGTTAATCCAGGGTATGTATAAGCTACGTCAGGTCGGGATGGTGAATGCCACCGCGACCCCATCCCGCCCCTCAATGGCGACGGACTTCTCATCATGGGGTTTTTAGTCAGTAGGAGTCTGACATAACCACCCGGCTCCCGGTCCGCGGTAGTATCCAATGTAGGATTTTCCCCATGTAAAAAAGGGTATTTAAACTATCTCGATTCCAAATTTCATCAAAATCGGTTTAGTAGTTACGGTGATACGTGGTAACACACGCACAAACTTTCGCATTTAATATTCCTTAAATTATAGTTGATAAGTATTATCCATCCTTCAATTCAAGAACACAGACCACTTGTAGGTAAATTGAAGTGCCCTGGCTTCACTCAAGATTAGATAAAATGCTTTTAACTTATCGAAAACTGGGTAATTCTGGCACACATTAGTTCGAGTTGCCAGTAGGTACGCGGCTTCCTGGAGGGCTAATAATATATGACCGGAGCTATGTTATGATCACGAAATCTGGGATGCGGAGCCAAGGATGTCGGCTCTCTAGGGATTGTGTAGCCCATGACTAGGGCAATGAAGATTTGGTTTTAATGCTAGCGGTAACAAGAAGGTTTATTTGTTAAGTTATCTTTTTTTTTTTTGTTTTGTTGTGGCGTCACACGATTAGTGTATTTGCCAGTGTCAAGTATAAAAGATTTCAAACTCAAAGAGTTGAATCAAGTTTAAATGATGATGGTGATGATGATGATGAGATGATGGGATGAGGATAGTGTTTAAGTAAAGTAGTGGTGCTTTACTTAAACTTTACACGGACTTTTTTGGAGCAACTTGAAAAGTCACTTTCACAACTTTATTTCAATTTCCCACACTCGTACACATTAAGGAACACACAATGGTTAATAATCCACCAATATTACACATTATCACTCGAAGAAACACAAGTTTTGGAAATAAAAACAAAATTTTCACGTTGACAATTCGATTGCCGCCAAAAAAGTCCCCATGTTTTTTTTTAATAAACCCAACGCAGTCAAGCCCAGATTTACACATTTACACAAAAAACACTAATTTAGAAAAAGAGGTTAGGAGCGGTCGAAATATCTTTAAAATTGTCGAAGCCTCCTTGCATGATAAAGGCCGCGACGGCTGACAGTGAAAGAAAAAAACTGTAAGTAACTGACCATAAATATGAGTTTGTGAGTATGGATGGATGGATGTTTGTTACTCTTTCACGCAAAAACTACAAAACGGATCTGAATGAAATTTGGAATGGAGATAGCTTATACCCTGGATTAACACATATGCTACTTTTAATCCCGGAAAAAGGTTCCTGCGGGATAAAGGGAAGACGCGGGTGAAACCGCGGGGCGCAATTGGTCACGCTTGAAATCTAATATATAAAATTCTCGTGTCACAGTTTTCGTTGCCATAATCCTCCGAAACAGCTTGACCGATTTTGATGAAATTTTTTGTGCTTATCCGGTATCTATGAGAATCGGCCAACATCTATTTTTCATCCCCTAAATGTTAGGGGTAAAACCATAAATTTATTTTTTATTTTTTAGACAAAATTTTTAATTTCAATTTTTTTATGATACAACATACAAAAATACATACAATCCTCAATTTTCACCCTTCCACGATCAACCCTTATTTTTTAATAGCCATTTATTATATGGCAAAACAACATTTGCCGGGTCAGCTAGTAAACTATATAAATATAAATTAATAACAATTAAATACTGTAATCACCCACTTCCGGCAATCAGCCACGTACTTCCGCTGATTAGTGGCCTTTTACTACACTTGTGCCAAAACACGTTGCATCGATTTGGCGTCAATTTGTTTACCGCTATAAATAAATTGAAACAACTTTATATTAGAATGTAAACACATAATGTGTACGTAAATAAAGAAAAAAGATTTAAAACAATGTTATTTTACTCGCACTTCACCCGAATTCCGAACTCCTCCCGTTTTGTCCTTGTAGTTAGAGGCAACGATAACAGATGGCGCTAGGGAGCAGCACTAAAAATTAAAATCGAATTATGCTCAAAATACATTAAAATCATTAATTTTTTCAGGATTCTTTCAAACTTTCTATATTTTTATGAAAATTGAATATAAAAAAAGAATGTTTGATCTCAAAATTGCGCGTGGTGATAAAGTTATTGCTAAATTTCCTGAATCGCGAAAACGAAATTTTCATTGTCACTTAGCATGTATGTATATTTTGCTTTTAATGTGATAGGGGGTCAGTCGCTTCGGAGTAAACCAGTTTAGTCAAGCTGGTCTAATTTGACTGACTAGTGAAGAGTGCCTACTAAAATCGCTTGTTCGGTATCTTACTGAATGAGTGCCCGGGAGACCGGCCTGGACTCACGAAGAGGACGCCATAACCATTCGGTTAACGCTTGACCCTTTTTGCTGCATACATCTTGACCCTTTTTGCTGCATACATGTTGTGATGCGTTGTATCAATGCCTTTCACGTTCCCGCTGGCCTTCTCTCAGAGAGAGAGTATGGGCTGTAATCTACCACGCTAGCCCAGAGCGGGTTGGTAGATGTCGTATGCCCTTGAATGTTACAGTTCTTGGACCATGCCGGTTTCCTCACGATGTTTTCCTTCACCGTTTTAAGCGATGGCAAATCCGCACATAACTTATTGAGTCATAGGTGCGGGGCCGAGAGGATTCGACCTCGGTGTCGGCGTCTTGTCTAACCGTTCGGCCACCATCGCTCTCGATGCGTTTTATGTATCATTTTAATTCTATCTTACCAGCTATTCCTCGCGATGGCATAGCAGTTTATTGCAATAAAAAGTATCTGACCTTCCCCAGGGTTCAAATTTCTAAATTAAAAGCAGCCTAAGTTACTCCATAAAACATTAGCTATAGACAGACATAAATTGTAAATAATGTTTTTTATGTATGTACCGTAATTATATATGCATTTTGTGAAAAGCTTGTAATTTGAAATTACAAACAGACACTTAAATTTATTAATTTGTTTAGATAAGCTTTACTGATATTTTATTTTACCTATAATTAATTTATCGACAACTTTAGGATTTTAATTGGGATTTTGTTGAAAAAACTTTATTATTACATACTCTAAACAACATTATTTATTATTATTATAGCTGAAGACCTTCCGTGTCCAAAGCTGCCGCTTACCATCAGCCGGGCCTGATTGTTTGCCACCATAATCATGACTTACATAAAGAAAATACACACACACACACACATTCACACATACACACACACACACATTCACATACATTTTAAATGTCACAATTTAGGTATCTGTAATGGCCGCTATCGAGATTTTGCGCGTTTTATGGCCTAGATTCGCAGCGTGGCCTAAAACTAATTTTACAAATTAGTATTTGGATCAAGTTAGGCCGGTGCTCCGTGAGAAATATGGTGTATTGCGCCAAAGACCAGTGTTAATGAAGCCGCTCGTGATTATTTATGATTAGAGTTCGGCGGACGTGGGAAAGAGCGCAGTATAATACAATCAGTAAGGACTGTTCAATAGTGAAGCCATAGACTAAGAAGATAAGAGAAAAATCCGTTGGTTGTTGCATCTTGCATGTTCTTTTGCCGGCTACTAAAACTAAACTAAAACATATTTTTGATTGATAGATAAGGGGGGCGTCCATTATTTACGTGAGGCATTTTTAAGAATTTTTCGACCCCCCCTTGGTGAGATATCGTAAGATTTACCTCAACTCCCTCCCCCCGTTCCTAATCTCACGCGACATCCTTCCAAACTTTTATTCTTCTAAACGTGTTGGATTAATAAGAAAAAAAAACAAAAATATTTTTTTTTTCCCGCAATTTTACACCGTTTTCTGTGAGAAAAATAATTATGTGACATTTGCCAAGACCCCTCTCCCCCCTAAGTGAGATTTGCAAATATTTAACTTGATCCCCTCCCCCCCTAGAACACGTGATTAATGGACGCCCCCTAAGACATTTTTATTCGTTGAAAACATGAGATAATTAATTATATTGGATGCGTCAAGTTGTACCAATACTGGTGTGCTAATTATTCTTCTTGACGATTTTAAATAAAGTACTTATTTTTCTCAAACATGCTCGGAAATATACCAAAGCATTATTTTGGCAACCTACTTCGAGATAAATCGAAATTGCTGTACTGGCCAAATACATGCGATCAGTGGCCGGCAAAAGTTTAAATTACAATAGTAAACTCATATCTCTCGTGTAACCAAGACATTTTTATTTATGTTTTACAGTGGAGCATTTGACCACAGGTCATCGTGTGAATGTGTGTTTGTACGCGAATATTCACGGTATTTTTTTGTTTTTGTAGCAGATTATTAATTTCATTGATGAGGTGTTGTTCCCTTACTGCTTGATGTCCGGTATGGTAGCATATTACGGAACATTTGGTTATTCAGTCCTGCTATTTTGTTGCCGTGCTGTTAAATTAGGATGTGGGCGCATTTTTCATTGTGTATTGTGCACTCAATACACGTGCACACTCTTCTATAATAAATATTTAATAGTAATATGTATTTTGCAAAGATACTACGTCATAATATATAAATTACGTACTTTTCAAAATAACTGATGGCAGAGCGATTGCGTATCATGCAACCAACCTAAGGCAAGAAATTTAAATTAAGAAGGGTTTATCGTTTTTTAACCAATGTTATTGAATCGACGCGTACTATTTTTTTCAGACCTAATCGTTTAACATGTTTCCCGCCTTTATTTGGACCATACTTAAAAAATAATCCACATATAGCAAAGATTTAGGAAAGAATAGACCTAAAGCCAGAATGGAGGCAAAATGCCATATGACAGACTGTCAATTTTAATGCCATATGACTATATATTATGACAGACTGTCAATTTTATTTTTTAAAAGCGTTGACACTAATCGTGGCAAAGACAATAAGGTCACGCAGCCAACGCATAAATCAATGTCGAGGGCCAGCGCAGCAGGGCTGACACGAATGTGATGGATACATCGAATATTGCGTTTCATTCATTCAATAGATAATTAGACTAATATTAGTACTAAGTAGATACAAATTATTTGTTTGTTTAAGAATGATTTGTGTTAATCCAAAGTTTAATTTAAGTATTCGAATTTTATCATAGAATTTATTTATATTGTGTATCAATTTATTTACTAAACAAAATGTGTCAGCGTGAAAAGGAACGCATGGCCGTGAAAAATGTAAAGTGGCGGGAAAACGGGTCACCTGTGGGTAGCATAGTGTGGTACAAATCACTGGCGATTGTAAATCTGAAACCTAAACCTAAACGCAAATTCGTAGCGTTTTCAGATTGAGAAAGTAGGTTAATTCATTATATACAATGTTGATAGAAAATGCTCTGCTTTAAAAAACAGTAGGTACTACTTACCAATGCAAGCTGAAGTGGCAGCGGGCTGGTCATATAAGCCGCAGAACCGACAACCGTTGGGGTAGACGTGTTCTTGAGTGGAGACCGCGACTTGGCAAACGTAGTGTAGGACGCCCTGCGACAAGGTGGAGCGAGTGGCTGCCAGTAGTTGGATGAGAAGAGCCGAAGACCGGGCTCAGTGATGTACCTTCGGAGAGGCCTATGTCCAGCAGTGGACTGATACAGGCTGATGATGATCATTAGGTGATATTATAACTGATATTGATCTCTTTCAGATAAATTCTGGATTGAGTATGTGTGATAGAAGAGTAGACGGCAGCGTGGTCGGTTTTAACTTAGTGAATCAACATTTATGCAACGTATTCTTAGCTCGCCAATTATATTTTAGTTTCTGGAACTGTGGACCTTGGCGCCCTCGCAAATTCTAATTGTAATACTATAAAATAGCACTCCACTTGTATAGGTGCGAAAACACTTGAACCAAGAGTTTTTATTGCAATTGAATCTATTGCTTATAGGGCATTCATCGTCATCATCAGCTTTTACGTCCCCAATGGGCATTCATCATCATTACTAACATTTACGTCCCCAATGGGCATACATCGTCATCATCAGTCTTTACGTCCTCAATGGGCATTCATCATCATCATCAGCAATTACGTCCCCAATGGGTATTCATCATCATCACCAGCATTTACATCCCCAATGGGCATTCATCATCATCACCAGCATTTACATCCCCAATGGGCATTCATCATCATCTTTTACATCTCCAAAGGGTATTAATCATCATCACTAGTCCAGGCGCAGCATGGCGGCCTACGGGTTGAAAGTCGACGTCACTATTACTGAGTCAGCTCTATTCAGTGAAAATTGAGAGGGACTTAATGACGTCACTAGCAACCCTTCAGTCGAACACTAAAGAGTAATAAAGCGATAAACCCGGCAGCCACACCGAACGTTGCATAGTTTATGAACTCCCACGGAAATTAGGCAACTTCCCATAACGATTGGTACCCGCCAACCATAAACCTTCGTTTATGACGAGCCTTGAGACTCATATTTTTTGGATCGGCTAGTCTCTTGATAGGCGCGTACTTACTTATATTCGTACCTCTGTATATTGGTTACTGTAAGTATCTTGAAGTGGTGCTAAGAAACGAATAACTTTAGGTTTTTAGACCTCAACACTCAATAATTGATTGCAGTCATTTATGTCTTTAAAATTAAGAAGCGGAGCGATCTATTGAGATCGATCTATTAATCTTCCTGTTTCCATATCCCAATGTGCACAACAAACCAAGATAAATCTTATTACCTACTTAACACTTATTGCTTAATAACCACTGACTATTTTTATATTATGACAAAAAAGCTTGGGATTTTGGTGAACTTGCTCCAATTCAATCAATTAGTAATTAGAATAAAATGATCAATGTGCTCGCGCCCAAAAAAATACCTGCCTCTTTTGCCGGCGTAAGGAGGTTGGAACAGGCGTTGCTAGTTTTAAGTTGGACGTTTTAAAGTGATCACAATGTATCCTATTGAAAAAAATACTATTGATTTTGATTTTATTCCAAAGGCATTTTGAGTTTGTTTTATGTGAAAAATTGGTAATTCTGGAATTTCTTTTTCCGTGCGAAGCCGCGGGGCAGATTGCTAGTTACTCTATAAAGAATGTGGCTCGCCCACAAATGATTTGATCGCTGCTCCTCGACAGCTGCACCTCAACTTTCTCCACTGAACCATGATATGGAAATTAATGAGCCGTGTATTCCATTGAATTGACATTACTTGTACAATGTATGTATATGTACTTGGGCATCTCTCTGTTTAAAGCATGTTTATTAGACCTTAGGCTCCATAGAAAATTATTTCATCACTAAGATACGGAACGCGTTCTTATTTGGGACGACCGAATGGCCGCAGGCCGGTCGGACGCCCTAGATACCGCTGGAAGGACGCGGTGGACGCGGACCTGCGCGAACTCCAGAGTCTGAACTGGGCTGAAATCGCTCAAGATGGAGCAGAGTGGCGCTCTCTCGTTTCGGAGGCCAAGACACACTTTAGGTCGCTGAGCCATCGGAGTTAGTTTAGATACGGAGCTGAGTCATGGACACTGGTCCATCGATTTCGAAGTTCCTCAGCGAGCCATGGAAAGGGTGATGCTTGGAGTTTCTCTCAAGGATCGAATCAGAAATGAAGTGATCTTACAGAGAACTAAAGTCACGGACATAGCTCTCAGAATTAGCAAGCGGAAGTGGCAATGGGCTGGTCACACAAGCCGTAGAACTTACAACCGTAGGGGTAAAAGTGTTCTTGATTGGAGACCGCGACTTTAAAGCTAGCTTGTAGAACGTCCACCTGCAATATAAGTAGGTGTAGCTTAGACTTGCGTCGAGTGGTTGGCAGTAGTTGGATGAGAAGAGCCGAAGATTGGGCTCAGTGGCGTACCTTGGGAGAAGCCTATGTCTAGCAGTGACTGATGATGATGACAAATATCTATCTATGTATATAAGAATCTTCTTAAACTTGTTCAACGTAGTACTATTTTGGTAAGTAAATATTTTTCATTTTCATTTTCATTTTTCAATCAAAATCCTGACTGACTGATATCAAGGCACAGCCTAGACCGCTGGTCGTAGAAACTTCAAATTTGGAGGGTATGTTTGTCTTGATGCATATGGGTGTACTAAGAAAGGATTGTTTGAAATTCAACCCCTAAGGGGTTAAAAATTTGTCTGTAGCCCACGTGGCTGAAACCGCGGGGAACAGCTACATAGTTAGGTACTGTATATTTTTGTTGTAGTAATAAACTAACGGCCAGTTTCAATAACCGATCTATCCACGGTTTGCCCTACTAGAGATTTAAATTTGACAATAGTCAACAGTACTTTATTCAATAGGATACATTGTGATTACTTTAAAACGTCAAAAATAAAACTAGCTACGCCTGTTCCAACCTCTTTACGCCGGCAAAAGAACAGGCAAGAAACGCCTGGCAGGTAATTTTTTGGCGCGATCACATTGACAATTTTATTCTTATTACTAATTGATTGAATTGGAGCAAGTTCACTAAAATCCCAAGCTTTTTTTCTTTGTCGTCTAATAGTCCGATATTTTTTATTTAGCTTTACTAATAAGATTTCTTTTGTTTAGTTGTACACATTGGGATATGGGAACATGAATATTAACGAGTTGCGGGATCACAACCAAAGCAGACTAGACCCCACAAGCAGCACCCGTTCACGAGTTGACGCATGTGCCAGCCATCGCTCTCTTCGACCATATTAGAGGGAAGATGGCGACCCGACACACGACGCCATTACTTATAAGGAGCTTGTGTCAAATATCTATCTTCAGTAGGGCAAACCGTGGATAGATCGGTTATTGAAACCGGTCTCAAAGCGATAGCTATAGATTCTAAGGTTGCCGAGGATATCGAAAACGTTAAACCCATTACAATGTCTTTAAAAACCGACGGCGACATTTTCTTTGAAAATGTTATCTTTACGCTTCGACGGATGAAAGCTTGCTCGAGTGTGAATATCGTACGTACGTACCTACTTGTTGCATGTCTTTATCTAGACTAAGAATTCTGTGCTATAAAAGTTGGGCACTTTATGTTATTTTAAACAACAGCGACAGTGGAAAGTGTCGTCTTAAGGGCGGCGTATAATTGGTCATGTACAACTTTCTCAAAGACTTTTGCCAGCACACATAACTTTGAGATGGGCCTGTAGTTGCATACATGTCTTTTGTTACCCTTTTTATGAACTGGTGTTATAGTTGCAGTTTTCCAAATTTTGGGCATTACACCTTCATTAATTGAACGTTCCAAAAGAATGCTGATAGGGAAAAATAGACCATCGGCACAGTTTACCATCAAATGAGGATGAAGTCCATCAGGTCCAGCTGACTTGCTGCGGTCGAGAGTTTAGTGTTTACCCCTCGCCTTGCTCTTTTTGGAGGAACAAACTCGTCTAGAGCATCTCAGACTCAAACCATTAGTGTCGTACCTGCTAGTACGAGGACGTCTCTCATCGCATCGATGCGAATCTTCTCACCTCAGTGCATACCACCAGCACAAATAAACAGCATTCAACTTGCGCGATGAAAGCTGCAATAATAGTTTATATCCATAAACCTGACTTTACGATTCTGTCTAGTCAGATCAATTTACTGACGTCTGTACGGTCTGTACCAATCTCACTTCCCAAATTTCTACCTTATTTTAGATTGTAACAGAGATTGGTTCGGTTCAAAGGACCTGACACATGTTGCAAGACTTAAAATCGGCTAAGTAAAAGTCTGTTTTGATTTAAAGATGCAGTTATTGAGATTCTTTATTGCAGGGTATAAATTTATTTGATCTACAGTGTGGATTCCGCTGTCGGATTTATTAGGCAGATAACAGACTATGAAAGTTTATGAGGATGACGACGAACGTCTATACGTAAGACTACGTCACAGAGTAGGAATTAAGCTGTCGACAGATTTTCCTTCTAGACCAATATTGTAAAGACGTAAACATTTTTAGTTTGTAAGTTTGTTTTTTGTTTCATTTTCATAACAGACTAGCAAACCCGGCGAACTCCGTTTCGCCACCAGATGATGGCTTCGTTTTATGTAACATTTCGTTTGGTGATCAAAAGAAGACGAAATATTTTTTTTGTTTTTTTTTTTGAACCATGCAAATGATATATTTGTCCTTGTATCTGTAATTGCAAACAATCATTTGTTGAAGAATACGGTGTAGTACATGCTATGTATCAGAGATGGCGCTGTTTGTGAAAAAAGATTTTCCCGCTTTTCTGTTGAAATTTTCCTGAATTTTCTTTGCTATAAACCTCACGGAGCCCGAGACCTTTCCAATGAATGCAAAACCGTGGAAATCGGTTCATGCGTTCTGGAGTTATAGCGTCAGGAAGGAAAACCCGACTTATTTTTATATAATAGACTAGGCTATTTTGACCGCGATCACATCCAATGAAAAGCTACGATGTTGTCGAAGTGTATAATAATATTTGATTGATTTGATTTGATGATTTTTGTAAGCCTATTACTATATTGTTTGAGAGCGATGGTGGCCGAACGGTAACGCGTGCGACTTACAAGGTGCCGATACCGAGTTTGGATCCTTTCGGCCCCGCAAAGTTATGTGCGGATTTGCCATCGCACAAAACGGTGAAGGAAAACATCGTGAGCAAACCGGCGTGTCCAAGAACTGCAACATTCAAGGGCATGCGACATCTACCAACCCGCACTGGGCCAGCGTGGTAGATTACGGCTCCTACTCTCTCTCCGAGAGAAGGCCAGAGTCCCAGCAGTGGGAACGTGAAAGGTTGATGATGATGATGACTAAATTGTTTCAGGCAATGCTGTTTTACGCTCCGCGATGGCTGTGGAAGTCCTGGGAGGGAGGCAAGATCCGCGCCCTGATGATGGACCTGGACGTGGGCGTGTGCACCGAGATCGAGAAGAAGACCAAGAAGAAGCTCATCTTGGACTACCTGTGGGAGAACCTGAGGTACCACAACTGGTGGGCCTACAGGTACTACCTGTGCGAGGGGCTGGCCCTTGTCAATGTTATAGGTGAGGATCCTTTATATGCATTTTTTTACTATAGAACGTGTAACATAATGTCCCTATAAGACCGAAGTGAGGGTATTCCACACGTAATGACGAACAAAATTAAATTTACAAAAATATACTTGAAATACTCTGCAAAGTTGCTTCCAGAAATTTACCTAACACGGCCCTTAAACAGCTGACTATTTAAACCTTGATTTTCTGAACTGATATTTCATAGGACGCTGACCTATTAATGTTGAGGCGCCTCAGTGTGTAAAATCTGTGTTTTTTTTAGATCTAATTTAAATGTACCTAATTGCGCGCGTTTAACGTACGCAAATTACATTTTATTTGCACTTAGGATTGTTGCAAATAATAATAGGCTAGCAATGTGATGGCTGGCCTCACTAACAATATACCTTCCTCCAGGGAAGAAAGAATACGAAACAAATCATAAGATACTTGGAAGCGTCTTAACCCCTTCGCACACGGCGTCGTAGCGTAGCGTAGCGTATTGTAAGACGCGCGTAGCGTAGCGTATTGTATTTTTTTTACTTCTCACAGGGTAGCGTTTGACCACAAGTCACCTGATGTTTACCGACGATGTGGTCGAAGGTTGTGTCACGCTACACCTGAATTGGGAACTGGCTCCCAAGTGAGGCTAACGGAACACACCGATAGGTGCTTGGCGGCAGATTCTTAACATGAGGGTCGTAGCTAGCCAGGCGAGTACTAGAAGATACCCTACCACGAAGCTATGGTTTCATCACGATGTTTTTCCTTCACCGAGAGCTCAAGCTCACCCACGGCATCACCGAGTGCCGGATTTATATTTTTTATGAGTGTAGGCCACTTTTTTCCGCCGCCCCATGTACTTACCTTTCTAAAATAATAACTTTCCATTTGTAGTTTACTACATTTAGAATGCTTTAAAGTTAAATAAACGGATGAATTAGTCATTAAGGAGTGTAAAAAAGAAACAAGATTTACAATTTTTTACGGAACTTTTTAATAACAAAATCATCTATAATATCATCGTAGTGTGTGTTCTTCTATATAGTTTCTTCTATTCGATTTATTTCAAGTATATACCACCATAACCATGATAAAACCAGCGAACGTGTTTGACTTTTACCGTCTGAAATTGAGTGACCGTCCTCTGAAATCTGCCGCCCCTAGGACGTTTCCGCCCCTAGGCCACTGCCTATACGGTCTATTTATTTTATACATCCATGACCGTTATAATTGTATGAATGATGTAGATACGTGCTCGCACTGCTCTCGTGCTACGCGTGTCTTACGAGACGCTTACGCTACGGCGCCGTATGCGGAGGAGTTTATATCAACAAACAATACACATCCCGGTTTAGTGTCAGCATGGGCCGCGAGTAGGTCAACCGGCACCCTGGGGACATAAAATCAGTATTGTGCTGTAAAAATATTTACTGCCAAATCTGGGGTTCTGTCCTCGCGAAATATAATATCTGGCGAAGCTTTAAATGAAAAACGCATCGAGTGCTACTGACATTCGGGTGTTCAGCTCTCTACTTTGGCTGGTTATTTTTAAACGATGGCCTGAATATCCGACAATGGGCTTTAAATGCAGGGTTTCTCTGCGTTTGGCCGATGATCGACTGCGGTTTCACTGTTGGACTTTGTGTAGGAAATATACATGCGGAATCTGTAGAAATAAGTTATAATATAATTGTATATATTAAATACAAATAAGTATCTAAAATAAATAAATTGGTGGTCGAAAGGTAACGCGTGCACCTTACAAACCGCCGACACCGAGTTCGACGCGTGGATTTGCCATCGCTCAAAACGTTGAAGGAAAACATCGCGAGGAAACCGGCATGTCCAAGAACCGCAACATTCAAGGGCATGTGACATCTACCAACGCGCATTGGGCCACCGTGGCTCATACTCCCTTTCTGAGCCTGTACCCCAGCAGTGGGAACGTAATAGGCTGATGATTCAGTATCTAAAAATCATCTGATTATTTTTTTGTACTTTCAACAATTTCGTAACTTCATTTTAATGTCACATTTCATTACATTTATTTAATTTGGTAGTCTTCACTAGTCTATCCGGCAACCCAAACTGGGCCCGTTCGCTAGATTACAAATCATTATAATCAATCTCTCTGAGAGAGAAGGCATATGTCCCAGCTATGGGAACGTACTTACGTTCAGCAGTTAAGCGTTATTAAGCTGATGATAAAAATTCAACTTTTCTTTAATCATTATGGATAGGTAGGTAAAAAATAATCTTGATTTGGAGCATTTTTCCTTTGCCTCTTCGCCATTAATTTTAGTTCTAAAGTGAAGCAGTAGGGGGCCCCATGTGTCCATTATTATTCCGTCCATACTAGCTGACGTGGCACCTCCGAACAGGGTTTTTTCCAATATAACAAAACAATGGCAGAGCGACGAAATTTGCTGTCTACGCAGCCCTTAAATATGGGGCCATGGGACAAGCGAGCAATATACCTACCTATCACGGAGAAAAAAGACCTTCCAAAATACCGTTTTCCTTCTGAGTCAAACGGGAAAGATTTGTCATTCAGAAGGAATCGGTCTTGGAAGGTAAGACTCAGAAGGAAAGTCGGATTTTTTTTCTCAGTGTATTTCATCAAAATATGTGCTATATGAAGTAAAACGTGTTCCCCGCGGTTTCACCCGCATGGGCTACAGTTTATCGCGATAAAAAGTAGCCTATGTCCTTTTTCTAGCTCTATACTATCTCTGTTATATATAAGTTTGTCGTTTATGTATGTATGTTTGTATGTGTGGCATCGTAGTTCACAAACGGTTGAACCGATTTTGATTTTGGGTTTTTGTTTGAAAGGTGAATTAGTCTGGGGAGCGTTCTTAGTTATATTTGATGAAAATCGAACTTTTTTGTAATTTTTGATTTTCTACCAAGAAAACGCTTTCAAAGCATCCCGCTGAGGCAGTGGCCTCACCGCTGTTGTCCTAACTGATATATCAGCGAGCCATCTGCCGCTGCGCCGCCCTGAATGTAAACTAACCGCCCTAGCTCCGCCGCGGCTCTACATCATAACATATTGAATTAAAAGTACATGTTGAAGGGTGCAAGACTATTTATATCGAGCGACATTTTTTGAAATTTTCAGTACAGCGATTTATAGATTGGGATTTAAGAAAAAAATTCGCTAAAATAATAAATACACAGTAGGTATATGGTATATGTAGTGTTTTTTTTATAAATAAAATTAAATCCGGAGTTTTGACACTCTTATTTATTTATTTAATTCAATTACAGCTATTATTTTACAGGCATATCCTAATTCAATAGCGTACAAAACTTAATAATATTTTAAAATTAATCAGTACAGTCATTTAGAAATAATCAATCAATAGTCAAACTTTATAAATCATAACATAAGTCAAATAATAGTATTTTCTTAAATTCTACAACCAAACAAACAAATAGATCGGTTTTCTCGGCAACTCGATTCAGTGCTTGCAACGTCCGTGTCCGTATCGTCCGTATCTTATACTCTTTAATCATATTAAAATACCAACTTGACCTGTTTCCAGGGCAAATGTTCCTGATGAACCGCTTCTTCGACGGCGAGTTCCTGCGGTTTGGGCTCGACGTCATCGAGTACATGGAGTCCGACCAGGAGGACAGGGTCGACCCTATGATCTATATATTTCCAAGGTGAGTGATGACATTTTACTTTCGTCATCAATCTAGTTAGCAGCTTACTATGATTCATATTAGCGCGGGGAGTCGTTTCGTCCCTATGTGGTTGATTAAGTTGATTGACCATCGTTCCGCACCGAGTGTTTCGCTGACTGTTTTATTTTGCGGACGGTTAGGTACTGGAATTTGCTCCCTGCTGCCTTGTAGACAATAGACAATATATTTATTTATGGCAAAAAACAGCATACACTTCACACAATTAAATTTCAATTTTATAACGTTTTTTAAAATTTAAATTAAAATTTGACTTTTTTCCTAAAAGATACAGGCACCTCATGGATCGTCACTCGCTCATTCGTATGTAATAAAATCTGTTCTATGGTTTGACGTTGATGTTTTCTACAATTTAGTATTTCGTTAACACAAAATAATAATTTACAGTGATAACGACGTCGTGAAAGTAACTGTTATCCAGTCCCGGATCTAGGGATTGGGGTAGACCGGGGCACACGCCCCAGGTGGCAGTTTCAGGGGGCGCCAAAGTCATAATATACCTAGTAGGGTACGATGGAAAATAAAGAACTTGCTCCACAAAGCGCTTAGCATACGCTCACCGTCGACTTGTAAGAAAAAGGCGCCTAACAGGCGCCTTTTGTGAGATTTTTATGTAAATTATCTCAAACGCTGCTGTCATTCTGTCCTGGTTCGAAAAATCGCAGATCCGGGGCGGTTGTTATCTATCAGTTTTTGTTTTGAAAACACTTTTTTCATTTCCAGAATGGTGAAATGTACACTATTCAACAAATTCGGTTCGTCCGGCGAGGTGGAGCGGCACGACGCGCTCTGCATCCTGCCGCTGAACGTTGTCAACGAGAAGATCTACGTTTTCCTCTGGTTCTGGTTCGTCATCCTGGGAATCCTCACCTTCATCACGCTCGTGTACCGCATCGTCATCATCTTCTCGCCGCGCATGCGCGTCTACATGATGCGCATGCGGTTCCGCCTCGTGCGCCGCGACAATGTGGACACCATCGTGCGCAGGAGCAAGATGGGCGACTGGTACCTTCTCTACATTCTCGGGGAGAACCTCGACTCGGTCATATTCAGGGACATAATGAACGAGTTCGCCAACAAGCTGAACCACAACTATCAGCATCACATCCACGGTGTGCCGGACGCGTGACCTCCGATCCCCGGGTGGGTGTTCCACACGTGACTGACGTCTCTGCAGCGCGACATGGACCCGCCCGTCTAGAGTGCCTCGAACGACGACACTCGACGCATTAAAACAGTGTTACTTACATCAAAGAATCTCTTTGTTCATGTGTAAACACTATAAAAGCGGGCCGAGTCGGCTGCCTTGCGGGACCCTCGCGAGTCCCGGATATCTGGACAATACAATGGAGTGTATCAAAGACTTCTTTTATCAATAAAATCTTTTAGAAATCTTAACAGTGCAATTCTTAACATGCAATAATAGTTTGTACTTAATCTTTAAGAATGTGATCTCAGGACGAATCCTATCGAAGGCCTTGAACGAGTCAACTGTCGGCGATCCTTTTAGAACTAGTCTACTTCTTTTAGAACTATTTTTACGCATAGTTTCGCTGCTAGTAGTGATCTGTAATCGCTTTGTTTTCTAATTAGCTACGTACTTACGGTAAGCACACGGGAAGCACACAAGTTTAACTTTTATATACACGATTCCTCACTCGCCAAGGATTTGAGAGACCAAAGTGAATGAAAAGCAATAAATTAATCCAATAAGTATTTGTAATTAAGAGTAGTATTGAGATATTTATATAATGACTAGCTGAATCGATATTATCTCTAGGAGAGCAGACGTTAATATTCCGTGTTTTGGCAATGGTGATTTTGATAGTGTGGATTCGAAGATGCTTTTTCCAGTCAAAAGACAATTTTCGTTTTGTGTAAACGAACGATGTGAAATTAGAGATGCGATCCTTATCGCTTGTATCTTCACTGCCGCGAAATTGAAAGTTTAATATATTATATAGAATCGAATATGTATAAAGAGTGACTGAATTCTTACAGTAGTTTTGTCTTTTTGTAACTTTATTTTAGAGGAATATGTAAATAAAACTTCAAAATGTCATCAACATTATTGTTTTCCATAAATAAAATGTTTCGGATGATGACTATGGAACTTAATTGGGCCTATTGTTATTGATTACAATGTGTAATTGTTACAAAGGAAGTTGTTTGGTTCGTATGAATGTTTAGACAGAACTGTATAATCATTTCCCAAAATCGTATAATTAAAACCAGTTGTTACAATTCTTTATAATGACTTATATTTATGAATATATTAATTTAAATGCAAAAGTGACAATTACGGTACGGTGAACAATTTATTCTAGAGCTAAAAACATTTCTCTTGATAATTTTAAAATCGTATACGCTGAAGGCAAAATTATAAATACTATAGACAATTTAAATGTATACCTACTTTACCTATCTCCGACTTTTTTTCTATACATCTATCTATGTAATACAATAATTCATATATTTGAAACTACGGGATATCAGTAAGATATACTTGTATAAAATAACTTAGCGAACTTATGCCAAATATTGTGCCAAAATAACAAATCTAGCAAAGGGACGATGTGGTGCAAGAAATGGAGGTTACCATGGGAGATGTCGAATAAATTAATGGAAGTATTACGTTTTTTATTTCATTTTATCTCCCCTGATACCTCTCGCCTCTTCTGCTGAACATATGCCGTGGTTAACCTCAGTGTTTCTTAGCAAGATCTCATTTATACAATACTAGTTGTGCCCGGCGGTTTCACCCGCGTCTTTCCGTTATCCCGCAGGAAAATTTCACAATGTATTCTATTGAATAAACATATTTTTGAGTTTTGAGTTTTTTGAGTTTTTATTATTTATTAAAGTTGGCGTTTGTCGGAGGGCTGTCTTCTTTCAGCGTTGGGCAGCAGCCAGGGTACGGCTTCTCAGGGTCTGTCACCAGCTCCTGCGGCGGCGTCACCACTGCGATACCGCATCTGAAAAATCAAGCACGAGCGATTGGTATACTTACGTAGGTACTGGTCATAAAACTAACTAATTGAGATGGCGCAACGACCCGAAGTGATTCTGTAAGACGTCACTTCGGTCTGTCTTGTGCCACCCCTGCTAGTCCTCCACCTTGCGCGTTCGTAATGGTTATGGTGTCGTTTTATTAACCCCCTGATGAAAATCTGTCTAAAATATGGGGTATTTTTATTATGGGGTAATCCTCACGCTTCACAGTAGGCTATTGGATCATCGACGACCGATGTGGCGCAATGGGCAGATAGCCGACTGAGAAGCTTGAGGTCGCGGGTTCGAATCCCGCCACAGGACAAATATTATGGTTATGGTTTATGGTTTAAGAATTTATTTTCTCTTAAGAATTTAACAAAAATTCACTTATAGAGAGAATACAGCATAATTATTAAGGTTAGTATTATGCCATTAGGCGTAGCTTGACATGTTAGTATGATACACATTATATCCAGTTCAAAATAATATTACATTTTATAACATAAGATGTAGGTAGTTGCCTCAGAGGAGTCAGGAAATATTTGTGCTTTGAAAAAAAAAGCGCAAGTATTTGTTCTGTGTCTGGGTGTTGTTGATCCCCGATCCTCGTAGTTTCTGATACCCTAGATACAGGGAAACCTAATTAGGGGTCAGAGCCTATGTATGTGATTGTGCGGGCATTATTATTATTAAATAAATGTACTTACGAGGCTAACTGAACCCACTCTGCACTACAGCGGTACTCCATGCAGCTCTTGAGCGACGGGCGGGCCTGACCAAACGGTATCACCTGGTCCAACTCTGCTATAAAGCAGCCTTCTTCACCACCTGTAAGTTAAACCAAATGCGTTCACGACACCGTGTCGCTACGAAGCTAGCGGTCCTCGGTTCGAATCCCGGTAAGGGCAAATAATTGTAATATGTGTGATGAGCACAAATAATGTCTACAAGCTACGCCTGTTCAACCTCCTAAGGGCCGACAGGCAAGAAACGCCCGGGAGTACAAGTAGCGCACCGCAGTTTCACTCGCGTCTTCTGCTCAAACCTTTTTCCGGGATACAAAGTAGCCTATGTGTTAATCCAGGGTAAAATCTATCTCCATTCTAAATTTTATCAAAATCTGTTTTGTATAGTTATGGTGATATGTGGTATAGTAACTGTTCAAACGTAAGTGTAAATTTTAGTTCACCTCTTCAAAACTAGATGGCGCTGTTCATTGAGCCATGGTTTTGTAGATCGCGGTGACGAGATTCTCCGGCGATAGTATGACATATGAGTGTTTTTATAAAATTAGTTAGTTAGTTAGTTAGTTAGAAGTCAAGCTAATAAAAGTGTTTTAATAAAAGAGATATCGCAAGATACACGCCAAAATATTGGTTTCATTTTGACCCAATTGGTTTTTTTTGTTTTTTTTTTTTTTTTTGTTTTGGGGTTCGAACAGTAACATACATACATTCACAAACACACACAAACTCTCGCATAAAATATTAATAGGATTAGTAAGTTACCTAGTTTACGTACATAACATAACTAATTACTAAGATTGTTTCGCTTACTGTATTCCTCCGGCTTTGGTTGCAACTTGGCCAATCCCAGCGCTGCGCTTGCTACTCCTAACAAAGCGCACAACACGACCACCTCCGTCTGCATCTTGGGTTCTAATGGCAGCCGCAAGCCGATGTTTATCACAATAGCGCACTTCTTTATTTGTGGCGTCTGTTCTGAAATAGTCTATTTTATTAGATTCTTGACCTATATAGTGGTTTATGACAATACCTATTGTCAATTGTAAAGCGGTGGTACAAGCGTTAAATCTTTCTCACTCTATAATTCCCTATCTACAGTTATTTTACCATCATTATCATCCTGCGTTACCGCTCCTGGGACTGTGGCCTTCTCTCTGAGAGAGAGAGTATGGGTCGCGACAGTTTATCGCGATAAAAAGTAGTCTATGTCCTTCCTCAGGGTTCAAACGGAGATATCCGTACCAAATTTCATTTAAATCGGTTCAGTACTTTAGGCGTAAAAGCTTGACAGACAAACATACCGAGTTATTTTCACATTTATAATATTAAAATAAGTAGGGAAGTATGAGATTGCAATGTTAAAGTAGAAGAACGAAGGGTGACGAAGGTTCCATCTGAAAACAAAAATTCGTAATAATTAATCCATGCAGAAACATGACTCCGAAACCTATGACTGCATTGCACAAGAATGTATAATGCACACAGCTTTATTGTAAGATTTCGGAGCATACCATAAAGTGGCGATTATAGCTCACGACCATGCAATAAATTACCTAATTCTGCATCACAATACCTAAGTTATATATACCTATTCGATAGATGGCTTAAACGTGCGATTCTGTAATGAGGAGGCTGGCGCCAAACAAGTTGTTTCATAATAGGTTGATACTAGGCATGCTCACATGGCTTTGGTTGCACTTTGTCATCCCAAACTCTTTAGAAAGTTCGATTTGAATGTTTTTTATCCATCAAAGTCGATCCCATTTTTCAAAACATCATAAACCAGCCGGAAGAAGTTTACTGCTGAAAATAGGCATCCACTTTTGAACGCTACCATGAACGGCTATTAGCCAGTGGAGGCCCACCTACAGAACGTGTTCCGGTTCGTGGTAGCCACCACAGGGAGGGATTTTAGTAAAAACGACATGTAAGCACCTATAAAGCCGATGTCTATCTGTCCAATTCAGGGATGTTGCGAATGCTGATTTTTTTACATCCGCGGATGCGAATGCGGATGCGGAGTTTTGGCTGCTCACATCCGCGGATGCGGATGCGGATGTTTAAGATATTATGTAAACCAGCATCATCATCATCATCATTTCAGCCTTTATTATGTAAATAAAGTCTATTAATGAAGAATTAAAACAATGATAACTTAATTATTAATATTTTTATTGTAATTAATTCAAAAATTAGTATATATTAAACACCTATTGGTATATTAGTAATAAAAATTAAAAATAGGAGCATTATACTTAATGAACAGGAGTGTTGCCGCCTTTTCTGGTTCAAGGCGATTACGCAGAGGTTCATAAATTAAACCCGCGCTACTAAATAATTGTTCGCTAGGAACACTGCCCGGTGGAGAGGATAAAAATCTTCGAGTAATAATTTCTAATTTAAAGTTCACCCATAAACCTTATTTTTTGTAAACTTTTTATTTAAGTACACACAATGATCACTGTATCACAATATTTAAAATATAAATATTTATACGATACTAGCTTTTCCCCGCGGTTTCACCCGCGTGGGCTACAGTTTATCGCGATAAAAAGTATCCTATGGGTTCAAACTATCTATGTACCAAATTTCATTTCAATCAGTTCAGTAGTTTAAACGTGAAAGCGTATAATTATATTCTGTATACTCCAAAATTATTCCCGCACTTCGGTGCCCTCCGCGTTTCCCGCTGCGCTGCGGCCACTGCATGGCCATGGATGGCGGGGCGGGGAACGAGCGGCGCGGTGATTTCATTTTCCATTGGATTGACATTTTAATTTCGTAATATCTTGAACGGAATGTCCGATTTCAACAATTTAAAAAGTAATCTACAGGTATTGGAACAATCTTGAACACGAAATGATTTATTTGGATAAGGATTAATATAAAAGTATTGATAACACGGCCGATTAAAAATGCCGACTAAAATCAGGATTTTAGTCGGCATTTTTAACAACTTTTAAAATGTAAAAAAGTAGTTATAGTATGTTATCCTTAAGAGATAGACATATGCCAGCGCGGACTTTTTTGTAGACCTACATAAAATACACAATTCCACCATACATCATTTTGTTATATCTTAAAGGGTTTAGGCAGCGTTTTCGTTGAAAGCTCCCAGACGGCTTATTTTTTTCCGACTCTTCCAACAAATATTGTTATATTTTAGCCAATGTATACAAAAACATGACAAATAATATCCTAAAACCTTCCTCGAGAACCACTCTATCTATTGGTGAAAACGGCATGAAAATCGGTGCAGTAGTTTTTGAGTTTATCGCGAACAGACAGACAGACAGACGCGGCGCGGAGGACTTTGTTTTATAATAAAGTAGTGAAGTAGTCCACACTCTACAGCGCAAACTAAAACGTAATGATTTATTTACAAGAAACATTTATATTATGATGCTCCACAGACCACAAAAACAAATGTGTCGAACCGACTCGAACCTTGTCACCAATTTCTTCACTCCCATTGGTCATTGTCACGTGCGACCGGCACGCGCCATCCGCCGGGCCCCACCCATTTCTTTCTTGTCGCTACTTGCATGATATTCGCATCCGCATGAACATCCGCACTGATTTAATGCGGATGCGGATGCAGATGCAGATGTCCAAATCTATGCGGAAGTTCCGCATTTGCGGATGCGGATGCGGATGTTCGCAACATCCCTGGTCCAATTTACCAATAGTTTCGGTGCTTACCACAGAACTAGCAAACAAATTTCACAGTTTACTATTACAATAGCGGGTCCGACAGACGTTGTTCTGCTAGATACAGACTGCAGCGCCATCTGCCGGGCTGATTTGTGAATCTAAACCATCCAGGGCGCAACCCAAGCGTATCCAAAAAAATTCATTCAAATCGGTCCAGCCGCTTAGGAGCAGTTCAGTGACATACATACGTACAGTAAAATGATATATATAAAGACACTAGCGGCCCACCCCGGCTTCTCACGAGTTCCCGTTTTATTGAAAATAGACATCAATGTTATACGATACGATGCTCTAACGTTCAATTGTTTTGCTTTCCCGGAACAACACTTGAACTTTATGGTATGAAATATGGTATTTAAGTCTAAATTGACTCTACTTTTGGTTAGAAAACGTTGGGGAAAAAGACAAGGGCTGTTTTTAGGGTTTTCCCGGCAATTATTCTAATTTTTCTCGCCGTGAAAACCATTCTTGGACATCAACGAACATTTAAAAAAATAATTGGCAAAATTGGTCCAGGCGTTGTTGAGTTATACGCTTACCAACACATTTTGCGATTCATTTTTATATTATAGATACCTACCACCCACACACCTACCTATACATGTACCTCTATCTATAGCCACTAGGTTACAGACAAGGTAGTGGTAGAGCAAGATTCCAACCGTAAATCTGACAAGCTCGCGAAATAAACAAATTCTTGACTTCAAATATTGAGATAAAGGTCAGAGATCGCTGCGAATATCTTAAATATTAATCAAAGTCGCATCGAGCTTGTGAAGGTAACTGATACCATATTAGATGGCTCATATTTGAGGACAAGAACTTTGTATCTGCAAACGATATATCAAGTATATAGGTTAGGTACTAGGTATAAGTAGGTCATATCTTTAGCATGACTGATCTGTAATTCATTATTATTTTCAATGTTTCAATCTCTATAACAGGCTTTTTAACGATCTTACAAAATATTTTATTGACCCATACTGTCCCACTCCTGAAAAATATGAAAAAAATACATACAAACCTTAAAACTCTATGGCACGCCCCGTAGGGGTACCTACCTAGTTTTCAATAAATAAAAAATATGTATTAAATGGTTATATGTAAGTATATTAGGGGGCGTCCATTAATTACGTGAGGCATTTTTGAGAATTATTCGACCCCCCTCCCCCGTTGGTGAGATATCGTAAGATTTTCCTCAACTCCCTCCCCCTCCCCTAATCTCACGCGAGATTCTTCAAAATATCTATTTGGGCTGTAAACGAACATTACTATAATTTAAAATGACAATCATAAAATTAAATTATTTTCACGCAATTTTACGCCGTTTTTGCGAGAAAAATTAGAGAAAAATTATTTGGAAAGATTTAGCTTGATCCCCTCCCCCCCTAGAACACCTCACGTAATTAATGGACGCCCCCTTATCATATTATTAGTTGTGAGGTCATAGTTTTCGCATCACATCATAAGGGTCAACTAAGCTGATTGTTATTTGCGTTCGCGTATTCGCATCATTCATTGCAAAGATGTTGAGTCAAGCGGTCGTGTTTTGCGCTCTGCTAGCCCTCGCCTCGGCGGCCCTGGGGATAGCATCCTTAGAACCAGTACCTGAGAAATTCAGTGAGTATACCTACCATGCCTATACATTACCAAGATAAAAAAGGCAAATACAACCGGCATGTCCAAGAGCCATAACATTTATGAGCATGCGACATCTACCAACCCGCACTGGACCAGCGTGGTAGTTTACGGCCCACACTCTCTCTCTGAGAGAAGGCCAGGGTCCCAGCAATAGGCTGATAATGACGATGGTGAACCCCAATCGATTTTCTGCTTAAACTAAGAGTGGTTGTAGTCTCAAAATCCCTTTAAGCGCTGATGTCCTTCACCATAATTTCACTATAATTCACTTTGACCCAGCTCCTGGCTTTTAGTTTCTAATCTGAGTAGGGTCATCCAAGTAGGTATCTAGTAATCTGTATTATCATATCAGCTAGAAACTCTTGAATTCGTAATGCGTTCGTAACCTTTGACGCAATGAACCATAATTATTAATTTATCAGTATTTTATCGGTGACCCTATTTCTACCATCGTAAACAAGACTGGTAACTGGCGCTAATCACCTCTACATAATATTTGTGTAGGCTTTTTTGGTGGCAATTGAACTGTCAACATGAATATTTTCTTAATGTTTCCAAAGCTTGTGTTTTTCTGGTGATACTGGTGGGTTATTTAACATTATGTGTTCGTTAATGTGTGATAGTGTGGGGAAATTGAAATAAAGTTGTTGAAAGAGACTTTTCTAGTTGCTACAAAAACACACGGAGTTTTTGTTTCAGTAAATTGCCACTACTTTACTTAAACATAAAGGGGACTATTCTCTTTCACCCGGCTTGCAGCTCATCATCGTCAACTTGATCATCATAATTTTTGATACATTTAATACCTACTTGATAAGACATATTATACACAAATTGTGAGACGCCATAACAAAAAAAATAGTTTTTTTTTTATTTGTTATGGCGGCACACGATTAGTGTATTTGCCAGTATCAAGTATAAAATATTTGTATGATGATTAGATGAAGGGATGAGGATAGTGTTTAAGTAAAGTAGTGGCGCTTTACTTAAACTTTACACGGACTTTTTTGGAGCAACTTGAAAAGTCACTTTCACAACTTTATATCAATTTCCCACACTCGTTCGTACACATTAACGAACACATAATGGTTAATAATCCACCAATATTACACATTATCACTCGAAGAAACACAAGTTTTGGAAATAAAAAAAAAAATTCACGTTGACAATTCGATTGCCGCCAAAAAAGTCAAAAAAAAATTTTTTTTTTTTTTTTTTTTAGTTTTGTTATGGCGTCACACGATTAGTGTATTTGCCAGTGTCAAGTATAAAAGATTTCAAACTCAAAGAGTTGAATCAAGTTTAAATGATGATGTTGATGATGATGATGAGATGATGGGATGAGAATAGTGTTTAAGTAAAGTAGTGGTGCTTTACTTAAACTTTACACGGACTTTTTTGGAGCAACTCGAAAAGTCACTTTTACAACTTTATTTCAATTTCCCACACTCGTACACATTAACGAACACATAATGGTTAATAATCCACCAATATTACACATTATAACTCGAAGAAACACAAGTTTTGGAAATAAATACAAAATTTTCACGTTGACAACTCAATTGCCGCCAAAAAAGTCCAAAAAAAAAAAAAAAAAAAAAAAAAAAAATTGTTTAGACTGATATGCTTTTATTTTTAATTTCAGAGGGTCAAGAAGGCTGCTACATCAAGGAGACAGACACGATGGTCCCGGTCGGTAAAGCGATTCCTAGTTTAAAGGAGTGCTTCGAGTACCGCTGCTCTGAGACTCATGTTGTACATGCTAGGTGAGGATACTGTCCATGACCTTCCGGCTGGTACAGGTGTTGACGGGGCATGGTTGCTTCAAGTACCTGTGCCGCATAGCCGGAAGGGAGCCGACAACGGAGTGCCACCACTGTAGCTGCGACGAGGACACGGCGCAGCATACCTTGGAGTTGTGCCCGGCTTGGGACAGCGAGCGCCGCGACCTCGTCGCAGTCGTGGGGGATGACCTCTCGCTACCGGCATTGATCCAATCAATGCTGGAAAGTGAGAGGTCATGGGAGGAGGCGGTCTCCTTCTGCGAACGTGTCATGTCGCAGAAGGAAAATGCGGAGAGGGAGAGAGAAATCACCTCCTCTCTCCCGATGCGCAGGAGAAGGACGGGGCGGCGAAGGAGAGCATCCATCTTCGCCCTCCCTCGTCCTCCATAACTGGGGCCTAGGCGACGGACCTGGGGAGGTTCGTCGCCGATGATGTCATAGGTCCCGAGGTGGCGCGTGCAAATCAGCGCGCCATAGTGAAAACCAGGGTGAAATCACCCAGCTGAGACGGGACCCATTGCAGGTTCATCGCCGTCGGGGCCGCGGAAGAGTTCCAACGCGTACCCGTAGCCCCGACATAAGGCGTTAGGTGGTTTTTAAAAAAAAAAAAAAAAAAAAAGGATACTGTCCATGTATCATCATCATCAGCCTGTATCAGTCCTCTCCCAAGTTACGCCACTGAGCCCGATCTTCGGCTCTTCTCATCCAACTGCTGCCAGCCACTCGGCGCAAGTCGTCGCTCCACCTTGTCGCAGGGCGTCCTTCACGTTTGCCAAGTCGCAATCTCCACTCAAGAATACGTCTCCCAACGGTTATCGGTTATGAACTAAAACTTGTTTATATAAGCCCGAAATTAATAAAGAATCGATCCTGATCCGTTATCCGCTGTTTTGGATCGATATGCCATGTCATAATATGTCAAGCCCTAGTACTAAAATGACGTTGTGACATGAAATATCGATCCAAAACTGTGGATAACGAATCAGGATCGATTACTAATTCCGGGCGTTAGTGCAGAACATGCGATCGCTATAAAACTTAAAACTAGTGCTTGTCGACAGATTCTTAACTTGAACTCTCAAGTTGTATATTTGTGTGTTCCGTTCCGGCAGCCTCGTTTCACCCACATTGTCAGTACCCCTAGTACAGGTTTTGATAGTTTACAAAAACTATGAAAGTTTTCGTTTCCATCCATACATATTTTTTTCAGCGAATCTTACCGACACTTGGAGGAACTGAAATCGTTAATACGGGTTATTTTAAATCGTTATAATCATATTCCAACAATGTTATTGAGTTACTTTTTGAATTTAAGCAGATCGAGTTGCCACTTTGACAAGTCGGCGGTGATAAACGTCGACGTTTACCAAAACTTTTGTCGTTTTCAAAACTTGTACTAGGGGTACTGGTGACTTGCGTTCAAAACGCGACACTGTAGCAACTAAGACCTAAATATCAGTAATATTGTTTTCTTTTGTTTTCAGTTGTGGATTGGCCGTCGCGAAGCCCCCTTGCGTAATTGTAAAAGAAAAAGAAAAACCTTATCCGGGCTGTTGTCCCACAATAAAGTGTCCTTAGTAACCAGCCCCGATGAAGTTGCCACCATGATCAGCAGATAAGACGTCGCACATTCGATATTTCGCATGTCATAAAAATGTTAGTGTTAGTAAAATTGTTCTGAGTATGTAATAGGAATGATTTTGTGAAATAAAAACATCAAAATAGTATATTCATTTTTAATTTAAAAACATAAAATAAATTGAAAATATACTGTTTTTCAGCTACCTTACTCGATGAATATGGCTTTAAAACATTCCAGTAAATTACAAATTGCTGTAAATCTCTTGATCACTAAATCAACCTCTAAATCCTTAAAAATAAACCTCCTGTTTAAAATAATAACATTTGTTTACATCTAAAATAAATGCAAATAATTACGCAATAATCACTTAGGCTAAAATAAAATCTAATATAGATTAATTTTCATAGAAAAATCATACAATTTCAATAGATTCTGAACATACATTTTACAATACCTGACCATACATATGGCACGTTAGAAAGCCCATTTTTTGTCGCTACATATATGCGACAAAAAGTGTGCTTTACAAATCCAATAGGTATAATATCTTTTTCGGTGTGCCATATTGGCATCAGGTATTGTTTTACATGATAATTTATTTTTGAACAGAAACTCGAAAGCTCTTCTCTAAATAAAACTAGAAGTACTTTCGAGTAGTCGTCACAAAACAATATTTTTATTTATCTCAGACAGAACTAATTAACTTTATTAGGAACGATTTTCATAATATTTACAAC
The DNA here is from genome assembly GCA_931315375.2 of Opisthograptis luteolata. NCBI lineage: Eukaryota > Metazoa > Arthropoda > Insecta > Lepidoptera > Geometridae > Opisthograptis > Opisthograptis luteolata. The sequence goes on from OV928036.1 coordinate 1,187,249, forward strand.
ATGCATTGTGATGTAAAACCCGAGGCATTAGCAAACCTTGTCTGGGGTCCAATAAGAAATTCTAAAAAACAGCACGAAGCGCAATATCTAGCGAGAATATTTACGTCGTGATATTGAAATCAGATAAAAAAATATATAGTTTATAAAAACTAAAAAAAACACTTTGAAAACGGTTATTCTATGTAACCAAGCCCAATGTATTGAACTCGTCAAAACGAATCAAATGAGCCCAAACTCGATGGGTTTACTAGTAGCCATTGAGGAGTTCCACCATTCATCTCCTGGCTCCATCATCAGATCAGGTCGATGATATCAAATTATTGCATTGTCATCAGGATTACTTAAACATACAAAGTTTCAAGTCGATACGACAATCAGAAGTAGGTTAAAATTGACTTCTAAGATTTGATTACATTGTTAGTTACAAGTGAAGCTAATAAAAGTGTTTTAAAAAAGAAGTGTTTTGTCATCAAGTGAAACATATGCATCTCTTCTCTTCTTCTAAATTTATTGCAGTTTCAGCATTTCTCTTCGGACCACGGGCAAAGCGTGGCAGCCCCCGTTCACTCCGTTCAGTGCTTACAGCTAAAAAATTAAAAGTAGCTAAAATCACTTTGTCAAATGTACAGTGATTCAACCCTTACATTTACTATTTTCCCGATAGGGGTTTTATTTTTGTACCTTAAAAGTAATTTCAAATTATTTTATGTCATTGGGTTAAAATATACAAGTAGGTAGTTTAAGTTTTACAACAATCCTAATTAATTTTTAGATTCAGCTTCGGTGTTTTCAATTTTATCAATCATTAGAAAATCTATATCTTAAATCTATGTAGGTAAAACTTGACCTAAATATTCGAGTATGACCCTCTTAGCTGGTATAAATTGATGGTGTTTTCCAGGATTTAAAACCCCTTAGGGTTTATTTCACAGTATTCCGATAAGTGTCTAATTATTTACTTATCAGATAAGATTAGTTAAAGCCGTCTCTTTCTGATAATTCTAGATTAAAAGGGACTGCTTCAACACAAGATTCATCAGTTAAGCTATTTAACAGCTATCGGTGTATTGTGAAATAGGGTTTGAGAAGTTTATTACAGCTAAATTTTTTGAGCAACAATCTACAGTATTGATTCGTATTTTGAGACTCTAGAATTGGTTTTTGTGACTTTCCACTATAAATAAATGTTCACAAGATAATATCATAAAACTATTTTTTAATGAAGCTGAGATGAAAATATTGCAGCGAAACTTTTTTGTGTTTGTAGTGAAAAAATTATATGTACCTATTTATATTTCTTCTCAAGGCCCTCTCAATGGTAGATTAGCATATATTTTTACCCGCGTGGACTACATTTAACTCGATAAAAGATTAATATAAAAAGTAGATGTTGGCCGATTCTCAGACCTTCCTGATATGCACACAAAATTTCATACAGATCGGTCCAGCCGTTTCAGAGGAGTACGGGAACGAACATTGTGACACGAGAATTTTATATATAAGATTAGACTTTTTACTATAATAACTACAGAGAAAATGATTGCAATTAGTCCAAATTATCAGCTTAATTTCGGATTTTATTAGTGTAGTTATCCGCGGTTTAGATCGATATGTCATGTCATCATATGTCATTTTAGTAGTAATCTGTCAAGTCCGTACATGTACCCCACAATGTTTTTATTAGGCTGTCTCGGATATAATTCGTTGGAAGTCAGACGGGAGAAGCACCAACTATCAGTGATGTGCAAGATTCTCAATTCAACAATTGATGCTCCTGATCTGCACAATGAGCTGACTCGGTTCTACGTCCCCAACAGTTACTGCCGCGTCAGACGGCACAGGTTGTTCGCTGCGCCGCCGTGTCGCACCGTGGCGCGCGCCAACTCGCCGATCCCGCGCTCCCTCTCCGCGCTCAACGCTCTCCTGGACGCAAACCCTGACTGCGACTTGTTTGCGGATGGATGGCAGGATATCTTGTTAGCTTGTTTGCGTTTTTGTGAGAGGGACGCATGAATGAATGTGTAAATTTGTTAATTCTATTTTTGTTAATTTTATTTTCGTTTAATTTTCTTTTTGTTTATTTTATGCTTATGTGTATTTGTTTACCTTGTATTGCTGTTGTCTATGTTTTTATGTCTTAATTATTGTTTTGTGTACATTTATTTTAATTAATGTAATTGGCGTTCGCCGTTTTAACTAAATAAATAAATAAGTCCTAGTACTAAAATGACATATTATGGCATAACATATCGATCCAAAACCGCGGATAACGGATCAGGATCGATAATTAGTTTCGGGCGTTAATAGTTTAAATAGTTTCGCTACAATATTACTGTAATGACAGGCGAGAAAACTTAACAACGTTTCACAACGCCGACATTAGAGGTCATCGCTCATGAAAGCTCAACATCATTGTAGGATTCGAACTGACAACCTACGGATCGCAAGCCGACGTCACTACCGTACATAAAGTTAGTGTTGAATAGAACAAAATATGTTTTTTTTTTTATTTTTACTACTTACAGGGTAGCGCCACGCTACACCTGGTCTGGGAACTGGCTCTCAAGTGAGGCTGCCGGAACACACCGATAGGTGCTTGGCGACAGATTCTTAACATGAGGGTGGTAGCTGGCCAGGCGAGTACTAGAAAATACCCTACCACCAAGCAAAAATTAATTAGTTAGAATTCAATGTAGCGACGGCAATGTTTTTTGGCTTTACAAAAAAGAACCGCATGAACTTGCAACTAGAGTTTAAATCGGAAGAGTGACGAGCCGAGGCGATGCGAGACCTAAAGTGAGCGATGACCATAAAAGACTAAAGTCAAAAAACTTCAAAAACGGCTCCAAAATCGGATTACAACTACGAGTTTATCAAAATGAACACTGCGAGATTCACAACTCTATATCACAAATTGTGGCAACTACGACATACATACATACACAGATGAGTATGGACAATAAACACACACATACAATGCGCCATTTTATTTAGTCATTCTTTTAACGTATTTCATATCGTCGAACTCTCTGGATGGGGAAATTGCAGTGCCACGCGGGAGTTTGCAGTTGCAGTGCAAAGTTCTGTTTATTCAGACCACCAGATCCCCTAGTCTGATCCCCCAGGGATCCAGTTTCGCAATGCCACTGTTGTGAGCAGGCGTAGTAATTACAATCAAGCGAACGTTCTCGTTCCGTCAAAAACCTAGCAGTACAAAGAGAAGTGTACTTTTTTGATTAGAACTGCAAAAGAGTGGAATGCCCTGCCTTGGTCAGTGTTTCCCGAAAGATACAACCCGGGGGTGTTCAAGTCAGGAGTGAATAGGTATTTACTGGGCAAGCGTGCTACACCTTCGACCACATCGTCGCTTTCCATCGGGTGAGATCGTGGTCAAACGCTAGCCTAGTTAGTTTTTTTTTTTTTTTTTTTTACTATTTACAGGGTAGCGTTTGACCACAAGTCACCTGATGTTAAGTGACGATGTGGTCGAGGATGGCGCCACGCTACACCTGGACTGGGAACTGGCTCTCAAGTGAGGCTGCCGGAACACACCGTTAGGTGCTTGGCGACAGATTCTTAACAAGAGGGGGGAGAGTCTATCCAGAGTTTAGTGGAAATTCGTCTTTACCATAACCGCTTTACTGCAGAAAGATAACATATAGAAAGTATTTATTGCACAGAATAAAAAAACACAATTTTGCAAACACAATGACAATTGATTCGACCTTCATTGACCATACCTCAATGACAAAAGTCGCTGAACAATTTTCCGATTTTCTTGAGCATTATAAACTAACAGGGAGCCATGGTGGCCGAACGGTTAGGCGCGCGACTTACAAGACGCCGACACCGAGTTCGAATTCTCTCGGCCCCGCACCTATGACTGAATAAGTTATGTGCGGATTTGCCATCGCTCAAATCGGTGAAGGAAAACATCGTGAGGAAACCGGCATGCCCAAGAACTGCAACATTCAAGGGCATGCGACATCTACCAACCCGCACTGGGCCAGCGTGGTAGAATACAGCCCATACTCTCTCTCTGAGAGAAGGCCAGAGTCCCAGCAGTGGGAACGAGAAAGGCTGATAATGATGATAAACTAACATTACCGGAGGCCAACCGCCAACATTCACATAACCATCATGGCTCTGGAACACATTATTTTAAATTATAAAAATTATACTCAACATCACACTTTGAGCTATAAATGAAACGTTGTTGATTAGAACGAATGACAATCTATTACTGCTATATGATGGAACGATTTGTATCCCATTAACGTATATAATTATAAAACTGCTTTATACGCGAACAGTGTCTTTGCTATAGCGCCAAAAATATACAATAAAATTCCCAAATATATTACAGAATCCAATAGCTATAACGAATTTAAACAAAAACTTTTCTTATACTTAATAGATCATTCATTTTATTCTTTGAAAGAGTTTCTGCAATTAAAATGAGCATGTAATTAAAAATATTTATAATATTTATTTTGGTTGTCAATATCGGATTGAATGCAATGAAATGAATATAATTATTACTTGACTACACTAATATAATGACTTCCTCCTGCTTTTTTTTTTGACAATAATTTAATATGTTTATAAGTTGTCTGTAATTGTTACTACTACTACATTGCTATACCCTATTCGGGTTCATATGTTCACTAATTATAACCACTAAGATCTCATGTATACTAACATATGAATGCAATAAATGATTGATGATTTTGATGATGATTTTGATGAACGAGACACACATTTAACGTGACGTCACCAAAACGTCTCTGCTGCACTGTTTTTAGCAATGTTTACATTATACAGCAATGTTTTTTTTAATAACACCATGGTCTAGATTTTGTAAGTAAGATTAAAATAATGCTGATATTTTTTTTTTTTACGTCAAACTAGGCAAGCGTTTGACCACGATCTCACCCGATGGAAAGCGACGATGTGGTCGAAGGTGTAGCACGCTTGCCCAGTAAATACCTATATATAAGAGAAAAAAGTTGTGCCCGTGATTTAGAACACGCTTGTAAAGTCAAATATGATTAACTTTTGTACTGTTGACAAAAGTTGCTGATCATACATTTTCCAAATGTGTTTTAAATCAGTTATGTGTGTTTTTCTTTACAACTTACAAAGTAGCGTTTGCGCGTCACACCTGGGCCCGTAGCCAAGATGCATTCTGCAATCATTGACGCTAATAGAAAACAAGAAAAAAGTATTGGTTTGACATATTTCTGACCACGTGACTTAGCGTTGAAATATGTCAAACCAATACTTTTTTCTTGTTTTAGCGTCAACGATTGCAGAATGCATCTTGGCTAAGGGCCCTGATGTAAGTGACGGTGCGGTCAAAGGTTGGAGTTTGAGATGATAAACGTAATCGGAAAGTTTGATATTGTTCAGCGACTGTTGTCGTTGACTGTACAATCGGATAGAAAACAGCTCTGTCTTTTCTGCTAAAATTATTCTAAGAACGAATGATATAAAACAAATATTCGAGTAAACCCAGACTACAAAAATGGGGTTGTTTTGTCACAACTCGCCTCAAATCTTAGCTTACATACACATAACAATATATCATACTATATTACACGCAACATACGATTTACAAAATAAGGCGTTTCAGTCATTTCGATTGATACAATGCTTAATACTATCCACAAATTATGGAGCTTCTAATAATAATGCTGAAAGTAACGCGAACGGCATTCAATACGGCAAAATGCTCGTTTCCTTCCATCATCAGCTGGAAGACGACCTCCACTAGGTGGGCCGACGACATCGTTAAAGTCGCGGGGAGCTGATGGATGCAAATGGCTGAAAGCCGTTTAAAGGGGAGACCTATGGACGTGTGGACGTTTTCCAACTGATGATAACACAGTTGGGACACAGATCTTCTCTCAGAAGGAGATTATAATGGGCCATATACAAATTATACATAATAATATAAAAATTATACTAAACTTTATCTTATGATATGCATTAATAAATTAATAAATGTCTTTTCCAATAAAGGGTAACGTTACGCCACAATTGATTATTTTTTGACGTGACAATGTAAATAATAATAATAATTCGATAAAAAAAAAAAAAATAATAATATAATTATAATTCGATAGAGCCGGCTGCACGCACGAAAAAACATGACTCATGCGGCGTTACCTCGCTCTGCGGCGTTACCTCGCTCTGAGGCGTTACCTCGCTCTGCGGCGTTACCTCGCTCTGCGGCGTTACCTCGCTCTGAGGCGTTCCATGTAAGGCTTGAAGTGCAAGGGAGAGCGCGGAACGAGCGACAAAGAAGCACAATCGACGTTGTCACGTTCAACTATCGTCAGTAAACCGACTTTACAGACATTTCAACCAATTTTTTTATTTCATTGAACTAAATTAATTTACCACAGTGAGGTTTATAAAAACTAACTCCGATGGCTCAGCGACCCAAAGTGTGTCTTGGCCTCCTAAACGAGAGAGCGCCACTCTTCTCTATCTTGAACGATAAAAAGAAGAAAAAATTGTGAAAAATTTTGGGGTAGTTTTACAATGGGCAGGCCTAACGTTCTATTCTCAAAAGTGTATGAAAAAAAAACTTTAATTTATATTACTAGTCAACCCGGCGAACTTCGTATCGCCAATAAAAGTTATCCCAAATCTACTATTATAAAATAAGTCGGGTTTTCCTTCCTGACGCTTTAACTCCAGAACGCACTAACCGATTTCCACGGTTTTGCATTCGTTGGAAAGGTCTCGGGCTCCGTGAGGTTTATAGCAACGAAAATTCAGGAAAAATTTCAACAGAAAAGCGGGAAAAATCTTTTTTCACATACAGCGCCATCTCATCAGAGATGTATCAACATCATGTACTACACCGTATTCTTCAACAAATGATTGTTTGCAATTACAGATACAAGGACAAATTTATCATTTGAATAGTTCAAAAAAAAATTTTTCCTCTTCTTTTAATCACCAAACAAAATGTTACATAAAACGAAGCCATCTGGTGGCGAAACGGAGTTCGCCGGGTTTGCTAGTTCCTTATATTTTCTGACCTTTTAAACCTTCCCTGAACATGCAAAAATATTTCAAGATCAAAATTATCCAAATCGGTCCAGCCGTTCTCGAGTTTTAGCGAGACTAACGAACAGCAATTGATTTTTATATATAAGAAAGAAGAGATTACTTATTTGTTTAGTAATAAATAATAAATAAATATCGGAGGAAATTGCACACAAATTGACCTAGCCCCAAATTAAGCTTGAAACTTGTGTTACGGGTACTAGACAACGATATACATACTTATATAGAGAAATAAATACATATATAGATAGAAATATCCAAGACTCGGGTACAAATATTCGTGCTCATCACACATATATTTGCTCTTACCGGGATTCGAACCGAATAGGCGAGCAGCTTGAGGCTAATGTGCCTAGCACGATATAAATTATTGAATTATAGCAATGTCCAAAAGTGCAGAGAAAAGTCAATTCTGTAGCAAGGAAGCATTGTTCGTTCGCAACCACTTGTCCAGTCTGTTTAGGAATTCACGGAGGGTGCCGACGCAATGTCTTCTGGTAATTTATTGTTTAGTTATTTTTTTCATACAAGTTTATCTACAAAATCCAAATACAGGTCATTCGTGAGATTGACAGAAAAATAGGGCTGTCATAAAATATTCCTACCGCAGTAAATTTTTGTCGTTGTCATGCTGACTTTTTATTTATAGTACATAATGTACTTACAAAGTCGTGATCCTTACAAACTATATCCAGGCCAATGTACACTGGACCCCGTTAGGGTGTCGCATAGAAAAAAACAGTACGAGAGCGTACATATTTTCTATACAAGAATATCTTTTATTCGCATTTGTTCAATGCAAAAAACATATATAATAATAACATAAAGCAATAAATAAAAAAAAGTTTTTTTTTTACTATTTGTCCTTTAGCCATGGCCATAGCATTTGCCACCAACTGTCACTTCACTTCACTGCTTTACAGAGTTATACGTATAAGAGAAAAGAAAGTATTCTATTCATAACATTAGCTTGCTCCAAGTGTCGTTAACGCCATCTATCGGAATTTTATAAACAACTTTTTTCATTGCCTGTCAGTAAACCCCTTCCATCCATTCGGAAGTTCTTTAGCACTTCATTCTCCTTAAACATAATTGAGAGCATTGTCAAAATGCTCCAATGCTCCGCGACCTTTTTGCACAACGAAAAAACTAACATATTGCTGATCATTTACAACCTTAACAGTACATCATAAGGCTTAAATTACAATAGAACTATGTTTCGAGTGATCTTGACACTTTCCTCGCTAGTCCCGGTACTTGTCAAACTCCAACGATGGCTATGGTGGGTTTGTCTCGGGAGGCTGTGGGGGGCTGACGTCACGCCCGCGGACCAGCCTTCTCGCCCATTCGTTTTGCTAGCTCCAGGATCAACTCTCTGGAATAATAAATTAAGAGTTTCAGTAACATTTACTAGCACAGCTTTTTGTTTTGTACTTATTGGAGCAATTTTTTTGAAGTGAAAACTTCTTTAGCGGCGTTGGGATTTTTTTTTGGAATGGCTAAAAAAATGTTAAACTCGCATCAGGACACGTGACCTGATCGAAAATTCGTGAGACGGAGAGACGGAGTAGACTGCCGGCGCGGCGTTGGAGAGGAAGTAATATCCCCATCTCTTTCTACCGCGCGGCGAAAATGTATAACTGCTCCTGCTGTTTCATTTAAGAAGCGGCGTAGGGCGCTTGCAGTTTTCACTTCTGCCGGCACTCCTGCAGTGCAACCCGTTTTTTTTAAGTACCAAAGGGCCTTCGTTTAACCACACCTCACCTGATGGTAAGTGACGATGCAGCCGAGGGTGGATCACGCTGTCCCATGAGGTGATTCACTCTTGACTTAAAGAGACCCATCATATGATGAAGAGTAATAAATGGGCTAAGGATGTAACCGAATGGTGTCCAAGACAAAATAAGAGAAAGAAAGGGATGGATGTCTTGGATGGGAGGACGATATTCGAAGGCTTGCTAGGGGGTCACTTGGAGGAGGGTGGCCCAGCATCGGAAGAAGTGGCAAGCTCGGCATCAACATTATTAAGGAGAGCCAGACCTGTATATAAGCGGGTCCATGTTCCTGGCCAGCATGTACAGGATCCACCAGTCGCCGACGTCGGTGCGGCGGGAGACCAGCACCGCAGTCTCCATGGCGAGCGTGCGAGAGCGCGCGTGCAGCAGCCGCGGCCGCACCGACGGCATCAATACTATTATCAGCCTGCAATGGACAACATAATTACATCATCACTTTCATTTTTTTGTTCTGTTTCGACTTTGTAAATGGCCGTTTATTATCAGAGGCGTTTAGGGGAGGGGAGCGGGTCGAGCCGAATCTCACCCAATGTTACGTAAGAGAAGGAGAAGGGGGGTGACGGGAGATAGAGAAAAATCTCACAGAATCTCGCCAAAGGGAGAGAAAATCGCCACAAACACCTCAAGTCTAGTAACCAACCTTAGTGTCGAAGTTTTAAGACTACCTAAAGGCCTCTTACATGGCCTAACAACAGCTATCCTAAACACAACAACCGTAACCGATGGCTTAACGTGCCCTCCGAACCATGGAAGCATCATCATCATCAGCAGGAAAAAGTCAACTGCTGAACATAGGCCTTCCCCTTTGAAAGCCACTATGAACGGCTATAAGCCAGATGCACCCATCGGCTCCCTGCGACTCTCACAATTTTGTCAGTCCACCTAGTGGGGGGGCTACCTACACAGAACGTCTTTCGTTTCGTGATCGCCACTCGAGAATCTTTCATGGAAGCGCTCATTTGTAAACACGGCTAGTGGTCAGCCATCTAAGTAGTGATCTACTATGAGCTCTTCAAGCTGCCGAACAATGATGAAACGAGTCTCGACAATAACCGTAATAGCCTGATCGCTGTCTAAGGAAAAGCCAGAGTTCCCGACGAACTAGGACCACAATGGGGATGTTCCTCACCGGTATATCACGAGAAGAGTCAGCACCACGGCCAGGATGATGTACCAGAACCAGAGAAAGATGTACGTCTTCTCGTTGACGATGTTCAGCGGCAGGATGCAGAGGCTGTCGTGCGTCTGGATGCCGCCGGACGCGCCGTACTTGTGGAACGTACACTTGGTGACGCGGGGGAAAATGTAGATCATCGGGTCGTATCTAGGGTTAAATAGAATTAATGTAACACTGGTATTTCTTCTTACAGGGTAGCGTTTGACCACAATTCACCTGATGTTAAGCGACGATGAGGTCGAAGGTGGCACCACACTAAACCTGGCTCTTAAGTGAGGCTGCCGGAACCCACCCATAGGTGCTTGGCGACAGATTCTTAACAACACTTAACCACCTTCGACCGTATTATCGCCGAACATTATGTGACTTTTGGTGAAACGCTGTCATGTAAGATACAATAAAACAACAGTTTATTTCAATTATCAATAGGTAAGCATTAGAGACCACAGTCTCACTTGATTTGATTGCTAAGTAATGATGAGGTTCATAATGGTGCATGGTTGCCTAAAAGATACATATTCACTCTTGACTTGAAGGCGCCCAAATAATACCTATCGGAAAAAAAACACGCTGGGAAGGTGTTCCACTCCTTCGCTTTTTTCATTCGGTAACGTATTAGACGACGAGGTTCCTTAATTCTCTCACCTTTCTTCCTGAGGTATTTCGCTGTAGCCCAAGACCCTGGTGCCGTAGCTGAAGAACTCTCCGTTGAAGAAGCTGTCCATCATCCACAGCTGCAGAACGATGTTCACCAGGCAGAGCAGTTCGCAGCCCCAGTAGCGAAGGGCGTACATTTTGTGCCTCTGAAATTGAGGAAGTAGGTTTTGTAATAGAGCATTCCTGCATTCAATGAAGGGTCTTAAGGATATGCTTAGGAATTCTTAAGCAACATCACCAGCCTGATACGCTCCCACTAGAATAGAATAGAAAACTTGATTTGCTAAAAAAGTGCAATTAAATGACATGCAAAAAACGCTGATGAACATCTTGAGAAAACCGTCCAAGAACAACAAGATTCCGGCGACATCTACCAACCCGCTCTGTGCCAGCGTGGTAGATTAACACCATCCCTCTTTGAGAAACAGCCGTAGTTGCAGTCCCAGCAGTGGGAACGTAATAGGCTGATGATAATGATTACCCATTGAGAGAAACAATGATGTTTGGTCAGAATTGAACTCCAAAGAGTCAAATTTCTTCCGCGGAATTGTATTTGTATTCAAACCTGATACGCCGTCGACAGACACATCACAAGTAGACCGCCATTTGACACCCAATAAAGCCTAACGAGCTACAGCCAACTTGTCACCACTCGGCTCAGCCGCAAAGCCGATACGATGACACCCGACACCACTCACAAAGCACCAAGTATACCGTGTTGTTGACACGTGGAAGTATGGATGGGTGCGTGCCTCTGTGGTTAATGGAGGATTTAAGATAATTAGGTGTTGGCCTTCCAATTTGAATCAAAACGAAAGGCTGCGTGCGGACTACACTCTCGGGTGAGGGTATGGTAATGTCTGAGCCTTCTGTTATCTGTGTTCTGAACGATTTGAGACAAATTTTACTCTACCTGGAACGTTTCTGAAAACTTTCCGTTTAACGCTCTTAGGTGACGTTAGAGTTAGTCAGATTTCCAGTTTTCAGTCTTTCTGAACGCGTTCGGATAAATTTCCCTACCTGGAACGTTTCTGAACGCAACCTAGCTAATTTAATCAAATGAAGCAGATATCAGTGTGTTTTAACAGCCTCACTTGAGAGCTAGTTCCCAGTGCATCTTTGACCACATGGTCTCCAAACATCCGGTGACTTGTAGAGTAATGCCACTCTGTAGGATCTAACATACATTAGATACGGACGTGTTATTGTATATTGATGGAAGTACTAAAGGACCGCTAAATAAACTAGAAATAAAGAAAGAGAAATAAACTAGTACCTATAAAAACAAAATAAATGAGTGGTAATAGAATACAAGGTAAAGAAATAACATCTGTCAGCCCACAATGAATTTGTTTTGATCATTCATTATCTAGAATCATATAACAGAGTCTTTGGAATGCCAAGTAAGTCATCAACCGTTTAATGTCCATTCCCAGAGGTCGGCCTACCAATGAACCTAATTGAAAACGAATTCCTACGATGGCACGGTAATAATCAGACAGATAGGATATTCCAGTTATTTTCATAATAACCTTGTAACCTCCAACTAAAGTCACCTAAGTGATACAGTATGTCTTATCTAAATATTTTCTCTACCCACTCTTACAAATAACTCAAAGCCTGTTCTCCAGCGAGCTTGGGTGGGCAGACAGTATGTCTGTTTGTAATCATATCAGGGTTCTGTTACAGATGGGCTCTGTCACCTGATCAGAACAATCAGGAGTTTTGTTCAGGTCTTACAGTCGTTATTCAGTTTATAAGAGGACACAGTAAGACATTGTGTGACGAGGGAAAGAGTCTGAAGTTGTTTCGTGACGTCACAGGTATAAAAACCTCCACTAATGAAAGGCTTTAAAAAGATGCAAGATATGTGACGTCACAACACAAGCGACAATGGCGGCTCCAAAAATCATGATATTTGTGAGTAATATTTTGGTACCTCTACCTACAATAGCTGTGAAGAGTCGTCGGATAAATGACCACATTTCTGAATGATGGAGGTATCAAATACATTCGTGATGCCTGTTACTTCATTGAAGAACTACCTAGGGATGGTAAGGTAAAGCACACTTTCTTAGTAGGAAAAGTAAAAGGGAAAAGGGGAGAGGTAGACCGAGAAGGACGTACATAGACCAAGTCAAAAAAAAAGATTTACGTCATTTCGTACCAAGAGGTCAAAATGATGACCGAAGACAGAAAATGCTGCACGGAAAAGAGCTTTGCTCTTAAGTGCCGAAGAATAGAATGATGGCTCAGTGGTAGTGACGTCAGCTTGCGATCCGTAGGACGTGGGTTCGAATCCTACAATGAGCTTGAGCTTTCGGTGAAGGAAAACATCGTGATGAAACCATAGCTTGGTGGTAGGGTATTTTCTAGTACTCGCCTGGCTAGCTACCACCCTCTTGTTAAGAATCTGTTGCCAAGCACCTAACGGTGTGTTCCGGCAGCCTCACTTGAGAGCCAATTCCCAGTCCAGGTGTAGCGTGGCGCCAACTTCGACCACATCGTCACTTAACATCAGGTGACTTGTGGTCAAATGCTACCCTGTAAATAGTAAATAAAATAAAAAAATAGAATGTGTTTGCAAAACTCGAAAACATTCGATGAATTTTAAATAGTTTCTCAAAATCTTGGTACCTACAGTTTTTATTTTAAAGTTTACGCTTGACGTTAGGAAGCAAGTCGAAAAGAATCGAGCTATGATTTGGTAAACTTTCTATCAAGAAGTATGTAATAAAAATGGGTCTGCATTATCCTTACTCCTTACTTATATATAAATGCGAAAGTAACTCTGTCTGTCTGTCTGTTACGCTTTCACGCCTAAACTACTGAACCGATTTAAATGAAATTTGGTACGGAGATAGTTTGAACCCTGGGGAAAGACATAGGATACTTTTTATCGCGATAAACTGTAGCCCACGCGGGTGAAACCGCGGGGAACAGCTAGTAATACATAATATGTTTATTATAGTAACAATAGCTGACACACATCACCATCAGAGACACGTATTGTATATATTTATTGTACAGTTCGTCGTAACAAATCCTTCACTATTTTATTGCAGTGATATTTATAAAACAGACGGCAAGACAATAGGAACAAGATATGCATAAACAGATTGGAAATGTTTTATGTTTAGAGTAGATCTCCAATTTTTCAGTCGGTTCACTGTTGTTTAAATTGTTACTGTCTTCAGTTTCATGACATGATGGCCCACCCTGCGGCTTCGCAATATTTGACACCCTATACATTTCCAATATTGTATAAAAATAACGAGTACCTAATGGTTTTCAGATATTTAATATATTTTACTAACGTAGTTAACTTTGACTACGGATCAAAAATATAGCTCTTATGCCCGAAATCAATAATATAATCGAACCTGATCCGTTATCCGCGGTTTTGGATCGATATGTCATGTCATAATATGTCATTTTAGTACTAGGGCTTGACATATTATGTACTCCTAAAATGACAACCGCGGTCCTACGGATCGCAAGCCGACGTCATCATCGCTTTTAAAGGAGCTGCCATCGGAGTCAGTTTTTAATCGACAGCTATTATTAATCTACCCCATCGAGCTTACAGATAAAGGGGCAGTGACAATAGATGGCCGTGATATTATTAGCTGCCGGGACCCCGGGATGCTAGGGGCAGATGTTGCTCGCACCTGGCGTTTAGCAACTGCTCCACGTTTGTTGTAATTCGTCACCTGCCGTTGTTTGTATGAGGATTTGCGCAGCCAAGTTATCGAATCGCAGTCTAAATGCTTAAGTTTGCTCTAGATTAAATCAATGAAAAATGATTATTTAAAATTATTGTAATAATTGTGAGCTAATCCTATCCTACTAATATTATAAACGTGAAAGTTTGTGAGTATGGATGGATGGATGGATGGATGTTTGTTACTCTTTCACGCAAATGCTACTGAGCGGATCTGAATGAAATTTGGAATGGAGAGCGCTTATACCCTGGATTAACACATAAGCTACTTTTTATTCCGGAAAAGGTTCCTGTGGGATAACGGGAAGACGCGGGTGAAACCGCGGGGCGCGACTAGTGAATAATATAAATAAATAATGATATTTAATGACACATACAAACATACTGGACAAATATAAAAAAACGTAAGTATTTGTTCTGTGTCTGAGAGTGTTTCTGATACTACAGGGAAACCTAGTTATGGGTCAGCTGATCAGCTCATAGCTCGCTTGTGTAGGCGTTTTTTTCTTTGCATTCCTAGTTCGTTTATAATCCCGGTTTTAAAGTTAGTAAAATTTGTACATTTAAAGACTATAATACTTTTGAACTACAATTTCATAGCGTCCCGCAACATAAGTACAAAAACAAAATAAAAATCTCATATGTACAGGTGGCAAGAGGTAGTGGTGCCTACGCCGACATTCATAATTCACGTACAGTCAGCAACATAAGTAGCTGATCATACTAGATTTCCTAAATGCGTTTTAGATCACTCTGACCACAACATAACACACCTGATTTTAAGTGATGATGTGGTCAAAGGTTGGTGTTTAAGATGATGCCAGTAATCGGAAAATGTGTTAATGTTGAGCTACTTTTGTCGTTGACTGTACCTACACCTCCGTGCACGTGACTGAATAGCGTGCATACACAATGCAAGTGCAACCGCGCATTACCATTTACCATCGTGCGTGGTGAACGGCAATGACCCGCACGGAACCCGCAATCACGACGAGCGACGTCGCGCTGTCGAAAGGATGTCATTAGTCAACCATAAGGCATTACGTCGTGATGTAAACAATCATTACGGACATTGCTAGTTGCTATTACATAGCTTTAGCCCGAACGGTTTAGACGTGCGACTTACAAGACGCCGACACCGAGTTCGAATCCTCTCGGCCCCGCACCTATGACTTAATAAGTTATGTGCGGATTTGCCATCGCTCAAAACGGTGAAGGAAAACATCGTGAGGAAACCGGCATGTCCAAGAACTGCAACATTCAAGGGCATGCGACATCTACCAACCCGCACTGGGCCAGCGTGGTAGATTACAGCCCATACTCTCTCTCTCTCTGAGAGAAGGCCGGAGTCCCAGCAGTGGGAACGTGAAAGGCTTTATATATCACTAATCATGTACAGATTAACGCATTTACACTAAAAACACGCATTTTAAAATCTCATGTGAGATTTTGATTGGGAGGGGGAGGAACGAGTGTAATCTAACGGAATCTCATCAAAGGGAGAGGATCGAAAAATCACCAAAATCAAATGTGAGCCGATCCGGGAGCCATAGTTGGTTAGTTGTAACCTTGTCATTATCACGACTAGGTCTTCGACCTCTTGGATTTTGCGGATCCTCCACGTGCCAGCAATAGTCTGCTTGTTTGCCACTTTTTACGACGATTTTTTTTAAACCTCTTCTAAAGGTCATTGCCATCTATTTAATCCAAGTATTCATTACAGTTCGGAGACTAATCCTCATACAATCATAAGCTCTGTCTACCTAGCAATCTTGAACAATCGACGCTGGGAACAAAAACAGAACCAATAAACATGTTATGGAATATTGTAGAAAAAAATGTACTGATTGTTCAGACAGTTCTGTATAAAATTAGATGTTTCTGATCATTATTATCATGAGAAAACATAAAACTAACTAACTGAGATGGCGCAACGACCCAAAGTGAGTCTTCCCCCCCCCCCCTCGGATAATAAAAGACATCACCTCCTGCCAGTCCTCCACCTGGAGTGAGCGCAAATCCTTCGTGACTTCGTCTTTCCAGCGATACCTGGGACGGCCGACAGGGCGACGGCCACTCGGCCGTCCTTTGACCGCACGATCCTCCCGCATTCTTTCAACATGGCCAGCGAAGTCAGCGAGATTAAAGAAAACATGCAAACGACAAATGTTGGATAAGAAAGTCGTTCTTAAAACGATGGTTTGTAGAGCGTTAAAAGTAGGTAGACGAAAGAAACTATAAAAACATAGCATTGCACTTTCGCTATCAAACTAAACACAGTGGTAGTGACGTCGACTTGCATCGTCAGTTCATATCCTACAATGAGCTTTCGGTGAAGGAAAACGTGATGAGACGATATCTTGGTGGTAAGACATTGGTGTCGATTCGGTTTTTCATTCTCTGAAACTAAACTAAGTTTTACAGGTGTAATACTATTGCTGTCTTTTTCTAACCACTGAAGTAAAAAAGGACAGCATTACTTTTAGACCTGTCAAGCTTATTTTGTTTTAGAGAATGCAAAACCGAATCGATACCATAATCTAGGCTCGCCTGGCTAGCTACCTCATTACATAACGCAAGTATGCAACAACAAAAGGAACCCTAAAAAGATGTCTTCGAATAAACTGACCTCAAAAATCATGTGGTAAAACTACTGGAGTGTCTGCCAGATGTGCCTACCTCCAGGTTTTTGCGCATTATCGACGTTAATGATAGAACATGCGCCGATTACATGAATCTTTAAAAACTTAGAAATAAGGTTCTATTTGAATGTGGAGGTATGAAGACGGAAGTGAGCTTCGAACCCTTTTCAAAGATGGCAACCGACTTTAAGGCTGTTCTTACACAAGGTTACTTTACTGCTATGTCGCGTATCGATTACGCACGATGGCTGCGTAAACTTTGTATGGCAGTAAAGGACCAGCTAGCAGGAACTTTGGTTTAGAAGGCGGCGACCACGCGCGGTACATGTTCCAGCCCAAAGAAGATTTCCCTTTTTGCGAAACAAACTTTTTAACTAATCTGAATTTATCTCTTATATATCCAAAAACAGAAGCTTTATGCGTACAAAGTGGCCAATAAGTATCCAAATATTGAGTTACGTTGCATCGTAGGCGCGCTGCTTGACAAAACGTCTACCGCGAGCGCGTATACGCATTTTTGTAAGAAGAAATATGTATTCTTCATAGACTCGCAAAAACGCGTTTACGCAATTGCCGCCTAAACTTGTAGCAAAAACTCACGCTAGGCCTACAATAGTTAGCACAATAGACATAAGAAGCCTCGTGGAAGAACGACCTAAGATAAGGCAAAAGTCTTATGTTAATAATTCATAGTAATCGCTAAATACATGTACATATTCTAAGTTACTAAACGTGACTAAGCGATGACTAATTACTAATTCTTGCGCGGTCTTTGTGTTCTAAAGCAGATCTTTACAGTTTTCAATTCTAGATTAAACAACTGTATGTTTAGACTTGCGTTTCAAATGTTCATACTTTTGTTGATAATTTGTTACGTGTTACAGTACATTTTTAATTGTGAATAGAGTTTTTCACCATTCTCGATTTCAGAGTTAAAGGATAGATATTCGACTGTATTGTATCTATAGCATATAAGATAAGAATTTATAGTAAACCCATTTATAATTTTTTTCTTCATCATGCTATTACGTTCCTATAATCCACCACGCGGGCCCATAGTGCACGTTGGTGAATATAGGCTAGTGGCCAACCCATTTTATTCTTACTATCGACAAATTTGTAGACTTATCTCCCTTGGGAGGTAGTAGGTACGGCATTTTATAACGGTATACAATTAACAGTAAGTTCTGATCAGTTGTCACCGGATCTCGTCGTGCTACCATGCGCGCGACGAATTACAATTCGCCATGGTTATAAGTTGTATGACCGTCTTAAGATTGAAAGTCGATGAGACAAACTGTTTATGAGAGATCTGAGGTATTAGATGTCTGATAAAAATAACTATACCTACCACAGAGGCCTTAGAAAAAATTGACACCGTGACGATGTGGTAGAAGGTGGCGCCCCAACCATAAGTGTAAACTGGCTCTCAAGTAGGACTGCCAGGACACACCAATAGGTGCTTGGAGACAGATTCTTAACTTGAGGTTCGTAGCTAGCCAGGCGAGCGCTCGAAAAGGCCCACCATGCACCAAGCTTTGGTTTCATTCCCAGTTGCCATAGCAATTCCGCCACTACTGGTGGCAATCAAGAAATAAAATCCCACTTGTCACCAGTGTGCCAAGTATTTCAGTAAGCTTTTAAAAAGTTTTACAAAACTGACATCAACAAAATCCCACACAGAACATACAACACAACCCCTCTCTCCAAAAAATTATGGAAGCCATAACTCTTTATAAACTCCAAGACGTGGACGTTTTTTTACGATGGTGGGCAAGCGGTTCCCACAGGCGCCAGTGCTTGTTCTACTACATTACACTACCGGCCGCATCATCAGGAAGCGTAATGACATAGAACCCCTTTTATAGCTCACTCATTAACAATTCCAAAAAAAAATGCGACTCTTTATAAAACAACCTTAACATAAGAATTAGGTTTTATAACGGGATAATTAATGGTTAAACGAACTTACCTTAAGTGATGTTCGACCATAATTATACTAGACGTTGCATTCGAAGATATTTATTCACTTTGTAGTATCCTATTTATTGCACAGGGCGTTGCACATAATTTTTAGAGCTGTAAAAATAAAAATCAAATCACAAAAATATAAAGTTCACTGTTTCTGAACGATACCTTCCATGTCATAGGCAGTGCTGTCATCTCCGTCATACTTCATTCTTTCAGAGACACTTATCTCGTTTGTTAGTTGTATGGGCTTTAGTAGCTGGGTTCGGGTGGGACTATAAATATCTTCGAATGCAACGTCTAGTATAATTATGGTCGAACATCACTTAAGGTAAGTTCGTTTAACCATTAATTACACTTCGACGTTGCATTCTCGATATTTATTCACTTTGTAGATGTTTAGCGCTTTCACACAAACGAGATAGGCAGGCAGGATTCTAGATAGAAAAATAAAAAGATACATTAACACATATAAACGAAAAAAGTGGAGTGATTATCCACATTATTATGAACCTTACGTTCAACCTAAAACCAATAAGTCAATTGATAATGTAAGCTCAATTACCGTTATTAGCATTCTTGCTTGAATATATTATGAATTACCTTTGTGAATGCAATACTAATAAGCTTCCTGACCATCCTGTTGTTCATTTTATAACATGGACAGAACTCCTTATAACTAGCCGAGGTAGAAGTGTAACGGCTACTATGTGCCGCAAATACCAGTATTTGCACCAAACTATAAATGTAAGTATGTCTAATGTATATGTGACTTGTAGTAGGAGCAATGGATTATCTCTTAGATGTATGAATTAATTTCTTTGATGGAGGTAGCTCTTAGGTGCCATGGCATCTATCTAAAATGATAATACTCTCTCTGGATATATGTTTTCTCTGTGAGGTAAAAAAGTATAACTAGATTAGGCACCAAAGTATTTGTAGGCGAAATCAGTAATTAGTCTATTTCTAGTAAGTGCTTCTAGCCAAATATTGATTTCCATTCGTGCGACTTACTTTAATTTCGCACTCGTTGTATAGTTGACAACGCGAGGAAAGGCACAAACTTTTTGGATATGGAATCAAAAGCTTAACTCTCGTTTGGATAAAATTACTACAAGTGATTGCGTACTAGGATCTCATGTAGATACGTATTTTGAATAGCAAAGTTTAATTCCGTAAACTTCTTTTGTGAATCTTATAATTTGGTCATCTAAATAACACATTTACCTGATATTAAAACAGAAGCCGAACGGCGAGTCTGTACCTGAATGATATTCAGAGACGAGAATTTGAATCCTATTTGAGAAAATAGGAAAAAAATATGGTAATACTTTGAATTATTATTATTATCCCATGTGGCTTTATTCTCGGGTCTTTGCCCGGACCTTTATTAGGCATTGGCGGAGCCGTAGCCAAAGCTAAGAGGCCACGCTAAGGGTGAAGTGTACTATTACAACAATGCTAAAAAGTTATCTGAGTTCTTATTGAAATTATTGATATCCAATTATTATTATTTCTGAAATTATTATTATTATTATTATTATTTAGTCTAAGTTCAAATTATAATTAATTTTGATACCCCTTGGAAATATAACTATGTTTGGTTGATAATACCTTCGAAACCAGGATATAATGCTACCAGAGAGGGTGAAATGGATCAATCTTCTTTGGAAAAATAAAAATAATAAGAGTAACTAAAGGCCTTCTTAGGCCTATTAGCTGACCATGACTCCCGTGCAGTGGCTTGATCAAAATAATATTTCTTAAAAATACAGATAAACTAGAATAGAAGGAAGACGTAAAATAAATGAGTTTCCCAATCCAATGAATGCATTGACCATAGGGTCCATAAGGACAGGCTATGCCAAAGGATCTCTTATCCGTAATAATATGTATATACCATCTAAAACATAAATGTGAAAAAAGTGAGACAAGTTTAATATTGTGATTGTATGTTTGGTTGTCAACTTCACATACAAAACAATTGTGGTCTAAATGGGTGCCCAGTTCTGTGAATGAATCTGAAATTTAATGAATTATAAGAAAGTGTATAACATGCATAAGTAAATATAATCATCTGCTTAGTTTTTTAATGATGTAAGTGTTTTTTTTTTTTTTTTTTAATATTATATGCTTCGCACAAATATTCTTGTACATAAACATCAATTTAGGGACTCCAAAAAACAGTTCGTGATTATGATCATGATAGATCACAGGCACCTGGAGCCAGGTCCCATTCAATGTTTTGGTCCTTTATTAATTAATATATATTATTTTGTACGTATATTAAGCTATCTTTGCTTAAGCTAGTGCAAGATATCTCTGAGAGTATATTAGACATCTTCATTAATGCAGACAACAGCGGTACTCTGCCCATGTTTATTCTGTTAATCCTTAGCAAAGCATTGAAGGCCAATGTAAGCTGATTTCAATTCTAATAATAAAGTATGCTAGTTGTGATTGTGTGATCCCAAAACAAAAAACTCACGTTACAAAAAAAAAAAACACCCCGTCCAATAAGGGAGGCACCTATGAAGATTTCTAGAAGGTACTTACCACTGAGTTAAAACATTATTTTTCCCAAGACGACTCTGACTTCGAGTTTGATACATTTCTCATATAAATCATTCGTAATGTTATGCAGTTTGTAATTTTTCTTTCTATACAAAGAAAACTGCAGGGTAGGCTGAGAAAAGTAACCTAAGGTACAAAGGTTAAAAAGGTAAAAAGGTCCTGATTGTCAATCTGCTTAATCTGGAAAAATATTTTGTTTCGTCAGGTATTTTTAAGTTTCTTTTTTGTAAACTTTAAACACATATAATGACTTTTCTGTAAATATGTAGTATTTCAATGCCGAAATGTGTGTGTTTTTTGTTCCAAATCAAAATACATTTTTGCTTGTTTTAACCTTTTGAGAAAGTTTAATGAACCCTCTAAGCAAATTTTAAATTATGGTCATTAATGTGTAGTAAGACATCAAAATAACACACAAGTAACAACAGATATCGGTTTCTAAGATAATTACCAACTGGTACAGAAGCCAATGACAAACCAAAGGATGTCATTGAAAATCGTAGGTTATCTTGAAGTTTTAAATTATGGATAGGAACTTAAAATTATGGTTCCTTGATGTGGACATAATGTATATAAAAAAACCTTACTTGGTAAATATTAGCTGTGTGGATATCTTCCATTTTAAAGTCTTCAGTTGTTATTGTCCTTCATATTCAAAATGAACCTGATGTCTAGAGATGTAGGTAGAACGCCAGCCTTGCTAAACTTTGAATGAAGGCCAGAGCTTTCTCAAATTTTTTCTTTGTAAGAAGTTTAGTTTTTAGCATTTATTTCAATTTTCTATCCAACTGTATATATTTCGTTGTTTTGTTGTTATATAATAAAAGACAAGTGTTTTGTGTTCTTGTTTTTTGTTTATGATTTATGTCCCACAGATATGTCTAGAAAATGACTGGCTTGTTTTAGCCCTTTATAAGGAGTTTATCCCGACTCTTTAAGTTCGTGTATAAGACTGCAGAAAATTCTAAGTTGAACCTTGGTGCCCTCCGTAAGCTAGGTCTTCAGGTATTAGGGTTTCCTTTATCGTGGTTTCTTCTGCCTTTACCATTTACACTAGGATTCTACCCCAACGTTTAGATACCTTATCATAAATCGCCCACCAAATAATTCATCTTTCCGTACTGGATCTATGAATGCATTTTGGCTATAAAAACTCTGGTGCGGCAGACATTGGCTTTTCGCTTGAGCTGGGACATGCTAGCTGCATCTGCAGTATCTGTACCTAGACCTGTCGGAATGAATGTACGGGATCTAACCCGGTTATCATCATCAGAAGACCATTGTCGCGGGTCTGGTGTCGGTGACCTTGGATGATTATGGTCGAGCTTTGTCTGGTCAAGAAGATCCAGCGCCATATCAGGTTTTGTACGTATTCACGCTTCACCTATAGACTATTTGATTCAACCAGCTGCATGTGCAGTATTGAAGATTTTAAAGTCATTGTCCGTACTCACGTTACGCCTCTTGGCTGTATGATTCAACAAGCTGCGTGTGCAGTATTGAAGGTTTTTAAAGTTATTGTACGCACTCGCGTTACTCCTTTAGACTGTATGATTCAATAAACTGCGTGTGCAGTATTGAAGGTTTTTAAAGTCATTGTACGCACTCGCG
The DNA here is from genome assembly GCA_931315375.2 of Opisthograptis luteolata. NCBI lineage: Eukaryota > Metazoa > Arthropoda > Insecta > Lepidoptera > Geometridae > Opisthograptis > Opisthograptis luteolata. Next base: position 1,210,481 of record OV928036.1, read on the forward strand.
TTACTCCTCTAGACTGTATGATTCCATAAACTGCATGAGCAGTATTGAAGGTTTTTAAAGTCATTGTACGCACTCGCGTTACTCCTCTAGACTGTATGATTCCATAAACTGCATGTGCAGTATTGAAGGTTTTTAAAGTCATGGTACGCACTCACGTTACGCCTCCAGACTGTATGATTTAAAGTCATGGTACGCACTCACGTTGCGTCTCTAGACTGTATGATTTAAAGTCATTGTACGCACTCACGTTACGCCTCTAGACTGTATGTCATGGTATGCACTCATGGTACGTACTCACGTTACGTCCTATGACTGTATGATTTAAAGTCATGATACGCACTCATGGTACGCACTCACGTTACATCCTATGACTGTATGATTTAAAGTCATGGTACGCACTCATGGTACGACTCTAGACTATATGATTCAGCAAGCAGCGTGTGCAGTGTTGAAGGTTGCAATACGCCACCGGAGTAACTCATTATCAGCCGAGCATCATGCAAGAAAAAAGAATGGAAAAAATCATGAATTATGTGGGTAGTTAGAAAAGAAAAACTACGCAAAAATCATGAGGAAAAAATATCAGTTATTTTCCAAAGTATGCGCCTTTTCCCTAAAAGGAAGGGACAAAGGCAAATTTACAGATAAAACTAACACACAGTTAATGACCACGAACTAACCTTGATCGTCCGAACTAGTTGGCGAGTTTCGTATCTTGCGTTCCCAACATGTTATTTTTCGTCATTATTTGGACTTATGACGATCTTTTCTCCATAACACTGCTTTCAACTAACTTTTTCACAAAATTTCCAATAAAATAACGAATTTAATCGATAAGTCGAATCTGCGACGCCCGCACATAAAAAAGGAATGAAGTATGACGGAGATGACAGCACTGCCTATGACATGGAAGGTATCGTTCAGAAACAGTGAACTTTATATTTTTGTGATTTGATTTTTATTTTTACAGCTCTAAAAATTATGTGCAACGCCCTGTGCAATAAATAGGATACTACAAAGTGAATAAATATCGAGAATGCAACGTCGAAGTGTAATTACCATGTAAAGCACTAGTCATAGCTCGCGAGGTGATACCGTGAGTTTTGTGTGTCGAGATTTGAATCGAGTTGCGAGTGACTTGTGTGAAAATGGTAATGTCATCGTAAACAAAAAACGTGCGAGGAAGCGGGTAGATAGATACGTCTGCCCGTTATAACATCAACAATCCCACCCGCATAAACTTTTAGTATTCTCGTGATCATGGCGCTTGCAACAGTGCCAAAATATCGAGAACTCAAACAAAAACAAATACATGGTAATTATCCCGTTATAAAACCTAATTCTAATGTTTTTGACCATGGTAGTTTAAAACAGTATATTAACCAATATAATATTCTCTAAAAAAAGAATGTTGTTCGTTGGAAGATTGGCTAATACTAATTTTAAAATTTTTTGTAGCTGTCCGCATAGGGTTTTAAAGGCAAATAAAATTGGACTCGAAACATCGGAAAACTCGAGAAAAACTGAAAGTGTAATTTTCTATGGATTATTAATGCTGCACCACATTAACAGTATATATTTGCAAACCCGGGCGAAGCAGGGTCGTACGAATACAGTCGACAAACAGATTAACATATATTATGCATATCAAGTTCTTGATAATCACGCCCAAAACCGAAGGAAATCCGAGTAGTAATAGGGGGTAATCTTATCCTTAATTCCTTGCTCAAGTTTCTTTATGAACTTACTATCCTGATTCCTGACCTATAATCGAATTGTCTTGCTATCCCAATATGCCCTGCTGGTATCGTCAGTCACCTTCATAAAACGATTCGCTTCCACCTTTACAATGCGAACGGCGAAGGAGTGGAACACCTTGCCAGCGTCTTTGTTTCCCGATAAGTATAATTTGGGATTCTTAAAGTCAAGAGTGAACAGGTATCTTTTAAGCAAGCATGCTCCATCATCGACCTCGTCAAGTCAAGCATTATCATCATTATCATCAGCATGATGAAGTCCACTGCTGAACATAGGCCCGGCTTTGACCGGCTAGCAATATGCATCCATCGGCTCCCTGTGACTCAACAATGTCGTCGGTCCACCTACCAACAGAACGTCTTCCGGTTGGTGGTCGCCACTAGAGAACCTTTCTTCCCCATCGGTTATCGGTTCGTCGAGCAATGTGAATGTGGTAAAGTCAACATGATAGGCACAAACTGAACGACCTTCCACCTTGTAGACTGATCACAAATTACCAGGCCAATATGCCATTGGCACAGATATTGGCCATCGTGAATAAGGACCGGGCCATATGAGGCATGGACGTTTATTTTAATTTAGCGGAATGAGCGACGAAGCGTCCGAACGCCGGCGTAACAGCTATGTAAACAAAACAGCGGCCCGATCGCACTAATAAATTACAGCTGAACCGCTACTGAACCTCAGCCGTTTCTTGACTTTTTGAACATTTCGTATCGCGCTAATGATTTTATCGTAAGTTGAGCCGTAGCGTAATTAGAGTTGGATCGTTCACGCTGTCAAACGAACGGTTTTGCTAAAGTTAGTAAATTACAACTTTTTCACGATCGTTGTGCGGTGCTTTACCACTTTTAGACAAAATTATACAACAAAAACAGCAAAAACTTAGGTAAAATGTATGCGTACATGGATTAATTGGAAAGGGCACATGAATTAGATGTAGCGGCGGCTCGGAACCTTGCGAGGAAGAAAAATACAAGTGCAAAGACTTAGTGCTTTTTATATGAGTGATAGGCAGTTTATAAAATATTATAGACTGTTTAAGGAGTTAACTCGCCAAGTAATAACAGAGTTAACCCCTCATAAGCCACCACGCTTCGTTCTGATGCTTTGTTTATTGAAACCAAGGTAAGGTTATGTTATGATAATTCCGCATTATAGCCATCAAAATCTTACTTTGTCTTTCCCTAATGGTCTGTGAATAAGCGAAATATGGATAGGCTTTACATTATAGCGCTAGCGATAGGCAAAACTTTACATTATGTTTGTACCTACATTGTTTTTTTCATGTTAACAAAATTAAGTTTCTTGACAATAAAATTGTTCTAGGTTTTCGGGCATTCTATGCCACTGGATCATATCAGATGATTGTAGGAGATAGTCAGGAGCATTGTGTGTCACAGGCTGTGTATCAAAAGCCATTCAACAAGTTACAATAGCCATATACATTAATATACAAGTCAATTGTAATAAATAAAGCCTTCCCATTTAAACAATGTAAGAGGGAACATGATAAATGAGAATAAGTGCATAAATCAACTAATTTAATTACAAAGAATACATAATAAACATGTAGGTATACCTACTAATATAAAATTACATTGCTTTGATTCACAAACCACCAAAGTAGTTCCAAGTAATGCGGGCTATAAATCCTCTTACTATTAAAAGAAACTCATTGGTATGTGCCTAATTATGTGGTCCACTAGATCACCTACCTTAGGCTAGGCTATAATGTTGTGATTATTTACTAGGAACAATGCCAGAAACAAAAAAACAATTTTCTTTTTTGTTTTTTAGAATGTTTAAAACGCCTGGATTACTGCATTGTATCGATGGGGTGTGTGTTCTGCTAAGAACATCGAACGGTATTTTAATAGAAAAAGGATTCCATTCCCTTAATATTCTGATAGTAAGTACCTAGTGTATTATATTTTACACTTGCCAATTGGTCATGTTATGGGAACAACCCTTGTAATTCCTACCCTTTTCTTTCAGATATATGCCACAAATTTAAATATATTATGAGTGCATGTTACCCTGGGTCTACACATGACAGGGTTGTGTGGTCCAACCATCCAATGAATGGTTATCTTGAACGGCTTCACACCGTCACTGCAGATGATTTGTATATTTTGGGTATGTACAAACTAATCTAGATTTTATGTTCTTACTGGTTCTTTACTGGGCAAGCGTGCTACACCTTTGACCACATCATCACTTTCCATCGGGTGAGATTATGGTCAAACGCTAGCCTAGCCTCTGTTGTAAAAAAAACTATGTGATGTGTTAGTATTTTCTTGAGATTAATTTATTTATGTTCTTGTTATTTTAGGATATCTATTGAGGAGTTGAGACCCACAATTAGGACACCTATCTCAGTCTGAGATCCAGGCTGAGGGCTATCATTATCAAGATAGATGATAGACACTTGAAAACTAGAAATGTTGCTGAACATTGTTGAAGTGTTTAAAGCTTGTTTCAGGTATAATTTAATTGTGCAATAAACAAAACATAGCACTTTATATAATAATAAATGAATTTTAGGTTATATATTCAAATTAATAAAAGTGTTGTAATAAAGGTATTTCATTGCCGGTGCTTGTTGGTAGACATGATGTTACATTATTCACTGATAGCAGTGCAAAGTATTGTGTCATTTCATTAGATTAACTACTAGGTTTATCCCTTTCATTTTTCTTGTAATTTAATATTGTGTTAAGTTAATATTATGACTAATGTGTGAATATTTGAAGAGGAATTTCAGTGAAGCAAGATAAAATACTTAAGGTATAATAAAAAATACTTTACATAAAACATGTTTTTATTCTGAGATAATATAATATAGTTATAACTATTTTTCATCTTCCGACTTCACAGGATGACTTGGGGTTGTGTGGGCCTTGCGGTGGTTGACAATAGGTACTGAAACAACAGATAACAGATAGTGAGTTCCATGAGTATCAATATTTGAAAGGCAGCTTTATGATAGGAAGGATACTGCTGGTTATTTTACTACATAATTTATGTAGGTACAGTCAACAACAAAAGTTGCTGAACAATCACACTTTTTTTCTATTATCCACATCATCTTAGACACCAATTTTTGACCTCATCATCACCTTAAATCAGGTGTGTTATGTTGTGGTCAAAATGATACGATATAAAATGTAAAAAAAAACAATAATAATTACTGATTTGAAATACATTTGGAAAATCGAGAACGATCAGCTACTTTTGTCGCTGACTGTACACTAAAACAATAATAAATTTGAGCATCATCATAGAGCTGTGTGCGCTGTGTTTGTAGTGCTAGGGTTAGCTACCACCTACAAGTTCAAAGAAAAATCAGTCGCCAGCCTCTGTTTTCAAAGGTTAGGCCCATTTAGGCCATCATTAATCGTGAGCTGCGGTCAAACTATGTAATATAAAAAGATATGACAGCTTGGACATTTGTTTATACAGCTTCTGCCTGCATTTCATAACTGCGGAGGATCATCACCCTTACAATGTAGTTGTGCAAGGTACTGTCTGTCTATCCTTAGGCTTTCTCATCCATGTCAGACTGTTTTTGTGGACGACATTTACATTATGAGAATTGGTTTAATAAAGTAAAGTATTATGTACACATAAAAATTTTACTATGACAAATATACTTACATCATAATTTGAGGTAAATTGATTCTGTTTCACATCAAGCAGAAGGCCAATATCTAAGTAGTACAGTAGGGATATTGCTGGGTCCAAGCTGGGCTAGCATTTACGTTCATCATTTTTCCCTGGCTCTGCATTTATGGTCTTCCACATATGCAACAATATTTTCTTTGCATCTATGCAAGTTACTGTTACTGTGTTGCTGTTACTTCTGAGTAACTAGGTAAATAGTACCTTCGCCCATTCTTTCCCTCTTCTGGCAGGACCTTCCGCATTGATATGGCCCTCGGCGCATGCTTGCCATATTCGTGCCGCAACTGCAAGAGCCTCTTTGGACCGTACCCGTCCCAGAGCAAGGTGGCGGTGGCTTCCCAGGAATTCTATCAGTAGCAGCTATGCATCAGCAGCGCTCTTCCATTTCCAATGTGTTCACAATCACAAATAGGTGAAATACTGTGCCTATTATGCATAAAATAGGTCAGTATCGGCACAAAAATATACTTCATCACAGCACCAACCAAATACTTGATGCGGAAGTTCAATAACTCGGTTTTTAATAGTTAAAATACTTGTAAAAGTAGGAAAAACTTTCCTCGAACTATTATTATTTTACATGAGTCAACGAAATGTCGCGCTGTCATCTCAGCATCTGTCAAAACTAGAGTAGTGAAAGTCAAATTTTCTGTGCAATTAGTCGATTATAGCAGTCTAATAGCACAAATATTTGCTAATATGTCTCATCTCTAACAACGATCGCTGAAGCGCTACGGTCCAGTTACGGTGCATCTCAAGTTGGCGTTTAAACATTAACGCAATACCGAATTCCATATTAGCTGGAACGGAATTGAACCCCATGCGCACCGTAACTACAGCTAGACCTGAGACGTTCGTAGTTGTTTAAAATTAGCGCGATCGGGCCGCAGAATAATAAGATAAGAATCATTGTTATGGGAATTTCCTGGCTTACAACAATACAATACTGCTAAACAATTTTTTTTAAAATAAAACAAGTTCCGTGAGGTTTTTGATCCAAAATGATTCAGAAAATTCCGCGTATTTGGTGGGGGAAGTCTGAAGGACTCGTCATGTCCTGGGTCGCGGAATGAGTCACACTTGCATCATGCGTTACCAGTTGATAGTGGTTTATAATCATTTATATGCAAATATCGTCGTATGTCTTAATAAGGAGAGGTATACTCACAGACCGAGCGACGACCTGCGGAAGACGACCGGAAGAACTAATTTGCAAATGTGTTTTATAAAATACTAGCAGCGAAACCCGGGTTAAAATACATCGCATGCTTAATGGTATAAAAAATTTAAAAGGATTCTAGAACTTTCTAGACCATTCCAGAAATGTTGTGATCTTTTCAGAAGTCCTCATGCGTTAGAAAAGGACAGAAATATATGTTTTAACATTTTCGCCACCCACAACCACCCCCTTCCACCCACCGAGACCAAACTCCCTTACTACCACCTGGAGACCAAGGGGTATTTATAACCCCAACGGGAAGTTGATTGGGGTTGGTGGTGATTGGGAAAACTGTGAATTTACATAGTAACAAAGCATTATATATACTCGTATATATTAGATTGAATAATGAGGCTAAAATAATAAAACATCACAAAAACGTTTTTTTATTTTATTGAATAAATTGGCAAACAAGCAGACTGTCCGCCCGATGGTAAGCGTTTTCTATAGACATTTGCGTCTTCTACAGACATTTGCAATTTCAGGGTCTAAATCGAATCATGTCTAGACTTTAATAAAATTGGAACTGCAATAAAAGTATTTTATTATGATGTATTATGGTAAAGTCTAGACCAGACGAATAGCTTGGATTTTCCTACTTCTTTAGATTTTAATTGCGGCAAATTAGCATTTACTAGTCATAAATAAACATCAGCCTGTAATTTTGCTTTATAGTGTGGTATTCAAATTAATTTGAAGACATACATACAGATCTTGTCAAAGAATTTGTTTGTAGACATTTTCATTGTTAACATCGGTAAACATTATGAACATTGTGAAATCGTAACTTGTTGGTACGGCATTCTCTAGTGCTCCTCTGGCTGCCACATTTGCCGTTGAGCACCTATCGGTATGTTCCGGCAGTCTCGCTTCAGGGCTAGATCCCATCCCCTTTCGATCATATCGTCGCATGACATCAGGTGACTTGTGGTCAAACGCTACCCTGTCTTCTTCTTACCCTGATTCCATCTTTTTGTGGTCGGCGAAGTATGTACTGTTCTACCAATCTCCCCTATCAGCTGTCATCGCTTCATTCACCCCCCTTTCATTCATATCGATCATTACATAACCCATCCATTTATTATCGATTTATGCGATTTATTTCCTCCTTTCTCCCGCATACTTGCAAAATGTGGAATGAGCTTCCCCCACAAGTCTTTCCGCTGTGCTACAGATTGCAATCCTTCAAGATGGGTGTGAAAAGAGTTCTTAAAGGTCGGCAACGCATCGGCAACTCCCCTGGTGTTGCAGATGTCCATAGGCGACGGTGACCGCTTTCCATCAGGCGGGCCGTCAGATTGTTTGCAAATCTATTACATAAAAAAAAACTTTTCTTTGGTCTTCCTCTTCCCTTCTATCCATTAACATGTTTTAATCCCAGTCAAAACTATTATAAGTTAAAAAAAAGTGTACAAAAGGGCAGTAATGTTTACACCCAAAAGGTAGTAAAAGTCCCATATATGTACATTGTACATATATCGAGAACCAAACCTGCACCTGTTCTCCCACATCCCTCACATCCGCCAGATGAAAGGAAGTGGTTACGGCGGTAAAGTACACATTCTAACCGCAGACACATTTAAACGGGATAAACTTCTGAGCGATGGTGGCCGATCGGTAACGCGTGCGCGTCCGAGTTCGAATCCTCTCGGCCCCGCACCTATGACTTAATAAGTTATTTGTGTAGATTTACAATTTTAGTGAACTTGCTCCAATTCAATCAATTAGTAATAAGAATAAAATTGTCAATGTGTGTGTGCGCCAAAAAAATTACCTGCCGGGCGTTTCTTGCCTGTTCTTTTGCCGGCGTAAGGAGGTTGAAACAGGCGTAGCTAGTTTTAAGTTTGACGTTTTAAAGTGATCACAATGTATCCTATTGAATAAAGTACTATTGACTATTGCTCAAAACGGTGAAGGAAAACATCGTGAACTCCATGTCCAAAAACCACTGCATTCAAGGGCATGCGACATCTACCAACCCACACTGGGCCCGCATGGTCGATTACGGCTCATACTCGCACTCTCAGACAAGGCCAGGATCCCAGCAGTGGGAACGTAATATGCTGATGGCGATGAAACGAGCTATGTTTCGCAATAATTGCCTAGAATATTCTTTTTTTTTATTTTTTTACCGGTTTCTGCTTATTGTCATAAGGTCTCAGTCGCCTGCAGAATGTGCTTACTTGGACCATAGCCTTAGCATAATATGATCTTTATCGATTGATATCTTAGTTCTCTACAGATTTACATCATCTGTAGCCATGATTACGACTGCATGACGTAACTCGGAAGCAATACAACATTTACTTAGAAAGCAAAATCTAAAACAATCAGCAATGATATGCCCAATTGTAATTGCCTTCTTAAGTGCCTATTAAAATATGTACATAGCATAGCAATCACGCATACCAGAAATACCAATAGCTCGTAATATTGCGTAATTCAACCTCGAGCAGTATTAAAACCGGACTTGGGATGTGCTTACCGCAAAAACTTAAACTTTCATCGCCTCTTACTATTGTAGCATCTTCTGACCATACATAGTAGGCGGTTAATGTATGAAAAAGTTACTAGGAAAGTCGAGACAGGTGACGCAATGTAACTTTGAAACAGTTACGTAGCTTACGAGATCGAGTACGGGATATTTCAATTGCAGTGACATCGGATTGTGACCCGTACTTAGCTAAAGATTTCGGTGAAGGACAATATCATGATGAAAGCTAGGGTACTAAATCGTGCTCGCCAGGCTAGCTAAGCTACAACCCTCAAGTTGAGAATGTGTCTGTCACCAAGCCCCGCGGTTTCACCCACGTAGATTAAAGTATCCTATGTCTTTTTCCAGTGTTTCAACTATATCTATGCCGAATTTCATCAAGATCTGTAGAGCTGTTTAGGAGTGAAAGGTGACAGACAGTTAATTTTGTGTTTTCTGCTGTCAGAAAATTTCATCTCGTACAATTAATAATGACTTTTGGACGTTCACGACGCCATCAACCACGTCTTTATCTCGTCGCAAGTATGCTTCTAATTGCTTCTCTACATAATGCCTTTTTTCACCAACCTCTTTCACTGTCTTTGAGTTACATTGCGCAGGCGGTACAAAGTATTGCGTAAGCAAGGAATGTACGGCCAATGACCGTTCACAAAAAGTTACCTCGGTTGATTGTCGTCCAACTGATTTGATCTGATGTCACGACTGTTTTTTTTTTTGTTGTTAGAGAACCGATGTGGCAAGATTACGTGGTGACAAAAGATTTGTAAGTTTTGATTGTCTGCAAGCGTTTTACAGAAAGATAGACTTTAGAAATAAAATGTAGTAACTAATTAGTCTCATCAAGGATTGCGTGTAGGAGGAGAAATCAATTCTCAGCTGAAGGTGATGAATGAAAAGGATAGTAGAGAGGTGAGAAAATAAAAACCTAGGAGAAAGGTGGAAATATAAAAGACAAGGAGAAAAGTAGAAATACAAAAGACAAGAAGATAGGTGGGCAAACAAAAGTCTAGGAGAAGAATGGTAGGGAAATTAAAGGTTAGGACGTTTGGAGGCAGATGTGAAAATAAAAGGCTAGCAGCCAGATGCAAGAAGTAATAATAAAATCTACCGAATACACAATTGAAATAGGAACAATCACAGTTTATAGCGATAAGATTAAGCGGCATAACAGCCATTGTTAATTACAGCTTTAATAGCAATGTTGAAATTACAGTGCCGCATATTAAATCACCAATCACAACCTACTTTTCATACCTGACATAAGGGAACAACGCGATTAGCCACAACGTAGATAAGAAACCGACAATGATGAATAGGTATAATCATCTAAGTTCTTGTGAGCGATCTTAATAACTAGATAATGTTGCAGATGCTAGATAATTTGGCCTGCAGATGTGTCTATAGATTACCTATAATTATACTCTAAGCATCTATAAAAGAACCGTTATGGTAAAGAGGTAAATATATGTATCAAAGGTCGATGGTCCAATATATTCTACTGTTGTGTGTGTTTAATACGATATTTCCAATAACATATGACACTCAGACAACAGTGGAAGAAGTTTATAAATAGAAGCAGTATTAAAATTCTTCTTCTTGGCCCTGATCCTATCTATTTGTGGTCGGCGCAGCATGTACTCTTCTTCCACTCTCCCCTATCGGCCGTGATCGTTTCATTCACCCCCCTTTCATTCATATCGATCCTTACACAATCCATCCATCTTTTCCCTTCTATCCAGCAATAATAATAATTGACACTATTGACAGGTAATAATAAACCTCACAATATCTGTAGCTGGAAATATAAGCATATCAGATCGCTGTTCTTCTTGCAACTAGGTGATTTCCTGCAACTAGGCGACGTTCTTATCGGTCATAAAGAAAAGCTGTTTACTGCTATAACCATAACAGAGACTGCACATACAGCACCTAATTATAGGCCAATAGGGGTCAATTCAACAAAGCTGCAGAGTTCTTAGGTTCGTGTAGCATTAGAATGCGAAGTGGAACCGAGCATCAAACGCAAGAATGTGGGTATAATGGAAGCAAAGCACGACCACGCCGCCGCCGCGGCGCCGCTGTGATTCCCAGAGGTGTTGGGCTTAGAATATCAATATTGGTCAGAAGCGGGTTTCTGGGTAATGTTTTGGATCATAAAATTACAAAGACATTGTAATGCAGTTTGTATATAAAAAGTTCAATGATGATCTTGAGCTTTCGGTGAAGGAAAATATTGCGAACAGAATGGAGCTTATACGCTGGTTAAAATAATAGGATTCTATTTATCCTGGAAAAAGATTTCTGTGGCATCACTGTGGGAAAACTGTAGGAAGAACCGCAAGGCACCGCTAGTAGGATAATAGTAACTCATCATGATCGTATAAGTCCATTCCTACCTTCCATGTTTGATGTCCTTTGCCTTGATCGATAAAAGAGGTATTACAAGTAAAACTTACCTTCTCGTACGCGAACAGGTACCCGATGATGGCATCTTTCTTTTTCTCCTTCTCTTCAGGTTCGCAGATGCCTAAGTTCAGCCCCATGACGATGGTCTTCATGAGACCGCCTTCGCAGGCGTCCCAGAGCAACTTGGGCGTGTAGCACATCATGGCCTGGGGGAAATTGACAAATGAAATTTGGTTTCGAGAATTTTTTGATAACCCTCAACATCGTGATGACTGATGACGTCATAGCTTGATGCACGCCTGGCTAGCAACCCCTCATTTTAAGAATCTATTGCCAAGCACCTATCGGTGTTCCGGCAGCCCCACTTGAGAGCCAGTTCGCAATCCACATTCGACCACACCGTCACTTAACATCCGGTAACTTGTAATCAAACGAATGAGTAAAAAAACGACTTGTTTAAAGCCAGTTTTTATTGAACGTAGAACCTAAACGTATAGAGATATTAAATTAAATACGTGAATTGTACGACCCAAATTCCAAGGTACAATTAATCATTTTCGTTGCGCAATATGACAACAAGAATTAGGTCTTTGACCACCAGGTGACTTCCACCAAGTTCAATGCCACCTGCCACATCATCTGGTTATTAATCGGAGTCATTTTCACATTTAACTGTGTCACGATTTGCATGGTAGGAAAACGGAATGTCTTTGACCGAGATAAGACCGAATACCCACAGTTCATTAGTATGAATGCAGCATCATTAGAAAACACTTTACCAGTTTTAACGATTTTATTGGCATTTAAGTATGTTAGAGAGACATGTCATTTGTAATAATATGTTAATCCAATATAAGCATTGTAGCAAATGGTTAATAGCTGTTTAATGTGGAGTTGAATGGGAGAGGCTGATATATGTCTAGCAGTGGAAGTCCTCTGGCTGGCGATGATTATGATTGGAGCATTTGGATGGTAGTCGCGACTATCGTCAGTTTCGTTAAACTCTACATTCCTCAAGTCTTTTATTGCGCCAACTTTAACATTTGTCAAATCCTTACTTGGCCAAATTCAAATTCTACATTCATCAAGTTAGTATTTGGTTAAATTTTACGATCGCCGATATTCGCTTATGGTCAAGTTAGCTGTATTTAAACGAAAGTAATCATTAAGAAGTAATTTTGGTGAATGAAGGAGTACCTACTTAGGTATTCCAGATTGCCTGTGCTGTAACATAAATGTGTGGTATTGCTACAGCGATGCGCTTTCGGTGACAAAAGACTGATTTGTTCAACTATGTCATTGCATTTGTAATGGTTACTCTGGTCTTCAATCAGACCAAAGCAAGTAAAATCAGAGAAAAGAAAAAAGTTCTCGTAGAATGGATCGTTTGGAAAGTCATTGTGCCAAATGCTTTGACCAACATGGCTAGAAACAAAGACTCAGCACATAGACGCAGAGTTGAGCCTAGAAAGGTCAGACTCTTAAAAGGCGAGAGTAAAACCGATAAGAACACCCTTTTAGGAGTAATTAGAGCAAATAACACTAGTTATAAAACAATGTGATCCTTGACCATCACCTTCAGTAGGTCAACTTCCATAAGTGATACAAGGCAAAACGGTGTAAGCCCTGAGTCATTATTCTGTTTAGCACCGTTAGAAAGACACAGACAGACGACCCAAATTCTATGAGAATATGACATGGTGAGGTGGTTTACTGTGATTTCGCTTTTGATATGATTATGACTCAGTATAGATATAAAACATAACGATTACATACATTACTATTCAAAATAGAGTTGGGAACCAGCTCTCAAGTGGGGCTGTCGGAACACACTGATAGGTCCTTGGCGACAGTTTCTTAACTCGAGGATGGTAGCTCTGTAGCAAGCCAGGTGAGCACTTGAAAATGCCCTACCTCCAAGTTATGGTTTCATCACGACATTTTCTCCGAAAGCTCAAGCTCATTGTTGGATTCGAGCCCACGACTATTGCGCGATCTCAAACAAACATATTTACCACATCCATTTGACAATTTTCAAGAAGAATTGAAGTAGTTTTCAAAGTTACAATAGAAAATATAGTGTTACAAGGCTTTGCATCATCTTTTTCATCACATTTTGCGGTAGTTGCGTGACCGATTGTCGAATCCATCGCTTGACCGAAATTTTGGGTGAAACGTCATAACTGCGTGATTCGTTAGATCTTACGGGGAACCGTTTTGCCGCAGGTCACCTGAAGTTAAGTAACGATGTGGTCGAAGGTGGCGCCTTACCACTGAAGTGAACTTAAGGGAACTGGCTCTTAAGTAAGGCTGCCGGAACACAGCGATAAGTGCTAGAGGGCAGGGTATGGTTGTTAACCAGGCGAAGACTAGAAAATGGCTGACCACTAAGCTAAGGCTTCATCGCGAAGTTTCCCTTTATCTAAAACATAACCTCATTGTAGTATTTGAACTCGTTTCCACCACCCATCCATACCCATCGCAAGTCAATGCCACTGACACTGAAATGGGCTATTTGGTGCCAATACTTTACTTAAACACACTGTTCGGCCAGGCTTGTAGCTGGGTCATATCCTCTCATCATCATTAATGTTTTGAGACATTTAATACTTGACACTGGCTAAATACACAAATCGCGTAAAGCCAAAAATATGCGAATAGATGTTATCGCTTCCCCTTGCCTATGCCAACAGAGTCAACAACAATAAGCCCAAATGTGATCATTAGATCTGTTTAACACGTCTGGCGTGACCGTTACACCACTGAACCCATCGCACGGTTGTACAGCGACCTAAATTCACGGGAAACGTCACCGCGCGTGATTGTCTACGATTTAAGAGTTACACGTTTACGATTGATCAATAAATAACGTGACTGTGGATTTTGTAGTGATGACTACACTGTGCAGAATGGTAGTGATAAAAAGGCAGATAAATATGAAATGGGCATGAAATAAAGACGAAGTTTAGAACGTTCTCCAGATAGGTGGAGCGATGATATACGCAAAATAGCTGGCAGCGGTTGGATGAGAGGAGGCGAAGATCAGACTCAGTGGTGTGTTTTGGAAGAGGCTTATGTCCAGCAGTGGTCTGAAACAGGCTGATTATGATTATGATGAGGGTCTTTTACCCTGGAATTGAAACCGGTTATGTGGTGCCTGAATTTGATGCTCGTATACGTGAAATGAAAAAGAGTTCTTGAGAACTAGACAGCATAGCAGAGCGAATCAAAAACATCCCGCGCCATTAATTTACTTGCGTCTCGACACAAAACGCTGGTCTGACATAACCGTTAGAGCCACACACAAATGCCACAATCGAATCGTATGACGGTTCGGCCCAAATTCAAAGGTCGACTTGTCATAGATCGTTTTACTACTGATCAATATTTTGTGCACGTTTTTATTTTGAGGACTCTAGTAACCATTGGAACGACCTTGTAACATTTTGTGGGAAAACCCACTGAGGATTACTGACAGGGCCGTAAGGATTAATCCATTCTTCAACGACGACGTTTCTAATCGTCTCGTAAAGATCAGTTCGATTTACACAAACCAGAGATTGATTTGTACAGAGGGGAGGAAGCTTACTATACCCATTAGTTGGTTGGAGAACTAGCGATGGATGAAGATTAAGCTGTGGCAAGTTGAATGACCGCGGTAATAGCCACTGGTGGACGTGCGGTGCGACACGTGTGTGTTCAAAAATATTTAATATTTGCTGCTAATATATAAAGAGTGGCATTCTCAGGCGAGCTCTAAGCGGAACCTATTTCCATTCCGAATTTCACTCAAATCCGTTGATGTTCAGAGTGAAGAAGTAAAACAAACATAATAATAATCAGTCATTCACTTACTCACTCACTAACTTTTGCATAATATATTAATTATTTATTATAATAGGTATCAGTGTGATTCGAAACAATGATATTATTTTTACTTCCGCCCGCCCGTTCCTTACGTTACTTCCGTTGCTTGTGGTCGTTGAAAATTTTCCTCATGATAAGATAACGTATCCTACTGAAACCTAAACTTTAAGTAGCATTCATAAAAAAAGTAATACCAGTCACTTTCGGGAAGTTAAACATCGCGAAGAAAGCATAGCTTGATGGTAGGCCATTTTCCAGTACTCGCATAACTAAAAATAAACAGCAACTTACTTGAAAGAAGAGCACAAAACACACCCACTGGTAGTATGTGTAGTACTTTTTGTCGTGCGAACTGTCGTACTCGTTCATCACGCCTGGGTGTGCCACCTCCTTGCCCACCTGGAAGTACAGCTCGGATTAGTCAACTAGAAACATATATGGAATCGATGTGTTAATGGGAGGTGGAGTTTCCCCCAGATCCTGAAGGAGTGATGAGTATATTTCGGAGGATGGGGCGATGGTATTAAGTTATTAGGTCCAACTTGAAGTGGCAATGAGCAGGCTACATCGCTCGACGAACCGATAACCAATGGGTAGACACGTTCTCGAGTGGCGACCATGAACCGGAAGACGTTCTTTAGAAAGGCCTCAGAGCCGATGGAAGCAAGTGGCTAATAGCCATTCATTGCGGCGTGCAAAGGGAAAGGCTTATGTTCAGCAGAGGATGTCTTCCCATTGATGATGATAATGAGGTAAAGATGGTACAGATCTTTAAGGCATGATGGCCACATGTCGGAAGATGGAGCGATGATAATGCAAAGTCATTATCAAACAAAGTAGTTGTCTTCTAGAATTAAGTATAACAATGACGTGGAAACAAAATATGCAAATTGAACTATAATCTTCTACACAATTATTATAAAGACAAGTAAAGTTTGTTTATGAGTTTGTATGTAGGTGAACTCCGGAAATGAAGAACTAATTTTGAAAGTTATTTCACTTTTAGAAAGGTACACCATCCCTGGGTGTCATAGCTATGTTTTATTGTGATGAAATCTTGTGGGAAGCTTCATTCGCGTGAAAACTTGGGCCACGATGAGCGTCTTATGCAGGCAATCGATTCTGTTTTGCATACCTATCACCTACCTTAAGAAAGAACTACATATAATCTAAATTCTAGTCTAAATTCAGTAGGTACAATTTCATCTTCGTCACAATGTCGCCGATGTTAGAAAAAACATGAATATGACCAATTTAACCCTCACTGACTGTCGTCCAATTGCACATCAATTGAATCCATCATTTACATATACATATCGACAATCGAAATTGACGGTCTCCGGGGCGAGTGTGAATCTATGTACGTAAAGTCTATATGTGGCAATATGGCATGATCATCACGCTACGTGAATGTCTACGTCAACCCAAATGATGTAAACAAAAAACATGGGCTGTATTGAGATTTGTTCCACTTAACCCAATCCAGACATTTAGCTAATCTAGATACCTAATGCATTGAATTCTACAATCCACGTACTCGGCATAAAGTCCACAGAGACATTGCGGACTGTAACTAATCTTATCCAAATATCTAATGCATTGAATCCCACCAAAACCACGTACTCGGTATGACCTCCAGAGAGACAGTGCAGACAATAACTAATCTAATCCATTGAATACCACCAAATTCACGTACTCGGCATAAAGTCCACAGAGACGAAGTGGACGAAAACTAATCTAATCTATAGAATTCCACCAAATTCACGTACTCGGCATAAAGGTTACAGAGACAGACAGACCCGCAGATCGATGGTAAATATATCGAGAATAATGAATCTAAATTTCAAATATACCAGCATTGACGCAACACGGATAGGTTTTATTCATGAAAAACCTAGATAGGATGTTTTTCATGAATAAAACCTATCCGGTCCTAGGAATTGAGATCACTGAACAAAAATCAGCATTTTAAAAATTTTAGCGTTTGTTTATTTTTTGCAGTCACTCCTTGTGATGAAACCATAGCTTGGTGGCCTTTTCTAGGGCTTGGCTGGCCAGCTAACAAGCTCAAGTTCAAGGAGCCTGTTTTCAAGAACTGCTACCGGTATGTTTCAGCAGCCTTATTTGAGAGTGAGCTTTGAGTCTAGGTGTAGCACCTTCAATCACATTGTCGCTTAACATCAGGTGTTTGCGGTTAAACGTTATGACATGGAAAAACTAAAAAACAGCCTAGGTGGCTCTCAAGAACTGCTACCGGAATACTTATTGCCATTTGCCATGTATTTGGCGAAAGCTAGAATATACCATAATGCCATGGTTTTGTCACGACAACGATGACGATGACGTTTGCTTTGCTCAAGCACATTGTAAGCCTTCCATCCCAACGTCCGATCGCACCATCACCGATTCATCATCTCTTCAAATTCTCGTTTTCTATACATATTTATCTCAATCAACAATGGATGAGCACAATCTTAAATGATGAATGTAGCCAATGACAAGAGTCCCTTCGCAATCACTAGAGGAAGTCGCCAGTTAGAGCGAAGCGATTCCCCGATGCAGGCGACAGGCGCAATTGAAAGCACCTAATGGTGTAATGGGGCGTCATTCAGTAACTGCGCTTTACTCCTACGCAGTTGGTTCAACTATTTGCGTAGATTATCAATGTGGCGTAGTTGGAGATCAGACGGTTGTGAAGCGTGAGGAGACGGGATAGACTCCTGCTACGGGACAGACATTTGTGCGTGCCACAAAAAAAGCGCAAGGTTTTGTTCTTTGTCTGATGTGGATCCTTGATCCGAAAGTTTCCGATACCCTAAATACAATATCCTACTTGGATATTAACTGTGAACATATGTATAATCTGTCAAATTCCAGGATGTTGTTTTTACATTTTTGCAGAGAAAATGAAGCCAAAAACAAAATCACTTTCGGGATCATTTTGATAAGAGATTCTGGCAATGACCAAAATAAACTAATACGATATAAACTTGTCTGTAAGCGTGCTATGAAATCTGATTGATTTCAATACTTTTACTGTCACAGAAGAAAACTCCGTGACCACAGAGTATAATATATAGGAAGGAAGTTATAGAAGATACGGATATACTCGTACAAATTACTATTACTAATTACTAAAAATTACTACAAATTACTAACACTTAACGTTTTCAAACCTTCTTCTTAATGCAATATTTAGGAATTAGCTGTATTACTCTAAACTGGGTTGCGTCATCAGGATAGAGAGGAGTGACGCTTTCTAACTTCGGAGGCCACTTTGGGTCGCTAAGCCATCGGAGATAAAGAAACAAGCTATAACATCGTGTGATCCATTACAAATAACGCAAATGTTATGGCGGCGCTTGACCCCGATCTGGGACAATGTTTCGTCAATACAATGCAAGTTTAATTTGAAAAACGTTGCTACACGCAGATGTTATTATAAACGAGGTACTGATTGTCCAGCTTGCGACCTATTTACTTAATCATGGTCAAATATTGAAGAATTGAAGATACTAACAACGCAGTTAGAACAAGCAGAGAACGAGAAGACCATGATAGAAGCAGTTATCACAAAAACGGTATAGCTAACAAAAAAAGTCAAAGAACAATAACAAATTTTCCGATCACCTTTATCATCTTAAACACCAATCTTTGACCGCATAGTCACTAAACGTCAGGTGTGTTGTGTTTTAGTCAGGCTTTGTAAGTTGTAACTTGTACTGCAAAACCAAACATTACTGATCTAAAAAAACATTTGGAACATCGAGTACGATCAGCTAACTTTGTCGCTTCCGGTACCGCAGCAGAAGTGAGTAAGTACTTAGCAGAGTCAGAAAGAATACCAAGATTGGCTATAGGATCCACCATTCTACCAGGCTACGGCAAGTGGTATAGTGAATAGTGGTTCCGTAACGATTAAGAGATAATAATTACATAACCAATTCGCTCACACAATCGTAAGAATAAAGATGCCAAATTAATCAAACCGAACCTAGAACCACTGTTTTTTTACACCGCTAATTTGCGTGACCCCGAAATCGAACAAAATAAATAATTACGTAAATAGCCGTTTAGCGGAAACGAAACGTTACCTCATCACTATCATCAGATGTCATTATGCAGTCGCAAAAAAAAAACATCAAGTCATGATTGTACGCAACAACGAAATTGAAAGTTATGCCACATAGCGGCATGACTGGCTGTTGGCCAATACTGCGCTAAAATATCTTTCAGTGCAATGTAGAACAATAAAATAACATAGCAATCATCGTCCTGATGACTCCATGCAAGCTGTTTGCGTGGTTATTGTATAAATAACGTGAGAAATTAATGAATCAATTCTTCTATATATAGCAACACTAGGTATATAAAATATCGTGACTCGTTCAATGACACATCAACATCAGCCGGAAGAAGTCCACTGTTGAACATTGGCCTCCCCCTTTGAACGCCGCCATGGAGGGCTATTAGCCATTTGCTTCGGCTCCCTGCGACTCTTTCAATGTCATCGGTACACCTAGTACGGGGCCTACCTACAGAGCGTCTTCCGGTTCGTGATCGCCACTAGAGAACCTTTCTTCCCCATCGGATATATCAACGCTCAGCTTCAACTGCAGGTCCTAAAGACATGAAATGTGGAGGGTAGTGACGTTTTTTTTTTTTTTTGGAAATTAATTCAATGGGTCAATTGGAATAAATGGAAACATATCAACTTCCAAGCGGGCGAAGCCGCGTGTTACGTCGCTAGTCATATTGAAATAACATTTCAAATGACAGAAATGGATATGATTATGACTTAACGTTAGAGGGACCAAAATGCTTTGTCTTACTTGTCTATCAAAGGCATCGG
Organism: Opisthograptis luteolata; assembly: GCA_931315375.2. Lineage (NCBI taxonomy): Eukaryota > Metazoa > Arthropoda > Insecta > Lepidoptera > Geometridae > Opisthograptis > Opisthograptis luteolata. The sequence continues at coordinate 1,230,764 of OV928036.1, forward strand.
GCATAGTGAACGTCGACGTGATCCAGCAGAAGGTATTGACCACATGCGTCGGCAGCCCACTGACGATGCACTGGATAGGGCTTCCGACGAGCTGCGTGGCCGTAATGATCATGGAACACGTCATCAGCACAACCGTCGTGAAGATATTGTGCAACCGGAACACAGCATTGTCTGTCTTAATCGCCTGGTACTTGAAGTACACGCTCAAACCTCCTAGCAACTTAATCATCTTGCTTTTCTGCTACTTCTTTTGTTTCTATATCGTAAACAGCATTGTATATATTGTGCTCCTTATCCCTCTCAACTTGAGGACATTGTGAATGTTTTATCCGTTACTTAACTACTCAAAATCAGTCTTGTTTTAATTGCTGTTGGAATCACCGAAGAAATTATGAGATTATTGTCGATGTTGCTGCTCAGTTCTGTACCTGAAACAAAAGAACAGTTAATGTAGATTACTTCAACGTTCCTATTGCTGAAGGATAGTCCTTTTCTCAGAGGGAATATAGTGCATAATCTACCACGCAGGCCCAATGCGGGTTGGTAGATATCGCATGCCCTTGATATTGCGGTTCTTAAACATGTCGGTTTCCTCGCAATATTTCCCTTCACAGTTTTGAACGATGAAAAATTCCGCACATAGCCAAGCTGGGATTTGACCTCGGGGTCGAGGATTTATTAATTACATTCAAAATAAAAACAACAGTAACTTAAGTAACCGACACATTGTGACATGAAATTAACATTGTCCAAATGTACGTCCGCATGACTATATTAAACAAGAGTAGGTACTAGTGTTGTAGCAGAATATACGACCTTTCAACCAATAATATCTATGTACTATTATTGGTTGAGAACAAAGAGCTATTTGAAGATATCAGACACAACCATGACGTAACTGATAAACTTGACACCTCACTCACCATCCCTATTTAATTAAACTCTAATACATTCATCAACCTTTCAGCAAACACATTAGTTTAATTAATCAACACATAATACTTTCAAAGCTTTAAACTCGGTAATGACGACGTGAATGCCATTCCACTCCATTCGAGGCAGTAATAAAAGATGGAAGGGGATCACGAGAAACATCATACTTGAGTCTCGTCTCAGAAATAATCCAGGAAACAACGACGGTACATCATTAGTCGTATAAACTCAAATTAGGTAGCAGCTATCAATTTCGTATCAAGTATTCATGTTTATTGTAATGCGAGCGAAAATTGAGTGGGTTCTAGCAACCAGTTGGTTTCAAGAAATAGAAAGACGATTGTCCATTTAAATCGAGTTTATGACACGAATTTCATGGAAAACGAGTTCAATATAATTTGAATTCGATACGAGCGATCGGTCGGTGAAGCAATAACAAAGATCGCAGGCGTAAATGCATACATCAATTAAATGAAGTACGTATTAACTTATTGAAACTCTGACCACTTATCTTGAATAATAGACTCCATTTGATTAATCCTCTCTCCATCGATAGAACAACTAATTGCTCCGCATTTCACACCTTGTTTTCCTTCCATCTTTTTCTACTAGTTCCAATTCTAATCCTAGATGAAATCATAGCTTCATGGTAGGGTATTTTCTAGTGCTCGTCTGACTAGCTACCACATTCAGTCGCCAAGCACCTATCAGTGTGTTCCGGCCGCCCCACTTGAGAGCCAGTTCTCAATCCAGGTGTAGAGTGGCGCCAACTTCTACATCGTCACTTTACATCAGGTGAATTGTAGTCAAAGACTTCCCTGTAACATAAATATATTTGAAGATAAAAGATTGTTTGTTATATATCAACAACGCTCTAGCTTCATTCGTAATACCATCGACCGCAGTAACCCCCCAAATCACATTGCCATATTATGTTAACACATGGCAATCCATACACTTTTCAACATACGAGTAAAAATAAACCAGAAATCACTTACAAGCCCAATCAACACGCGAGATTCTAACACAGGCTAATCAATGACCCAATCAATGTGGGTGTACGAGTTAAAGGAGATGTCACAAGTGACACTTGACTTATAAGTCTTGGTGCTGATGAATGAATCCTATTCCTAGATGTACCAAAAACATCAGCAATTGGAACTGTACGTGACAAAGATCGCGTATTCACAACTACTGTTATGGCTGTTAGGAATTAGCGCCTAGAGTTAGAATTTCCGGGTGTGTCAACAAATTTCATTTCAGCAGTACCGAGTTTGGGTAGCTGGATGTTCTAGAATTTTTTGAAACGTCAGTTTGCGATCCATTCCGGTTCCTGAAACACAGTTCCCACTAGTTCGGGAACCAGAGGCTTCATAATTACTTTGTATATACTACTGTGTCAATAAATGCCTTTGATTGATTGATTGATAAGACGTGGTCCTTTCCTCGTTCAACGTAAATCTGTCCAAAACTCCTCACTTACTTCAAACCCGCGCGCCACCTGTTTAGGGTCAACGGCCTGTTATCGCGAGACTAATTATGTAAACAATGCTGCGATTAGCAATAAATAGGTCGGCTGGTGGCCTGCTATATTTCAGTCATCTATGAAATAGGTTATTATGTGATATGTTATGTTATTCCAATCCAACTGTGAAGCGTTGTAGGTACGTTTGTTCAGTTCTTCTTTCTCGCCGTAGCGAGTAGCGACTGGACTGGTTTTGTTGAAATTTCTACACATGCATCTAAATAATATAGACTGCAAATATATAATATAAACAACTTTTTAACCGACTTCGAAAAGAAGGAGGGTTCTCAATTCGACCGTATATTTTTTTTTATGTGTGTTCGCGGATAACTTCGTCGTTTACGAACCGATTTTGACGATTTTCTTATTGGCCTTTCCAAGATATCACAAGGGTGGTATGTACCATGAAAAGGAAACCAGGATCTGATGATGATATCCTAGAAAAATCGAGGGTAATTTGAAGTCGGTGTACGGTCCGTAGCACCGCACCGTACAGAGTGTCGATGCAGCATTATTACTTTACTGCATCGATTACTCAACCGAGCGCGTCAGTTCGCATTTACGCCGCGACTCATCAACATCCATATCATAATGAGCATTCGTGTCAATATATAAAAATCCATCATATAACAGCAGTTATCATTTCGGTGTGGCAGCAGCCCCTACATCAATGGTCCTTCGAGCCTCCGAAGGCAGGCCAGCTTCGCGTGTGTAATTTAAAACTTACATCTTTGGATTGCCACGTGGGGACACGTAAGTGTAAAGTCAGCCTTCGGTGAGTCAACTTCAATTTCATTCACCACGAACTATGGATACACGCCAGCAGGCACCGTCGTCCTATCCTCAAATACTGCGCAGCAGCGGCAGTATGAGGACCAGTAGCAAACTGGAGGAGATGCTTCACAAACAGAAGAGCAACTTCAGGGCATTCTCCAGGACGATCAATAGCAATAGCCTCGACAAAATTTCCGACAAATGGGAATACGAGGACTTCATGAAGTCTATACAGTACCGATGGTCTGTTATAGACTCCCTTTATAAGAACATCCGATTTCTATATGGAGACACGAGCTCATATACAGAAACCCTCGACACAAATCAGATTACCACAGAACGATTAACAGGTGTAAACATAGTTGCACTCGGGAGCGAATGTGTCATCAAGGACGAATCCCTCACTATCACGTCACACAACCAACACACCAACAAACTGAATGTAGAGCCAGACATAGTATTAGCCGAGATTGCTCCCGTCAACAAAATCATCAATCTGACGATACCGCTTTCTTCCTTGAATGAGAGCAACTTCAAGGAGTCTTTCGTCGCAATAGACAAACGGATCGAGCAGATGAAATCAGCGGGAGATCAATTGGAACGGGAAAATGTGATGTCGTCACATGACATCCATCAGTACATCGCCGTTTATACTGTGGCAGCGCTAGCGTTGGCATGCGCTGTGTTCATCTGGTGGCGAACACGCCGCTCAGCTTCTGCATCCTTCAACGAGCGCACGAGGTCGGCCGCGTACCTGACGCGTGTGCCGCCGGCGCTCACCGCGGCGGGCGATCAGCTCGCTCCGCCGGTGAGCACTGCAACGGCGGCGCCCTCCACGGGTGCACCACTCAGTGTCAGTGTTTGTGAACAATATAACGTGACCAGTGAAAGTGATCAGTGTAGGGAACAGGATGTTAAACGCACCACAAGGGGCACTTCGCCCACATTATTAAAAATTAATTTTAATCGAGAATGATTGTCGGTCTTCATATGTCATACTAACCATACAAATTTGTTCAATCACCTTGTATCGACTTCACCGACTAACACAATCATTCTCATCTCATTCATCTCTTCTCGCGCCCGGAACATGTACGGTCCGTAGCACCGCACCGTACAGAGTGTCGATGCAGCATTATTACTTTACTGCATCGATTACTCAACCGAGCGCGTCAGTTCGCATTTACGCCGCGACTCATCAACATCCATATCATAATGAGCATTCGTGTCAATATATAAAAATCCATCATATAACAGCAGTTATCATTTCGGTGTGGCAGCAGCCCCTACAGTCGGGTTTTTTGTTAGAAAAATTATTCAACACAGAACTTTTGTGTTAACAACGCTTACATAGGCTGCCAATGAACTATTTAAGCAAACGTGACGCTTACCATCAATCAAGCGCCTTGCTGGTCTCTTCAATAAAAGAAAGGTGACTTGCGATCAAATCAAACGCTACCCTGTAAAGAACTAAGGCTGGCATTATGGAACGACGCGACGCTAAGTGTTGATCAATGCTTGAGAAGCGATAAAGTGACATATTTTTATGAAATGACAGAGTCAAATCTGTGCTTAAGTAGTGATCATTGCTTGAGCGTCATTCCAGCCTAAAAGAACTATGTATTTTTGATTGCTACCACCACTAAAACAACCGATGGCGCGCAAATAACCCCGATATTTTTTAAGATCAATCAGCTTTGTAAATTCACGGATTTCGCAGAAGATGGAGATTACCAAATCCATCGTTGTGTACAAATTGCTTCGCAGTGAAATCATTGCTCGCTCTACAATCCAAGCCCTTTGCACAACAGCTCTGTTAAAGTCTGTTGACACGCCAAACTCGACACCAGTGGCAGACGTCGTGGACATTGTGAAAACCGATGCCTTTCCCAACTGCCGATTGTTATTGCGATTGCCATTCGCGATGTTATGGATAACGATCTCCGCTTCTCATGTGAAACCACCTTTAGTTATTGATGTTCAGAAATTGTTCAGTGGGAAACTTTACGCAATCCTTGGACACTTACGGCCGGTTCCAATAACCTATCTATCCACGGTTTGCCCTACTGGAGATAGAACACAAGGTCCGTAGAAGTAATGTCAAATTTCTGTCAAACCTAGATATGTGAAAAGATTATCGATTTTTATATTGATCGATTATTTTTTTCTTTTAATCGATTTTTAATAATCGATTATCTAAATATGAAAAATCGATTGTTGATGAATCGTTTTTTTCACTTATTCTCTAAAAAATAAATCAATTTTTTTACCTACTCTCTTTTTTTAAAGTAATATAAGATAAGATAATGTTTGTATTATTGGAGATTAAACCAATGTGTAGCCAAACTACACATTTCAATCGAATTTTGCAGTTATAAGTTGCTCTACGTAATTCTATTACAATGTACAAAAAAATGAGAGAAACCGCGGGGCACAGAGAAAACCAAATATTTACCAAAAGTTTTTACTTTAGTTGCACTAAATAGTGTAGCAAACAAATCAAGTGACACTTTTGAAACTGTCACCAGCAAAACGTTTAGAGCAGAGGCGTTAAGTGTCACAGCGTTAGTAGCAATAAACGATAAACGAACTCACTGAAGCCACTGACGGTAAAAAAGGACAAAACCAGTCGCGATCGTGATCAGGCGCTTAGCGACGCTTTCTAGTGACAAATACGAGTAAAAACAACTGTTAAAACGATGTAAAGGAATGTTAGGATTAGGACCTTAGGAAGAAAGCGTGACGGCGCGGCGGCACATAACTAAATATAGAATAGGTGTAAGGTCGTGTTGTCGCACCGAGAAACGTAGAACAATGGATGCAATGTGGACTGTAAAATCCAGGAGTAAAAGGATGTGTAAAGAGTAAGTGGGGTGGTGTAGTGGCGGTAGAAGGAGGCGTCTTACTCGCCTCCTCCCGCCCCATCAAAAGGCGACAGACAGCATAAATAAAAAAAAGGTGTAAAGAGTAAAACCTCTTCTAATTTCTTCAATGAAAGTGCTAAGAGTGCAGATACAAAAGTGTCCAATGGAAAATTGGATGTCGATAGCAACAACTCCAATAAAGTCATAAACTGAATTAAAGCGAACGAATATGGTCCAATGAATTGAAACAGATTACGTAAACGACAGTTTTGCACAACACCGTGTTGTGATAAAGAACTGTAGTTCTTAACTCTATAGAGCGATGGATTATTTTCTCTGGACATAAATCGAAATTGATATCAAGATTATTGGGGTACCAGATGCGCCGCGCGGTTACACCACGGCATTCCCGTTATACCGCAAGAACCTTATTCTGGGATAACAACTAGCTTACGTTTCTAAATTTCATTCAAATCCGTTCAAACGTTTCTTCGAGACGACGTAACAAAAATAGATATAATGTACTATCAATCCTCAATTAAAAAAAAATGTAAACCAATTTACTTGATAACAAGCTGCGCCGCATGGTTTCACTCGCGTCTTCGTGTTATCCCGCAGGAACTTTATTACAAAATAAAAAGTAGTCTATAAGCTATCTCCATTGCAAATTTCACTTAAATCCGTTCTGTAGTTTTTGCGTGAAAGAGGAAGTAGGTAATTAACATCCATACATCCATACTGACAAACTTTCACGTTTATAATATTAGTAGGAAGTAGGATAGTCAACATTTTTTACGACATGAACATTTAAATATGATTTCAAATGATCAAAGACTTTAACTTCTACCAGGTTGACTACTAACCTTAACTTAAGACGAGGAATTGGCAATATTGGCTACAGGGATTTCCTTTTTTCTCAGCAATTACAAAACATACAGAGCTAATATTTATGTGCATTAAAGATCATGTTTTTGATATCAAATTGTCGGCAGGATAACACGATTGGTGAACTTTCATAGCAGACAAACAATGATCGAAAACTGCCCTCTAAAAAAAAAATATATAGTTTAAAAAACTAAAAAAAACACTTTAAAAACGCACTCAAAAATATAAAATAATTAAATTGACTTGTATTAGTTACGATATAATGGTTAATTTAAAAAGTGTGGAGCGCTTTTTGGTTGTTTGTACTTTTATTTACCCAGTAAAAGAAGCGCTCCACACTTTTTGAATTAACCATTATATCGTAACTAATACAAGTCAATTTAATTATTTTATATTTTTGAGTGCGTTTTTAAAGTGTTTTTTTTAGTTTTTTAAACTATATATTTTTATTTTTTTACTCTTTAGTCTTTTGTTACCAAGTCCAATCTATCGGACTCATCAAAAGGAATCATATGAGCCCAAACTCGAGGGGTTTACTAGTAGCCACTGCAGAGATCCCCTACCCACCTTCTGGCTGCATCATCAGACCCTCGTCACCAAGTTCAATCTATTGGACTCATCAAGACGAATCATATGAGCCCAAACACGAGGGGTTTACTAGTAACCACTGCAGAGATCCCCTACCCACCTTCCGGTTGCATCATCAGACCCTCGTCACCAAGTCCAATGTATTGTACTCATCAAGACGATTCATATGAGCCCAAACACGAGGGGTTTACTAGTAGCCAGCGAAGAGATGCCCTACCCACCTTCCGGCTGCATCATCAGATCAGGTCGATGATACCAAATTATTGCATTGTCACCGAGATTACATACACATACAAAGTTTCAAGTCGATACGACAATTAGAAGTGGGTGAAAATTGACTTCTAAGATTTGATTACATTGTTAGTTAGTTAGTTAGTTAGTTAGTTAGTTAGTTAGTTAGTTAGTTAGTTAGTTAGTTAGTTAGTTACAAGTCAAGCTAATAAAAGTGTTTTAAAAAGATTTTCATTTTACAGGCATACAAAACCCATTTAAGAGTTGAATTTTTTTGTATGGCAAAGAACTACAGATTTAGTTTTATAAAATTAACGATAGTTTTCATTTTTAACGAAAAAACCCTTTTTTGGCGCATACGAACTTACGGCATTAGTCAGCATGCTTGCGTTTTTGTATGGAGCTGATTTCAGATTCATTGTTTATCACGGCGTCCTCTTAACCACTATAATTTCCAACTCCATTTAGCCACATATAGAAAAAACCTTTCATCACTTCAAGTAACTTCAAAGCAAAACGGTACCAAAACAAATACAATGAGCTATAAATACTGTACATTGATTAATACATAGTTGAACTTTACGACCAGCCGAATAAAATTCAATGAGGAAAGACGGCTATTTCTGTACTTACTTTAACAGGAGCTTAGCTTCAGCACAAGTGGAAGGTAATGTTTAAAATATAACACCTAACTAGTATATACTATACTAGTTGTTCCCTGCGGTTTCACCCGCGTGGACTACAGTTTATCGCGATAAAAGGTATCCCATGTCCTTCCCCAGGGTTCAAACTATCTATGTACCAAATTTCATTTCAATCAGTTCAGTAGTTTAGGCGTGAAAGCGTATATATTCTGTATACCTACTCAAAAATTATTCCCGAACTTTGGTGCCCGCCGCGTTACCCGCTGCGCTGCGGCCAAGGTGTATATTCATATAGAATTATTAATAAATAAATATCGGGGGACCATTGCACACAAATTGACCTAGCCCCAAATTAAGCTCGAAACTTGTGTTACGGGTACTAGACAACGATATACATACTTATATAGAGAAATAAATACTTAAATGTAGATAGAAATATCCAAGACTCAGGAACAGATACACGTGCTCATTACACATATATTTGCCCTTACCGAGTTTTGAACCCGGGACCGCTAGCTTTGAAAGCAGGGTCACTAACTATGCTAAAAGTTAGTTAATTTTTACAGACAGGAAATGCATCAGGAAGTTACTGTACAAAATGTACCTAATTGTTTTCTTAATAACAATTTCTTCCTAGTGACAGTTACAAGGTTAATTTGAAAAAAATAATTGAAATTCTTTGATACATATAATTTCATGTATTATGACTTCCTGAAGTCGACTTTCGTTTTTGAAAGGACATCGCCTTTAAGGGTACTACACACACACACACACACACACACACACACACAGAGCACAGATTTGATTCTGTCATTTCATACATAAACGTCACTTACGTCCGAAATGAATAAAATCGATCCTGAATCCTGATACGTTTTTCGCGGTTTTGGATTGATAGGTATGTCATGTCATTACATATGTCATATTAGTAGTAAAGCTTGACATATCGATCCGAAACCGCGAAAAACGGATCAGGATCGATTATTAATTTCGGGCATTAATCGCTACTCAAGTATTGATCATCGCTTGAGCGTCATGCCCGAAATTAATAATCGATCCGATCCGTTATCCGCGGTTTCCGATCGATATGTCATGTCATAACATACATTTTAGTGCTAGGGCTTGACAGATTACGGCTAAAATGACATATTATGACATGACATATCGATCCAAAACCGCGGATAACGGATCAGGATCGATTATTAATTTCAGGCGTAAGTAAGTAGTAAAGAAAGTAGTAGTTTTTAGTTGTAAAGAACTTCTCAATAAAGACGTAAATTCTCGTGTAAAAGATGTGAAGAAATCAGATCAATTAAACATTGCAAATCAAGTCAGCAATGTCGCCAATGCGTCAGTCACACCACCGAGTGTCGTATTGCCAGGGTCAATTAACAGGCTGCAAGGACCAATTGCCACTTGCTCCTTGCTATCTTACAATGATTTACTGCGAACAATGACAAATCAACAGTTCTGC